>CM050166.1:184277462-184939962 GCA_027410445.1 Discoglossus pictus | reverse complement strand
TGCAAGTGAAGTTACATCTCAATTTAAGTCCAAGTTCCAGAGTATAGACACACGAAAATCCCCTAAGCGACAGAAAAAATGGCCGGCGAAAAAATCGAAAATGACGCTACACGACCCTAAACATGCAAAACCCCACCAAGTGCATACGGATTTTCAAAAAAGCCGTATGAGGTACAAGATACACTCTTAACAAGGACGCTAAATCATACACAGCTGCGTACCACATACTGTACACATTAGCCGCCATTTTACAACAATAACTTACACAATGAGGAAGTACCCAGCTACCCTAACGGCTTTCCTTCGCGCACGCAGTCTATTTTCACTACACACTGCACACATTGCTGACACTTACACCTCAGCTCCACAACAGTGCAAACCTACATTGGATGCTGCAGGAATATCAAAACAGATTGTCAGCTCTTCAGCACAATGCTTCCTGCATATATTACTTACAAATAGATAAAGTATATTAATGTATTACTTATTTAATTAGCATAAAAAAATACATATACACAAAAAAAAAAACACTATCGCAATAAACGCAAAAGCCATTCACTGCGCGCCTCATAATGAGCGCCAATGCTGCTCATAGCACACAAACTACACCAGGGGACAGCCTTGCAATAAGCGCAAAAAACAGATCAGCGATGACCTTACAATGACAGCAAAAGCACCAATGATAAAAAAAATACAACAACCAAGAGGCTCGCAATGAGCGCCACCAAAGGCGCTTAACGCAAGCCTCACAATCAGCGACGAGATCTCAGACCACCAAAAAAAAATTATGGCTATGACAAACAGCATTACCTGACTTACAATTATATTGCCCCATCCTTTTTGACGGGTAAGTCGCTAGTAGTAATAATAATAATAATAATAACAATACTATAATGGCAATGATCAGTGAATTAGTACTAATTTAGCTAGATTTAAAAATATATATTTATTTGATAATTGTATTATATTTATGTTTAATGCAAGTAGGTGTCTGTGTCTGGGATTATATACTGTAATATGTTACTTATTACAGGAGTCTTTCTCAGTGTTTCCATAACATATATGCTAATGCTGTATCACTGTTCTGCATTGTTCCAATAGTGGCTATGTCACAGAGTAATTGTGACATCACTAAGTGAGATGATGAAATATTCAGACTCCTTGAAGAAAGCAGCCAGTGAAGATATTAAGGTGTATTGGGAGCATGGATTGATGCACCCCATTCTAATATTTGTGTATTCCCTGTCAACTTGAAGGTAAGATGTGATAGAATTATAAGCAGGTTCAGCATTACATTTAAAAGTAATGAGCACGTCCTTAAAGTCCCTTTACCCCAGTGGGTATCACTGATCAACCCAGGATGAGGAGTGGGACTCCATTAGGCTAATTGTCATATCTAGAATCATCATACTTTCAACCAGTGGGTGAGAACCACTATTGTTACCCAAGACATGAGTTAATCTTCCTTAGCTGAGAGCCCAGGCTACCAAGATACCAAACTAAATGCTAAAGTACTGAGGAGCAAATAGACATATACGTTGTAGGACATTCAGTGGTATAAGCTATTAAGAATACAAAGCAGAGCTGGGATGTGCATCAAGGATAGCAGCAGTGGTCAGTAAGTTTAATTTGTGAATTTGATAACTGAATAGCAATAAACGTATAAAACTTGCATTTAGCGTGTTTTTTTTTTCAGGCATATCTTCTCTCCACCCGAACTGGGGTCTGGAGGGTGGGGTAGAAAACCTGACCAGCATGATGTCCTTGCTGTAACCATTACCATTCTAGTCTCCTGGGCAGAGCTCCTACAACCCCAAAACACCAAATAGGAATGCTGAGAAGCAGCTCTGCTAAAAGCTGCAACACAACATTTCAAATGTAAGTTTTTAAAGCACCGTGATATTTTTCCTTCAAAATCTGATTTATTTAATTTGTTACTAAATAAATACATACAGTATGTTACAGATCACTGCAGTACCCATTTAAGGGACCAATTGTTTTAATGTTATATCTATTTTTAGTTAGTCACAGTTAATTAACATTTAAATTGTTGCTGTTGTTGAATCCTTCAGTCATGTCCAACTCTCGCTGACCATATGGATGAAGCACACCACATACATCCGTCTGTGTTTCTGGTTGTCTGTGTTTCTGGTTGTGCTCATCCATATGGTTTTCTTGGCAAAGAGCCCTGGAGTGGGTTGCCAGTTCCTTCTCCAGTGGACTGTGATTTGTTGACCTCTCTGCTATGATCTGACCATCTTGGGTGACCCTACATGTTATAGCTCACAGCTTCATTGAGTTAGACAAGCCCTGTC
Organism: Discoglossus pictus; assembly: GCA_027410445.1. Taxonomy (NCBI): domain Eukaryota; kingdom Metazoa; phylum Chordata; class Amphibia; order Anura; family Alytidae; genus Discoglossus; species Discoglossus pictus. Next base: position 184,937,647 of record CM050166.1, on the reverse strand, counting down.
ACCATGATAAGGTAGCGATCCAGAAGGGGAAACATTTAAATACACATGTGCAAATAGCAGTAAAGCAAAGCTTTAGCCAGAAAATATAAAGTAAAAGATGCAGTTTTCCTGATTAATTGCAATTGCTGTACTTCTCTCTACCTATCTCATTGTCCTGACTAATACTGAAGAGAAGTGAAATAATTTAACAGAGATGACATTGCTTAGGTTGACTTGGCAAGGCTTGGCTAATGTTATCACAGTTGAAATCTTTCACATCCTTTCAGTAATGCTCAGGTCAATGAGAGAGTTGGGAGTGGTACAGCAGTTGCCATCAATGAGGTAAATGTGTTTTCTACTTATATTTTCTGGCTAAAGCTTTCATTTTTTTATGTCAATTAATAGAGAACTAAAAAATAGGTTTAACAGCTATTGCACTTACACTATTAAGCTTTATGTAGCACTCCATCCTATTGTATTGGGATTTTACACTCCCTATATATTTTTTTTTATTTTTTTTTTTATGGATAGCTAGACAATTGTTACTTTGTGGCACATGTTCAACTCGTATCTAATTTTATGAGCCACTTGAGCAATGTGTCCGAATTTTAAAGATATATACAATTAATATATGACCATTGGACCACATGCCAACACATACTGCAGGACAGACACACTCCTGTAATCTCTCTTTTCCTGGAACCAACAAGGGTTTATAGAGATTAAAATAATTATTTATACTTAAATGTTGGATTTTCATTTCAAAAGAGGCATATTTAAGAAGGTACAGATAGATTTTACATAAGAAGGACTGTCCCTCATATGCTTTGATGAAACCTTTTAGATCTTATTCTTCTCTCTAGTCTTTTTCCAACTATTTTGTAGTAGATGTGATTCTCCATTTTGATTATAGACATGAGTAATACATGAAGGCATAGCGGAAAATCCCATATAGTTTAGGAATTCTGTCTGAAGCAAATATTAAACATCTAAGCACAGTTCATCAAGATAAATAGTACAGGGACTCCCCTTATATCTCAGGTATGAACTTTACAACAATGATCAAATTCAGTATAGTGCAAGCAAAAAAATAGCAATTTTCAAAAATTGTTATATTAAGTAAATAACTTTTTGTCAAATCTGTATGATACAGATGAAATGTAGGAACATTCAATTAAAACAGACTGTAATGGGTAGATCAATTCTCTGTTTCTGAGCTTCACTCAAATTTTGAGTAGTCTCTCCAATTATGTTGACAGGTAAAAAAAAACTATTGGAAGGGCTGAAAGGATTAAACACAAAGTTTTCAGTTCCAGCAGTGACTTTCATCAGAGTAATATGATTAAAACAAAATCTATACAGTTCCACCACCACTATTTTATCCTGGATCTTAACGTTTAAAAGCTAAATTGGTAATAATGGAAGAATGCCATCTAGCACACTTTCAACCCCCCCCCCCCCCCCCCCCCCCACACACACACACACACACACACACACACACACACACCTTAAGGGGTATAAAGCAGAAAGACTGAAATTATTAAGTTTTAAAATTGGTATAACAAAATAGTTTATATTTCATATGATATATATTTAATTATTGTTTTATTTGTTGCTCATAAATAGATGGTCATGTCCGCTACAGATGGAGAGGAACTGAAGATCAACACTGCTGCTAACTCTCAATCATACATCAATAATGACAACAACAAGTGTGATGAAGATGACAGCCATGAAGCTGTAAAGTCAAATCGAAATAATTACATACTTGGGCTACTTGAAGAAGCCAGAATATTGAAAGAAGCACACTCATACTTGAGAATATTTGAGAACTTTCTTAACGAGTACACAAAAAGAAAGAATGAGCTTGTGAACGAAAAACTGCAACTGCACAAGATGGCCAGCGAACTTAATGAGACCCTCAAAAGGTTGAAGAGAAACCAGAAAAGGCAGCAGACCCAGATTCAGGTCTTACAGCATGAGAATATTTCAATGATGACCAAAATTCAAGAGATGTGGTTTGATACACAGCTTCAGTGTAAGATTAATGAGGCTGAAGAAACACCAAAGTTAAATATTGAAGACTTCCCAACAACTCAAAAACAACTCTTGAAAAATAAGAAGGCTGGATCATCACTGAAGGTTGTTGTGCAGGAGAACCCAGCAAATGTGCATAAACGTATTGATGAAGCAGACTCAGACAATGATTTTCTGAAGCGACAGTTGGAGAAACTCAAACTGGAGCACAGGCAACTGCAACAGAAACACAAGGAACAAATGGAACTGAAGGCCAAATCCATAAACAAGTGTTTAGAGTTGGGTTACAACTTGTGTAAAAAGGAGGAGGAAATCAAGCAGATACAGTGTCAGCAGGTCAACCTAGAAAACAAGGTACCAGCCAGCAGTTTAGGTCTGCAGAAACTCACAGGCGATATAGACAGTTTAAACAAAACCCTTGTCTCTCTGCAGAAGGAATTAGAAAAAGAGGCAGCAACCAGGAGAACAGAAAAAGAGCAATTTGAATTCAACCTCAACAGACTCGTTGCAGAAGTTAAGCTCTTGCAGTCAGAGTTTCAGAAAGGACAAGCCGAGACTGCAGATATAAAGAGAGACATTGACATGATGAAGAAAGAGAACATTGTTCATCAAAGTTCAGTATATAGTAAGGATGAAAACAATCTGATACATGTGGAAATTGAAAGGAAGAGAAGGCAAAATAAAAATATAAATGAATTAAGACATGAAAAGGTATGACTAATTTAATTGCTTATATATGTTACTTATATGTTACTTCTTCTAATGGATCTTGATGGGTTCCTGCTTATATCACACTCTTATCCCTATTACTTCTTTTATTCTCATAAACTCCATTATATCCACCCTGATCCATACAGTATACATAAAAAAATACTTCAGATATCCAACAAGATCTGGATGTTTGAATTTGTAATCTGAATGTATTTCATATGATCTGTGTACATCTATGTGAATTACAAAAAGATCTGGCCAATGAAATGGCTTGTTTGTGCATTAGACATGGATTTGGTGGAATATATTTATAATCTTGTCACTTTCATGAGGGCTTTGGTGTGTCTATGGGAATTAGATTTTATCAAATATATGTCTAATTCACACAGACATAACCAAATATTCATAAAAGTCTCAACATTGTAAATGAGTTCCATCAGATCCATGTATAATATACAGAAATGGTCCTACAATATGCATGGTCCAAGCCTAATACACATAAACAGACATCTTAAAACATTAGGCAGGGATGCTGCATATTGTAGTGCTATCTTTGTTTATTAAAGATGCAATTGAGGGGATGGATTTATTTATAATTGTGCTACTTTCATGAAGATGTGGGCATGCCATGTGAATTTGAAATAGATTTGAGAAGTTCAATGCTTGTGTCTCTGTGTGAATTAAACATAGATTTGATAACATCTTTGTTACGACCCAGAGTTGTGGGCCACATGCACCTCAATATCTACCTCTAGGTTGTTCCTTTTGTTTTCAATATCTCAGCACCCAGCAAACAATTCAGATCAAGACATCATTCCTGAAGAGGTAGGCAGAATCAGATCCCTTTGGTTAGAATATAAGAACACATGCAGACACTCCTTTTGTTAGAATGTCAAACTCAGACTGATGTTTATTCTTGCTTCACACACTTTTTAAAAAATCAATAAAAATCATAAGCCTCTTCCCCACCGTTACTATGGTTAACGACCCGATCCTTTACTGGATTCCAGATACCAGGGCCTAGGAGGGGTCATCTTGTTAGCTGACTTTTTATTACTCTCTTTGATCACACATGGAAAGTTTGCAGAAGGAGGCCAGATGTCTTTCTGGTTAATGTATTAACCCATGTCACCCCCCAGTGCCCACTCTGACAGAACCAACATTCCAAGGGGTGATAAACTATCTTCCCACTCTGACAGAACCAACATTCCAAGGGGTGATAAACTATCTTTTGTCCTGTAATCTCTGAAGTGATCACATATATAGTTGTGAGCGTACGAGTTGTTGCTAACACTTGCGGGCTCGCATATCGAGCCGCGGCCCTCGAGTAGCCGAAGGGGCTCCTTGCCAGCAACTGCGGCCCTCGGGAAATTTACGTTAAAACGCAAACAACACGACACAGCAACCGCGACCCTCGCAAAATTAACGTCGCAACGCAAACATCATACGAGACACGTTACCACTCATTACGACCTCGCAAAAATCGGCCACAACTCGCAAACATGAAAAAATTTAAAACACAATAAATACACACAGCACATACATAAAAACTTACCTACAGCAAGAGGGAGAATCCAGGACCTCAAAAAAGCAACTTACACCTTAATTTCACTCAAAATAAAAGAGTTTAGACACTAAAAAATTCTCTAAACGAGAGAAAAAATGGCCGCCGAACAAAAGGAAAACGAAGCTACAGCACTCTAAACACGCAAAACACCACAACACACTGGCAAAACACCACAAAAGACCTACGGATATTCCGCTAAGACGCATACCACACATTACCCGCCATTTTACAACAATGCGGAAGTACACAACTACGCTAATGGTTTGGTCTCGCGCACGCACACTATTACACTGCACACATTCATCACGCTTACACAGCAGCTCCAGACCACTAATGCTGCAGCAACATCAAAACAGATTCGCAGCTCTTCAAAAAATGCTTCAAAATACGTAAAGTATATTCATTTAGTAATATATTATAGATTTCATTATTATACACCAAACAGCATTCGCTACCTTACAATGTCATTGCCGTCATTTTTTGACCGGCAATTGGCTAGTGTGATATAATATTTGCATATCCTAGGGCCTACTTTTTTACATGGTACTTTGGAAAGGGGCTTGGTATAAAAGTGTCATATCCCAACCACAACCTGAACACTAAACATTATATACAATTCTTATTAGGCCTGAATACTCACGGGCCCTGCTCCATGGGGATCTGTGGCACCGGATCAGAGCCTGAGGCCTAATATTACACAGGTTATTACAGTCATAACAAAATAGTCCATGGTACAACAAAATAGTCCTCGAGTTCAGGGCAGTGACAGTTCAATCTTGGGCCATACAGGCACTTGCTGGTGGGGTTCAGGGAAGTCCCAAAATTAGTCATGACAATGTATTTTTTATCTGTATGACTTAGGCAAGTATCTGGTCTATTGTATGGGTATTTCTATATATTACACAGGGATCCATTTGTAATTTTGAGAATTTTATGAACATTCATTTGTGTCTGTGCCAATTTGACCTACGTCTGATAAGATCCATGCTTATCTGTATAAATGAGTCCAACATATTCTGGTGCTATTTATTTATATTAGACATGGATTTTGCAAAATCCATCTGTGTTTGGATTGTTTTTGGCAAGGATCAAGCTGTGTTTGAGTCTACAGGGTCTGGCTTGAAATGATTCAGCTATATCAATGTGAATATATACAAAAATATATCAACTTAGCAGGTTTGCCTAATATTAATATCCATAGATTTTAATAAATATTCCTTTTATGTAAAAATGTTGATAAATGTATCCAGACTAATGGTTAGGTCAACCTGAGGAATAGCAGATAAGGTCTTGCCAGCTATTGAGAAACATTGCTGTAACAATGCAGTTTACCATTGGAAACACAGTACAACTTCTAATCAGCTTCATTCAGAGTTAAATGTATCAAAAGCTACTCTTTTGCCATTTATAGCTACAACATTATTGTACTTAATACACTGATTAGATCCATGGAAATTAGCTTAGCTCTCATTGGTGAATCTGAGTCGCTGTGCCAGGTTACCAAGGCTTGATGCGCTGTAGTGTAAGATTGATAGTAGAGAGCAAGGGATCTCCTATAAGTGTGTCCCATCTTACATAAAGTGAGTTTTCAATGTTTGGAGAAGGGGTGTGCTATGTGCCACTGAGGGGAAAAAATTAATTGCAACTAAGCACTTTTACTTAACAGGTCATCTTTGCTTAGTAGTGTTTGTGTTCATTTAAATTATTCATCCTAGTGCATGCACTGAAAATGATAGTGACAGATGGAACATGTATACACATAAAACTGTTGTTCAGTGCTTGAATTATTCCCCTGCATTGTCTTCTATATAAACATTTAGCCCAGAGGCAATTATTTTGTATGGCTGTAAAGGGCTCTAAAGCTGTAAATCCTTGAGTGAATTAATATTTCATAAATATGCATTGAAAGTGTCTAAACTGGCATAACATGCTTTACCTTGTCACCTCATATAAAACCACTAGATATAGACAGTTTTGTAGAACGATGACAGATTTATTCATGTATGAAAGAGTAATAATGCTTGTTATAGTACAGTACTGTGTAAAAAGTATTTATTAAGATTTTCAAAAGGTTCTACATAGGAGGCACCATAACAATTTGCAATGTTTGGATTTCAGTGTAAAATAGTTGAATTGATATGTATACAATGAATGGACATAAATCAGGCAATTATAATACATTATTTGTCTAGCATGTAGAGTACAAAGGGACAGAGCTTCCAAATATGGTATGATTTTAAACTCTAGGTATTATAACAAGTACTAGCGAATTGCCCGTCAAAAAATGACGACAATGAAATTGTAAGGTAGCTAATGCTGTTTTGTGTGTAATAATGAAATATGTAATACATTAATAAATGAATATACTTTACCTATTTTGAAGCATTGTGTTGAAGAGCTGCAATGTGTTTTGATGTTGCTGCAGCATTAGATGTTTGGAGCTGCTGTGTAAGCGTGGTGAATGTGTTCAGTGTAATACTGTGCGTGCGCGAGACCAAACCGTTAGCGTAGTTGTGTACTTCCGCATTGGCGTAAAATGGCGGGTAATGTGTGGTATGCGTCTTAGCGGAATTTCCGTAGGTGTTTTGCGTGTTTCTTGTGGTGTTTTGCGTGTTTAGAGTGCTGTAACCTCGTTTTCATTTTGTTCGGCGGACATTTTTTCTCTCGCTTAGCGAATTTTTTAGTGTCTAAACTCTTTTATTTTGAGTTAAATGATGGTGTAAGTTGCTTATTTTAGGTCCTGGATGCTCCCTCTTGCTGTAGGTAAGCTTTTATGTATGTGTTGTGTGTATTTATTGTGTTTTACATTTTGTCATGTTCGCGGGTTGCGTCCGATTTTTGCGAGGTCGTAATGTGTGCTAATGTGTCTCGTATGTTGTTTGCGTTTGTAGCCTCGTTTTCGTTTTGTTCGGCGGCCATTTTTTCTCTCGCTTAGCGAATTTTTTAGTGTCTAAACTCTTTTATTTTGAGTGAAATGAAGGTGTAAGTTGTTTTTCCTGGATGCTCCCTCTTGCTGTAGGTAAGCTTTTTATGTATGTGCTGTGTGTATTTATTGTGTTTTGAATTTTGTAATGTTCGCGAGTTGCGTCCGAGTGTTGCGAGGTTGTAATGTGTGTTAACGTGTCTCGTATGTTGTTTGCGTTGCGAGGTAAAGTTTGTGAGGGTCATAGTTGATGTGTCGTGTTGTTTGCGTTGCGACGTAAAGGTTGCGAGGGTCGCAGTAGCTGGCAAGGAGCAACTTCGGCGCTCCATGCCAGCAACTGAGGCCCTCGCCGCAGCCCTCGCTATGCCGCATTAGCAACAACTCGCCTGCTCACAACTATATATGTGATTTTATTGACTGGGCTATTTGGAAAAATGTATTTTCTTACAGTAAACTTACATTGAAGTTTGTAAGTGTTACCTGTCAATTTGCCTTTCTGACCAATCCCCAGTCACAGACTTTTATCAGTGCAATGATTGGTCATAATTGCCAGTTACTTCCTGGGGGTTTCCTGCATTATTTACAGTCTAAAGCCATCTGATGTAGAGAAGAATGAGTAAGTACAGACCTCAGGAAGTAATTAATATCATCACCATCGACTTGGCTTCGCAAATGAAGATTTTAGAGCGATGTTGTCCATATCTATTAGATGTACTGTAGATGTGCCCCTTGGGCCTGCACATTGGAGTTTTTAGATGAGATGCAGTGTGCGCAGGACAGGTCCCACCCTTTACACTCAGGATTCATCTATCATGGCCTAGCAGACTGGGACGGTGACAGTGAGGTCCTCAGATCAGAGGTGTTATATCGGAGTGTCCTTCTAGATGGATGGCTTGACAGGTCTAACAAACTGCATCTGCCTAAGTTTAGATTGAGAGTTTTCATTCTCCTAGTCTGGCTGCTAACCAAGGCTAATGAGCCCAGCCTACCCATCCGGTTATACCGCTGGCCAAGGCCTCCATGTTGATGCAGATGGATCACACTTACAGTGCCTTGCAAAAGGGATTTTTGCCCATTCCTCCTTGCAAAACTGCTCCAGCTCCTTCAAGTTGGATGGTTTGTGCTTGTGAACAGCAATCTTTAAGTCTGACCACAGATTTTCTATTGGATTGAGGTCTGGGCTTTGACTAGGCCATTCCAACACATTTACATGTTTCCCCTTAAACCACCCAAGTGTTGCTTTAGCAGTGTGTTTGGGGTCATTGTCCTGCTGAAAGGTGAACCTCCGTCCTAGCCTCAAATCACACACAGAGTGGTACAGGTTTTGCTCAAGAATATCCCTGTATTTAGCACCATCCATCTTTCCCTCCACTCTGACCAGTTTATCAGTCCCGGCTGCTGAAAAACATCCCCACAGCATGATGCTGCCACCACCATGTTTCACTGTGGGGATGGTGTTCTTTGGGTGATGTGATGTGTTGGGTTTGTGCCAGACATAGCGTTTTCTTTGATGGCCGAAAAGTTCAATTTTAGTCTCATCAGACCAGAGCACCTTCCTCCATACATTTTGGGAGTCTCCCACATGCCTTTTCACAAACTCAAAACGTGCCATTTTATTTTTTGCTAAAAGTAATGGCTTTCTTCTGGCCACTCTGCCATAAAGCCCAACTCTATGGAGCGTACGACTTATTGTCGTCCTATGTACATATACTCCAGTCTCTGCTGTGGAACTCTGCCATTCCTCCAGGGTTACCTTGAGTCTCTGTGCTGCCTCCTCCAGGGTTACCTTAGGTCTCTGTGTTGCCTCTCTGATTAATGCTCTCCTTGCACAGTCTTTTGGCAGGTTTGCTGTTGTGCCATGTTCTTTCCATTTGGTTATAATAGATTTGATGGTGCTCCTGGGGATCATCAAAGATTTGGATATTTTTTTATAACCTAATCCTGACTTGTACTTCTCAACAACATTGTCTCTTACTTGTTTGGAGAGTTCCTTGGTCTTCATGGCAGTGTTTGGTTAGTGGTGTCTCTTGCTTAGGTGTTGCAGCCTCTGGGGCCTTTCAAAAAAGGTGTGTATATGTAATGACAGATCATGTGACGCTTAGATTGCACACAGGTGGACATCATTTCACTAATTATGTGACTTCTGATTGGTAATTGGTTGCACCAGAGCTTTTTATGAGCTTCATAACAAAGGGGGTGAATATATACGCACATGCCAATTTTCTGTTTTCTATTTCTAAAAAATAGTTTTATGTATATATTTTTCTCATTTCACCAACTTAGACTATTGTGTTCTGATCCATTGCATAAAATTAAGATTAACAAAACATTGAACTTAAGGCTGTAATGTAACAAAATAGGTAAAATGCCAAGAGGGGTGAATAATTTTGCAAGGCACTTTACATAGCAATTGAAAAAATACATTTAATCTATCAAGTTCAACCTTTTTAGATCTCCTCTGATCTGCAATATGCGGATTAATTGTTAATTAATACAGAGGAAGGCAAACAGAAAAGAAAAAAAAAAGGAAAACTTTGTCAATCGTCTCGAAAGGGGAAAAAAATCCTTCCTGACCGCATATACTGCTGATTGGATTCCTCCCTGGATCAATACTTCCTCTCTAATTATCCAGGATAGCCCTGAATGCCATATTTAAAAATCATGCTCCTATATGCATTATCATTTACAAAGAAATGTGGATCAAAGCGTATTGTTTTGTTTTAGGATATTGATGATTGCAGCACCCAGCGGCATCTAGTGGTCGGAATATAAACTGCAGGGAACCGAGGGAGTGTGACTGCAGGGAATATGACAGGTGGAATGGGGGAGATCTGTGTGACAGGTGCAAATGGGGGTCTGTGTGAAAGTGTGTTAGGTGGATTGAGGGGTCTGTATGACAGACAGTGGGACAGCAGGGTGGGGGTGTAGTTTATATTACCAATATTTCGCATGTAACGCAGGCTAAGCACAGATTATATTTTTATTGGTTTACTAGGGAGTCTTGTGAATCTACTACACATTCATAAAGTCTTCAGGGAGGTTTTATCTCCATTCTTTTATATGTAAGGGTAGCTAAGCAAACACAGATAAGATGTTTATTGGTTTACTAGATGACACTTTCTGAAAGTTGTTTCAATCACTTATGTTAAACAAAAGTTTAGGCTGTCGGTTTATTTCTGTTTCTTTAAGGTTCGTTTTCTTAACTCCATGGAAAAAGGCATTGTAGTCAATAAAACAAGTTATTTTACATAGAAAATGTAGGACTATATTGGCTTTTTAAAAGTATGAACTCTGACCTGTGCACTATACACAGGATGCTCTGAACTAAACACTGCCACCTGCTGGCCCTCACTTATAGTAACACAATCTCATATACTATAGGTAGTGCAGATACTCTCATCATTGACATCATTATCCTTGCCATATTAATAAGAGGTACAATAAGATTCTTTGGATTCTTGTCAGTAACAATATAATTAATTAATGTATTTATTTATTTATTTAATGATATGTAACTGAAAACAGTCATTTCTAAATTAAATTAGCATTATATAAAATAGAATAAAATGTTTGGAATAACTAATCTATTAAATGTAAACAATACTCAACAGTTTAATAGATTTAAATTAATAAACAATAATTGTAATTATATATTTTTGGTTGGAACGTGGCTAATATATATGATGTCTGCACTTGCAGGAACATAGAACAAATGTATCAGTAATGAAAGAGTTTACAGCAGATGAGAAGGCATCTAATGAGTAAAATCACAAGGTAAGACATGCAACATAAGCAAAGATAAGGAGGTGAAACTGCAGAAAAAGTGCATATGTTAGTGACAATGCAATAAGACGATCTACCACAGCCAAAATATCATTAAAGGGAATCAGTGGAGGTTCAGAATACTGTATAATTTAAAACTATAGGTAAAAACAAGTACTATATCATTTGAATGTAATTTTATAAAAATGTATTTACCTACTGTAAACTAATATTTAAGTTTCCAAATTTAGCAGCTAGTCAGCTTTTTTTTATGAATTACAAGTTCCAGTGCTAATCATGTTATTCTATCTGCAGTAAAGCATGCAAGCTACTTAGTTACGAGCCTGCCCATGTCATACCTACTCCTTACAGACCTGGCCTTTTTATGTACACTCTAGCTTAGTTGTTAGCAATCTAACCTGTCTGACCAGGTTACTGCTTCCTACCTATCTTTACACCTCTATCTATTTCAGACAGCACAGTCACATGGAAAACCACTCTCTATCCTATATAGGAATTGTGGATGTACAATGTAGACATATACAGCCTTATTAAATTGCGATTCGGCCAATTGAAAAAGGCTCTATATAAGCACATAGCATATTTTTTTAAAGAAGTTTTTAGTTAGTGAAGACCTTGCTTTTGGATAGAAGTTCACTAACTAAAAACATCTGTAAAAAATATATATGCTCTGTGCTTATATAGAGCCCTATTCAATTGGCCAAATCGCAATTTAATAAGGCTGATAGGTTTTTGGAGTTATATGTGTATTTATTGGCATATATTTGATTCTATTTTTGTGTGATTATTTCTAATAAAAGTTAGCATTCCATTTTGTATGTGTAATTATTGGCATTTTCAAGCAATATGACCTGAAATAAGAGTGTGACGTGGAAATTGAAAATGAAAGGGTTTGGGAAGTTTTACCAAGAGAAGAGTGAAGATGATGGGTAAAACGCATAAAGGACAGCAGAGAACATTCAAAATTCATTATACAGTGCTTTGCATTTTTTCACCCCCTTGACTTTTTACCTATTTTGTTACATTACAGCCTTAAGTTTAATGTTTGGTTAATCTGAATTTTATGTGATGGATCAGAACACAATAGTCTAAGTTGGTGAAGTGAAATGAGAAAATGTATACATAAAACTATTTTTTAGAAATAGAAAATTGGCATGTGCGCATGTATTCACCCCCTTTGTTATGAAGCCCATAGAAAGCTCTGGTGCAACCAGTTACCTTCAGAAGTCACATAATTAGTGAAATGATGTCCACCTGTGTGCAATCTAAGTGTCACATGACCTGTCATTACATATACACACCTTTTTTGAAAGGCCCCAGAGGCTGCAACGCCTAAGCAAGAGGCACCACTAACCAACCACTGCCATGAAGACCAAGGAACTCTCCAAACAAGTAAGGGACAGTGTTGTTGAGAAGTCAGGGGTAGGTTATAAAAAAAATATCCAAATATATCCTATCCAAATGGAAAGAACATGGCACAACAGCAAACCTGCCAAGAGACGGCTGCCCACCAATACTCACGGACCGGGCAAGGAGGGCATTAATCAGAGAGGCAGCACAGAGACCTAAGGTAACCCTGGATGAGCTGCAGAGTTCCACAGCAGAGACTGGAGCATCTTAACATAGGACGACAATAAGCCGTATGCTCCATAGAGTTGGGCTTTATGGCAGAGTGGCCAGAAGAAAGCCATTACTTTCAGCAAAAAACAAAATGGCACATTTGGGTTTGCGAAAAGGCATGTGGGAAATCCCAAAATGTATGGAGTAGGTGCTCTGGTCTGATGAGACTAAAATTAAACTTTTTGGCCATCAAAGAAAACAATATGTCTGGCACACACCCAACACATCAAATCACCCAAATAACCCCATCCCCACAGTGAAACATGGTGGTGGCAGCATCATGCTGTGGGGATGTTTTTCAGCAGCCGGGACTGGGAAACTGGTCAGAGTGGAGGGAAAGATGGATGGTGCTAAATACAGGGAAATTCTTTGAGCAAAACCTGTACCACTCTGTGCGTGATTTGAGGCTAGATTGTAAGTTTGCAAGTTTTCAATCTTGTGTCAGTGCCTTGGAAACAAGCTCTATGTACATTTGATTTTATGCTCAAAAACAGGGACCTCCATTCTTTACAAGGTGTTTAATTTGTTTTCTGCTATGTACTCAACCCCTGTACAGCTCTACGGAATATGTTGGCGCGATATAAATAAAGATAATAATAATAATAATAATAGGACGGAGGTTCACCTTCCAGCAGGACAATGACCCCAAACACACTGCTAAAGCAACACTTGAGTGGTTTAAGGGGAAACATGTAAATGTGTTGGAATGGCCTAGACAAAGCCCAGTCCTCAATTCAATAGAAAATCTGTGGTCAGACTTAAAGATTGCTGTTCACAAGAGCAAACCATCCAACTTGAATGGGCAAAAATCCCAGTGGTAAGATGTGGCAAGCTCTTAGAGACTTATCCAAAGTGACTTGGAGCTGTAATTGCTGCAAAAGGTGGCTCTACAAAGTATTGACTTTAGGGGGGTGAATAGTTATGCACATTGACTTTTTCTGTTATTTTGTCCATCTTCAAAGTTGTGAGCATGTTCTGTAAATTAAATGATCCTCAAACAATCCATGTTTATTTCAGGTTGTGAGGCAGCACAATCAATGATCAGATCTCTTTAAAATTTTACACAGAACTCAATAAAATAATGAGGATTTCAGAAAAAATACACTAGCACTCAAACTCATTTATAAATGCCTAAAAATTTATAAATGTACTTGTAACATAGTTTTTTCTGTGGACAAACTAGGTTTCGAAAACCAAAATGGAACCAAAATGTTTTGATGTTGAAAATTATTGCAAAGACATGCTCTTTCTTGACAAAGAATGAAATTCGTGTTTTTTTTATTCCTTCTAACGAAAATTTTATATTTTTCGGACATCGTATCTTAAAACAAAATAAATCAGCTAGCAAAACCCCTTTAGAAAATTATTGTATTTACAACCCAAGCGGTACAAAAAACATCTCTATCACTTACAAATATCTGATCGACCAGGCCACACCTACTAAGAATCCTTGGGAAAACAAACTTAATATCTCCCTAGATAATGCACAATGGAACAAAATCCATATAAATGCGATGAACTTCCCTCAATATAGTCCTTAGAGGGCACACTGTGTTCAGCGCGCCTGGTGAAGCAGCGCCGACTTAGGTGCGCCGACAATTGGGCCTCACAGAAATGTGCGTAGGCCTGGAAGCGGAATAGCACACCCCTACAAGCTTTTTATGCCTGTTATACCCCTTCCTATTATATGTACTGCACCCCTGCCTGCCTTGACTGTGTACCCCTGCCTGTTCTCTCTCTCGCCCCTCCTCTCTATCACACATCTCTCCCTCCTCCCATCCACAGATATTACTTACCCCATCTGACGGGCAATAGTGTGCCCCGACATCTAGTGTTTCCCATCTGTGAAGTCTCGATGCCTGGCTGTGGCCCATTACTGCCCTGTATGCCCGTGGGATGGGCTAAGTAATATCTACGGATGGGAGGAGGGAGTGATGTGTGATAGAGAGTGGGGGTAGGGAGAGAGAGAAGGGAGAGAGAGAACCAGAATGGGTACACAGTTGGGGTGGACAGGGGTTCAGTACATATAATAGGCAGGGGTATACCAAGAAGGGGAAGCTGGTAGGGGCACGCTATTGCGCGTGCATGCTTCCAGGCCTGCGTACATGTGTGTGATACCCAATTGTCGGCACCCCTAAGTCGGCATGGCTTCAGCACGCTCGCTGAAGTCGAGCTACCTCCTTAGAGGGAATACATATAAAACCATCACAAGGTGGTATTAACTCCTGTAAGAATGAAGCTTACAAATCCATTCTTAGATTGACAATGCTTTAGAGGGTGCAAAGCCACTGGAACTTTAATGCATATGCTGTGGGACTGTCCTAAAATAGCCCACATATGGACTGAAACCTACAAAATCCTAGAGAAATTGTGGGGTTTTCAGATACCTCAAAGGCCAGAAGAAGCCTAATTTGACCTTCCTATCCCAGATCTCACAAAGGAGGCTCAATTTCTTTTGAACCAAATATTTTTAGCACCTCGCTAAAAACTGTAAGACAGCCAATCTTATGTTCGAGGATGTAATGAAGAAAATCAAATACATATACTCTATGAGCCAGATTTTAGCCGAATTAGATGCCAACTATAAAAAATGGGCCTCTTGTTGGGACATATGGACACTACAAATTGGATGGCAGTGAGCTGGGCAGAAAGACTCACACAAGCCGCAAAAGCAATATAGAAGTACAAACACCCCCCCCCCCCTTTCCTTTCTTTGGATCTTTCTCTTTTTTCCTTTTCTTCACCCTTTAGACTCCTATCTATGTCCCTCACCTCCCCAACCTTCCCTCTTTATCTTTTTTTTTTAAATGAACTGGTGGTTTATGGATGTAAAATAAATACTGAAAACCAAAAGAAGGGAGTAATAAATACACTCAAGCTTTCCTAGATGTTTATTAAAGTAATACACTCAAGCTTTCCTAGATGTTAATTGTTTACTATTTATGCTGACTTTGTTTGTTACATCTACTCTTGTTATGGCCTCCATTCCCTTCAATATACATGATTTTAAAAAAATTAATTACTTTTCTATTCTATTGTCATTTTTTTTCTCCAGGTCACATTATTATTATTTTTATACTACACAATAAATATGTTTATTCAGTTTAGGCTGTAGATTATTTGTTTGAGCATAGACATTTGGAAATGTCAATTATTACAATATGCTATGTGTATGATTTTTACATTATTTTCCTTGAAAGTATATTTTCTGAACTTTATATCCCACCTTTATAGAATGTGGAAAAGCAGTATTTTATGCAAGCAATATATATTTATCTTAAAGTATGTATTAAATGAAATGTTGAAAAATATTAACAATATCATCACCATTCCAAAAGAGGGGAATATGCCATTTAATTTTGTTCCATTTTCTTGCAGCAAAAAAAAAACAATGACAATGTAAAACACAAGAAAATATGAAGAAACATGGAGGATCCATCTTCAGAATTTCAAGAATTTTTTTGCAACCCAGTTTTTTATGTGATACAATATACAAGATATTTTGCATAGAAGCAACTATTTGTTAGCATGATTGTCCCTTATTATAATAAACAAAATCTAAATCAACATAAGTGCAAATACTTTTTTTAAGCTAAGAAGCAAACACATTTAAAACATTTTAGATTGCAGATGTTAAGTGTTAATTGCATCTGAAAAGTTATATTTTAAAAGGACTTTTTTAAGAGCTAAATCAACTTTATTAAGGAGAGTTTTTAGGAATATGGCACCTGCACATTAATTATTTTATTCAGGAAACCCTTAAAGTGAAATACATTTTCAATTTTTTTACGAAATTTTAGAATACAATTACCTAATACAGCAAGTTCCCCCCAGGTGCGAATATATATATACACTGTATATATATATATATATATATATATATATATATATATATATATATACACTATAATGGAGGACTCAGCAGACCTTTTAAATAGTTAATCACTTTATTAATGAGTAACAGCCAGCAAACAAAACAATCAAATAAACAGTTCCAAAATACTGGCTTCTTCCAGTTACTTACTGGGACACTGTAGCACCAGGCCTCTCTGAGACTCTGCCCTTCCTGGGTGAACACCATCAGGGTCTTGGCAACCAAAACAAACACTTCAAGACTGCAGCTTCTTTAAATCTGCAACTGCTGGCTTCACTGCTCTCAAGCAGACTTTAGTCCAACAAACAGTCGCATAACATGGTAGAGGCCTTCCTGTCTCAGGAGTCCACTTTCTTAGGGGCATGCTCTTGTCAGTGTCTCTCACTTTGGCTGTATGCTTCAGGCAGTCTCTCTTACTGCCTCTCTCTCTGTGTTCCCTCAGAGCTGCCTCTGACTCAGGCCCAGGTGGACCTACTGGGGAGACCCCGCCCATGCAGTCTGGTCTGCACTCCACTGCACCTCCACACCAATTTCTAGGGGGCACTCCATCACACATACTCCTCATCAGCTGGACACCATGGGGTTGAGCGACCACGATGTGAGGACGTGTATTTTCCTAGCCGTCTCATTCCCTAGTGCTCTCTTCTGTGGATTGCTAGGAGCATCGCCAACACGTTTCTTTACTGTCTTTTCAAACTCTCTTACTTCCACTTTGAACTTTCTGCCTTCTTCGCTGTTCCATTTACTTTCACCTCAGAAATAACGTGGGTAGGGCACCGGCCCACCCGTCTCTCTAAATGCCCTCCCCCAGGGACCCTTGGTAAGTACTGTTCGTACTTCCGTATGGAACAGCATTTCTCCATACTGTCCCTTCCCTGTGGGTAAATCACAGACATTATAGGTTTCTGATACCTTGTCTTCCACCCGATTCATCTTTTCTTTCAGATCCTAGATCTCACACTCGCGGCTCTGAATTATCCTCTTTATCTCATTAATGCAAGGATTCTTCTTGCAAGTACATGGCTAAATGGAGTGTTTTTGTCTGTTCCATGTCACTCCGGGAGTACGTATGCCTCATCTGCAGACAAGGAGTCTGAGACTGGAGCTGCTTCATTTCTGTCTCTTTTACTCTTTGTTTTCATTTGCTCCTTTAATTCTTCTGTTAAACGTTATTTATTTTCCATAAGTTTATGAACAGCTTTCTCATCCCGTTTTCTGGCCTTTGCTAATGCTTTCTCTCTTCACTCTTTGCCTTCAACTCCACCATCTCTTGCCTCACACGGCTGAGGTCCTTCTCCATCTTATGGAGTTTGGCTTCTTTCTCTCTGGCAAACTCTTTCATATCACTCAGTCTCTCCCTTATTACAACCAGATGGGGGTTAGTGTCTGGCTCAGATAGCAGCTGACTCTCTGCTATCGATCTGTACAACTCTTCAAATTCTGTGACCTCTTGAGCTTGTCAGGCTTCCCTTTCTCAGCTCATTCTGTAGGTTATCCAATTCTCCCTCTTTAGGCTCACCAACGACATAATTTCCACCTTCCCGATGGAACAGCAACTTGTTTTGTAGTTTTTCTTCCCTTTTTTCCTGGTTTTCTCTATTCCAGGTGCCCCAATTGGCAGGTTGTTAATTTTCACCAAACAATATCAGCTTCATACAGCCATCTTGCTTCTGTCCTGGTACAATATCCTTTATAGATTCCAAAGGCAGGTCCTCTCTCACGGCTGCTTCTTGCTCTTGGATCTGTACTTCATCTTTCTTTCTGTTCAGAGCACGTCTACTCATTACTACTGTGCTTCCAATCCTGCGAGGTTTGCGACTCTCTATCTCTGCCAGGAAGGAGCTCTCAGACTTTTGTTTTGCTGGAATGTCTCCAGCTGTTCATAAACTTCAAGCTGACACTCAAAAGATAGGCTAGTACACATCTTAGTAGACACTTGAATTTTGCATTCCTGAAAAACACTCTTCTCCTCCTCCTTTTTCTGCTTTTCTACTTGCTTGCCTCCAAGGCTATCAGCTTTTAATTTTTGCAAATCCAGTTCACTCTGCTTGCACTGGATCTCTTGCTGCATATTCAACTGAAGGATCTCCTCTGACTTTTCGATCAGGTCCTCCATGAATACCTCTGGCTGTTCCATCATATTTTCTTTGCCCTTCTGTCTCTCCTGTACAAGCTCCTTAGCTATTCCTCATATATGAGCTTTCTGCAGATATAGCTCTGCAATCAATGTAGCATCTTGTACACGCAGTTCCTAAAGATCAGTGATAGCCTCTTTTGGAGAAAAAAAAATCCACTCTGCTTCAACTGTATCTCCATATCAGACGGATTGGTTATCCTCTGCTCTTGTGGACTATGCATCAGCGGTTTTACTCTCTGTCTCTTGTAGCTGAGAGTGTGGATCAGCTACTTGGCTATGAGTTTTTCCTGCTCCCAATAGAGACCTCCTGTAACATGCATTCTATTCTCTTTTGTGTGTCTTGCAATATATTTGTTTGCTCCTCGTGTGTGCTCACCCTCTGCTTTTCTGGACTATGGAACAAGAGTTCCTTTTCTATTACAGCTGCTTCCCTCTAGGATATACAGTCAGTGAGGAGATCTTGCTTCATCTATTCTCCACTGTGCAGCAGCTTCTGCATACAATTATCATTCAGCTTGTGCATGGGAGGACTTTTGCTCTGCTCTCAAATAGACATCTGTGTCTTCTTCCTATAGAACACTCTGTTGTCCTTAAATGCAGGCGTCCATCTCCATCCAGGAATATAATCTGGCACCATTAAGTTACCCTTTATTTTAGTAGCAACTTGCCTGTCTTCCACTTCTGGCTCTTTCAGTTCCCCTGGAATAGAGTTCATCTGTACTTCTTGCTTTACTTATTTCCCATCTGGCCTCTCCTTGTCCATAGCAGTTTGTTTTATTGGTACCTGAGACGGAGCACTCTCGGGATACTTTACTTTTCTTTTAGGACACATCTCCAAATTCTGCTTCTCATGTCCTCTCAGGGATGGTGGTTCGTCTTTTACCATCTCAATCTCCAGACTCCTTATCTTTGACTTTAGTAAGGATTCCAGTTATTCATCCATTTGATCTCTCATTTCTCTGGGTCAGAGATCTTTGTCAGGCACTTTCTTTCTCTAGTACTCTCCACCTCAGGAGTATTCACCAAGGACAGGTGGCTGTGTCTGTCCAGGTTTCTTATGAAGGCCTCTTCATTGCTCTTACCCATAAGGTTTCTGCAACTATTTGGTTTCAACTCTTCCCCAATTACTTTATCAGCATGCTCTGCACTGAGACTGGGTTTGCACTCAGTAGGTAACAACACCTTGTCCTTTCCTCTTTGGCCTGTGCTTATAACTCCGGTCACTTTAATATCATCATATTGCTACAGGAGCAAAGGTTCTTTATCTGCACCAGTAGCCTATTTTACTTTCTCAGCAATCTCTGTTACTTTCTCTGCAGTTTCACGTGTGCTCTCTGCAGTCTCTTTGGCACTCTCTGCTGTCTTACTAGTGCTCTCTGCAGTCACTTTTAACACTCCAGCATTCTCATTTGCTTTCTCTGCAGTCTCATTCGCAGCTCCTACAGTCTCATTCTTAGTACTTGCTTTTTTGCACTCTCTGTCATCCACCAGATCTCTAATTCCTGATTTCCTTCTGCATCAGGTTTGCTTTGCCCTTCCTTAACAGAGAAACTGCATTTTAAACTTGGGGAGACAAGCATACCCATTGGGAAGCGATAAGCCTGTCTGTCTTTTCACTCCTACTCTGTTAAGGATCTCTTCTTTCAGGATACAATAATTTGTTGCCTTTTCTTCAGGCAAAACACAATATGCTTTCTGAGCTTCTACACACAGATAGGGACCAAGGACCAAGAACTGTTGCCCAGTGCTTTTTAGGCCAACCTTCCCTAGTGGCAATCTTCTCAAATTTCAGAAGATATGTCTCAACATCATCCTGAGCAGTCATCTTCTTTAGGATGCGATTACGATTCATGCTTCCACTTGATTCTGTAACCACAGTGTTAGTTGCAGACCTAATTTGCTGCAGCTGCGCATTTTCATTTGCTCTCTCTCCTTTTCCGCTTGTCTCCGCCATTTCTCTGTGGCCTCACTCATATGGACTCTTCCCTCTTCTGCCTGTCTCCGCCATTTCTCTGTGGCCTCTCTCAGACATGCAGCAACATCTCCCAGGGTATCCTCATTTGCAGCATGGACTCTGTCCTCTGCAATTTTACTCTGTCTGTTGCTATGCCCACCTGCTAGAGTCTATTGGCTTCTACCCGAGCTTTTACAAGTTCCTGCATTATCATCCCACCACTGCCACCATATGTGACATACCCACTGTCATGCTCAGGATCCATGCCCTAGTTTCCGGAACTATAACAGAGGACTCAGGAGACCTATTAAATAGTTAAATACTTTATTAATGAGTAACAGCCAGCAAACAAAACAATGAAATAAACAGTCCAAAATACTAGCTTCTTCCAGTTACTCACTGTGACACTGGGTGAACACTGTCAGGGTCTTGGCAACCACTTAAAGACTATAGCTTCTTTAAATCTGCAACTGCAGGATTCACTGCTTTCAAGCAGACTTTAGTCCAACAAACAGTCCCATAACATAGTACAACCCAGGACACTTGCCTGTCTCAGGAGTCCATTTTTGTAGGGGTATGTCTGTATAATTCAGGCAGTCTCTTGTACTGCCTCTCTCTCTGTGTTCACTCAGAGCTGCCTCAGGCTCAGGCCCAGGCTAACCTAAATGGGAGGCCCCGGCCATGCATATGAGTGAGCTATTTAAGGTTAGAGTTAAACCTCTGAGAGGAACTGACTCTGCTGGGTTTTGAACCCTGGTCCCCAGGCTGCTATACCTCTTCCCTACCACTACGCCAGCCTGCCTTTGTGAATTTCATTGAGATCTGATAACCTTGATTCTGCTAGCAATAGTATCAGTACCTAAGTCTCTTCAGCTGTGTCTGGTCAGGTGTCTGGTCCTTGGCCTATATAAGGCACTTCCTGTCAAATGTACCTTGCCAGATTATTGTTGGTTCCTGATCCCTTCAATAAAGCTTGTTCCTGTTTCACCTACAAGTTGCTGAACTGGATTATTGCTGACCTTGGTTACTGGTCTCCACAACCTTGTGATTCCTATATCATTACAGAATAATCTGGCCGCTTTCATGTAAACCGCCGGGTCAGATTCTGCATTGGCCCAGCAGGTTGCTTTATTTGCAAGAACTGTGCAGACTCAGGCACAGACCATTCAAGTGCTGCAGGACCAGTTAGCTGAACTGCAAAATAAAGTTCAGTCAATGCACAGTGAGTATACCAGCTACAGGGCACGTGATGTTGCGGCTGCTACTGTTACACCTGCACAAGATGCTCGCTTGCCCCTACCAGAAAAGTTTGGAGGAGATCGCAAAAAATGTAGGGGTTTCCTATATCAATGCCGTTTGCACTTCATGATGTTACCTCACCAATTTCCATCTGAAAGAGAGAAGGTGGGATTTATTTTTTCACTATTCAAAGATGAAGCCCTGGCTTGGGGCTCCCCTCTTCTGGAACAGGACAGTCCAGTCTTGGGTAATCTAAATGACTTTCTTGAGGCCATGTGCCTAGTTTTTGATGACCCAAATCGATGTGCTACAGCAGAAGCCACTCTCCTTCATTTGCATCAAGGGAGGCGGTCAATGGCTGAATATGCTGCTGAATTCAGACAGTGGGTTGCTGATACTACCTGGAACCAATCAGCCCAGAGGTTCCACTTCAGAAAAGGCCTCTCAGAAGCTATAAAAGATGAGCTAGCTCGTGTTGATCTTCCTGCTGACTTTGATGCATTTGTGCGTTTGGCTATCCGTATTGATCGGAGACTTTCTGAAAGAAGATTGGAAAGACAGGGCTCTTTTAGACCAAGTGCTACTCCTACTTCCTATTCAAGAATTTCTACTCCGACCCCACAAACACCTACAGACTCTGAGCCTGAGGCTATGCAGGTAAATCTAATAAGAGGGCCATTATCCAATAAAGAAAAACAGTGGCGACGCACTCACAATTTATGCCTGTATTGTGGTAGTGCAGGGCACTATGCCATCAATTGCCCTAGCAAATCCAAAAGAACAATAGCTATGGCTGCTGAAGGTGCGCAGATTCGACACCAATCCCAGATTTCAGATCAAATGGATTCTGTCACACAACCCTTGTTTTCTCTGGCTCATGGTGAAGAGGGTATGTTGACTCAACATCCTCATTTTGTGGTGCCTATCACGTTGCAATGTGGTGATCATAAAATTTCAACTACAGCTATGATAGATTCTGGAGCAGGCAGAAACTTTATGGACATTAAATTTGCAGCAGGAAATAGAATTCAGTCCATCCCTAATTCTTCACCTGTGTTAATGGAGACAGTAGACGGTTCTCCACTTACGTCAGGCCCGGTTACACATGAGACTGTGCCCTTAAAGTTGACTCTGGAAGTGAATCACCATGAGGCTATATCTTTCCACCTAATTTCCTCAACACAGTTTACAGTGATTTTGGGGGTACCTTGGCTTGCTCTGCATAACCCACAGACTGATTGGAAGATCAGAACTTTGTCCATTCCTTCAGAACACTGCTTAATGAATTGTCAACCCTCTAAGGTAACACCTGTTGCCACAACAATTAATGAAATGGTTGCTACAAACTTGACTAAGCTTCCTCTACAATATCGGGATTTTGCAGATGTCTGTGATAAGAAGAATGCTGATCAGCTTCCACCCCACAGGCCTTATGATTGCCCAATAGAGCTGTTGTCTGGGGCTGCTATCCCATTTGGCCATATATATTCCCTTTCTGAGCCTGAATTGAAAGCTCTTCGTGAATACATACAAGAAAATCTTGCCAAAGGCTTTATTCGACCATCTACTTCTCCAGCAGGAGCTCCTATATTCTTTGTAGAAAAGAAAGATGGCAGCCTACGGCCATGCATTTATTACAGGGACATTAATAACATCACTGTTAAAAACCGCTACCCCTTGCCTCTCATTCCTGATCTTTTGGAGAGACTTCACTCAGCTAAAATATTTAAGAAGCTTGATCTTCGGGGGGCATATAATCTGGTTCTCAAAAGACCAAATGATGAATGGAAAACAGCTTTCAGAACCAGGTACGGGCATTACGAATATCTAGTAATGCCATTTGGGCTTTGTAATGCCCCTGCAACTTTCAAGCATCTTATCAATGATGTACTATGAGATCTCCTGTTGTGGCATATTTGGATGATATATCATCTAATATTCTCTGATAATCTTGAAAACCACAGAAAACAGGTCTGTATAGTTCTGGAGCGCCTTCGTACCACCCACCTATACATTAAACTAGAAAAATGTGAGTTTGAACAAACAGAAATTGGGGATGCTGCTTTTAAAGGCAGTTCACAGCTGGGCTTCCATTAAGCCTCTGATAACTGCCTGGATTTAACTCTTTTCATTCTCAGGGGAGAAGTCTTACAGAGCTCTCTTGTGACCCCTAATGGCCCTCCATCACATATCCTCCCCCTCAGCTCAACACCATGTAGTTGAACTACATGAGCCGAGAGGCCGTAAACGCTCACTTGTAACTTTATCTTCCTCTTGTCTTCTCGTTTAAGGGGCTCCTCTTCATAGTGCCTAATATTCTCTGGTGAAACTATGCAGTATGGGCTTGGGTCTTGCTCTTTCAACTTGAGCTCAACAGCACGCGTACTTCCATGCGCCAGGAGAACTTTCCCTTCTTCAATTGATCCATCAACTTTGACGAAGTAAGGCTTGAGATACCCTTTGAATAGACTACCATGGACTTCGTCCACCGCATCATCTATGGGGAACACACAGTTTTGTTCGCCATATGGCCCCCCTGGACTTGGTTGGATACTGACAGTATCTCCAAACCACACCCTTAGGTTGTTACACACAACTCTGTTCCTCCTGATCTTCTCATCTAGGCAAGTGTCATCTGTACGACCATTGTACGCAGTTTTCTGTCTCTTCTTTCTTTTCAGAAGAACAGGTTTTCCTTGGTACAACAGAAGCTCATCCTTCTGGACCGGAGTCATCGACATCACTTTCTCTTCATTGCTTTGTTTTTCTTCAATTTCTTTTAATAGGACCTGCAGTTCAGATAATTCTGCAGAGAGCAATTTGGTTGTATCATTGCTCTCACAACTGTTTTCTTTTACATAATCTATGTAACGATTTGACTTGAGTTCCTTACTCTTATGTTTCCATTCTTCCAATTCTCTTTCTGCTTTCTGGGCAGTAGGTTTGTCCTCCTCATCAATGGGTTTCTTTTCAGGTTTACGCTCTTTGACTTCAACGGCCTTGACAGAGGGACGTGAAATTCTCGGCGACCGTCTTAATGTCCGGCCTATGCTTTCATCTGCTTCAGGCTCCTCAGCTTCTGCAACTGCGGAAGCCACAAATAATGCGTCACCTCTCTTCCTCTTGTTGGAGACCCTGATTGTCAACTTGAGACCATCTTTCTGCCTCTCCGATGTCATTTCCTTCCCTTCTGTTCCACTGTTTTCATCTTCAGGTACTAACTTAGATCTATGTTTATTTAAACCTGGAGCTTGCTTCTCTAATTTTGAAGACTTCTCTACTTCTGGAGTTGCAGCTCCATCCTCTGTCAATTGAGACTCAACCACTGAGTTTGCTCTGTCAGTCGGCTTGCTCTCGTTGGGAAGTAATTTATCTTTATGTTTATTTTTTGAAATACTTGTTTTCTTCTCAGGTTCAGAAGATTTTTCAGTGTCAATTGATTTTGTCTCCCTTTTTGTTGATGTTTCAGGTTGCTGCTCTGTATCACACTGATCCGCTATGGTTGGTGAAACCTTTGTTTCCCTGCTTTCTTTTGGCTGATCTATCACAGCTGACTCCTTAGTTTGCTTTGCACCGCTCTCAACTTTACTAGATGCTTCTTTGCCTACACTCGCTCTCTCTTTATTAGAGACAGAAATAATGTCTTTCTTTTTCTCTGTCTCTTCATCCTTGGCACTGGTTTTGTTTGAATCAGTCTCACGCAGCTCTTCTTTTGAAAGTATTTTTTGGTTTGATTTTTCAAGAGATGAAGTAATGGGATCATTTCCAAGATCTGGGGATTTTTCTAAATTCTCTGAGCTTGAAAGCTTACTGTTCTCTTTGAGGTTATGTAGACTTTGGTTTACGTCACTCTCTAAGAGATCTTTCAGATTTTTCACAGTCTCTTCCATAGCAAGCAATTGTTATTTTAGGTGAAGGATTTCTTTTGTCATTATCTCCTTCCCAGAGATTCTCTGTTCATAAAGCCGTAACTGGTTGTCCTTCTCAATTAATTGCGTCTTTAGAGACTCCATTGTGGCTGCGTGCGTCTTACTTTGCGCCTCATTCTCAGTGTCCAGATTCTGGCATTTAGCAATTAGATCAAGGATGGTTGCATCCCGTTCTTGCACTTTAGCCGCCAATTCTGATTTTTCCTTTTTTAGCTCCTCGGATGTGGCCAAACTTGATTGAAGACCTTTCTCCAGAGTCTCAACAGCTTGGTTTAAAGAGTTTAATTCTTGTTCATTTGTGGATTTGTACTCATTAAACACATTAAGAGTTGACTCTCTCTCACTAATCACCTTATTGTGCTCTTCCCTTAACTGAACCATCTGCTGGGCCTCGCTCTCCAGTTCTCTGGTGAACTTTGCTAGCTTGTCCTCAGTTTGCTTCAATATACTGCTTAGATTGTCCACTTGGTGGTTGAGTCCAGCTATGTTTTGTCTTGATGACTCTTCATTTCTTTGCATGTCTTCAATCACCTGCATCTTCTGCCTCTTCTCATCTTCCACCCAATATTGGAGTCCCTCAAGCTCCTTGTCCTTTTGCATTAATACTGTTTTCAGCTTGGAGATTTCCAGTTTCAATGTGGTTATTTGACATATCAGCTGCTCCTCTTGAGTTTGAGCCGCTTGTCTTGTCTCTCCTTCTGTACAGTGTTCTCTGAAAGGGATTTCTGCAGATTGGTAATTATTCCCTGTAGCTGCAGTTTCTCAGAATCAAACCGGGCTCTCTGGGTTTCTAGTTCTGCATTGGTGGAGCTCTTCTCTCGTTCTAGCATGGTGATCTGTACTTGGAGGGCTGTACAACTAGCAGTGATTTCAGCTACTTCCTGGGTCAATCCTTCCATCTTCAGGATGTCCCCCATGTTTTCCAGCTTAGACTTGGGAGGATTCTTCCTCTGCTCCCAAATAGGCATCAGTTTCTCATTCCTGTAGGACACTCTGTAGTCCTCAAATGCAGGCATCCTCCGCCATTCAGGAATATAGTCTGGCATCATCTTTACCTCTCGCTGGTCTGGTTTGGTATGACACATCTCCATGCTCTGCGTCATTTGTCCTGTCTGGGACAGTGGGTACTCCTTGAGTTTTTCTGCATTGCGGTCAGCCCGTTTCTTTTCTCTGTTATAAGCAGCTTCCACTTCTCTGAACTGTTTTTTTATCATCTCTAAGTCGGATGCACTTTGCGAGTAGCTGGCCTTTTCCACTTGAAGTGAAGACTCAAGGTCCAGGATCCGCAACTGGATAACTTCAGAGTTGAACTTAGATTCCCGATGGGCTGCTCTTTCCGATTCTATACCTTCTTCCAGTCTTTTTACTGTTTGTGCTGCTGTCTCCAGTTCCAGAATCAGTCTCTCCTCTCTCTCACGACTGTATTCCAGCTCATTCTTCTGACGTGAGAAGTTATCCATGCAGACATTTTTCTCTGCTTCCATTTCATGTAGCTGCTTGTGCAACTCTTGAACCTTCCTGTTTTGGGACTGGATAACAGATTCCATTTCTTTCTTCATCTCCTGCTCTCTCATCTGAAGCTCCTCAATCTTGACTTTAAATTGTCCTTGGAGCCTTAAAGAATGCTGTTTCTCCTCCTCTAAGGCCATTCTGTCTGCACTAGCAGGCTCTTTTGCTTTCTCAGCAATATCTGTTACTGTCTCTGCAGTTTCTTTTGTGCACTCTGCATTCTCATCAGCAGCTACTGCCAACTCTGCTGCGGCTCCTGCCCTCTCTGCTGCGGCTCCTGCCGTCTCTGCGGCGGCTCCTGCCGTCTCTGCGGCGGCTCCTGCAGTCTCTGCGGCGGCTCCTGCGTCAGCCCGCCAGTTCCTTGCTTGTCTATCTTTGACAATATCATCAAATGACTTCTCAACGCCAAGCTCCAATGGGGTGTCCATAATATTTGGATGGAAATCTCTCCTTGTCATGCCAGTCGCACCTTTCTCGTGTGGTTGAAGTATAGGAGCACTTCTCCGGCTAGCTTGTTGCACCCCCAGCGCCTTTATGCTGGCTGTAAAGTAAACACAGGGGAGGGAGAGGGGGGAAAGAGACACAGGGGGGAGAGAGTGGGTAGAGGCACGCAATAAGGGGGGGGGCAGCCTCACATTGTCTGGCAAACAGTATTGCCAGGCTTAAGATTTTATTGCCATAATTTTTGACGGGAGAGTTGCTAGTTTATTAATAAAGATTGGATTGTATGAGATCTTTTACACTGCTTGATATTTTCAAAGTATTTATTTAAATGTATTAGTTCTTTATTTTGAATCTGATCTTATTGTACTGTATAATGCACAGACAAATCTCAGTCTTTCTTGACTGAATGTATTATATAGAAACTCAACAATACGCCTCTAGATATATCCCTTCAAAGTACCGCCCCATTCCCACAGAGCACATACACAGGAAGTGTTTTTATATACATACAAATATATAAATAATGTGAGGGCCGCAGTTGCTGGCAAGGAGCGCAGAAGGCGGAGATGAGCGCCGTAGGTGCTTATCCCTACGACCCCCTACTTGTGGAGGTGGAGACACTACGGCGCCTCACAACCCCTTACAAATGACCACACAAAAAAACAAACATGCAATGACTAACTACCGACTTACACAACAAAATACGAGCTGCGGGACTTGGAAAAAAAAATTGCGGACTTGCACAAAAACAAAAAAAATCCATTACGGACTCGCAAAAATACGACCTTAACAGACAACAAGCGCACAGCGCCAAACATTATAAAACACAAAAATAGACACAGAAATAAAATAAAAACCTTACCCACACCAAGGGGTGACACCCAGGACCTCTGTAACACTGTTTAAATCTCAAATTCTGTCAAATTTACAAAGTTTAGACACTGGAAAATCCCCTAAGCAAGAGAAAAAATGGCCTCCGAAAAAAACGAAAATGAGGCTAAACAACCCCTAAAGCTACTAAATACCATAAAGCAAATACGGCTTTTACAAAAACATACATCATTAGCAAGGACGCTTCACCATACAAAAACCCGCTAACCACATACACATTCGCCGCCATTTTACAACTGACAGAATGCGGAAGTACACAGCTACACCAACGGCTTCTCATTGCGCCCGCAGCCTATTTACACTACACACTTCACACATTGCTGACACTTACACCTCAGCTCCACAACAGTGCAAACCTACATTGTATGCTGCATGAACATCAAAACAGATTGTCAGCTCTTCAGCACAATGCTTCCTACATATATTATCATTTTTGACAGGCAAGTCGCTAGTATATGTATATATATATTTATTTATCTCTTTTTATATATATATATATATATATATATATATATATATATATATATATATATATATACAGTGGGGGGGGGGGGGGGGTATTTGATCCCCTGCTGATTTTGAAAGTTTGTCCACTGACAAAGTCTATAATTTTAATGGTAGGTGTGTTTTAACAAACAAAAAAATGAAGTAAAAAAAAGTTATAAGTTGATTTGCAGGTCCATGAGGGAAATAAGTATTTGACTCCTTCGACTTAGTACTTTGTGGCAAAACCCTTGTTGTTAATCACACAGGTCAGACTTTTCTTGTAGTTGGCCACCAGGTTTGCACACATCTCAGGAGGAATTTTGTCCCACTCCTCTTTTCAGACCCTCTCCTAGTAAAGTTTCAAGACTGATGTTTGAAAACTCGAACCTTAAGCTCCCTCCACAGATTTTTTCTTGAGCCACTCCTTTGTTGCCTTGGCTATGTGTTTTGGGTCATGCTGGAATACCCACCCCTGACCCATTTTCATTGCCCTGGCTGAGGGAAGGGGGTTCTCACCCAAGATTTGGCCCCATCCATCATCCCTTTGATGAGGTGCAGGTGTCCTGTCCCCTAAGCAGAAACACCCCCTCCAACCTCCCCAAAGCATAATGTTTCCACCTCATGTTTGACGGTGGGGATGGTGTTCTTGGGGTCATTATCAGCATTCCTGCTCCTCCAAACAGTGAGTTGAGTTGATGCCAAAGAGCTTGATTTTATCCTCATCTGACCACAACACTTTCACCCAGTTCTCCTCTGAATCATTAATATGTTTAATGGCACACTTCAGAGGGGCCTGTACATGTGCTTTCTTGAGAAGGGGGGCCATGTGGGCGCTGCAGGATTTCAGTCCTTCACAGTGTAGTGTGTTACCAATTGTTTTCTTGGTGACTATGGTCCCAGCTGCCTTGAGATCATTAACAAGATCCTCCTGTGTAGTTCTGGGCTGACTCCTCACCGTTCTCATAATCATTGAAACTCCACAAGATGAGATCTTGCATGGAGCATCAGACAGAGGGAGACTGTCATGAATCACCCAGGGGCCATATTGGATTTGGTGTGAACTATGCTGGGGCCATTTTGTGACTGGCAGCAGTGGCCATTTTGGGCTGGATTATCTTACACATGCTGTTGCCATGTGGAAGAACAAAAGGTTTGGGTTGTGGTGATAATATGTTAGTGTTATATTGTATATTGTATTGTGGAGTGATAGCTATGTTTTAATTAGTCAACCCTCCCCCATTGTATAAACTCTCAGTCAGGAGTTGGCCATATGGTCCTTAGTGTAAACAAAGGATAAAACCTAAACAAATAGATTGGCCAGACTGCCAGGCACTGCAGGACAATGGTATAGTATGGGGTTTCCCAACCACAAGCCCAGGGGCATAGTTCAAGAGCTAATAAAGGATGTTTCTCCCTTGAGAGCCAGCCACCAAATGAATTAGTAGCCACGCCTGGGGGAGGCACTGGGGGAGGAGACTAATAAGTTCCCACAAATTACTTCTGTGAGAATGGCCAGAGGGGAATGAGGGTTTGACTAAGAGTAGCCACTCCCTCCACTGTGTGTGTGTGTGAAATGTTTTAAATATGTGGTTCCAAAATAAAACGTGGTTCATAATTTTCATCAAGACTTTGTGTGCAGATGTATTATTTACCCAGGGACATATGCTTGCAGTAAGATTCGTCAGACTTACTGTCAATATTGCTCAGTCTAAACCAAGGGCTGAGACATGATGTTCCTGTACTCAAAGCTACTCCAAGGTCCAGAGTAACCCAAATCAAGTCAGCAGACCCCAGCCAGAGAGTGGGTCGTGATAGAGACTGGCAGTTATTTTGTGTTTCTTACATTTGCGAATAATCGCACCAACTGTTGTCATCTTCTCACCAAGCTACTTGGCGATGGACTTGTAGCCCATTCCAGCCTTGTGTAGGTCTACAATCTTGTCCCTGACATCATCGGACAGCTCTTTGGTCTTGGCCATGGTGGAGAGTTTGGAATCTGATTGATTGCTTTTGTGGACAGGTGTCTTTTATACAGGTGCTGAGCTGAGATTAGGAATACTCCCTTTAAGAGAGTGCTCCTAATCTCAGCTCGTTACCTGTATAAAAGACACCTGGGAGCCAGAAATCTTGCTGATAGGGGATCAAATACTTATTGCCCTCACTGACCTACAAATCAATGTATTACTTTTTTAACATGCGTTTTTCTTGTTTTTTTGTTATTCTGCCTCTCACTGTTAAAAAAACACCTACCATTTAACCAAAATTATAAACTGATCATTTTTTTGTCAGTGGACAAACGTTCCAAATCAGCAGGGGATCAAATACTTTTTAGCCCCTCCACTGTGTGTGTGTGTATATATATATATATTTTTTTTTTTATAAATGTTCACATACTTTGATATAATGTTATTTTTATTGTTCCGTACTTGCCTTTGGAGATATTTTGTCCCTGCAGAAATTACTTCACTGACACAGGTTGCTGTTTTCACAAACATCCATTGGTTTGGGGCAGTTCAATGTGCAAAGGGGAGGAATCTTCCTTAAAAACAGGCTGCTCATTGGTGCTTCTAATTGGTATGACTGGCATATAGGGCAGGTCAGGAAGTACAGCCTCTATCTATGATGTCACTGCTGTGCTGGGCACACACTCCCTTTCATTCACATACATTCCCATATAGTTAATTAGACAAAAAAAACTGCAGCTTGATTGGTTGAAGTAGTTTAGGAGGAGGAACAAAACTCTGAGCTGTGAAAAAGAGAGAGGGCTGGCAGTGAAACATCAACACATACAAAAGCAAACATTTTATTTGATCTGATATATCTTTGAAAAATGCATGATTTTGAAAAATTCTAAAAGTATTTCAACATGCAGTTAGGAGATCTTTACTGTGATGTGGTCCAAATTGTGCTGAATGAACTGGCCCTTTAATGAGTTGAAACTGTAGTAGAGGGTGGTAAGATTAATAACCAAGTCTTTAAAATGTTGAGTTTGAGTTGACAGGCGGACATCCTTGAGTGTTGGCAACACGTACTAAAAGAGAGGGGGGTAGATCTGGTGCTAAGAGGTAGATTTGAGTGTTGTCTGCATATCGATGATACTGAAATCCAACGGATGTTATTAGTGTACCATGGGAGAATGTGTAGATGGAAAAGAGGACTGAACCCTGTGGTACGACAATAATCAGAAGGAAAGGTGGAGACGAGATTCCAGAGAATGAGACACTAAATTATTTTCTAGATAAGATGTGAACCATGAGAGAGCTATGTCACGGATGCCAAGAGTTGAGAATTTGGATAAGAAGGTGGTCAACTGTATCAAAGGCAGCAGAGAGATCCAGGTGAATTAGAATAGAGAAGTGACCCTTTGACTTGGTGAATAGCAAGTCATTAGTAACTTTTGTGAGAGCTCTCTCTGTACAATGTTGGGTCCGGAAGCAAGATTGGATGGCATCAAGAGTTGGAGGAAAGGAATTGGGTAAGGTGGATGTAGACAAGTCATTCAAGCAGTTCTAAGCCAGGGGAAGTAGGAAGATAGGATGATTGTTAAATGCAGAAGCCAAGTAGTATGAGGCTCTATTAAGAATGGATATAATTATGGCATGTTTTAGATTTGTAGAGATTGGTAAACATAAGGTCAAGGAAGCGTACATTACTGTGATTGGGGACATTAGCCACTGTGAGAGACAAAGGGAAGATGTAAGTGAAAGTAATGTTGCTGCTGTAGAGGAGGTTGGTGTGTGAGTGGATATGTTGGTGTGTCAATAGATCACAGCAACTCACAGAGAGATGGGTGAGGCGTGGCGGACAGTGTGGTCTTTGAAAGATGAGAATTGGAGGGAAGGAACTGTGTGTATATAGTGAAATGTGCGACAATAATGTCATATCCCCACACCTCCACCTGGTTAGTTCCCAGGCATATGAGAGTGCCATAGGGGAGACAGTATCTGATGGAGTAAGCCAAGTTTCAGTGATAGACAACAGCTTAAAGGAGTTAAAAATAAATAGGTCACGTATGGAGGTCAATTTATTGCAAATGAAACATGCATTATAGAGGGCACATGAGAAGAGCAAAGCATGTGAGAGGGAGAAAGGAAGGGAGTTGAGAGTGAGAGGAAAGAAAGGGAGAAAGAGGAATGTGGAGAGAGGGGGGCGAGAGGGGATAGGAAGGGGAGGATGAGAGAGAGCAAGAGGGAGAGGGGGGAGAGGAGATAGGGGAGAGGGGGGAGAGGAGATAGGAGAGAGGGGGGAGAGAGAGGAGGGGAGGAAGAGAGGAAGGGGGCAGAGAGAGGGGACATATAGTAACATATCAGCATTTAACCATCAATATAAATGTCTGGTGATTGAGACACATCACCTGCACCTTATTCCTGTTGCTACTTGTAATTAAGGCTAAATTCATATTTTGATCAGTTGGTTAGAGCCTCTTGTTCACATATCTGTGTCAGACTAAAGTGAACCGTTTGATTTCTGTATAGCCGGGGACGTTTGCAGTGGCCCTTTGGCTAATCTTACACTTAAAACGACGTGTATAAACACCTGGCAGGTTCCTAAAGTTTGGAATACCAGCAGAAGCTGCGACGTCATTGGTCATGTGTTCATAAATCTCTTCGCCCAAAACAGTCATGGCGGCTACAACGTCGCACAAGTGACGTTGCTGAAAGGGCATTCGGCTTCTTATGATTGGCTGAGTCTTGTGCACAGTCAGCATCCCCAGTCCTGGGGAGCTCCGCCTCCTCATTGGTTTTTTTTACGTGTACGCTAGGCCTGTATAGCCACGTCCTCTTCCCTCGCACACCGGAAACAAACGTCTTGTCCTTATGCTGCGCCTGCGTCGTTCTGTCATAACGCCGCCCTCCTCCGCAGTACCGCCCTTTTCTTGGGAATACGCGTTCCGTCGTCACTGAAACAGGGGGCCTGACAGGAATAGTAGAGGTGGTAAGAGAGACCCTGTACTCTCTCTTCGGCTCTGAGACGCACCGGACTCCGCCATGATCCCGCTCCGCAAGCTTCTCCTGCTCCTCTTGTTGGCCTTCCCCGCCACGCTCATCAACGGAAGAGGTGAGGAAGTGCGCGCGAGACAGACCGGCTGGGGCTGAGGGAGCGCGAGACGCTGCTGGCTTTGCGGGAGTCGCCTTTATATATATATATATATATATATATATATATATATATATATATATATATATACAGTAGTGGTGGGGTATTATTGTGTCTCTCGCACTCATATACACACATAGAGACGGACTCCCTCTCCCCTTAATGTGCATGCTAGGTTAGTGTACATGTTGTTCTGCCAGTCCATTCTCTGCACTGTGTATGTTCCCGGCTGCTTCAGGCTGACGTGTCACTGTCTGCAGCTCATTCATTCAGTGGCTCCTCCTTATACTCCATGTATAATCTACATGTATATCACATGCACAAGCTGAATGGAAGCCCATGTTCCTAATGTATTCCAATATCTCATTTACTCTGTTTATTGACAGATGCACCACACCGGTACCTAACATCCGTCTACACTTACAGTAATACCATTCATTGTGTGATCAGATCTCATAGAGGTGGACTGAATGAATCCTGATTCTTACAAAATAATCACATTCTGCAAATTGCTAGATACAGCACACTTTTAATGCAAGCAGAATTATGTCATTGTAGTAGTAGTGTAAGTTTTTTTATTATATAGGATGAGAACTGGTACACAGACTCCACAAGAAAAGGCCCAGTATTTGTGGAAAAACAAAATGCATCTGGCTCCCACAGATCTGTGTGTAATATATATATATATATATATATATATATGTGTGTGTATAGTGTGTGTGTAAATTATGGAAATGACCTGTAAAAAAAAAAAAAATGAAAACTACTTTAGGAAAAATTCACATATTGCCTACAGTTTTTTTTTTTTCTCCAATGCACACTGTTGGCTTAGATATAAGTTTTATTTATGACTTGGATGCCCTTCAAGTAGTACAGAGTGTGCACAAGGTAATCCCCCAGCATATGATAAGCTAGACTTCAGAGTTTTGGCTTTCTTCCATAATTTTTTTTCTTGCTGGTCTAAACTCTCTTAAGTTGGGCCTTTTAATTCATGTGAAACCTTATTTTACTTTCCTTGATTTGCAGTACTATGTTTTATTGTGCCATAAAAAAAGCTTTATTTGTATTTTTCCTGTGCTTATTTACAAGAAATACAACTATAGACTTCTCGTGTATCACATATTTGTAAGGTGTATAGCATCAGCTTTTTATGTACCATGGGCTATGAGCCACTGGTGAAGACGTACTTGGAGGTCTGCGTATTTAGTTGATTAAAGTGACATGGCAAGTAACTAGGGACCTGAGCTTGCCCAATCATCTTTTTCTCATGCCTTTACACTGCAGACAGTAAATTCATAGCGGAATGAATGGAGTAATCAGCAGTGATACAGCTGCCATTTGTGAGAACTATCTGTCTTTAGTGTTTAAATCAGGCTGAATGACATGTAAAAAGTGAGAATTTCAATGTAAGTTCACTGAGATACTTCTATATCAATTGATAAAAGTACTTACCTATGAATCTAAATGATACGATATTTGGAACTACTGTTTTCTGTAAATACATATCTTACCAATGTCAAATCTTTGATCTGAAGATCAAGAAAGTAAGGTATATGTAATGCCACCCTCCCATTTTTTAAATGGGTTAGAAAATTCTGTTGATAGCATACCTTTATATTTCTTTGTGCTTAAATTCAGGTTCCCTTGTTGCTGCCCAGGATGCCACAGAGGATGAAGAAGCGATTGATGACTCTGTAGTAGAAGATGATGACGACGAGGCAGAAGTAGAAGAAGATGAATCAACGGACCTGGTAAACATTTTGCAGTTCTGCCATTTCTGTTAGAAATGGCATAAATCTCTCTCCTCCATAGTTGGTCCACCAGAATAGACAAATACAACTAACTGGCTGTATAATGTATTTATTTTAGTAGCCAAGTAAAAACTGCTTGCTTGGAAGCAGGAAAAAAAAACTATTAGTTATTTCCTCTAGCTTGTGTTTATCTTTAGGAAGGGAGCCTTGATTTTTGGAGATTAGTAGCATCACTTTGACTTATGCCAATTGTGGCTAAAATGTCCGTCTGGGGTTTGAGGGCTCTATTGTGTAGATACAAGCTCTGTTTGGTGTTTTAGAAGCATTAATCTGATATATTACATGAAATAATTAAGTTAAAACTCTTACTATGCTCTGAGTAGGCATGATTACAA
This sequence comes from Discoglossus pictus, assembly GCA_027410445.1. Classification (NCBI taxonomy): domain Eukaryota; kingdom Metazoa; phylum Chordata; class Amphibia; order Anura; family Alytidae; genus Discoglossus; species Discoglossus pictus. Next base: position 184,901,321 of record CM050166.1, on the reverse strand, counting down.
AGGAAATACCATTACTTGTTATCACTTCTGAGGGTTTCATCTCTCCCTCAGTTATTTTGTCCTTTTCATGAGTAAGTTAACCAGAATGCAGGTGACAAGCCATTTGTATTAACATTGTGACATCAATTTTGATAGTATACTGTCTCCACCCACATAGTCTGATATCAATGTGCTATAAACTAACTTTCATAATTTTGGGTTTTCTATTAGACCGAAGAAAAAGAGGAAGAAGAAGACTTGAGTTCAGGAGAGCCAAAAGCTTCACCCAATGCTGATACAACTATTCTGTTTGTGAAAGGCGAAGGTAAGATCTTGTATATTTCTTCTGAGTTTTAAATTGAAACCTATTTATACATTTGTAATCTTTATTATGTTACTTTGATAGTCTCCTTTGTGTATAATCAGCCTGCCTTCCTCCCAAAAAAATCTTTCATTGTTCTATGCAGTTCTTCTTTACCCTCTCTTGTTTCTCCTTACCGTCTCCACATCTGTTTTTAATTTTACTCTGCTCTTTCCAACCAAAATTATTGGATAACCTAAATGACTCCTGTAGACAAGCTGAGGACTAAATTTGTGAAGTATGCAACAAACTAAAAACATTAGCAGCTATGTAAGTTATGAGCATACATATTTTGCTTAAGCTGCCATGATGGTTATACTTCCTTTTTTGAAGGCACAATGGGGTGCCTACGGAGCAGGGCAAGCAAGGCTTACAAGCTGCCTCTACTGATCCTTTGAGAAGGAGGGTTCATGTATCCTGTATTAAAATCTTATCTGAATCCACACAACTTTATCCTTTCACTAATATTTATATATATATATATATATATATATATATATTTTTTTTTTTTTTTATTATTATTATTATTATTATTGCCCCTGCTCTCCAAGCCAGCAGGAAATGTGGAGAACGAACATGGAAACACACTTAATAAACATATGAAGTTTATCCAGTGGTACCTTAAGAACCATGTGTAGTATCAGTGACGTGTTGGTTTGTAGTTACAATATAAAATGTGTTTGCGGACAGAATTTAATATTTCTGTGTTGGGGTTGTTTATATGTCAGGAGATTAAAGGGCCACTCTTAAGTCTAAGCAAACTTTTAATTTATCAGGGTATTTTTTTATTTATTTTTTATTAAAATTAATCCTTTTTGTAAGATCCTATACTGAAAATGTATGTTTTCCTATTGTCTTTAGGTTGGAGCTCCTTAAGTCTTTTACAGACTGCTTGGCATTGGTGGAAGAATATACCACCACTTCCCTGCAGCTATGCACTGTGTAAGACCAAAGGCAGACTCCAGTTTGAGAGATAAACATAGAATGTAAATGTGTGCAAAAAAAAAAGATCAATTTGCTTTTTTTCCCAACCTTATGCCAGGATGTAGACCATATTATAAGCACTATCAACTGAATAATAAAACATACTTGTCTTTATTCAGATTTCCCAGCTAATGATATTGTTAAGTTCATGGTTGGTTTCACCAACAAGGGTACCGAAGACTTCATTATTGAATCCCTGGATGCTTCTTTCCGATATCCTCAAGACTACCAGTTCTATATCCAGAATTTCACAGCTCTTCCTTTAAACACTGTGGTACCCCCACAGAGACAAGCCACCTTTGAATATTCCTTCATTCCTGCTGAACCTATGGGAGGACGTCCATTTGGACTGGTTATCAACCTTAACTACAAGGATGAAAATGTAAGTACTTGTGACGGTTTCCTCTAATTGTGTGGATATTATTCTCTCTGGGCCAGGTACTTTAGATAGGCTTCTATCTCTTTCACTGTTCATATAAACTCTGCTAATAATTGCAGGCACTTCATTTTTATTACATTTTTATTTGGACTGAAAGTGTTTGCATTCAGATATAAATAGATATAGATATCCAGAACTCCAACATTAAGGTCTGCCTAAAATACTTTTTTTTTTTTTCCCTCTCCCCATGTTTGAGTACACTAACAGCTGTGTGTTTCCATTTTCCTTAAAATTTTGATTCTCTTAAATGTTTCTATTTCTAAATGAGAACTTGGTTCTTTAACACTTTTTTTTTTTTTACACTAATAATGGATTTATTCTCTTACTTTAGGGGAATTCGTTTCAAGATGCTGTCTTTAATCAGACTGTAACCATAATAGAAAAGGAAGATGGTTTAGATGGTGAAACGTAAGTGTGTGTTTTTTGTTTTAATTTTCACTCATCAGCCCCACAGTGAGATGCTTGGTTTTTGGCTGGAGCTGTTTTTTTTTTTACAAGGTTTAGGTGGTAAAGGAATCCGTTACATTTTAGGCAAATATATTCTATAATAAGACTTTGGACTTCAGTGCAAATAAATTAGCCTGATGTATGTTTTTGTTTCTTCTCCCTTTAGCATCTTCATGTATGTTTTCCTTGGAGGGCTTGGATTGCTTGTGATAGTTGGTCTTCATCAACTACTTGAGTCCAGAAAGGTATGTTTGTTTTTGTGTATTTAATTTACTTCCTGACATCCTGTCTAAGCTATTAGATTGATAGGGAAATGTGAGCTCTCCGAGTTCATGAACAAGCTGCAACAAGATTTTTTATTTTTTTTTCCAAAAGGCTTTGGCTAGCCAATTGCTGCAAAAGATTCCTTACCCAACGATACAGATGGTTAAAGATTCGTACAAGCTGATTGTATAATTTTATAGACAGATTATTCCAGATTTACATATTGAAAGAGGAAATTCAAGGTGTTGGACAGTATGTCTTTAGAAGCTGTGATTCCAGTCGCTGACTTTGTGCCCATTTCACAGCTGTGACAGATATGCAAAAAGAATATGGCAGCCTACATTAAAGAAGTTGGCCATCCTCAGGTTTCCTGTTATACCCTAACAAACTGAAGCTTAATAGCTGTTGTACCCATATCAGAAACTCTCTTCCTTTATGACTTTAAACTGGACATTAGAAATTGTGTGTGGTCATCCGTTGGATAGAAAAAATCCCCTAGAAATTGTTGTGGCCAAGTGTATTTGTTATAATTTATACACTCTTTGGCCTTTTTTAAAGAAGTCACCCTGGTCAAAATATTTGTAGAAATGTATTACAAAATCAACTTTTAATTTGATAACTTTTATGAGACTGACTATATGGAACCATTTGTACTCGTACATCAGTTTGTGTGAGTGAGTAAAACCGCTTGCTGGGCTAATCCGTTAGAAAAGTAACAAATAAGCCCTAGTTGAATGACTACTACAGTGGTCCTATTGCTTGGAAGTTAAAACTTAAAGATTGCCTGCTTGAGCAGCAGATGAGCTACAGTAGTCTTTTATATAAATGGCAAAAAAGATGTTTATTTTGAAGTTCTCACATACTAGCCCTCTACTGTGGCCCTTTGCAATATGTGTTAGGAACTGAGCAGATCATGCTGTTGTCTGTACTATGTTTACAGTTCTTTTCTGTAAAATTCTATATTGTTTCTACAGAGAAAGAGACCAGCCCAAAAAGTAGAGATGGGTACATCAAATCAAAATGATGTGGATATGAGCTGGATTCCTCCTGAGACTCTGAGCCAGATCAGTATGTATTTATTTGAGTGTATTGAATATAATACTGTACATTTTCTATAGCTTGGGGAACACTATGTCACATTAAATAGCAGTTATTAAAAATAACCATTAATAACTATTTCCATTCATGCTGTAAACACATCTACTGTGGTTGCCTTTGTGACCTATGCTACCTTAACTGTTGTTGAATACAAGTAGTAGATCAAACCTCTGCTACTTTTTAAGCTTATTTCTAGCTGTGGTTTCAATTACTCATTACCTGTCCTATCATACTTTTTTTTCCCCTCTAATCTTTCTTGTTGTCTTTATTTTCGCTTCCTTGCGGCTTCAGTGCAAAGTAGACGAGGTGAGACAACCTAATTTTCTTCCTAAATGGGACGTAAATGCATGATTTATTTAGTATGGGACAAACTCAATAAGCCAGAAGCACTAAGGTGAGGGGTCTTGGTGTCTCCACATTTTAAACCCAAGCTTTCTCAACTTAGTGTATCTAGCCCAGTGAGTTAAAGTATCAAGGGGTGTTTTTTGGCATGCTTAATGGGAAAAATGTTAAGAAAAAAATAATCTCATTAAGTGATCTATTAGTGTCAATGATTAATATTTAGGCTCTTAAAATATCCATTGTAAAATAGAATTTTTCGTAATGCATTACTCTGTACATAATCAAAATCTGGCAAAAAAAATGTTGTCATCTGTAGCAGACAGATGACAAGAGGCTTATAAAAATGCATAACTTAAAATCACAATCATGTAGTTGTATCATGGACATTCAATAATAGGTTTTGTAACTTTTTAACGTGCCTGGCGTGTTCCTTTTGTTACCTCCCCTTTTTTTATTTGCTGCTATATATAGTTTAATTATGTAATCTTCCCTCCAGGGCCCTATTCCATTCATTTCTGTTTAAACATTCATGTACAAGTGTAAATTAAAGCTATTTATATTTTAATTGTCCCATACAAGCTTTTTGCCTTTTTTTTAATAAGAACTTCCTATCTTTGCATTAAAAGAAATTCGTAGCCCCTCTCCCACCAGTCACCACACAGGGCTGATTACTCTTGTAAGTTTTTTACCATAGTAAATCCGGTTATAACAACACTGTTTAGTTCCCAGACACTATTCTGCCCAGATATTTTTTTTTTTTTTTTATGGATTCAATAATTACTACTCTGATATTCCTGAAAAGCACACTGTTTAGTGGAAGAAAACAATAAGCATACCGTTGTTAGGCATTTATAATTGGATCTAGAATGGTTAAGTGAATTGTATCAAATGTGTAAGATGCCCCAAATATAACATGAATTCTATCTTAAGAGACATGATATCCAGGAAAAAAGTCATGCTGTTTCTAACTTTTTTTTTTTTTTTTCTGTCCCTGCCCTTTCCCGCCTTGCAGACAAAGCCTCACCAAGAAGGTCTCCCCGCAAAAGAGCCCAGAAAAGATCAGCAGGATCAGATGAATAAACTGCTCTACAAACTTATTCTGTCCTATAATCCTGCCCTCTGCTGCTCAAGATGGAAACCTCATCAAATCCGTATTGACAGAGTTGGGTACAGACATGTAGTCTTTGTAAAACATTTGGACTGAGCAGTTTAGGCTGCAAAATGGGTTTATTTTTTTGTTTTAGGGAAAACTTTTTTTTTTTTTTTCTTCTTTAAACCCATAGTCTGGAACATCCTCTGGAAATTGCAGTGCAAGTGCCAGGGTTTCAATGTCAGAACGGACTCCTCAGTTGCCAATCCACATTGCCTCTAACCTTTGTCTTGCAAATTGACAATTTGTTTGATTGGCTTATTCTATTCCCTTTTCTGTTTGGGGGTTAATTTTGAACAGCTTTTTTCCGCATGGCTAAAATCTAAAAAAAAATGTTTGTCTGGGGACGTGCTTCACTGTACACAACTGGGTTCTAGAGGCCAAATGTGAAGAAAGTTCTATTCTATTTTGGAGCTTTTTTGCTGCTATGGTTAATACATTTAATGCCAGGGATGGTTGTTTGCAAACCTTGATAGCACTAAAGCTCTTAGACTTTCCCATATTTGATGGGCCTTTATCATATTTGAGGTATTTTTCATGCAAACATCTTACTAGAGTTTTGTCACACTGGGGTTTTGGGGGGGGGGGGGGGGGGGGCAGTGAAAATATCTAAAGCCATGTGGAATATATGAAAAACATTTTTAAGTGTGCTTCTATAACGAGGAGCTGATTGGCAAAATCTTCAATGGGCAAGATACTGTACAATAAAGGAGAGCTTTTGTAAATGAATTCAAATTGGCTTTGAAATTGTCTGCCTGTACAAAGGAATACATTCTTAAATAAAAGCTAAAAATCTATTGGAGTGTTTTCGCCTTTTTTTGTATTTGTTTTATATAAAATAAATGGGATTTGTGGGATTCGATTTAATTTGTATAGTTTTATATAAAAAAATCATCTTGAAATCAAACATTGTCTTCATAGACATAAAAATAATTTTACGCAGCTCTACGATTGTAACTTTCAGCATACTGTGTACAAGAATACGTGAGTGAAAACTGATTCAAGATCACTATTAACCTTTATGAAATTTGTTTAAAGGGCCCATTTATGCAGTGGTCAATAATGAGGTAAACTTGAAATTATGTTATCTGGCTACAAAAATTGTGATTTGCTGCTGTTTGCACATGCATTGGCTTAAATGAAAATATTACACTGGCCCCTTAATGTACATTTGTTACTGTGTGGAGTCCCATTGGCTTTCAAAGCTTTTGATCATACTAAAGGGCATGTTTTTTACACTACAAAATATTTTTATTTCTAATGAGCCAACATATTCTGTAGCGTAAAACAATAGCATTCCATTGACAAAACCTTTCAAATGTATCATTGAGTCTTGTGTTACTAAGTGTAATGTAGGACATATAATGAGGGTTGTGGGTTAGCTAGTTTTACATTTTTAATAGGAAAGTAATAAAAACAGATTGCTGTCCAAATAACCTTTGGGCTCTCTGTCATATAACAGGAGAGAATAACTCCTCTCCTGTCTCACATTAACTATTTATTTTACTCCATAGGCCCTTTTTTTCACATTTGTGCTCTGTGGTTTTTCTTTCTTTTATTTTTTACTTAATTTTATCATTGAAAATTTGTAGAAAATTATAGGTGTATAGTCCCAATCTCACACTTGTGTTATAGCTTTTAAGATCACCTAAACAAATGTTTCATTTTTGTATTTAAAAAATAATAATTCTATTCTTCCTACCTGACACTTAATGGCATGTCTTTGCTCTGTGGTGGGGAACAGCTGACCCCCATCTTGTTCTTTGGAGTGATAGTTTATTTCCATTTTCAGCAGCACAAAATAGTTTTATTTTTTTTTGGCTTGACCGCTAGCAAATCACTCTTGCATTATAAAATTCTTCTTCATTATCTATGTTGCTATCCCCCGTTAAATTGATGCAGTGGGACTTGCAGTAGTAGCAGTTAACTGCATGAGTCAATATGAACTCCAAAGCAAGAACTTTAGCTCCATATTATACCAGAAATTAAACTAGCCATCTACTGAACTTGGGGCTACATCAAAGTAACCCCCCCTCCCCACCCATATAAGTTTATTTTTGCAAGCAAGATTACTACCTCATATCATAGGTCTAAGAACACACATGCTTACATGACCACATCCTCATAGGCTATTGCAAGATAAATTTACCCCATTACCTTGTGCATTCAAATGTTCAATCATGAGCAGGCAGCATCCATGTCACACCCTTGCTACAGAGGGAACAGTCAGTTACATACCATTGTGAAAATTGTTGCAAAAGTAATCTTTCCGGCAATGAAAGATATGGGTCTGATCTGGACCGTTTGTACCTCAACTACTCTCTCAAGCAAAACAAGCCTGGCTCGGAAAGAACTAGGGGAAGGGGGTAGTAGACAGTTTATTATTGCGCCTGCAATTCCATACTTTCTATCCAGTAATTGTATACCCTTTGCTATAGAAAGCAAATCGTTTTTATGGCATACACATAAAAATGGCAAATACCTACTTACCTCTGAATATATGCAGGGGAATCAATGTAACCTCCCTTCAGGAGAATAACTTGCACCAAAGGGAATCAATAGATATTTTCCTCTCCTCTGCAACTTCCAGCAGCTTCTCTGGTTTCAACAGGGGTTACATTATGCAGCTTGTCGCTCAGACTTAACCACTTTGTACATACTGTATTCCCCAGATAGAAGAACAGCTCACAGAGAGAAGATGCTTACAGGCCTGGGTTTCTGACAACCATCAACAAATAATCACCTACGGTCAATAGTCTGGGCCAATCCAGAATTATTTGTTATACTTTTACAGCAAGGGCATGGGCCCCGAGGGGAATACTTAGTACAGGTCAGGTGTTGTTAGATCTCATGATTATATGTCCCCTCCTTCACTTTCTACTGCATATCATACCAGACAGAAGAAGGGAGATCTCATTCCTAATAGCATACATTCTTTCTCTTCTTCCATGTAATACTGGCATTCTAGTTCTAGATGGCATCATAGACATGGGTCCCATTTCAGTGAGAGGCATGGGGGCAATTATTCTAGACCTGGCAGTTGCTCTTGGTCTTCTTTTTCACACCGGAGAGAAGGGAGATTGAGGTAAAGTGCTGCTGTCAAACCTCCAATGACTTGACTGTCAGCAAAGGAGGTGGGTGTTCAACTTGAGGTCAGCACTGTGGAAGTGGCAAGCATGAGCCAGGAATTCCCACTTAGGGACTGCCTGCAGCTACAGCTGAGTCTCATGGCATTGGGTCTCTGGCTGGTCATATGGTTGCTGGGATTGTTCCTAGTGGGCAAAACATCTTCATCCATACACACCATTGTTACTGGTAGGATTAGAAATGTATTAGCTCAATTAGGAGGGTCTATCAGTGGGACTTTGTCAGCAGTAGATGTGGTACCACCAGTGAATGTGTGGGTTCCTCTTGAAGGTAGGGTATCATCTGTAGTTAGTTCCACTAATACTAGTGCTGGTGAGATTGTTCAGTCTGGGGTGATGCAGGCCACAGCATTCAACCAACAGCACAGGAGTGCAAACCCTCCCAAGAGGAACATTAGTTAACATAACAGATGGGGCCAATGAAATGGCTTACTTATGCTCCAGTAGTGGATTGGGTAAGCATTTAGCACTAAGGTTAAACTCTGCATATGGAACAGAGAATTTATTGAGTTGTTTTCTTTTCTTTCAGCTTCTCGTTATCCTGTGATTAAAGAGCATCCCATTGTAAGCAAAGAAAGGCTGAGGATGAAAGAAGATTGAGATTAAAGAGACTGTATAAAAGGTTGACAAAAAGCTTTACAATTATGGCTAATGTTATAGATGAAAAACCCTGGGCTGTGCTCTGATTTTCTTTTGCAAACGTATATAAGATTATAGATAAGATTATAGAGGCTCACAGGTCTTATGGGGGTTTTGTGTAGCGAAAGTATGACAAAGACTTTCATCAGAGTCTGACATTAACCCTTTCCATGATCTGGATAAAAAGGATGTCACTGCCTGAATCATTATTATGACCCCTATGTGGGCTCTCTATAATCCCTTTATACACAGGGTTAGTGGTCAAGGTGGAGCAATGGCTAAAAAAAAAAAGTAGTGCTTCTCTTTTAATAACGGCCAGTGTAAGTGAGGCCATGATTTCTGTCTGCCCATGGGCTGCTCTATTTCTTGTTCATTGTTTGAGTTTTTTAGTTCTCTTTTGGAATAGTGTGTTGTGGAGTTGTTGGGAATCCTGTCTATTGCGCACTATTTACCGTAGATAACTTTTTTGAATTAGTCCAGGAGATTCTTGTATTTGTCAAAGACTCATGGATACTTTTTCTGCATTGGCAGCTGAAGTTCTTGGGCATATCCAGTAATTCTATTGTTATTAAGTGCAAACTGCCTCAAGACAAGGTACATGATCTGCTTAGTGAGCTACAATCACTTTTGGCTCATAAAAAGCATCACTTAGGGGCTTACAGTCTGTCATTGGCATGTTACAGTTCGCTTGACAGGTCATAGCAGGGATTTTTTTGTGGATGACTGTAGCCATATATAGGGAATCTATTCTTTTTTTATAGCATTAGGCTCTCTAAAGAACTTAGAGAGGATATCAATGTCTGGGTCTCCCTCTACAGTTCTTCAATGAGAAATCCTTATTGAAAGATAAAGTGTCCAACCATCAGTTGGAGCTATATATTGATGTGACTGGTGGTGTTGGTTATTGGTTTGCGAAGCATTTTCTACTGTAAGTGGTGTGCTGTACATTGGCCTTAACAATTCATTAGTCTTGCATTCATTGAGATGTTCCCCATTGTAGCTAAGCTTTTTATTTGGGTTGACGAGTTTAAGGACAGTTTCATAGATTTAAACTCGGATAAAATATCTGTGGTGCAGGCAATTAATTCCCAGTCTTGTTCATATTGGTTCTGGGTGTAGACAAGGTGTGGACTTCATTCCCAGATCACTTGTGGGACATAGGCTGGATGAAGTAGTGGGACTTAATAAAGTATAATTTGCTCCTTCAACTTGGTCTTCATATCCACACTCTTGGAAAGTGGTGGAAGTTAGAGGAAACAGGGATATTCTGTCTCTTCTGATAAGATGTTGGACATGATGCTTTATTTTGACTTGCAGTGCTGGGAAAAGGGTCTTTCTAGATATGCTATAGATAAACATCTAACTGCTTCTTCCTTTTGAACAGCAAGGACAGGAATTTGTTTTGACAAATTTGAATGTCTTTCTTTGGAGCTTTTCATATAGGTGAGCTGGTCTGCCCAAAAAGTCAATACCCAGTGTTTCTTTGTATAAAGATGTTATTAAGGTGGACAACCATTTTTCTGTTTATATTAGTTAATCAAAAACTGACCAAGAAGCCAGGGGAAAGCATGTCTTTCTTTTTCCCACTCAAGCTAGTACATGCCCTTGTTCCTTGTTGAGGGAGCATTTGGGCTTACATCTAAAGGTGAAGAGCCCTCTCCTCATTTATGTTTATGACTCTGATCCATCTAAATTTCAATTTGTTAAAGTGCTTAAAATAATGCATTAGCGGGCTGGACGTACAGTCCGAGGGCTATGGATCCACTCAGGGTTGGGGTGGCCATAAAAAAAAACCCAAAAACGGAATTTCTCATTAATTGTTCACTTTAGAAAAAATGGCTAATGCAATATATATTTAGCAAATAGAAAGACATAACATCATTAAGCAAACATATTTGTTTGGCTTATATAAGGGATATATAGTCAGTTTTTCATCCTTTTTAAAAATAACCTAAAAACAGCATGTTTTTCCTTTCTTTTAAAAGGAAGGCTAACAAATCTTTAACAGGAAGTGCAAATCAGAAGTGTAATGATTCAATGAAATATAAAAAATATAAAAAGGGTACAAGAACAAGATGGTAGACACAACAAAGTAAAGGAATTCACACATGTCTGGAATCAGAAAGATGGACATCCTGAGGATTTATGAAGCAAAATGTTTTAGATAAACAGAAAATGCTGCACATGTGAAGCCAGGCAAGTTGTATGCATTTCCTCCTATGTGAAAAGAGTATTCCAAGCAAAAAAATATTTTGGTTAGAAGAAATAAAATGTGATGTGTAACACTGGGTCAGCTATATTACCAGTTACTATAAATAGAACAGGAGAGTTGCAAAGCTAGTGCATGGAGGGCCCTGGTGCAAAAAAAAAATGTTCTCTGCCACTGGAACAAGACCTAACAAAACCTAATTTGCATATCAATCGATAAGAAAATAATGATTAGTCATTTAAAAAACACATGTGTGATTCAAAAGTTAAATTTGTATTTTTATAAATAAAAAATGTTTTAGAAAATAAAAAAAAAACAAGATCCCCAGTCAGATGACATTGCACTCCCAACCCCTAACAAATATCTAATCTATATCTAATATATATATATATATATATATATATATATATATATATATATATATATATATATATATATATATATATTAGATATTTGTGTATCCACAGGCAAACAATATATATATATTTTTATATATATATATATATATATATATATATATATATATATATATATATATATATATATTGTGATGGTGTGTCACCAGAGGGCAGTAGAGAGCCCTTCAAGAATTCTACCCAGGAGTGAAAGGGTTAAGAAGATCCTTAAAAATCTTGGCTGTGGCTGCAATCAGGACCAGCGGTTGCTGTCTCCAGGTGGAAAGCTGTTTGACAGTGCTGGAGTGTTGAAGTGTGCAGGGCCGAAGTCAGAGGCCGCACTAAAAGCTAATGGAACAAAGCCAGAAGCTTTAAAGAGAAAGTACGCAGATAAGAGGAACAGAAAGTCCCTCAAGGTGATGACCGAAGGAGGGATCTGCTTTGGAAAGAGAGGCCGGAGATACAGAGCCTAAGAGAGGTGAGAGGAAAAGACACCTCTGCTACCGTTGTATGGACTGTATGTTTGCACGCCTACATAAGACAGTAAGAGAAACTACAGTTCAGTTATGCAGGGCTTCAATGAGAAGCTAGAGTTTTGTTTCTGCCTTCAGTTTTATGTTGTATGCTGTAAAAACAACCAGTAAAGTGTGGTTAAATATTTAAAGAGCTCATGCGTCCTCCATTTTATTGAAAAAACAGGCACGGATCCTGAGAGTGACAGTGAATCTGTCACAATATATATATATATATATATATATATATATATATATATATATATATATATATAAAACGAATAATACATTAGTAAGCTCATTTGCATATCTAAAAGGCCGTAACATGATAATGAGAATACAATGTACCTCACTCTTTCAATCCAAAAATAGCAATTTTATACACTGCTCCCTTAACGCATATGCCTTCTGTATTAAACAGCTTTTAGGCAAAGCACTGGGTTGGATTTTACACAAACCAAGAGTCACTCACGTACAGCACTGTTTCCAGCTATCATCAGTGTGAGACAGATTCTGGTTTGTGCAGTAGATTTTTGCAGGACTGGGTATTTCCTCAACAATCATTTAGTATATGATTGAGAACATTTAGTATATGGTGAGAACTAGAGTCAGAAAAACTCATATAAATACTAATATTTGATGTGTCAAATCTATCATCTTAGATCAAGAAATAAAAACAAGTATGAAAAAAGTTATAGTTTTGGGTCTAGTGTGGTTCTAGGCCCACATACATTTTTGAGGTAGAAAAGCTTATGTTTCTATAAGAACTATCTGAATATTTATTGGCTTTTTTAAGCAGCTTTATTTATTTGGAAAGATCTGGACCATTTATACTAACCAATGCTTTCTCAGAGCTGGCTCTATTCTGTATGACGCGGAGGCTGCCCAGGCTTCCTTGGTCATCACGTAGCGTCGTGTGACCCAGCGGAGCCTGTGAGGCCTGTCAGCCAATCAGCTGCATCGGGGGCGTGTCGGTCGTCCGCGTTTCGCGACGTTTCACAGCAGCGTGGTCTCCAGCACATAAGGGGCAATACTATTGAGGCTAAACTTGTGTGTTTTTGTGTTTTTTCTTCCCTCCGTTTTGTGTGTTTTTCTGTCTTTGCTTGTGCTGCGTGTGTGCCTGTGTGTGCCTGTGTGTGTCTGTACCTGGTGCTGCTGCCTGTTGTTTTTCCCCCCTGTGTGTCCCCCTGCTAGCTACAATATGGATCCAGAAGGCTTAGAGGCTTTAGTGGCTGAAGTTAGGACCCGGGCCCTAAGCCAAGAGGTCAGGTGGGTGCAGGACAGGCTGGGACCTTCCATGCCTTCTGCGCTTGGCCCGCAGCACATTGAACAGGATCAGCCTGCGGTGGCTAGTGGCCTAGTCAATATTGGCGGTGCCAGGGAAACCTATTCCCATCCCACCACTGTAGGGCTAACAGACCCCCGTCCATCAGTGAACAGAGCCACGAGAGAGGGGGGGGGGCTACGTGTCAGGGCGGCCAGGACTCCATACCCCTCAGACAGATAAGCGCCAGGTCCACAGGCGGGGAAGGTGAGGGCCTAGAACTCCGGCCACCACCGGTCATTTTGCCTAAAGGCCCTAGGCCGTGACAAAGGTCAAGAAACACCCCGTTAACACCCCGTAGAGGGGGTGCAGGGGTTAAGAAAAAAGCCGGGAGCCCTAATAAAGCTCTAACAGACCCTCATGGCGCCGACCAGGCGGTCCCTAGGATTTCTCGTACTAACAGTGCTTCTGGTACTTTACAGGGACGCCCATTAGGCGGTGAGCGGAACATGGCGTCAACGAGAGAGAGAAGGGACAGAGTGGTTAGCGAGATGAATAGCCAGGACAGCATGGTCATAATCGATGACGTGCCAGTAACAGCGGCAGTGGCGAGGCCGGCGCGCCCCACTCGAGCTAGGAAGGCTACAAGCAGGTACAGTCCACTACTATTCACACACACCCCACTAAGACGTACCAGAATTGAGACTGAGGGCGAGACGGTTAGGCCACAGCAACAGGGGTCTAAGACCGACCAACAGCCAGACGTTACAACGCCTAATGAAGTCTCAAGGGAACCCCTACGGGGGGCGACAGAGGAGGCGGCGCTAGCTTACTCCAGCCGCGCAGGCATAGGTGATCAGGGCCACTCCTCAGAGGAGGAGCGGACGGTATGGGCACAGGCATGCAGGTCGCGGAGAGCTAGTGACTGTTCCTCTTGCACCCACAGGTCCAGAAGGAGATCCAGATCAAGAAGCAGGAGATCATGTCGGTGCAGCTGTGCCTGCATCGGATCAGAGAGGAGGAGCCCGCGGAGGGCCAGACGGTCAGAGTCCCCGGAGCGTCAGGAGAGACGCAGGGATACTCCGTTGGCTGTTTCCACTCCAAGGCTTCTAGAAGCAGGTGAGCGCACAATGTTGAGTTGCGCAGCAGAAAAGGGAGATAGAGAACCCTCGCACACAAAGGCTGTTTTTTTTGGGTTGTTAAAGACCCTCTTAGCTGCGCACAACATTACGGTCAGTGAGCAAGAGATGGGTTCTTGGTTAGGCGCGTGGCCCCAGCCATCTGCCATTGTGGCGACAGCGCGTACAGCTCCAGCAGAGGCAATAGGTACCATCGGGGCATCCGAGCCGGTAGGCGCTTCTGTTGCAGTAGCTGGCAGTACCAGCGCAGGGGTTACCGACGCAGCCATGAGACCAATAGTCTTGTGCTCGTTGGATAACTTAGGTGCACATATTACCCAAGAGGTTAAAGAAAAGATCTGGAGGAGGGACTTCATAGAATTGTTCTCCCTTCTCCCCATGTCTAGACAACTGGAAATGGGCGAGAGGGGCCTCAGGGAGGGAGATGATCGGCGGAGGTCCTTTGGGGGGTTACCTAAGACTTTCGACACATGGCTGCAAGCATTCTCCATCTGGGCCTGCGTACTGTGTGAGCGACACCCCGAACAGAGTTCGCGATTATTCGTTTACATAGACGAAATTCGCAATGCCCACAAAGTCTATGGAGGCACGGCCTGGTGGCGGTACGATGAGGAATTTCGCCAGTACTTGGCCTCAATACCAATCATGGCGTGGAGTGACAAAGCGGTGGCATACTGGTTGAACATTATGACACCGATGAGAGTCACGCCGCCCTTTCGGAGCGGGGCCGGTGGAGCAAAGGGCCCCACCCACACCACAGGAGCAGGTCCCAAGACCTGCTTCGCATATAATGTAGATGGGCCCCGAACTGCAGGTTCAAACACGCATGTTTGAACTGCGGGGGAGAGCATCCCTTGACCAGATGCGGTAGAGCAAAAGACGGGAGTAGAGGGGGAGAGCCTCCTGCAAAAGGGCAGGATGCCCATACGCCTCCCCGCCATGCGCCTCCTGGAAGAAGGTTTCCGGGAGGGATTCCGTATTCCGTGCAGTATTGATATTCAGGGTCTCTTGGTCCCGAACTTGCGGTCAGCCAGGAAATTCCCAGGGGTAGCTCAAGCCAAGGTTATCAACGAGGTCAAATTAAGTAGGATCGCGGGGCCATTTGCATCCCCTCCTATTCAGGATTTGATCGTATCTCCGCTTGGGGTTGTCCCCATGAAGGAGAAGGGTAAATTTAGGTTAATACAACACCTTTCCAGAGGCCGTTCGGTGAACGACTGTATATCAAAAGACCAGGCTGCTGTGTCTTATGAATCGCACCGGGGCGCTCATGGCGAAAGTGGACATTGAAGCAGCATTCAGGTTGCTGCCGGTCCACCCGTCGAGCCACCGGCTGCTAGGATGTTTCGTCGACAGCAGCTATTTCGTCGACCTATGTTTACCCATGGGATGCTCAATCTCATTTGCTTACTTTGAGTCTTTCAGCAAATTCTTACAATGGGTTGCGAGCCTGCTTGCCGTTTCGTGCTGGAGGTTTTCACCGGAATCTGTCAAGATTTCGGGGTACCACTGGCCCACGACAAAACGGAGGGCCCCACGGATCAGTTGACCTTTCTGGGGATTCGGATCGACTCCACGACAATGGAGTGCAGTCTTCCCTTGGAAAAGGTGGTGGACATGCGAGCGGAGCTCAGTGCGCTGCAAGGCGCACGGAGGGTGTCCCTGCGACGGTTGCAATCTATCTTAGGAAAGTTGAATTTCGCATGTAGAATTATCCCTATGGGGAGGATATTCTGCAGAAGGATGTCACTCGCTACTATAGGTTTTGCGAAACCGCACCACTTCATAAAAGTTTACAGGGTTATGCGGGATGACGCGAGCGTATGGTCAGTTTTCCTCGCCGACTGTAATGGGCGGGCGCTTCTTCAAAAGAAGGGCGCCACGGGGGCGGAGCTGGCGTCTGAGGAAGTCAGACGTGTTTGTCTGAGCTCCGTATTGAGCTCCGAATAGGGCTTGTTATTCTGCCCTGGAGTGGCTTCTTGTGCCCTGTCTGCAATCAGGGGCACCAATGGAGGTTGCCCCCATCCCCCGGGGAGCGACGTGGAGCTTATTAGGCGGCCCAGCAGCACGGGAGGCCACCGGTTGCGGGACGACGCCTGAGGCCCCAGAGGACTTCGGGGCTCTATTCCCCAGCTCGTGGGCTTGTGCTGGAGCAGATTCCGGTGGCGGCTGGATCCGGCCGGGATCCCAGGGTGACCCCTCTGGCCAGAGTGGGGTCCCTAAAGAACGGGGCAGAAAGCCCGCGAAACGCGGCCGCCATCGTGCGGGGCCGCCATCTTGTGCACCCACCCGACGGCTGCAGGTAGGGGGGATCTTCCCCAGACGGCTGTGACTCCCCAGGGGGGCCCCAGGAGAGAGTCAGACATCCCCAAATGAGGGAGCAGTGCACCCAAAGCTAATAGTGGGTGTTTAGCACTCTCCCCACATATAAGGCACTGTGGCTGCTATCAAAGAGACTTGGTGGGGTAGGAGGAGGAAGCTGCTTGAATTTACCCCAGCTTGCAAGGCACACAATGCTCTATTTATTGTCATTTCCCCACACAATTCTGAGATCTGGGGTTAAGGCGGTGTGAATCAACTCTTTAAGCTACCCTCTCAGGACTGAGCTCTTGATATAGAGACTTATCTCGCAGCATTGCCAGAGACTGAATTGCATAATATTTGGGAGCACTGTGGGTGTACCTGGTCTCAGAAACTGAAGCTATCTTTAGGCACTTTTTATGGAACATTTGTGCATCAAACAAAAATATTGTGTCTACCTATATTTGAGACCTGTGCTTTTACTGCCAGTTGCATGGACTGTGTTAATTTCTTACAACATCAGCGCATGTGCTGCCACCCTGTGGACGTTTACAATACTGCAGATCATCATTGGCCTTATGCGAATAATGCGAGAGTGGAGGTCTCCCTGCCATTCACTGCTGCTTACTGTTTGTACTGATCTATTCTAAGGCTGAGTTCTACTTAACAGGCTCCCGTCAACAAAAGCAGACAGACTACCCGAAGAGGGTACAACTTTTTGTACCACCCGTCTACCAAAGGACTATTCTCTGTTTGGCCGGATTTCCAAAGGCTTCTCCAGAGCCCCGGCTGGGGACTACACTCTAATTATGGAGTAAAGAGACGAATGGGAAATTGGCCTGGCAGCACAGCTATCACCTACCTCAACTCAACTTTATAATCTGGACAAACTCTACTACTTGGGCCAGCGGACTTTCACTCAGACCACTTGGGGCATAGCTTCCCCCTATTCTATACCTGGCTGATTCCATAACGGACCTTTTGCAGACTCCTACGGCCCGTATTCCAAAATGCCGAAACCCAAAAGAACTGCTTCAGCGAAGGGCATAAGGGAGCACTTTACACCTAAATCTGCCAGATGCTCCCTCCCTGTGGAGTCCGCCTCAGAACACTCGGATGGCTCGGACAGGGAAGGTACTCCTGACGCTCCTAGCCAATATATGGATCTCGTGGCCAGGACAGTGGCTACTATTGTGCGGCTCCTGGCAAAAGCTATTGATCCTCTAAGACAAGACTTGAAGGACCTGGGGCACCGCACTCAAATACTGGAGGACACATCGGATCAGATGGCCGAGGCGCAAGAAAGAGACCGATCCTCTATTGCTCAAAACTCCATTCATATTTCTGACCTCACGGATAAGATAGAGGATCTTGAGAACCGGTCCCGCCGGCACAATGTACGCATCCGTGGTAAACCGAGAGCGATACAGGACCTGTCTGGCTACCTGAGGGATACAATCCCCATAATCCTCCCTAATCAGCCCGAAAGTGTGTGGGAGATTGAGCGGGCCCATAGAGCCTTGGGTGGTATGAGAAGCTTGGAGGCTCCCAAGGATGTTATTGTTAGATTTTTAAGGCAGCAGGCCAGAGATCTTCTACTATCGGCCACCAGGAAGCTGCATACTATCAAGGGGCCGGATGACTCAACCCCGCAGTTTTATGCGGACCTCTGCCCGGATACCCTGCATAAGCGGAGACTTATGAAACCGGCTGTTGCCATTCTTATTCAGCACAGGATCCAGTACCGTTGGAACTTTCCGTTTGCTCTGACTTTCACTTATCATGGCAAGACTTATACCACCCGCTTCCTGGAAGACTGCCTAGATGTATTGCAGAGATTACAGCTATGCCGGGAGCCCACGACAGCAGCAAACCAAGAGCACCTTGTTTCGCTTATCCCTAAGAGGCAGCAGACCCCAAAGCCAGCACAAGTTCATGGCAAACAAGTCCCTATCTTGGAGGGGCCCAGTGGCTTCCGGGACTATATAGGCGTTCTGCAAGACAAGCGCTTGGTATCCTCGGCAGACTCTGGACTCTCGGCCACTTCAAAGTTGGGCCCGCGACCTGAGAGGCCTCCTACCTAGCTGGACTTTGATAATATTTTGCTGAGTATTTGATGTTCACTTTTCGCTGTTTATAATCCAGATAGAATGTTGATAGAATAGTTCGTACGATTGCCATTTAGAATTATTATAGTTTGCCAGACTAGTTTCCCACATTACGTGGATTTGTCTTTTACTTTATTTACTATAAATAGAGATAGAAGGGTTATGTGTAGTCGACTGTTTTATACTTATCCTGCTATATTCTTGAAATTACAGCTTGAAGTTTAGTCGTACTGTAAACTTGTTGTTTTCCTGCTCTGTTTTTTTTTATTTTTCTTATTTTTGTGTTTCTTGTTTCTGTTCTATTATTGGCTTGTTTGCTTTATCCCAGATTTATCTACCTCTTCGATATTAAACTGCCTTTCTCCCTTTTCATTGCTCTCAGCCCTCTTGATAAAAGTGAGATTTCTCCGCCGCCAACAGCATACCCGCTGGGGCTTCTGTCTGCTCTCCGGGCTCCTCCACTCCTCGCCATTCACGTGCTCAGCTATTAGGTAAGGTTGCATACACCTACACTCCCGACTTTCAATGGCTACTTCTAAATACACCATAGTGACCCATAATGTGAAGGGCTTCAATTCCCCCTTTAAAAGGAGGAAGGCCTTTGCATTCTACAAAAAATATACTCCCTCAGACCCATTTTTCCCTTGGCAACAAACCTAAATTCCTACATAAGGATTACCCTACCTATTATCTGGCCTCTCTCCCCACTAAGAGAGCTGGTTGTGCAATTTTGCTGCATAGGACCTTTCCCTTCCAGGTAGAATCCACTCGGGTAGACGGGGATGGCATTTACGTTATGGCAACTGGGACTATAAGAGGGGAAAGAATGACGCTGCTATCTCTGTATTCTCCTACGAACTCTCACTACTCTGTTCTCATACACCTGTTGAAAAAACTAGAGGCTCAGGATTTGGGGAAATTGATAATTGGGGGGGACCTTAACCTGACCTTAGACTCGACCCTTGACAGATCTGGAAAACCGACCAACAGATTCCCAAACAAGACTAACCAGATTAAGTCCTTACTAAACGGCTTGGGGTTAGTTGATGCTTGGCGGGGTAAGCACCCAGACAAGAGAGAGTACACATTCTACTCCCAGACTCACTTGACATACTCTAGGATTGACGCTCTTCTTATCACTTCCTCATTGTATGACTCTACCATAAATTCTGAGATAGTCCCTTGCCCCTGGTCAGACCATGCTCTGGTACTTGTTGAGCTGAATCTGGGTCCTAACCCTCGACTTCCCTATAAATGGGTTCTGAACGAATTCCTACTGTCTAACCCGAGTAGTATGGATTCCATATCCAAGGACATACAGCTGTTTTTCGAGACTAATGACTCCCCCGAAACTGGGACTGGATGGCTTTGGGCTGCCCATAAGGCTTTTGTTAGAGGAACTTGCATTAAGCTGTCCTCTATACATAATAAACTTCTTAGGCAGAAGGAGACAGAGCTTTCAACCTCATTAAAGAGGTTAGAGGAGAAAAACCAACAGCGTCCCTCTCTTCAGGGGCGTAAATTAATTGACCAGACTAGGCTTGAGCTGGACGCTATTTTGTCCCATCAAACTGAACGGGCTATGAGAAAAATGAAGCACCTCTATTACTGGAAGGCAAACAAACCTGACTCCCTTTTGGCTAAAAGACTAAACAATAAATTCTCCCAACCCAGAACCACCCAAATTAGGATACCTGGTGGTCAAATCTCCTACAGCCCCAATGATATCCAAAAAACGTTTCAAAATTATTACCAAAAAATATACTCCTCGCAACCCCACTGCAGTGGATCAGATATAGACTCCTTTATAAATTTATGCGACCTCCCTAAAATACCGGATTATCAACTGGATGATTTGAACTTAGAAATAACACAGGAGGAGGTTAAACTTACCATCCAGAATCTTAAGTTGGGCAAATCCCCAGGACCGGATGACTTTACTAACTTGTATTATAAAAAATTTGAACCCCTTCTTACCCCCCACTTGACATCTCTTTTTAATGCCATATTAAACGGAGAGCCTATGCCCCCGGAGCTAAACCGGGCTGACTGCGTGATTTTCCCAAAAGATGGCAGGGACCCTCTAGAGGTGAAAAATTATCGCCCTATATCCCTAATCAATGGGGATGTCAAAATCTTGGCGAAAATTATGGCCACCCGCATCTCTAAATTTCTACCCGATTTGATCCACAAGGACCAAACTGGGTTTGTTCCCTTTAGAGAGGCCGGGGACAATGTTAGGAGGGTCATGAATGCACAGTTCATGGCTCAAAAGTCTAATATACCAGTCTGTCTCTTAGCTTTAGATATAGAGAAAGCTTTTGACACGGTAGAATGGCCATATTTATATAAGATTCTGGACAAATTTGGATTCAAGGGACGCTTTATTAATTTACTTAAGAGATATTATGACTCCCCAGCAGCCAATCTAAAACTCCCAGGGGATCACAAAGTCGACATCCACATTCAAAGAGGGACCAGGCAAGGGTGTCCGCTCTCCCCACTGTTATTTGCTCTTGCCATAGAACCCCTTGCGCAAGCGATTAGAGCCAACCCAGTCATCCAGGGGGTACAGGTACGCCTCCAGCATTTCAAATGCTCTTTATTTGCGAATGACATGCTTTGCACCCTGACCAATCCCCTTTCATCCATACCTGCACTCATATCCACTGTTCAGGACTTTGGCAAAATCTCGGGTCTAAAGCTGAATGTTGAGAAGACTGAGGCGATGGGGATCAGATTGCCGCAGGGGGAGATTGACATCCTCAAAGCTAATCACCAGTTTATTTGGCCCGCACAGTCTATAAAATACTTAGGTGTTAGACTTACCTCCAAGTTTGGGGATATGTACGGGGCAAATTTTCCTCCCTTGTATAGATCTCTGACATTGGATATGCAGAAATGGAGGAGCTTTAAGATTTCATGGACAGGCCGCATTGCGGCTGTGAAAATGAATATCTTACCTAAATTACTATACTTATTTAGATCCCTTCCTATCCCTCTCTCCCTTAAAGACCTAGACAAATTCCAGAATAGCATTTCCCGGTTCATTTGGGACGATAAACGCCCTCTAATCCCCAGGCAGGTGATGTTTCGCTCCAAGAATAGGGGTGGCCTCGCGACTCCGAATTTAAGACTTAAACTCACTCTACGAAACACCATCCATCTTGGGTTTTTATGGAAAATTATCAAATGTCTCCACATAGTTGGGATAAGTTGGTTTGGATGCCTGAGGACTCTGCCCCTTTCATAACTCATCAAAACCCCATGATCTCCTTGACGCTTCAGGCCTGGAGATGGGCTAGATCTAGGCATCGACTTAGCACGGACTTATCACCTCTTCTATCAGTTATGTCCTTCCCACAAATTCTAGCAGATGTTCTATGTCTAGATTTTGGTGGACCTCCAGACGCCTGGATCGCATAGGGAACTGGTTCGCCAATGACAAACTACTGACCTATGACCAATTTTGCACGACTCACGACTTGCCAACTACAGAACTCTACAATTACTTAAAAATTAGAAGTTGGGTTACCAAGATGGTTAAGGATTCCGGGCCCCCCAGAGCCTCCTGGCTATCAGTTATCTGTAAAAATCTCCCACTTGCCAAGGGCAATCTGAGTTCTCTGTATAACACCTTTCTGGGCACTTCGGGGGGCCAGAAACCCAAGTTTATGCTGCATTGGGAAAAGGATCTGGGGGTGGAGTGGGACTGGGACAAATGGACTGAATCTTCCTCCAATCTTTCAAAAGGATCACTTAATTCGTCTTTATTAGAAACATTAATCAAAGTTTTTCACAGGGCCTATTGTACTCCCGATAAAATGCAGAAGTTTAGGCCGCAGGAGAGTAACAAATGCTTTAGGGGATGCCAGGATGTGGGGGATCATATTCATGTTTGGTGGGCCTGTCCACGTGCCCAGAATCTCTGGGAACGATTGAGCCGTTTAGCCTCCACACTTTTTCATTAAGAAGTAGCTCCTTCAATTGAATGCTGTTTACTGGGGGTCCATATTAAAAACTTGTTGCAATCCCAGAACAAGTTGTTTCAAATAATGGCACTAGCTTCAAAGATTCACATAGCTAGTAGATGGAAGGACATGAATCTAAACTTTCAAGAGGTAATTAGGAAGATCAACTATTTGCTTATTAATGAGAGGCTAACTCATATTGTTTTAGATAGGATGCCCCAATTTCCGATAGTTTGGGACCCTTGGATAACATCCTCCTTTAGCGTTCCCCTAGTATAATGCCTGTATTTGCTTGAAGCGATTCTGAGGAGTGGACTGGAGTGGGGGAGCTTTGGAGACCTTTCAGTGGTGCTAGATGGCGGGAAGGATCTGAGGTAAGAGGGAGAAATCGTCCGGGACTGCTTTGTGGCCGCCATGAGGGGCCAATGATTCTTTTATTTAGTTTTTTTTTTTTTTCCTCTTTCTTTTCTGGGATATGGTATATGATAGTTTAGTTAAAATAGATAGGTAATACATTTTTTATTGTATACTCCTATCAATTGTGTACTCTAGAATTTAATTGGCTCATTTTGCCAGCCTAGACACTAGAAAATGTTCTCACTAAAAATTAAAAAAACAAGAAGGTTTAGTCAGTTAAATGCTGCAAAATGATAATTTTATGTTTAGAGGACTTGATAAAACTGACATTTATGACTGTTAAGAATGTTTTATTTATGTATGGATTTTGCATACCTTCTAATAAAAGAATATTTATTCAAAAGAAGGGCGCCACCAACGCAGAGCTAGATCTTTACACAGATGGATCTGGACCGGTTGGCTGTGGTGCATATCTCCAAGGGAGATGGTGCTCCGCGGTGTGGCCGGAGGAATGGGAAGTAGCAGGTTTAACAAAGAACCTTACATTCCTCGAGTTATTCCCCATGGTGGTGGCAGTACACATATGGGGTACGACTTTCAGGGACCGGCGAGTCATATTCCACTCGGATAAGATAGGGGTGGTGGAGGCCGTGAACAACATCACGGCTACATCCATACCAGTGATAAGACTACTCCGTCATCTTGTACTATGCTGTCTTCGTCTGAACATATGGTTTCAGGCAAGACATGTCCCAGTGGTAGAGAACGGAATTGCTTATGCCCTTTCTCGGTTTCAGGAGGATCGTTTCAGGGCATTGGCCCCTCAGGCGAACGCCCTAGGGGAATGCATTCCCGCGGAACTCTGGGAGCTTGGAGCTGCCAGGTGACGAGACTCATGAGACAGTCTGTTGCCCCGGCAACATGGACCGCGTACAGACGCGTGTGGGCAAAATGGGATGGCCTAGTGGCAGCGGCCAGTGGCGCTCCTATGGAAGATAAGACCATAGGGATCCTGCTTTGGTACCTGCTGCGGTGCGCCGAGCAAGGCGAAACAAGAGCCGTAGCAGGGAGACAGGTCACGGCGCTGGCTTTTATGTTTAAGCTTGCCGGGCAGAGGGAACTTACAAAGGAGTTCCTAGTGCGCAAGGTGGTGCGCGGAATGTTTAACGGTGTCCGCAGGCCGGATAACAGCAAGACAGAAGATCAACCAGCAGCTCGCGAGTTTTGTTAGAAAGTTGGGGTTTGTCGCAATCTGTTATAAGGAGTTCGAGCCGGCCGGTGCCGACGATTTTTTCTGAAAGGACAAGGTTCTCCTTACAGAAATGGTACTAGAGTTAATGATGCTAGAATTTAGGGAGAGCGTTTTACGGGCCTTGGCTTTGATGTCCAGCAGGGGGGGATGGCAGTCTCGGGGGGCGTCCCTCGCGTGCTCCGTGGCAGGAGGTGAGTTGCCCGGCCCACTGGCCTAAGTGGGCGTTGCTCCTACCTCACAGGGCGTGCTTAATATAAGCATTGGGGCTTTGGGCAGGGCTCAAAGCATGAGGTCACTGTCCGTGGCCGGGCTCCTCCCCCGGTAAAAGGATAAAAATAGTTCATGTAAATAAAGTTAAGTGTTGTTGTTTACAATTGTTATAATAAAGCTGTGGCGTTGTTCTCCCATTTTCAGTCGTCATGTCTTTTATTTATCACTCTAGCCTAAATGGATCATGCATGGGTCATGTATGACGCAGAGGCTGCACAGGCTTCCTTGGTCAGCAAGTAGCGTTGCGTGACCCAGCGGAGCCTGTGAGGCCTGTCAGCCAATCAGCTGCGTCGGAGGCGTGTCGGTCGTCCGCGTTCGCGCCGTTTCACAAAAAAAAAAAAAGAGAAGTGGCAAAAAAAATTGTATTTTGATACTTTAGGGCTTGGCGGGAGGAGCCTAAATGGATCATGCATGGGTCAAGTCTTCGTCCATTATAGTAGTCACAGTAGTTAAGTAGTCAAAGTCATTTATTTTCTTTTTCTAATCAAAAAGCTTTAAAAAAACTAAAAGGAGATGGTCTGAAAAGAGTCAATATACAAGAATGAGCAGTTGGAAGACTATAAATGTGTTCTTATAAATTGCTCTCCAAAGCAGTGGACTGGTGCCGGTCCACAGAAATTTCTGCAGGTGTGTGAAAAAGTTATTGCCACTGATTATAAGGGCCTCTATATAAGCACAGAGCATATAGTTTTTACAGTAGTTTTTAGTTAGTGAACTTCAATCCAAAAGCAAGGTCTTTAGTGATGTCGCAAACATAACATTTTCGGTTCGCGAACCGCAAACGCGAACCGCCGCAAATGTTCGCGAACCGGCGAACCCGGCGAACCGCCAAAGACATCAATGGGCAGGTGGATTTTAAAACCCACAGGGACTCTTTCTGGCCACAATAGTGATGGGAAAGTTGTTTCAACAGGGACTAACACCTGGACTGTGGCATGCCGGAGGGGGATCCATGGCAAAACTCCCACGGAAAATTACATAGTTGATGCAGAGTCTGGTTTTAATCCATAAAGGGCATAAATAACCTAACATCCCCCTCCATCATCATCCTCCCCTGTGTCTCTTTCTTCCCTTCCTCATCACCCTCCCCTGTGTCTCTTCCCCCCTCCATCATCATCCTCCCCTGTGTCTCTTTCCCCCCTCCCTCATCATCCTCCCCTGTGTCTTCCCCCCCCTCCCTCATCATCCTCCCCTGTGTCTCTTTCCCCCCTCCCTCATCATCCTCCCCTGTGTCTCTTCCCCCCCTCCCTCATCATCTTCCTCTGTGTCTCTTCCCCCCCTCCCTCATCATCCTCCCCTGTCTCTTTCCCCCCTTCCTCATCACCCTCCCCTGTGTCTCATCCCCCCTCCCTCATCATCCTCCCACCGCCCTCATCATCCTCCCCTGTATCTCTTTACCCCCTCCCTCATCCTCCTCCCCTGTGTCTCTTCCCCCCTCCATCATCATCCTCACCTGTGTCTCTTTCCCCCCTCCCTCATCATCCTCCCCTGTGTCTCTTTTCCCCCTCCCTCATCATCTTCCCCTGTGTCTCTTCCCCCCTCCCTCATCATCCTCCCCTGTGTCTCTTTCCCCCCTCCCTCATCATCCTCCCCTGTGTCTGTTTCCCCCCTCCCTCATCATCCTCCCCTGTGTCTCTTCCCCCCTCCCTCATCATCCTCCCCCCTCCCTTGATGATAAGGGGGGGGGATAAGACACAGGGATAAGTGTGAGGGGTGTTAGGGATAAGTGTAAGGGGGTATTAGGGTTAGGTGTTAGGGTGAGGGGTGTTAGGGATAAGTGTGGGGGGTGTTAGGTCTTAGGGATAAGTGTGAGAATGTTAGGGTTAGGTGTTAGGTTGATGGGTGTTATGGATAAGTGTGAGGGGTGTTAGGGATAAGTGTAAGGGGTGTTAGGGTTAGGTGTTAGGGATAAGTGTGAGGGGTGTTAGGGTTAGGGTGAGGGGTGTTAGGGATAAGTGTGAGGGGTGTTAGGGTTAGGTGTTAGGGTGAGGGATGTTAGGGTTAGGTGTTAGGGATAAGTGTGAGGGGTGTTAGGGTTAGGGTGAGGGGTGTTAGGGATAAGTGTGAGGGATGTTAGGGTTAGGTTAAGGGGTGTTAGGGATAAGTGTGAGGGGTGTTAGCGTTAGGTGTTAGGGTAAGGGATGTTAGGGTTAGGTGTTAGGGATAAGTGTGAGGGGTGTTAGGGTTAGGGGTGTTAGGGATAAGTGTGAGGGGTGTTAGGGTTAGGTGTTAGGGTGTGGGGTGTTAGGGATAAGTGTGAGGGGTGTTAGGGTTAGGTGTTAGAGTGAGGGGTGTTAGGGATAAGTGTAAGGGGTGTTAGGGTTAGGTGTTAGGGTGAGGGATGTTAGGGTTAGGTGTTAGTGATAAGTGTAAGGGGTGTTAGGGTTAGGTGTTAGGGTGAGGGGTGTTAGGGATAAGTGTGAGGGGTGTTAGGGTTAGGTGTTAGGGTGAGGGGTGTTAGGGATAAGTGTAAGGGGTGTTAGGGTTAGGTGTTAGGGTGAGGGATGTTAGGGTTAGGTGTTAGGGATAAGTGTGAGGGGTGTTAGGGATAAGTGTGAGGGGTGTTAGGGTGAGGGGTGTTAGGGGTAAGTGTGAGGGGTGTTAGGGTTAGGTGTTAGGGTGAGGGGTGTTAGGGATAAGTGTAAGGGGTGTTAGGGTTAGGTGTTAGGGTGAGGGATGTTAGGGTTAGGTGTTAGGGATAAGTGTAAGGGGTGTTAGGGTTAGGTGTTAGGGTGAGGGGTGTTAGGGATAAGTGTGAGGGGTGTTAGGGTTAGGTGTTAGGGTGAGGGATGTTAGGGTTAGGTGTTAGGGATACGTGTAAGGGGTGTTAGGGTTAGGTGATAGGGTGAGGGGTGTTAGGGATAAGTGTGAGGGGTGTTAGGGTTAGGTGTTAGGGTGAGGGGTGTTAGGGATAAGTGTAAGGGGTGTTAGGGTTAGGTGTTAGGGTGAGGGATGTTAGGGTTAGGTGTTAGGGATAAGTGTGAGGGGTGTTAGGGTTAGGTGTTAGGGTGAGGGGTGTTAGGGATAAGTGTAAGGGGTGTTAGGGTTAGGTGTTAGGGTGAGGGATGTTAGGGTTAGGTGTTAGGGATAAGTGTGAGGGATGTTAGGGTTAGGGTAAGGGGTGTTAGGGATAAGTGTGAGGGGTGTTAGGGTGAGGGGTGTTAAGGATAAGTGTAAGGGGTGTTAGGGTAAGGCATGTTAGGAATAAGTGTGAGGGGTGTTAGGTCTTAGGGATAAGTGTGAGGGG
Source organism: Discoglossus pictus (assembly GCA_027410445.1). Lineage (NCBI taxonomy): Eukaryota > Metazoa > Chordata > Amphibia > Anura > Alytidae > Discoglossus > Discoglossus pictus. The sequence continues at coordinate 184,873,447 of CM050166.1, read as the reverse complement.
TGTTAGGGTTAGGTGTAAGGTTGATGGGTGTTATGGATAAGTGTGAGGGTTGTTAGGGTTGGGTGCTAAGGTGAGGGGAGGATGATGATGATAAGGGGGGGAAGAGACACAGGGGTGTCCTTGCAGCATAGATCAAAAGAGTCCTTCAGGACTGTATTGCACACTGTGTACAGTAGCCTAGCTATGGTTTTCCCTATTGATGCAGTATCACCTACACTCAGCCTCCTCTCAGTAAGACTGCAAGTTAGTTATGATTCCAAAATGGCTGCTGTCCATGAGTTAGAAGGGTCTGGAAGTCAGGGTATGATGCTGATTGTCTGGAATGTGTCTGCTGACTGTGAGTTGCAGGGTCAAAGTTTGCTCAATGATAAAGTATAGGGGGCAGGTCGAATATTGCATATGTTCGCAGTTCGCCGCGAACGCGAACATGCTATGTTCGCCGGGAACAGTCCGCCGGCGAACTATTCGCGACATCTCTAAAGGTCTTCACTAACTAAAAACTTCTGTAAAAACTATATGCTCTGTGCACAATTAATCACAATTTAATAAGGCTGATGGTTTCCAGGCCACGGTGGAAGCTGTTGGCAAAAAAAATGTGTTAGGCTGGAGTTTGGCAGTGATTGAGTCTTCTATCAGGAAACAGGGGCTAGCGTGGAGTCTTATCAGCATGGTCACTTTTCTCCACATTGTAGGGTTATTTAGTAAAAAAATCTTTATCAAATATTAAACTTTTAATGTGCACTTAAACAACTCCTTAGCTCTCCATCACCAGAATGGTGTGTTGTCTCTGGAGTGGCTATAAACAGGCTCACTGTACTTGTATGATAGTGGAAGGTGTATTTGTGTACATTGCTAGCAGCACATGTTATGCTTTCTTCTGCTACTGATATGTGTTTGGCAGAGTGATCTCAAAAGGTTTCAATGGTACTTCCTCCTGGGTGGGTCCCACTCCACACACAAAACATTATTCAGAGGATGCGAGAGCTCTGGAGCTTATTCAGCTTGGAGCATGTCGTTTTTTGTTTTTTAAAGATAATTAATTGTTTAAATGCACAGTAAAAGTTTAATAAATAGTTTTTGCGTATCAAGTGCTAACCTAAGTGTTCTTTAGAAAGCCCTTATTAAAACCACGAAAATGTTCTTTTAACATTCATACAAATGGACTTAATAATTGCATACCTGATGCTCCAATAAGTCTGTGTTTTACAAGAAACAGAGGGCCTCATTCGAATGCGTCCAGGTGAATAGGGCTCTATATAAGCACAGAGCATATTTTTTACAGAAGTTTTTAGTTAGTGAAGACCTTGCTTTTGGATAGAAGTTCACTAACTAAAAACTTCTGTAAAACAAAATATGCTGTGTGCTTATATAGAGCCCTATTCAATTGGCCGAATCGCAATTCAATGAGGCCCAGATTGTGTATTGCCAAGTATACAAATGAATTAGGAAATTAGCACTATTGTGAATACCCAGCTGTAATTTGACTAAAAAGACCAACATGCATTTCCTGTAGAGTAAATCTTTAAGCACTAGCTACAAAAACAGCATACTGATTTCTTTTCTGAGCCTCATTTGTCTCTGCAGTTATGTTGCAGATATAGGGCCCTATTCTATTGCCCAATTCGTAAATTTATACACACTTAAAATCACTCTTAATATTGCTACATATTCTGCAAATATTACTTATTGGCACTAATGAATTCTTAAGTCAATAGAATGCATATAAACATTTATTTAAAAAAAAACACCTGAAGCCAAATTTATGAGTTCAAGGCATTTGCAAGTATCTAAAAGAATATGGCCCATAGGGTCTAAGATCAATTGAGATGGTGTTGTTAAATGGGACATTGAATAAGATAACAATTTACTGAAAAAGCACCAAGTCATGTATTTTCAGTTTCTATGCATGCATATTGAATCTGGAACTGATAACACATTGATCTTTTTCATTAAATATAACGCAAGAAAAGTTGCTTGTTAAAAGAAGATCATCTAAGCCAGTGACAGACAACCTATTTCATTTCAGGGGCCTCATATGCAGCCCTTGGGATTTTAAATGTGCCTCAAGGTGCTTTAAGACTTTTCATTGGTGTAGGAAATAAATTAAGTGGTAATAGAGGTATAGATGATGAGGAGTAGAGTGTAGGAGTAGGGTTTGGCTTTATTTGCTAGTTTTAGAAAGATATAATGCACTTGAATGTATTGTTATAGAGGAGCATGTTCTCCCACTCCAGAGAACAGATGAGGGTCTAAAGGAAAGTACCTGAGGGCTGCATATGGCCCCTTGGTGGTCTGTTACCGACCCATTATCTAAGCACTGCTGTACATATCACATAGTGGCTCCATCTCATTCCACCAAGCACAGCTGTTGCAGGTTAAAAAAGAATTTTTGCACCACCCAGTGGCCAAAGGAGACAACTGCACCTGTAAAATTTAAAATGACCAAAGAAACAAACAAAACCTACATTTTTGAGTACAATTACATGTTTTAAATTTGTCAGTTGGATGACTTTCGGCTTCACAACAGAACCAGTTACACAGGTAAGTGCTATAAAACATAATGTAGGTGTCTGTCCTAATTTCTCATTCTACCCCTTGTTGAAAAGTAGTAGTGTAGGGCAGGAATTCACATTTTCAAGGGGCCCATATTCAGTGTGGATTAAGCTAAAGTGGTGTTACACACCTTAATTCAATGCTATTATCCATAATGCCTAAATGGCATGTCTTAGCAAGAGGAGCTAGTTATGTTAATTATTCAATTGTCATTAATATAATTTCTTTTTATAATTTATCAGATCAATATTCCATATTAACTTTACTTTCAAAGATTAGAATATCAATCGCTACCTTGATAAGATCATTACGGAGAGAAGGGGGTGCTGAGAGAAATGCTTATAGGCTTTTAAGAACAATTAGAGCTGATAAAAGATTAAACAACCATTTATAGTACTAACAGTAAAAACTGTCTGCTAAAGTAAACCTCTAATACAACATTGTTTTGGAACACATTGTTTCTGAAAATTTAGCAGCTTCTCGCTAAACAAACAAAGCCTGGAGATAGAAAGGAAATCAGCACCATACTGTACATACATGTAATCTAAGTTATGTTATCACTATGAAAGTCTTTCAAAGGGATGTCAAGAGCATCAAGCATGGGTATACTGACTGCTGGGCCACAGTGCATTGGAAGAGGCATGAGGAAGCTGGAGAGCAACAGGGGGTAGTCCTGATGGAGTACAACCAATCCTGAGAAGCAGAATGTCCATGAGGCCTTACACATAGACAGGTCTGAGACCCTGCAACGTGAGCATGCACTTGCAGTACAAACATGTAATACAACTCATGCAACACAATCAAGTTAACAAAACATACACTAATTGTCATATATATTCATCATCTGATACATATGACTAATTACTCTCCTGCATGCATCGTAATGGCAGATGAATTGAGACTGAAAAGCCCCACTGAGTAACAATTAATTATGGGTAATACACTGATAACAGAACAGTTTTGGTGTGCAAATCAGAAAATGTGATGACAGGTAAATGTTACAATCATCAATTTACGGTACATTGTACTGTTATTAAAAATAAAATGAATACAATTCAATAGACATAGGGCCTCATTTAATTGTGATTTAGCCAATTAAATAGGGCTCTATATAAGCACAGAACATATTTTTGTTACAGAAGTTTTTAGTTAGTGAAGACCTTGCTTTTGGATAGAAGTTCACTAAAAACTTCTGTAAAAAGAATATGCTCTTATATAGAGCCCTATTCATTAGGCCAAATCGCAATTGAATGAGACCCTGAGTATTTGCTATTATCTAAAATACAGGGTTCAAATTCTGAAACAATAAGTTCACATTCCACAAATGTATTATATACACACAGGATCTAGCAGTGGGATTGCTTCTACTGAATAATACAGCTCTATCCCGTTGTATAGATCTGTCAGTGCCAGCAAGTAGCCGCTAGATTGCGATAAGGCCCTAATTATAACCTCCTCTGACGTGGCATAACTCGACGGTGCTGAATCAACAGTGAGGCCATCACTTTTTGTTCGGCACGGGCAGTCGGCCTTCGAGGGTCTCAGGCACGCCTCTCATAGTTCAAGGCCTATTCTGTTGGCGCGCCTGATATGCATTGTGCAGCACTAGTGGGAAAATAGGCAGCACCATCTAGCAGTTGGTGGGTGGCACGGCTGCTGCCACTGCTGGTGAATCTTTGGCTAATGTGAAGAGGGAATGGACCAATAATTCTAATGGGTTTGTGTTCTGATCTTGTTGAGAAATAGATAGATACTCAAAATTGCATTTTTTTTTCTATCTGGGAAACATATAGCCTAATACATTCACCAAAGTTTAATGTAATTCCAAACTGGGTTACATAAAGATATATAAGGAATAAAAAAGTAAAAATATGGAGCCATGCCAGAGAGGAGATGAACTCATATAGATACATAATGATTGCATCCTCAACACATTTATGAGATTGACTTTATATCCCACTTTGCAATAAATTGTTTGCATCAACAGATAATTTTCTTATATTAGACCTAACAATATGTATGGCAAAAAGTGACTAGAAAATGTAGTATTAGGTCAGATACATGACATGAGTGCACATTATAATTAGGAAGCTCAGTATTTAAAACATTTGCATTAATGTAAAAAGGTTATGCATTGCTAATTACTACTTTACCAACAGTAACATAAAAAGCTGAAATTTAACAAGAATACTCTTGTATTGGTCTTGTATGAACCGTAGGTGCCACTTTACTGTGGAACATTATCTGATTATCAGCACAAGTAGTCTAGCAAATTAGCAGAATGATCAGTTTATAGGTTATAGGTATTATAAACACATAGAATTAACACTTTTGAATTTTGGTGTTGGTGTCCATTGGACTACAAGACGATCCAATCAGTCAGTACTACAGGACGTCAAGCCAAACTGTTCACTGGAAGGTTTGATCATGAAACCCAAAAAGTTTAGCTCTTTAGCTGCCAGAAGAGCCATTCAGTAACACAGCTGCTCTTCATTACCACTGGCAGAGATAGGGTTAATGGTTAATCCATATCTTATAAATAACTTACTGAGTGATCCATGGGGTCACTAACTTTACACTCATGTACTAGTGGCCATTGAAGCAATAAGCATATACTTGATGGAGCTAGGAGGGCCAATGGCTGACAGATGTGCCGGGGATGCTGCGGTCGATAGGGTCATGGAGAGTCGGATATGACTAAGCAGCAACAACATGCTGCTCTCATATTCTCCTCACATGCAGCAGATTGTCACTCTCTCATAAAGGAAATGTCTGCTCTGTCAACCTCTCCAGCAGAGATAACCTCACTATCATATCTGTGGAACTTTAAGAGTCGTGGTATTTTTGCATGTAGGTGATATAATATGATATTACAACAGTACGGCATATCTCAGAACGCTATGTTGAGAAGAGAGGAAGTGTCTTGATGAGCAGTAAAACTCATGTAATCAGAGATGAGCTTTGTTTTTCCTGCACTAATGCAATCAGAACATCCCTATAAAGTTGTTTAAACCATATTAACCTGCCACATTAAAACATAGTCCTGTTCTGGAACATGGCACACCCTGAAGGTCTCCTTTACGCACCTACCAACTCTGTCTAATGGTAAATGCGGACATGCCTGTAATAAGGAATAATTGCACATAAAATTGAAAAAGTAAAGGTTGTGACTACTTATTTGAACTTTATAACAACATTTTCATGCTATCAAGTTTTATTATTGAACTTCCATATGGGGAAAACTTGACCACAGTGGTCTTTTCATAGCATACTTTATCTCCCTCCCTGCACTACAACTTTAAAACACCCTTTTTTGGGAACATCATAACATTAAGCAATAATTGTCTTTCTGTGCTACCACTGCAGAAAGGGGAGAGGAATATAGGGCAAAATAAAAAAAAAACAAGAAAACTAACAGGTTATACGTTCTTTAAGAATGATATCTGATAATTACTCTGCACTTGAATTTTATTTGGCATTATCGATATAAGATACACAATACCCCAAACTGTATCTTCAAATACTGACAATATGCAACATTCTGTTCTTAATAAAAACATAATATTAAAATTGTGTAAGAATATATTTATGGTGTATTAACCTGAACAAAATTAAGTTGTTCCCTAAGTAATAAAAAATTGAAAAGTTTTTTTATTAATGCTGTTAAACATATCCAAATCAGCAGTTTTCTGTAGAAAAGTACAGACACTTCACTGCAACAAAATGGGGAACAACCTCTTTAATCCAGGTGGAAAAAGTGGCTATTTACTTTATTATGATCTGGCAGTGGAAAATGGACTCTCTACAGCAAAAGCTCAAGTAGAAAAAGATCTTTAAAAAAAGACAGGCTAGACAGAAGAAACAGGTCTCTTCCATCAGTATATACAGGGGCGGATCTACCAGTGGTGAAGGTGGCATAGTGCACCAGAGCCCTCCTCTTTTTTTTGTACTGGAGGGGGCCCCTGCCACCACTGCCCCCGTGGACCCCCCTGCAACTTTCTACCAATATTTTCTTAGAAACATTTTTTTTGTGAAAACACATTACATATGCTGCCTCTGTCCAACTGGTCCAGTTCCTGCGCTTTCTGTAGACTCAGCAAGAAATGCATGGGATGAAGGGAACAGTGAGCACTCAACACTCCAGACTTATTAAATTGCGATTCTGCAAATTTAAAAGGGCTCTACTTAAGCACATAGCATATTCTTTTTACAGAAGTTTTTAGTAAGTGAAGACATTGCTTTTGAATAGAAGTTCACTAACTAAAAACTTCTGTAAAAAAAATATGCTATGTGCTTAAATAAAGCCCTTTTAAATTTGCAGAATCGCAATTTAATAAGGCTGTTAGTGGTCAGTCTGTGAACTGCAGCATTTCATTTTTAAGCCCAAAAAGGTATTTTTAGGGGGGTTTAAGCTATAAAATGGGCACCACTCACAGGGAAGTGCCCCTAGGCAGCTGCCTAGCTTGCCTAATGTGTAATTTGACCATGCTCTGTACCATTAGATAGAGGGTGAAAAAGCATGTGCAATTTTATTTTATTTTTTAACATTGATGCTGAATTTAATGGAGTTATAATCAGCTGAAGTCAGGGTATTTCAGTGTGTTGCCTCTACCTGAGTGAGTAATGAGTGAGCTCTGGACTCTGCAGAACACAATTAATATTAATTAGAATCATATGTAGAAGCTTTGAATGAGGCAGTGGCTAAGTGATGTGTAACCTCTTATAACTTCTCTAGCATGATAAATAGCAGCAGAGCAGATGGCACAGTAGCTAAGGCTACAGTATGTGGTTCTAAGTGTTCCCCATGGAGACTAACCTTTTTCTTTACTGTTCATAAAAATCACATAAAAGTGATAGGTTATACAATAAAGTACACGTCAATATAAGGTAACAGTCTTGTTTTTTGTTTATTTAAAGAAATGAATAATTTTGTGAAATACTTATTTAAAAATGAGTATATACACACATTAACTATATATATATATATATATATATATATATATATATATATATATATATATATATATATATATATATATGTATACAGTGGATATAAAAAGTCTACACACCCCTATTAAACTGTCAGGTTTCTGTGCTGTAAAAAAATGAGACAAGGATAAATCATTTCAGAACTTTTTCCACCTTTAATGTGACCTATAAACTGTACAACTCAATTGAAAAACAAACTGAAATCTTTTAGGTAGAGGGAAGAAAAATTATAAAAATAAAATAATATGGTTGCATAAGTATGCATACCCTTAAACTAATACTTTGCTGAAGCACCTTTTGATTTTATTACAGCACTCAGTCTTTTTGGGTATGAGTCTATCAGCATGGCACATTTTGACTTGGCAAGATTTACCCACTCTTCTTTGCAAAAACACTCCAAATCTGTCAGATTGCGAGGGCATCTCCTGTGCACAGCCCTCTTTAGATCACCCCACAGATTTTCAATCGGATTTAGGTCTGGGCTCTGGCTGGGCCATTCCAAAACTTTAATCTTCTTCTGGTGAAGCCATTCCTTTATTGAATTGGATGTATGCTTGGAGTCGTTGTCATGCAGAAAGATGAAGTTCCTCTCCATGTTCAGCTTTCTAGCAGAAGCCTGAAGGTTTTGTGCCAATATTGACTGGTATTTGGAACTGTTCATAATTCCCTCTATCTTAACTAATGCCCCAGTTACAGCTGAAGAAAAACAGCCCCAAAGCATGATGCTGCCACCACCATGCTTCACTGTGGGTATGGTGTTCTTTTGGTGATGTGCAGTGTTGTTTTTGCGCCAAACATATCTTTTGGAATTATGGCCAAAAAGTTCAACCTTGGTTTCATCAGACCATAACACCTTTTCCCACATGCTTTTGGGAGACTTCAGATGTGTTTTTGCAAAATGTAGCCTGGCTTGGATGTTTTTCTTCATAAGAAAAGGCTTGCGTCTTGCCACTCTTCCCCATAGCACAGACATATGAAGAATACGGGAGATTGTTGTCACATGTACCACACAGCTAGTACTTGACAGATATTCCTGCAGCTCCTTTAATGTTGCTGTAGGCCTCTTGGTAGCCTCCCAGACCAGTTTTCTTCTCGTCTTTTCATCAATTTTGGAGGGAGCTCCAGTTCTTGGTAGTGTCACTGTTGTGCCATATTTTCTCCACTTGATGATGACTGTCTTCACTGTGTTCCATGGTATATCTAATGCTTTGGAAATTATTTTATACCCTTCTCCTGACAGATACCTTTTAACAATGAGATCCCTCTGATGCTTTGGAAGCTCTCTTTGGACCATGGCTTTTGCTGTGGGATGCGACTAAGACAATTTCAGGAAAGACCAACTAGGGCAGCTGAACATTATTTGGGGATAATCAGATGCACTTTAAATGATGGCAGATGTATGCTGACTCCTATTTAACACGATTTGGAATGTGATTGCTTAATTCTGAACACAGATACATCCCCAGATATAAGAGGGTGTGCAGACTTATGCAACCACATTATTTTTCTTTTTTTTGTTTCTTCCCTCCACCTAAAAGATTTCAGTTTGTTTTTCAATTGAGTTGTACAGTTTATAGGTCACATTAAAGGTGGAAAAAGTCCTGAAATTATTTATCTTTGTCTCATTTTTTTACAGCACAGAAACCTGATATTTTAACAGGGGTGTGTAGACTTTTTATATCCACTGTATATATATATATATATATATATATATATATATATATATATACATACAGTGCCTTGCAAAAGTATTCACCCCTTCACCCCCACAGCCTTAAGTTAAGTTTGTTAATGTGAATTTTATGTGATGGATCAGAACACAATAGTCTAAGTTGGTGAAGTGAAATGAGAAAAATATATACAAAAAAACATTTTTTTAGAAATAGAAAACAGAAAATTGGCATGTGTGTATGTATTCACCCCCTTTGTTGTGGAGCCCATAAAAAGGTTTGTTGGGTTTGCGCCAGACATAGCGTTTTCTTTGATGGCCTAAAAGTTCCATTTTAGTCTCATCAGACCAGAGCACCTTACTCCATAAATTTTGGGAGTCTCCCACATACATTTTCGCAAACTCAAAACGTGCCATTTTGTTTTTTTGCTGAAAGTAATGGCTTTCTTCTGGCCATTGTACGTCCTATGTTTATTTTCTTCGTAATTCTTCAAAGGAAATAATTGAGCCTTTATTATAAAAGTCTGTTATATGGTGGAGGTAAAAAAAATTCCATATGGAAGTTTCCTTTAGGATATGATAGTCTAAGAGTCCTATAATGGACACTGCTAAGGAAGGTTTATTACATAATTCAAACTTATTTTGAAAATATTCCCAATATTGTAAATTGCTTTCATAATCAATGGAATATTTTGCAACTCTTTTTTTCTTCTTTCTGTCCAAAGTAAATCTAATAAAGTTTTTTTCCCCATCAGTGCTTGTTCAATGTCATACCAGTTAGGTTGTTCCTCTTCTATTCCCCAATTGACAATATGTGTTCATGATAGTCTTTTAAATCTGGCGATGCTAAGCCCCCTCTATTCACTTTTCTCTTAGTAATTTCTGAGTTGTGTCTGGCTTTTTTTCTATTATAAAAATATCCATCTATCGCTCTTTGGAATTTATTTATTATATACACTGGAGTTCTTAGAGGAATAGAGGGAAACAAGTATTTGACTTTAGTTAGTATAGATGTTTTTAGTTTTTATTCCTGACCAAGATAAAGTTTTGTCCGCCCAGTTTTTTATAATTCTATGAATATCTTAAAAAATTCCATATAGTTAACTCTTACAATTTTTCCTAAATTTGGGTAAAATGTTAGGACCAAATGAATTAGTTCATTAATATCCCAATTGTATCACATATATAGTTGTCAGTTCAAGAACGTTGGTCACGTTTGTGGGTTTGTCACGCTTTGCGAGTCCGTTTGCGGCCAATAGGGCCGCAACTGCGAGACTGGCAAATTGAGGCAGGCCAAAGGCGCTCATTGCACTGCAAGCCTCACAAAGCGAGGAAAGCAGTTGAGGCACGCCCGACTGAGGCTGCAATGAGCGTCAAAGGCACTCATTGCACTGTGTGTCTTGCAAATCGAGGTGAGCAGTTGAGGCATGTGGGACTTACGACCCGTATGTATGACTTAGGACCGAAACCTGTACATGCACTGTGCGCCTTGCAAAATTATGACTAATGGCCGAACCACTGAACTGAAAAGACATGAAAAACACAACAAATATGCCTCAAATCAACTTACACACAGCACAGTGGGAGAGCCAGGGAGCCTGTGAGTCAGCTTGCAAGTTATTTGCCGTTTTTTCATGATCGAAAATCGCCTAAGCGCGAAAAAAAATGGCTGCTGAAAAAACGCAAAAGGAGGAAGACGAAGAACAAGGACGTAAAACTAGCCCAAAGGAGGTAAAAAATAGCCCTAAACAGTAACACTTACCGAAAGCCAGTAACACTTAATCCAAGCCACTAACATTTAACACAAGGCAGTAATACTTAACCAAAGCCACTAACACTTAACCCAAGGCAGTAAAACAACCCAAGACAGTAACACTCAAGTGCAAGGCCTATAAACGAGAAAATGCGATGAGCGCCAAAGGTGCTCAGAGTGCCCATAGCCTCACATTGTGTGGCAAACAGCTAGCCTAACAATTGTACAGTAGACGGAGGGAGAGGCGGCTCGCAATGAGCGCCAAAAGAGCTCAGTGCGGGGCTCTCGATGAGCGCCTAAGTTACAGCATTTTCAGCCTTACAATTTTATTTCCATCATTTTTGAAGAGCAAGTAGCTAGTGGAAATTATTTCTTTCGGTTTTGCAAATTTGTATCTTTTATGCCTAGCTATAAAGTTTGTGTTTTACTTATATTTACTTCATAATTTGAAACAGTACTGTATGCTGCTATTAGATCTTGAATTGCTGTCAAGGAGGTCTCAGGTTTTGATATGGTAATAACAATATCATCTGCAAATACCAGGATTTCAGATTCAATATTCCCTATTTGAATTCCACTTATCTTTCTAGAGACTCTGACTTTATAATAAAGGTTCCAAAGCTAATATAAAGATCTGTGGTGACAAAGGACAACCCTGTCGTGTGCAGTTTGATATATTCAAATGTTCTCTTTTATATCCTAAACCTATAGAAAAAGCTGAAAGTCTAGAGTATAAGGCTTTTATTGCTCTATAAACTAATTCTCCTGGAACTATTTTTTGTAGAACTACCTCCATAAAGGACCAGTCTATGCGGTCGAACGCTTTTTTTGCATCAAGTAAAATTGATAATATTGGAATATTATTTTTTTTTGCACAAGATATTATATTTAACAATTTTTTTGTATTATCGGGTCCTTGTCTTTTGTAAACAAAACCTGTCTGATCTCTATTGATTAGTTTAGGTATCAATATTTTTAGCCTAGTTGCTAAAATGTTAGAATATAAGTTAGTATATATATTTAATAACTATATGGGTCTGTAGTTAATGCAACGTGTTGAATCTTTATTAGGTTTCGGAATGGAAATTATGGCTGCATCTAGCATTTCCTCTGGCATTTGACCTGTAGGTTTTATTTTGTTCAAAATGGCTGTAGCCTAGGAACTAAGGTGTTAATGGAAAGTTTGTAGCAGTGTCCAACAAAGCCATATGGGCCAGGAGCTTTGTTTAATTTTAAATCTGCAATAGCTTCCAGTTTTCTTGGGTTACTGTGATATTTATTATCTAATCCTAATAATTTATCAATTTGTTTCTGATTTGATATGTTTTTAAATTTGTTTGCTAACATTTTTCCGGCCTTATTACCCCAATAGTTAGTGTTTTGTTGGTGTTTCCAGACAATATTGTCTATTTGTAATTGTGTCATTTTTTTTATTTGGCCTTGTATTTAGGAAATTTGCTTGGTATCTTCATCATTAGGTTTATTTTTATTTCTTCTCTCTATTTGTCTTAGACATATGTATAGTGTACTTTTTCCAAATACTAGCTCATTTTATCAAAATCCCTCTAATGTAAGCTTCGTAAGAATTCCATAAAGTAGTTTCTTGTTTAATCGAGTTTAAATTAAAATTAAAAAAGCTTTTTTATTTCTATATCTAAGTTCTCTTTTTCTGAAGTCGATCTAAAAAGAGTTGCATCCATTTTCCATGATTTTTTCTGGATTATCACATAGTCATTTGTTTTATATTATTTGTATCATTGCAAAATCTGACAAACTAATTTACTTTATATCTGCTTTAATTATATGATCTAAGGTCACCTTGCTTACCAGGAAATAATCTTTGATGCATTTTCCTTTTTTTCACAGTACAGAGGTACAGTACGATACAAGAAAAAATCTAATTATCAATTACATCCTTCGTACTGTCATAACATTTCAAGGTCAATATATATTGAACAATTCTTTAAATCAACCTTATCAAAAGAATGAGTAAATGAGAGAAGAAAAGAAAACAAAAACAAAAATACATAAGCAGTGAGAGAGAAAAAGGGAGAGCGGACCCCAGATTTGTGGCTGCTTTACTTTATGTATTTGTCCAAGATACACCATGTTTGTGTGGAGGGAGCTGTAAAGCTTGTAGGATATCTATTTCTAGGGTTCTATTCCTTTGTATCTCCACTAATAAATGGCTCCATTTTAGAACACTTGTTTCCAGTTTAATGTAATCAGCCTTTTAGACGTCATTAGTATCTGAAAGCATAACACTTTTTCTGCTTGGTTTAAAAAGTGTGGAAGAGGGACATTTCTATGTTGGAGGTGAGCTGTTTATTCACAATACAGGACATTTGAGAGTAACATTCTTTTCAGAATGGTTGTATTGTGCTACATTTCCACCAGATGTGTTTAAATGTACCAATTCATCCAGCATGTATCCAAATCTATATCTTTTGCTATGCTTGCAATCTTATTTGGAGTCCAATACCACATTTGGGACATCTTGAAGTAAATCTCTCTATGTAAAGCAAATTTAACAAACTTCTCATCTGGCCATATAGTGCCAATTTATTTTTCCCACTCTTTCAACCTTGATGATTTTTTACCCACTTCCTTCTAAGATTTTAAACGGTTAAAGCAATTTGAAATCAAATGTTCATCCGATGCCCTATTGCATATTCTATCGTAGATGGAGCGTTCTATATTGGCCCAGAGGGTAGTTCTGATAAGGGCCTGTTTGATAGCGGAGTAATCTAATCCTTTTATAGAGGGTAGGCCGCAATAACGACCCAGCTCTTCGAATGTACCAAGTGCTTTATCTCTAAATAAGTCCTTACTCTTTAGAATTCCCCATTCATTCTAGCTCTCTATATCTGAAAAATTATTAATCACTTTAAAGTCCTGAATGGATAGTAGTGGACTGGTGTATGGCCCATCTTTTATTAAACCGAAACCATAATTTTAGAGTCTTTCTTACTATCAGAGAGGTTGACAATGTTTCCACCTTTATTTGTTGTTCTTGCCATAGGAGGTTCTTTAAATCTCCTTTTACCAATGAAGACTCTTCAATTTGGTACCATCTGGAGAGTTTATTGCCTGTATACCATGTATATCATACTGGCCTTGTGGTAACTCATTAAGTCTGGTAGTGCCAATCCTCCATTCCTATATTGTCTAGTTGTAATGTCCCTTTTAATCCAAGGTTAATTCCATTGGTGCCTCTACCAGTGTGTTCCTTACATGCTCCCAGGGACAAAGCAGTGCCTGGCCTGTGCTAGGTCAAGATATATCCATGTAAGCAGTATCAATGTCTTTAAGGGCCTAGGCTGCCCATGCTGCCATTTCTCACACTCCATTTTTTTGAGTTAAGGTTGTGGTGTAGATGCCACACCTTCCCATGGATGTGGGTAGATGATCTGTGTCAGTAATGTGGTGCTGATCAATAATTTTGATAAGTATTATTTTGTGTGTGACTATCCCTTTATTAGTTATTGCATTAGAGCAGCTGTTGTGGTCCCTGTGTGTTTGCAGATTGTTATTAATCTCTTGCGTAATGCGGTGTACGTTCCCCTGGTACTTGATATATGGCATGTGGAGGTAATATTGTTCTAATGTAGATGTTGACGTAAATTCATACAGAATCTCACAAAACTGAGTACTCCCCTCACAATTTTGTAAATATTTTATTATATCTTTTCATGTGACAACACTGAAGGAATGACACTCTGCTACAATGTAAAGTAGTAAATGTACAGCCTGTATAACAGTGTAAATTTGCGCTCCCCTCAAAATAACTCAACACACAGCCATTAATGTCCAAACCGCTGGCAACAAAAGTGAATACACCCCTAAGTGGAAATGTCCAAATTGGGCCCAAACAGTCAATATTTTGTGTGGCCACCATTATTTTCGATCACTGCTTTAACCCTCATGGGCATGGAGTTCATCAAAGATTTTACAGTTCGCCACTGGAGTCCTCTTCCACTCCTCCATGATCACATCACGGAGCTGGTGGATGTTAGAGACCTTGCACTCCCCCACCTTCCATTTGAAGATGCCCCACATATGCTCAATAGTGTTTAGGTTTGGTGACATGCTTGGTCAGTCCATCACCTTTACCTTCAGCTTCTTTAGCAAGGCAGTGGTTATCTTGGAGGTGTGTTTGGGGTCGTTATCTTGGTGGAATACTGCTCTGCGGCCCAGTCTCCGAAGGGAGGGGGATCATGCGCTGCTTCAGTAAGTCACAGTACATGTTGGCATTCATGGTTCCCTCAATGATCTGTAGCTCCCCAGTGCCTAATTTGGATATTTCTACTAAGGGGTGTACTCACTTTTGTTGCCAATGGTTTAGACATTAATAGCTGTGTATGGAATTTTTTTTTTTTTTTTTTTGAGGGGACAGCAAATTTACACTGTTATACAGGCTGTACACTACTTTACATTGTAGCAGAGTGTCATTTCTTCAGTGTTACATGAAAAGATATAATAAGATATTTCACAAAAAGGGAGTACACCCCTCACATTTTTATAGATACTGCATATATATTTATTACATTTGAACCTATGCGAGTGTCATGTATAATTTGTAAGGCAGTTACATGTTTTCTCTTGCAATTTAGTCATGTACGGTGTCTTTAATTGCTTTATGCACCTTGCCGCAACACTTAATATTAACATATGCATGACCAGTCCAAAATATTAGAAAAATAAATATTTTGGCATGTTTGTTCCTTGGAGACCGTTGAGCAATTTACTCCATGCCTTCCCGTGCTTTTAAACTACAGTATTGTGTGTTTAATTGCGGTTACAGCCTTAATAAGTGTTTGAAAAAGTCCTTTGACCGAAATGTGATACTTTTTCATTTGCGGGTTAGACTTTGTGACCTAGCGCTCCAGGTTTTATAGAATATCTATTTATTTAGAGCACGTAATATTCAAGCTGTGCTAAAACCAATGGAGTTCTAAGGCCAGTTTTGCCGACCCGTAGTCCTTGTGGGAGGATAACTTGAAATCAGAATGTGAGTAGTTAATAGAATCTGTGGCAATTTCAGAGTGGTTTTAAGTGTGTACAAATATACAAATTGGGAAAAAGAATAGGGCCGAAACTGGCTTATGATGGATCCTTCCAAGTCGAGCAGTGATATGGAAAAACTACAGACAGACTCAAAACCCTAAAATATATAATAATTTTAAATATAACATTTTATTGCTTAGATTGTTTGATACAGAACAGCTTTCATTTTGATTTTGGAAGTACTATACAACTGAATAAAAAGAAGTAGGAATACACAAGTACCACAACAATATGATTCTCTGTTCATGTGGCATAGATCATTCTTGTACATAACGCATAGCAGCAGTTTTAAGTTCCCTTTAGTAAAATATGAATTTGTACACTTTTACCATAGATTCCTGTTTAATAAATGGGTTGAAATCACTAAATGTATTTTATACAGATATAGAAACAAAAATTGTGACGCTGGAATTACGACTGCTGTGTAGACCCAACTATAATAAAGATAGTGATCTATGAAAAGGGCCTTTATTGCATTCACATTCAAGTGCTTACTGTAGTGATTTGTTTTAGGTTAAGTCAAGCAATTACATTTGAAACCCAGAAGTGACAAAATAAAATAATTCAAAAAGATTGGTTTTGCAAAGCCCTGAGAGGAAAAAAACAAACAAAATTAGCCAAACATGCACTCTAATTCTACGATTAACCCAGAGTTCAAACGTGGTATACATTTCACAGTTTAATAATATTGGAAAGGGACAACAGAGTCTGGAAAGTATAAACACCTCTCAGCTCAAAGAAAACACTCATAAAAAAGACAATACCTTAACTATCAGGATACATATACAATTAAATAAAGCTTTCACTCAGTACTGAATATAGCCAAAGACACCCAAATGCTTCAAGGAGCTGATTACTTGCTACATCATTTTGCAAGAAAATGTAGCATAGGTATTGTTCAGACACACACAACTTAAGAAATTGATTCATTAAAAAAATCTGCAAACTAATATTAATTAAGAATACTTGGTAAAAACTTTAAGGGAATCATTGGTTCAGATTGTTTTTTTCATTCACCTGAACTATATATGTGCACCATAGTGCTACTCGATGAATATACAAATATATTAGTCTATATCTCATAACTAAGCCATTCTGAGCTCCATCCACAAAAAAAAAAAAAAAGAAAAGAAGAAACTATCTGCTAACATACTTTGTCTGTCATTCAATTGATTGTCTAAGATTGCACAGAATTTGTGACAGTGCTTTTTGTTTAATCATCCCTCAAGTACGCCTTCTACATTGCTAGAAACACCTGCACCAACTAGGATGAAGAATGTAGGCTTCTAAACAATAGTTGAGACTAAAGAATTGTTTTTTTGAACAAGGGAGTCACAATGAAGAGGCATATTCCATGACACAACTTAAAAGATTTGTCACCTGAAAGGACGTCTTCTTGATTGTGGCCTAAATATCTCATAAAGGAATTCCACGAGTTCATATTTTCGTTAAGTCCTACTGATTATGTTCTTTAATTACTATTAGCCTTGGATAATACTGATGCATTTTTAAATACACTGTCAAGTCTGTTGGATTAAAAGTAAGGTATCCGTTTTTGGCACCACCCCTAACAACGCTTACTTTCTTAGGTGCGCCTTCATCAAATCTGGCTTTTCCCCCCACTTTGTAAACTGACAGAAGTTAAGAAGATTGGCTGCAGTGCACATAAGAAAATTAAAGAAAGTTGTGTGGTTTCAGGCACCACCCACCTAAGGAGGTCAGCTTAATCAAAGTAAGTTCTTTTAAAATGTACTTTCAGTATTAAAATACCCAGCTAAACACTATTAAAGTAAGTATTCAAAAAATATTTAGTCAAAAGAAATTATGAACCAATAGAATCTCTTTGATAAATACACGCCTCCAAAAGTCATACTAGAGGTTAACAGATGATTTCCAAATCTGAACATAAGTAACTCAATATGACTCGCTCCACTGTGACCGACTAGTGGTGTCTGATGACTGGACTGAGTGAAGCAAAAACAGTGCCATAAGTGTCAGGCGTCAGCATTGCGAATGATTGTATCAGGAAAGGAGTGAGCCAGACAGGTTGAAAGCACAGTAATAATATATATATATTCATCTTCTATTTAAAGTTTTATGGATCTTGACATACTGAGGTGAGCACACTGTACAGCTACAGTAGAGTAGGCTATTTTTAGAATGAAAACAGCCAATACATGTGGGTATCACGTTGTGTAGATATATATATGATACATACACATATATGCAAAATATACATATACACACACAAATACCCCAACACTCACACACATTTATGTACGCTTTCTATAAACAAATTTATCTTCAAGCACCAACCCACAAAGTCTCTTTACTAAATTTATTTAGCTTCTTGCTTTTTGCCAGTAGTACACTCTTGCCTAAAAACACATGATAGTGGCAAGATGAAGGTAAGGCATTGCTTTTGATACTGGAAGACAGAACGGTTTGCTTGTTTTCACAGTCCACTTGACTGCCATACCCTTCACACGTAGAGGGGTCCTTCGGGCTCCTGTCCAAAGCAGGACGCAAGTCAGTCTGCATTCAGCCTATTGCAGTTCAGCTTTCACCAAGAAAAACGGTTGATTACAGTACAGCGGGGATGGTATAATGCAAGAGAACCGCCGAAGGCCAGGATTGAAAAAGCAAATGTTTATATATATACACATATATATTAATACCAAGGATCCGACAATTACTGGATAATTTTTGTAGAGCAAATATTGCCCAAACGTTTCTGCAAAATGCAGAGACTGTTGAATTCAAGCGAACAGAATCAAGACATATAAGCACAGTCAGAATTACTTCCATGGGTTACAATGCTTCTGTTAAATCCTCTGTGTGTTCATTCCGAGGTAGAACAACAACTGAACAATAACACCTTTCAGAAACCATAGAAAGAGAAACAAGTCCAAGGCTATTTAAAGTTTCCTGGTTTGCGGTGTTTGTAAAATGTTGAGGGTCTTCATCCAGCATGTCTCAAACACTTAACAACCAGTTACAATTCATTTATACAGCAAACACAAAACTGGGAAGTTTGGGGGGTGGGGGCAAACATATGAAAACTTTCCCCATAGCGTTCCATTCACATCATTATTTTTCTTCCAGTTATTGGCTGCAATATTGGATGGTTTCCCATAACCCTATGTATCCATCTCGGTAAACGCAGTGATGAACAAGAACAAGCTTTCACACTCAAATAGAAAACAATAATTTTAATGCTTAACTGGAAAAGGTCCTCTTTGAATATTTCATTAAAGTATTTTTCTTTTTATGTAAAAAATATCTGAAAAAAAGTATCTGATACCAAAAGACGTAATAAAGTAGTAAGGCACTCAAAATCAATATACAGTTATTTGCATTTTCTTGAAAGGTTATGGCACTTGATATGGTCTGCCATACAGACTCGAAGATATAGAAAACTCTAAAGAAGTAAAGATATGATCATTTTGTCTTCGGGATATTGAGGTGTTCCCACATTTCTGTGTCATTTTGCTCCTAGAATGGGCAATGCACAGTCCAATGGGAGAAGAGTGTGATTTACAGATGATTTTTCCGAGTCCTTGTTAAAACCTTGTTGGCTTTTGCAATCTGAATTTGTACGAGTTTCTGAATCTTTAATGCCATCTACCCTTGGAGTTTGCCTTGGTGTATCTTTCTCAGACACATTATCAGTTTTCAGGGACAAATCTTCCCCTGTTGCATTTGCCATTAGGATCTTTCTGCTCCGGGTTACAGACTGGTTGTTAAGACTTGCTGGTACATCACATTCATTCTCAGACATGTGGTGTGTGCTGCTTTGCAAGGACTCAGCATCACTCTCTTCATCTCCCCTCAATTGGCAGTCCTCCTTGTCACTGTCCTTCCCTTGGTTCCTCACATCTTTAAGTTTTTGGTGGATTCTCTGATGCCGAACTAAACTATGCTTTAGAGTGAAAGTGCGTTCACAGGTCTGACATTTGTAAGGCCTTTCGCCTAAAAAGACAATGAAAAATGACATAGTTAGACCCCTTTCCTAATGTGATGGTTGGGCAATGTATATGCAATTAATTACTGGATTTGCCGTTACAGACAAGTGAAACTCAACATTACAAAATTATAATTTACAAACTGTAAATATAAAAACGTAATATTTTATTTGTGCTCCTGTTAATCACAGGCAACTATCTTGTATAAGATTACAGTCTTCAGATCCACTGTTTAACCTGCTCTTTCCACAACTATGTATTAGGGGAAAAGCTCAGTTAAGTCTATAGAAAAGGTCTGGGTGGTTGATAAATCTGTCCTGCAAAAAGGAAGCCTGGTCCTATTTATGAAACTACCAAGGGCATACATGGTTTAAAAGGACGTACATTTTCTAAAAACACATTTTAAGACTAAATATTCCTGACCACAAATGGGTTAATCAAATATTTTAAATGATATGGTAGTAGTAGTCAATAGGGAGACAGATCTATATTTTGTCTTTTTTTCTGGATCTTCACTATGCATCCTCCATACCCTTGATTAAACTATTTATTACAATTATATACTTTCCTTTATTCTTTCTATGACAACATACAATGTGTGTCCTTTGCTTGTCATCATATTAAAATATGACCGAACAAAATATGAAAATCCTAATGTTTTATATTTCTTGTTAATTTATTCATTTTATTACCTATCATTATCAATTATCCAACTATTTAAACAATATTTTACATTATGTTTGCAACTTAATTTGATGATTGCGCATCATATTTGTTTCATATTAATTTATTATTCGATACTATGTCTGCATGTAATATTTATCTTTGATGTTAATATAGATCATTCCTTTAATTTAAAGTGTCACAGTGGTTGCAATCTTTTTTAATCCCTGTAAGACTTTTTAGCTAATCTTAATTTTTACTTTATCAGCTACAAGCGTAGAGGGTATAATGGATTTATCCATATAGCTGAATAACTTGATTGATGCAAATTTATTAGAATGACGTCCTGATCGTTACAGAGCTGTATATATAGAGGTTTAAATTGAATTTCTACTTCCATATATATGCAATAAATATCTATTATTGATATTGAAGATGCGGCATACATTTAGCGACAACACACAAACACACATAGTCTCACCTTACCTGTATGGGATCTCATATGTCTGGTTAGATCTTGCAGGGACCAGAATCGCTTACTGCACACGGTGCAGATCTTCTTGCGTTTGTCAGCTTTTGAAGACCCCTTTGTTTCATTAGCTTGTGACTCTCTGTCCTCATCACTCCGCTCTAAGGACTTCTTTTCCATACTTTCTTCAGCAGAACATGTTTCACCTTCTATGTTCCTCTTTTCTGAGAGGTCACTCTCCACAGGAGATTTTGACACTTTCAAGTCAACAGGAAGGTCTTCCTCCATGTCCCCACCCTCTATAGTGTTGCCATCCTGGGCGAGATTATAGGCAGTATCTGGTGAATTTTTGCCCTCATCCTCACTACTTTTCTCCTCAGTCTTTTTTTCACATGAATGAGCTTTTTTGTGCCTGCCCAATGTAGCAGCAAACTTGAAGCTTTTGCCACAGATATCACATGAGATGCTACCGCTGCTTGGGGCCTGTTCACTAGCCGACAACTTGAAATCCATCAGCTTGCTTGCAAAATTAAGATCAAGGCTTTTGTTGCTCACGGCATCGTCCTCCAACATCTCCTTTAAATCATCAGATTTAGTTTCCTCCTTGTTCTGTACCGGCTGCTCCTCTTCTTGGTCATTCAAGGTCCCATGCTCAGTATCTTGTAGAGGAGGCTCCTCCATCTTATCCTTGTCACCAGAGAGGTCTAAAACTTCAGTTTCGGCAGCAGACACATCTGCATCAGATTGGCTGTCTGTAAAAGGAAAGCAAACAAAATGTTACTAACCAATCTGTACATTTCTACAATCTGAACAAAATGGCTCCTGTTACTTTGTATGTTTCTTACACATGTATATTTCACTATTACCCTCACATTTGATGCATTTTAATACTGTACTGTGTAAAAAATGCACTATGAATGCTTAACTAGCTTATTCATCTTTCCCAGTCATTATCAGCTATTCCCAAAATGTATATAATTGTCAGCAAAGTGTTTGATACCTCACAAACAAAACAGTTTAGAAAAAAATCAAACCAAAAGTAAATGTGAAAAGCAAGTATGTATATACAAGATGAGACATGCAAAATAGTTTATGCAGCCAACTAAACACACAAAATCTGGGACACATGCATTGTTAAAAAGGGTTGAGAAATTGAAGAGAACCCGAAAGAGTCAGATTTAACCATAGTGCCTCCAAAACCCACAACCTGACCCAAGCTGAAAGATACTGACACTTTAATATAACTGTAAAGTTTCCATATGGGAATAATTTACATAGTTACTACTTTAACAATAAAAAGAAGGACACAAAAAGTTAAAAACAGCCATCATAGAGCTCCACATTTTTTTGGGGCATTGAAATATTAAATGCACAGGAAATAAAAAAAGGAGATAAAAAGGGACATATCAGTTAAACAGTTATTCTGCATTAATAAGCAAAATATTGCTGGTGCATGAAACTATGATGGGTTAATCAAAAAATGTTCTGTAGTTGTTAGAAAATAAATGATGCCATAAAGTGGCACAAACAGATTTCGCTTTCTTGCAGGAACTTAATGTCTTTCTCGATGTCACTTTAAACGAAAGGATCTTATCCCTTAGACTTTAATCATTTGCACCACGAATCTGGCTAATTAAGCAAACAATACAAGTAATTATGTTAGGCTATAATTTAATGGCGTGTGTTGACATCTCGAATGTCATACAGTTTTAGACCAGTGTTTTGCAATCACAAGAAAAAAATGCAATATATGTCCTTTAGGTGGCAGCTTCTTCAAAGTTAAATCATTGGTCAATATCTGAATAGAAAATGGTAGAGCAGTCTGCATTTAGGTCACTGACTTCAAGTTTCCCAAAAGATTACAAGTGCTTAAGATTATGTGATCACTTATTTTTTGGTGATGTGTTTTGGAAGAAGATACAACGCCCTCAATGCTCAGAGAGTGATAGGAGAAGGTAATTGGAGAGCTCAGGAAATTATCAAGTTCACATACATTCACTGCACAGCTCAAGAAAAAAAAAAGAACATTTTTCTATCACATGCTGAAGGTAAAAGATGGAGTCTGCAATACCAGAGTGCAAAAGGCAAAGTGAAAAAAATAAATAAAAAAAAGCAAATGTCATAGGACCACATGCAAAGTCTTTCGAAAGAGAAAATATCAGGAAAAGAAAAAATGATAACCTCTAGCAGCCCAGTTTCAGGACATACAAAATTCAAGGTGTATTTACAATCTGTTAGATCATCATCATTTTAGAGATATTAAAATGTATGGAAAATGCAAATAACGCTTACACTGCACTTCTCCCCTACACTCCATTAAAAAATATGCTAATCTTGACTTTATGTAAATCTCTATTCCCAATACTGCTGCACCCATATCTATGTAATTACCATTCATAAATGTTGCATATGCTATCATCTATAGGTCTAAAAAAGCTGAACGTGCTACCTGTACTATCATGAGATCCAACATCACTTTCTTTAGACTGGGGCATAAGACCGTTTCTTCGTAAGGAGAGGTTGGCAACTCCATGTTTGCGTAAGAGATGGCGTTCACAGTTAGATTTGGTAGAAAAGTAGGCATCGCATTTTGCACAAGGGTAGGGCTTCTGACCTGAAGCAAAGAAAAACAATGTATTTATCTGACTTGCCTTGCTAGAGCCGCTTTTACCAACACCCATGAAAGAAATACTATAGGTCCATTGCTTATGAACAGGAGGCAGCAGGCCTAGTAAGAGACTTACTTTGGTATTTAGGGAAATACATGTGTGCAGTAGATTAGAAAGCACTGTGATTTTAGAAATTAAAGAGACGGAGAGAGTCATGTGTGATGTGGGTTGAGACAAGAGAGGGGGAAGTGGGGAGGGCAACCAGAATATCCTTTAGAAACAAGAGAGCTTGTCTAGGCTGTGCACAATAGAAGCATTATGAGCACCCACTCTGCTTTAATCTGCAATAAGTTGTTCGTTTTGCTGCTAATTAACAGCTAAATCTGCATTAGCAGATCGTATGCCCCAATCCTAACTCACAAGCTGTCAGGTGACCTCACTTTGTCTAATTACATGACTGTCTATGCCTTCTCTTGTTCATCCTTTGAAGGGACACCCCCTACAAAAAGCAGCCTTTTAATAAAATGCCACAGTGAGTCATTTCAAAGATGAAGAGGTCAGTGATTTTGCATTGATCCTGTGTGGCAAACACACAAACAGGACACCACTCCATAAATATATGTCACAAGATGCAAAGGAAAGGGATTTTGACTTAAAATCAATAAAAAGTGGATTTGGGGTTAAAAACATGATCGATGGAAAGGAAAAACCACTACAAAACCAGGATATTTTATACAATATGCTTAAAATGTATTCAACTTAGCAGAGTATATTGTGTACGGGAAGGATTTTACAAACAACAATCACACAACAAAATTCTGTGTTACTTTCTGACAATCATGCAGTCATACACTGGAAGGTGTGTGTACAGACTGTTTCAACCCCATGTATGGCATATGTTATTTAAAAGGGGACAATGAGACTTTTAGGTATACTCTGCGTTATCCTAGTCATGGTTTCCTGGGAGTGTTTTTTTTTTCTTTTCTCTCATTAAGGAGAATAAATTCTTTATTTGCCATGTAAAATTCTCTGTGCAGCCAGCATTTTGTCCATCCTTCACACACACACAAGTTTGAACCCACTAAGCTGACCAGTAAACTTGCTGGATTTGGACACGTATACAAGTTGGTATTACACTACGCTATGATGTTTTTGTCAGTACTTTTGACCATGCAGAAACAAGCATTCCAAAGTTGTTGTTTTTTGTTTGTTTTTTTATGAAGGATATGTCAAAGATACTTCTGAGGGAATTGTCCAGGCTTGTTAAGTGGTACAGGGACAGTAAGTTTGGCAAATTCAGCATGTGCTGAATAATTACAATGTCTTTTAAAAGCACAACAGGCTCAGCAAACATTTATAATCTAACAACTCAAATAATAAATGGCCTAAAAAAAAACACATCACTGGGATTTCCTGTCAACTTTGTATAATCACACTTTACTTAAATATTTTTTATAAAATAAAAAATATTTTTTTTTTAATGCAAAAAAAACCAAACAAATATATTCCGAAATATTTTAAACAAAGTTTTCTTTGAAATGGACTCTTGGAGTTAGTAAGATTAGCAGTTTTATTTGTCTATGAAAATGCACAGCAGAATGTTAATATTTCCACGCAGAGAATCTATGATGGCTGAGAATATTGTACTTAATATTCCGATTGTGTACATTGAACTTAAAACATTAGACCACAATTTTAAACTACAGAATATATACGGTATATATTACATTGTGGAATTATACTCCTCTAAAATAGCTATGTCCAACACTTTGACCAGGTTTGTTTACAAATAATTTAATAATATTTATCCTTTGAAGAAGAGTAAAATAGGACTAAATAGCTGTCTCGGCAAGCAGTAGCCACCACCCTGGGCAAGCTGTAGTCTTGAGCCACTTTGATAGCCAAGCCAAAAGTGACCTAATAAAATGAAACATTCCAGTACAGAGATCCGCTTATGATCAGCCCCCATTGACAAAACCTGAAGACACTTTGTTTAGTTTCAGTAGTCGATGGAGACTGGTAAAACGGAGGCTCAGAAAATGTAGGCTTGCAGAACGCACCAGTTTCTATATGAAGACAGAAGCAGGAATAAGACTACAAAAAGGTAAGATTATGATAAAGTATTTAATAACCTATATTTCCTGCTTTAGCATCAATTGAGAACATGGTAATGTATCCTTAAGACATTAATTCACTAGCAAATATTTCATCCCAATATTGGTTTCAATATATACGTTCACAACATTGAAAGCATTTCCGTCATATACGATTGGAGATACAGAGATGAAAAAAAGTTGTTACAGAGATCCAGTATGCCAACCCTTAGGAGAATGGACAAGGGCCCATAAAAATAACCAAGATGGATGTCTCAGACTGTTCCATTCATGTGCAAGCTCCTACACAGTTAAAATAAATGGAGCCATCTGGGGAGCAACCTCCAGGAAGCATGCACTCTCCATCTTGAGAACATGCCCGTCACTGCTCCTCGGAGCTTACCATTTGCAGTGACTGGTGAGAGCATGCAGCATAATGAAACCATACTATAATACTTGGTGAGCAAAACTAGCAAACTTCAATATTGTTAGGAATCTTACCTGTGTGAGTCAGCATGTGCCTTTGCAATGAGCTGGCCCAGGGGAAAACACGAGGACAATAGGGGCAAGTAATTTTTTGCAAGGAGTTTGAGTATGAATTCCTTTTCCCCCTTTTATCTTCACCACTGTCCCTCTCATCTTCACTGGTGCCATTTCGTTCCACTGGTTCTTTGATATCTTCATTGGGTTGCAGGTATGGGCTGAACTTATTAGTGTCTGTTGTGGCAAGCATTTTCTCAACACTTGCAAATTCACCACTTGATTCAAGATCTAGTCCAGAAGCCACTTTGGGTTTGTTTTTCGTTCCTTTCTTTCTACCACGTTTTTTAGCTACACCAACAGAAGCAGCAAATGTTGTGGTGTCAGAAGCTGTGGAGTTACCAGCTGTACTTGAAGATTCAGTGGAAGCAGCAGGTTCTTTGTGGATTGTCGTCTTGGGTTTGGAAGCCCCAGATTTGTCAGTAGCAGATGAACTATTGGCAGCAACTCTAGAAGAAGTTGGAATCTCAGTTTTCAACAAAGTGGAAGCAGATGATACAGAAGAAATAATTTGTGCAATGGAAGCCAGGGGTGGCAATTCTTTAGTGACTGGAGGCTTTGGCAAGAGAAGTGGTGGTTTAGGTCTCAATGGACGCAGGATAGTTGAACTGCTAAGAACAGCAGGAGAAATGATAGGGACTGTCAAATGCACAGGGGTTTTCACCAGTTTGGAATGTGAGAGGACTGCACCTTTGTCTAGACTCTCGTTGGCACTTAAGGACACTGGGCATGGCTGGCAGTTGTACAGTGGCTCAACAGGACCAGTTGTCTGTTCTTGTGTATTTACATGAACTGGAGATACTTCTGTGTCCAGTTTAGTGTATTTAGGGATAGAGAGGTCTATGGGTTCCATGGAACAATCCATTGAGGCAGGAATAGAGTTGTAGACATGCTCTTGCTTTACTTGAAATCCACAAGAGTTCTTGCTCTTTTGAGAAAAATCCAAAGGCTCATCAAGGTCTACAGGATAACTTGTCTGTGGTTCAAGTTTTACTGGGAAAGATGATAGTCTTCCATGAAGAAAGCCATTCTGTGATTCCAGGTAGGGTGTAGTTGGCTTTCTATCCCCATAAGTTTTGACCTCCAGATGTGGAGACTCTGATCTACTTTGCTCTGGGCTACAGGCCACAGTTATGATGTTACTCTCAATTTCTTTGTCCTGTATATGTTGGTGCTGCTTGAGAATATGGTGAATGCAATTCCTCTTGGTTGAAAAAGCAGTGCCACATTCCTTGCACTCAAATGGCTTCCGTTTTTCTAAGCTGGTGTGGTTTCTCATGTGTATGTGAAGGGCCCTATAGTTTTTCAAGTCTTCCCCACAGCATTTGCAAACGGTATCTGGAGAGCAGAAGGCATCCACAATCTCAGCAGTATTTGTAGATACATAATCAATGTTCTTTTCAATGTCTTTTCTAGTGATTTTAAGGTGCTTCTTGCGCAAGTGTCTCTCACAGTTGGCTTTAACAGTGAAAGGGTACTGGCAAATTTTGCAGATGTATGGTCTTTCACCGCTGTGCGTTCTCAGGTGGCGAATCAGTGCTGCCTTGTCCGCTGCTGTGTAGTCACAGATGTTGCACTGATAAGGAGATATCCCCAAGTGTGTGCGAATGTGAGCCCTCAAAACACCAGAGAAAGTAAATACTTGATCACAGAAACGACAAGGAAAAAAGACTTTTCTTGCTTGAGTAGCTTTTTTGTTATTTGCTCCAGATAGAATATATTTTGAATTCCCATCAGTGCCTTCCTTTTTGATCTTGGCTTCCAGATCTACAGGCATGAATGCTTCAATAATACTGTCCTGTTCGAGCTGGGTTTTTAGATCTCGCTGAGTCATTTGATCAGTGTTGGAAGCATTTGAGGGTTGACCTGTAGAGTTGTACTTCAATCCAGACCTTGACTGCATGTATATGGCGCTTGTAGCAGATTCTACTGTGTTCTTG
The DNA here is from genome assembly GCA_027410445.1 of Discoglossus pictus. Classification (NCBI taxonomy): domain Eukaryota; kingdom Metazoa; phylum Chordata; class Amphibia; order Anura; family Alytidae; genus Discoglossus; species Discoglossus pictus. The sequence goes on along the minus strand of CM050166.1, from coordinate 184,845,137 downwards.
ATCATCCTCAGCGGTGGGGGAGGGAGGCTTGGGCTAATACAGCCTGGTGATGCTTGCTGCGTGTTAATAAGAGGGGGAGGCGTAGAGGTGGCAACAACTGCACGAGGGGTCACCAATGGCTTTGGCTTCAATGGAGGCATGTGCTTGAATAGGGTCTGGGTGCTCCCAGGAGATGTTTTAGCAAGAGATGGAAGACTAATCTGATTGGGTGCCGAAGCAGCCATTTTGAGAATCTGTTGAATATCTGCCAATTCTCCAGTAATGGGTTTTACCACAATACTTGTTTCAGGTTGTATGGTGAAACCCTTTTGAAAAGGCTGCAAGGTAAGCAGCTTCAGATTGTCATTTGTTGGCAGAACTGAGAATGGACCACCCACAGTAGGGGCTTCTAGAGGAGACAAGTTCATCATGCTTGTGCTACCAAGTTCCTGAGGTAGGTTGCTTTTCAGAGCTTCTAGTCGCATGGCCTGGTAACAGTCTGGTATACAGTCATCCTGACTGACAGGCTTAGCATCTTTGGTGTGCTGTAGGCCCAAGGCTGCCATGAAAGCTTTCTTGTCTTGATTCTCCCCTGTTGTATTTTCAGTCTTTTGTTTATTGTTAGGCTGCACCTCTTTGTGCGATTCTTTGTGCCGTATCAGGGAAGAGTACATCGGGAATGCCTTGTCGCAGACATCACATATGAAACGATGAAATTCACTGATGCATCTTCGCAAATTAGTTTCACACCAGCCCTAAAAAATAAGAAATCCCAATGAGTAAAAAAAAAAAAAAAAATACACAAGGAGCAAATATATTACTGCAATGTGACTTTTAGGTCATATGCAAGTAAAACCACTATTATTGTATCTTTTCAGTTTCTTTGAAAATATCTTACAGACAAGAAATTAGAAGCAGTATTTATTTTAACCTTGTCATGGTTAACTTTACATACTGTAAATATATTTAATGTAGTGGTCCACTAACTGACAATTACTGGCTATACTGTGTGGTTACCTGGTATGGATATGAAAGGGTTATCATCTATCTGGGTCTAAGGGCAGACCATGTTTTTTTCTCCAGATGCCATTTAAAGCCCTGTGAACAAGGATTATGATGATAAGCCCTTTAGTGCTATAGAAACCCAAAGAGCATTGTATGTCTAGTACTAGTACTCTGCATCATTGACTGAAAGCCTATTGCACAAAAAACACACAGCCAATAAAGTGGAGGATCTTCCATTGTTTTGTTAAATAGCAGCTTAACACAATAAGCAATGCATTTATGGAAGATGCTTGCCCTGTATCCGGTCTTTATCGGATAAGATTAGCTCTCTCATGATGTGATAGCAATTAGTAATAATTACTTTGAAATAACCTTGATCCAAACCAGTATCCCCCAAAATTAGGAAGCCTGTATGCAAATGTTCACTTGCTTATTAAATGGCAGCAGTGATTATACTATATATCCATAGCCCTAAGGACCAGACAACAAAAATATAAGGAAATGCTCAGTAAGCATATCTAAGGGACTCATTCTGAACAAAAGTGATTTTTATAAAAATGTATCTGAATTAAAGAAGTCTACAATGTACCAGATTGTTTTAAAGTATGAAACAGGTGGATAAAAAGCAATGTTTTTGACATGTGTCTTTGGAAGTTTGACCACTTATTTTTCTTACAAAAATGTAATGGTTTAACAAGTGATGTTTTTACATAAATAAATAGAAAATCTTAGTTTTAAAGGGACACTGCAATCCCACATTAACTACCTGATTAGGTTCTCACATCAGCATCAATGACAGTAATGTTATACTGCACAGTCAGCGGCACTGGGACACCAACTTGCATGCAATTTAATACAACACCTCACATCTTGGTATGGATAGACATGATAATTTCAGTCCAGCATCCTCATTATTGCAAGATGGGCCTTAATGTATAGGGAGTCTGGGCTACTCAACTGAATGTGTTGTGAAACTGACATGATTGCTACATCAAACTGTTTGATGCAGCTTTGTCTGCCAAATAAGATAACAAAGTTACATGACCTGGCAATCATGCCCGTGGACAGACTTTCTATTCAGACTGACACGACTGAGGAATGGATTCTGCATACATCACAGATCTCCTTCAATTAACACTGTGGTGGTATATCCTGGAATCAGACAATTATTACACCACTGTCCCATGTGTTTAAGATAATATCGGAACAGTTAGTTGCTTTCTCTTGTCTGATTGTTCTGCCAATCAATAACCTATACACAGTGAGAAAGTCTGATCACTAAAGCAAATCTTTTATTCACAAATACACAGTAATAATGTTTCTCTAAGTAGCTCTCCGAGTAGGTAACCAGACCTACAGAACAAACCTACTTAGGTGTTTGTTCGCTGATGAGCGCCTCAGACTCTTTTTGTTCAGGTACAGTAGATAACCAGATAGAGTAGATTCGATGAAGAGGGAAGAATATTATAACAAACTAAAAATACTGTCATGTTAAAACAGGAGTGAAAATAACAATGGGTAATTGTTTCTAAATAAAGCTTTTCCATAATGACTATGCTCCAAGATGTTAATAAACCTTAAGTGTACTGAATATTTAAATGTGAATATGCATTTATATACTTCAACGAGTCAGTGAGACAACTTCTTGTAATACTTTTATGGGTACTTTTAAATTGCTAAGAAATAACTAACTTAGTGACGATTTTCTTTTTTACCAGTGTCATTAAAACCACATGTAACCTTTCAACAACTTGTAAAAACCTTCATTTATAAGCACAGGTTCATTCCTGGACTCTACAGCGCATGTGGTTTTGTCTGGTAAAAGGATTATGGCAATAAAGTAACGTTTAGTCCATGAGACAGCATCTATAGAGGTGTACTTACCTGAGAAATGATAGGAAACTTCCTGCAGGAGAAGTCAGTAAAACCCAGATCATTAAAGCCTGCTGGAATGGAGGGGTTGTTTTGAATGAAAGGCTTTCCCGATGGGTCTCTGGGGAGCAGCTTATGGATTACAGCATTATGGCGGAGCATGCCCCGGTGGGTACGAAATGAAATGCAACAAGTGTCACACCTGTGAAAAGGCAATAGAGGGCAGGCGTCAGATACACAGCAAACACCACTCACTCCCATAGAGTTGGGACACTTTAATGACACTAGGGTAAATCCCAATGCCTGGGAATGCAATGTGGTGTAGGCCTTGGCATCAGTGAATCGTTTAAAAACATTCAGACATGCATTTAAAGCTTAGACTATTCCGTCTAAACAAGAACTTAAAGATTCCAGCGATGTATTGAGGAGTTTCTAATGGTAAAAACATAACTGAACACAGATGGTATACATGGCAAATGAAAATAAATACAGTTCATACAATAAAATAAATTTGTAACAAAACACAAAAAGTAAAATGTGGAATAAAACATATTCCCTTATGCTCTAAGATAAAAAAAAAAAAAAGATTTAGCGTCTGGCTTGGAGTCAGTACGACAATGACCATGTGACTGTGGTGTGAAAATAGGAGGAAACCTCATACCCCTGCTATTCTAGTTCAAAGCTCCTCTATTATCCATTGACCATGATGACCACACCTGCAAGGTGTTACCCACAATACATATCCAATGGCTTACATGTTATCTTTAGTCTCCCAATATACACTGGCGAGATCACAAAGAACACCTGCATTAAAATAATCTTTCAATCTTTACAAATAAACTAATTATTTCTGCATTCTTTTATATATATATATATATATATATATATATATATATATATATATATATATATATATATATATATATATATATATATATATATAAAAAAAAAGAATGCAGAAATAATTTGTTTATTTGTATATATATATATATATATATATATATATATATATATATATATATATATATATATATATATATATATATATATATATATATATATATATATATATTTATTTATTTTTTTAGATAAAATATTCAGGAATTACAGTAACATTAAATACTTTTTTTTATTTTTATTTTATGAGGACAGTTTCAAAGGGATCAAGATTAGCACCTGAAACTGTTGCATTTTTGTCTAATCATTTTTATTAGAAATGATGGTCATCACTACACCGCAGTAGAGGTTTAGCTTCCCATGGCACAGGGATAGCTCTGCTCATACTCTTCTCTATCAGCACTCATCCCTTCCCCCATGACCAAGGGCAAAGGCTTCCCTTTGCAGTTACTCCAGGAGTTTTTTCTCACCAAGGGAATCTTTTGCAGGGTGCCACAAAAGGAAAACAAATCCCAGCTGTACCTAGAGGGGTGTAATAAAAACCTCTCGCCTAGCACTCAACACCTGTTGACATGTCTTCAAACTCAGGAGGTTGAACTGAAAGCCAGCATGAAAAGACATCACCCAGAAACATTTGGAGCTGCCCTTATCACGGAGGCACTTAACGCCAAGCCAGCCACTCCCTGTGCTCCTAGCCAGCTCTCCTGCATCTTAAGCTGCTCCTCAAGGACAATGCAGGTCACTGTAAATCTACTCCCAATAGGCAGGAGGCCGCAGGCCTTTAAAATAGTATTCTTGGAACTTGTCAGTGTTTATTACAGATCACATTAGGGATCTATAGCATTTAACATTTCTCTATATAAAAATCCTACATCAAATGCATATGTGGAATAATAGTAGGTAAACACGGTAGAAAAAAAAAAAGAAAAAAAAAGCACATGACTGTATATGGTTTGGGAAATGTTTCCAGGACTAAAACAATTAAAGCACCATTTTCATGCACTTTCTTAAACATGCAGACAAAGATTTGAGGTGGTCCCTGCAGGAACTTTACAGAACTAATGACTGAAAAAAATGCTAAATTACTCACATTATTTTAAAGCATAGCTGAATAAGCTGCAGAAGAAGGAAAGAAGGGGAAACATCAACATTGTTTAATTAATTAAACAGAGTTAAAAGCAGAAAGAGGCAAAAAGACGAGGTTAGGGTTAGAAAAGGAGAGACTAACGCAGCAGATCATTTTTTATTTCATTTCATTCCATGAAGAATTCCTTTAGAAAAGGTCACTAAGAAAGTACCATTTTAAGAGGCATATTTTGCTCTCTCACCCTAAGCTTGTGCTTATCACTTTTAGATCAAAGACTTGCATGTTAATGTTAGTCCTCTACAATAGACCCCTATATAAATGAAGCACTTCATTGATTAAAGTAAAATGGCATTGAACGTTGATAGAAGCACAACATTTACATTTTCTCACCCATATGACAGCAATAATTATTTACAACAGGCAATTTCCAGTGGGAAGAAATAAGTAACAGTCTGCACTCTCTGGTGGATTTAGCACACAACTAATGATCTAATTAGCCCTATGACAGCAACAGGCAGTCCCATAGCACCATAGTTTAAGACTCATTAAACAGTCCTGTAGGGCTATATGAATACTCAGAAGCCCTGGGGTTAGTGCTCTATTAATCTGTATACTGCTGAACAAGTTGGTAGAAAAATCCTTAGAGGAAGATGCTAAAGCTGCGTTGCTTCAATTAACGGAGAACAATATATTCCTTGTCTCACCTATACCTAGTCATTTTTTCTGAAGTACATAAACTAAATATCTCCAGTGTCCTTGTGAACGGACATCAAGCAGCTGCTAGAAGTCAGTGGCAGGGTAAGGAGGAGAGCCGACTTCCCCTGGGAGCCGACGAGTGTAACACAGATGTACACTTCTAACCTCCCTCTCTCCTCTACACAAGCACTGCTGTTACCTCATGCACTTCCCCACCAACACCAAATGTGCTCCAAGCAGACACTATATTCTTGTCAGGCCTCACAAAGACTCTATATAAAAGACCTGCTGCACACATCACAATGGCTCACTGTACGCATGCCGTGGGCATGTTATTACTACAGAAAGACATCATTTTATAAGGCTGAAAGACAGGAGAGGAACAACAGACTGCAGAAAGAAGCTCTACCTTCATTTAAAAGGCTCTTCTGTCATCTTCTTGTATATAAATACATACACACGCACACATTCATCTACACATGTATGCACACATACCTCACTCAAGGCTGAAACCATATCATTAAAGCCCCTATTTTAAGGCCGCTGGTTTCAGAGTGGGCATGTTGCCACGCACATACCAGACGCAACGTTACTGTTTTGGTCTGACCCATACGCAGGGACAAGGCTCCAACACATGCCGCAGATCACAGCCACACACACACACACACACAGGAGAAGGTTTGAACTAGGGAATAATATGTAGCTTTGTCTTAGAAGGGTGGAAAAAAACGATCTTCAGGACACAAAGTATTGATAACCATATCATGGAATATATCTGGATAGTGAAATTACTCATTGTTACACACTGTCAGGTAAAATATCATACTATACTATTCAGATTCTTGTAGCAACATAAGTAAAATAAGAAGGGATTTAAACATATACTAAAATAAATAACAGAATACCAGAACAGCAGCTCTCATACACAAGTTATCACACCACACGCTCAATGAGCAGGGCACTATGGGAGGAGTTCAGCAGCCAATCAAAACACAATGAAGGAAAACCAAAGAAATATTTGTGGAGTCCCAGTGTCTGAAGCTATGACTGCTACAACATTTCCATTGTCTTAAGAAATTATATTTGAACTGTGCCAAGAGGTTTGGCATAAAGCTACAATGCCACAGATCGGATTACTTTTTTCTTTCCTCCAGAGGTAAGCAATGTAATTTTCGGCCTTGAATCCTCACTCCCCACAGCAGTGCAGATATTAACCATTCTTGTTGCCTGGAAAAAAGCCCCCTCCGAAAAAAATCAACAAGATCCGATTTGTAGAATCTTGAAAATCAGGAACAGGTAACAATGAGATGAAGTCACCCTTTCTAATTAAGCGCACGTGAACATCTCTCTTATGAAACATTTAGCTGTAAAGGAGTTTGGTGAAACTGAAAATCTAATTCTGTATCACTGCATACCTTAGCCAGGCAATCGTTAATCATCAATTCATTAAATTTAATGTAAAGTATTGTGAGCTCTGTGAGACAACATACTGTATACAGCTTCGGTTTACTCAATTGTGATTAAAAATATGTCAAAACTGAAAATGTGAATAAAACAAACAGTCTTCCTTAAGTATTTTTAAAGAATGATAACACAGGTAAACAAATACTAATGACCAGGAGTTGACAAATTTAATCTGAACTTAGGAGCCAGAAAAAACGTTTTAGAACTATATCTCTATCTACCACTGGCAAATGAAAATAAACGAAATATGTGTGACCGTACCACTAAGGCAGTACATCAGACAGCAAGAGACTGATGCATTCATATAAGAAATAATGAAGTGTTATATCATAGTACAAGATGTCATTTAGTTCACCAATTTCTCCCATCTCTCCTACAATCACAATAAATCACTATTGATATAAAAGGGCAGTATAAAAACAACCATAAGGAGAGGACCCAAAGTATCTAAACACACTACACATCTATAGGCAGCGGAGCGGGCCTTTTTTACATTTATGAAACAATAAGGGTACTCTAATTTAGTAACCTGCCTGCAAAACAAATAATTATTTTTTCTATATGAAAAGTTAGCACTACAGAAATTTAAAACAATGAATTTGAATCCCTCTACAGTCTGTTTTTGCAACAAAAGTCAAAATGCCCTTCTGACAAATCTTAACTGCGGAGTATCAGAAAACTAAGCTGATCAAGTAATGGAGCTGAAGGTAAAAATCACTAAACCGCATCCTTAATTTTAAAAAACATCTTTTATTGTCTTAGGTTTAGGGGATATACTAAGTAACTGTGAAATAATATGTACGTGTTATTATATTTTTCAGCTGACATATGGGCAACCAGTATTAGCAAATTGTAAAAACAATGATGTGTGAAGAATTTTTACAAAGAGCAATGCACTGTACATAGCTGTAGCATTAAGTAGTAGTTGAACTTTAGGGGTCCCATCTCACACACAGATTTAGCATTTCAGATGCTGTATTTCATGTCTTAGAAATATCCAGAATAAGATTATTCAGTATCCATGTCAATGTCCCTACTGATTATCATTCTACATAGAATATAGTTTGACTTATCTATACATATATCATTCCACTTACTTTAGAGAGGCTTCAGGGTGTGACTCCATATGTCCATCCAGAGAAGACTTGCATGGAAACTCTTTAAGACACAAAGCACATGGGAAAACCTCTTCTGCCTTCTTAACTGGCTCAACAGGAGGACTCTCTTCTACCATCTTAACAAAACAACAAAAATGTCACATATAAATCAAGAGAAAAAATAATTATAATCATGCAATTCAGGATATTTTCTCTGTTCCGCTCAGAATAGTTTATGAAGAAGTAAAAATATTACATTTTCTAAATGGATATACTAGTGACAAAGGAAAAATGGTTTTTGGTGGTCGAAAATGTATTGACAGGCTATAAAAGTACTGAATAGTCTTCTACATGGTGAATGGCACAGAATAAACAAACCATAAACACTCGATACATGCCAAACACCAGTCTTCCCACTAGACACCAATCCCCTCTCATGCAAGAAGTATTGTGTTGGAACAGACTTGCTAGTAATCACCTTTTTTGCTGGAGGGGCTTCTTCTTTTTCAACTTCTGTTTCGTTGGATTTTCTTTTTGAGGACAAACGCCTGCGTTTTTGTGGGGATGGCGGGCTTGTAGTCACTGGAGTATTTGGATCTTTCTCGTGAATCTTCATATGTCTATTTAAATGTAAAAGTAGTCATATGTGTTACCATCCGCTAAAAAGTGTAAGAAAATACATTTAGTTTCTGCTATTTTAAGCATAAGAAGTGGTATTGGCAAATACATTCTATAATAAAAAACACTTCACAGAATGGATGAACATCATAGAAAGAGGCCATAAAGGGAATTATTTGTCAACATCATAGGGAACAGCATCATTTATGTAAGATACTTATTTCTATATGTCAGATAAGGAGTTAAAAATGGTTAAATCAAAGGCTAACTTGCAGTTCAAAAAAGCTGAAAAATCTTCCAAAAAAGAGAGAGAGAAAAAAAAAAAAAAGGAAGTGTGCAGGCTGATTGCCTGGTGAACAGAAAGCAGACATTTCAAGTCCAGTATCTCTCAGGCAAGTTTCCTTTTTTGGCTGTGCTCTGGTTTTCTGCTCTGTGCTCGCCAAATCCCAGACATCCCACAGATGACACATTCATGGGGATGCAGGCAACCAGGCCAATCAAACGAAGGAAAAAAGCACAGTAGTGGCCACATTGTAGTGGGTTTAATCGTCTTGCTACCAAGAAGATGTTACATTATGGTGTTAATAGGAACTTGAACTACACACAATACATAATAGGGTTGGTCTGGGTATGGACTCATTTGACAATTTTTAGAGAAACATGTGGAATTCAGTAAGCAAGGTTTCAATATGCCCCTATGTTTTACATTGAACATCATTTACATTGTAGATTGTTTGCAGATAATGAGAACTGCACACTGCAACGGTGATGGTAATCAGGTCTGAGCAAGAAATAACTGCACCCACTGTCATGCTCATCACACTCAGCTCACTTAGGCTAGAACCTCTGTTCCACTTTAGAATCAATGAGAACTGCTGTCTAGGTCAGTATTGCTGTATATTTTATTTTTAGAAAGCAAGCCATGAAACAACTGACAAAAAGATGAAAAAATGCATTTAAACTTCAAATCCGTAAATGTTATTGATTAATCTTTTTTAATTTATTTAACGGTCTATGCACTGTGCTAACCATTTACTTCTAAAGTCGACTGATTCTGTATTTTTCAGGAATGATTTACAGTAGTGAAAAAGGCTAGTATAATGTTTAGTCTGTTTTTCACACCCTTTAACACATCCATATAGGAAAATTGATTTGATGGCAGATAGCAATCAAAAAGGCCCATCTTGTCTGCACGTTCTATCTACTTAAAAGTGTAGCTTAATAAAGCCTTATGCCAATCCCAGGCATACTTACATTCCTTAATTGTATTTTACTTGCGTCTTAACTCTGTGTCTCTTGTAACAGGTTGAAATAGTAAATAGCCTTTAATGTTATGTTGAGATATGTTGTCTTGTTGTTCCTTTTTGGTTTGCAGAGTTTATTTTTACCAAGATGAACATGTACAATTCTGTTTGAAGGAGATCGAGCCGGACTATTTTTTTTATTCTGAATTAATGTGCACTACTTAAAAAATAGGTTAATTGCTTCCAATGGGAATATAAAAAAAAAATATCCCATACATTGGAAACGGTCTAAAATATACTGTATGATGGAACAAAGAGGTGGTTTAGGAAAACAGATCAACTGTCTGCAAAGGAAGTCAGCAAGTTTGGGCAAGTCTTTTTTATTAAAAACATGCTGCCCCTTTTTTCCTCCTCAGCATTTAGCTCATTTTAAAGCTATACTAAACGGGAAAACAAGCACATTAGTGGCCACATCATAGTGGGTTTATCAGTGTTGTTCCCAAAATAGGTTACATTATGGTGTGAATAGGTACTTTAATTCCACACAATACAACATAGGGCTGATCTGTGAACCAACAGTTTTGGTAATTTTCTGAAATATGGTTATTTGCTCACTTGCTGCAAAATATGAGTTTTAATACATTAAATAATTATTCAGCAAGGAAGATAAATGACTTCACATGGCCTTTCTGGGCACCCAGGAGATGCCAGAGCCTGGAACAGCTGCAGACTGCTGCCCATAGTAAAGTGCTGTTTCTTGAAACAGCTGCTGGGCTGTATGCTACTTAGCAATGTACGATTCTGTACAATGGCAGTCTTGCTTCATTGGCATCTTAACTGTGAGCTAGTAAGGAAAGAAAAAAATATTTAACTCTTATTGGGCTCAGGGTGACTGGTGATTCATTGGCATTAATGGTTATATTTATTGTATGCGCTTATGAAGAACTTGCCTTGATAATGTGGAAACGGTTTCAAAAAGTTTAGGATGGATAAAAATAGCCTTTAACTTGCAACTATTATATTCAATTCTGCTTTAATGATATATTCACTTGTTTCTGAGGAACAGAGGATTTATGTAGCATCTCCATTCCATTCTTTTGAAAACAGTCACTCTAAAAAAAGCACACTTGACGACAATTGAGTTAAATTGAAAAGCAAGTGCTAGTAGCATAAACCTCCCACTCAGGCTACAGACAACCTAGCAGTCAAAGATAGAAGCAGTCATGATACATGCAAAGGCTACTAAATGTAAGGTATTGTCTAAAAATGCTTTACATAACTATGAATGTTAATTTTGTTGCAATCTTCACAAACTTGTGACATTCTCCACAAACTACAGTGGTCCTTAAATAGTTCAATAGAAAGGTAAGGAAATGAATTAGGTGTTGCTGAGGCTAACTGTAATGGCTGCTCTCTTTCCGGTTACCATCCCAGGGAAATGACTACAATGTGAGTGATACTGTGAGAATGTTTCCATGTGATGGGGATGTGGGAGGATAAGGCTGGATGAGTAGATAGATCATGCAAATGCTCCCGTACCTTGCAGGGAATTTAGGAGACTCAGCACTGATTTGAAAGCTTTGCACGGCGAGTTCAGTCATGATGTTCCCCCTGGGCAATGGCAGGATTGCAAAAAGCTGGCAATGAGTGAAGCGATTACCTCGAAAAAGGGGCTAACGTCATACCTCCAAATGGTTTTACACAGATATGCTGCATTTTGAGAATTTAGCCAGGTACGAATGCCTGAATAAGCGCTCCCTACAATTGGGCTTTAAATCGTCATTTAATTCAACACTACTTGGACTACACCACATGTCCTGAAAGCATATTGAAATATGTTCATTTTTCACAGACAAGTCAAATAAACTGAAATCTGTGTTTACATGTGTCACAGACTGCCCACTGCCAGATCCACAGTTACAGTCCTGTGTAGTGAGCCAAAAAAAAAAAAAGATAACCCGTAACAAATTATATGTGCAGAGCATAGAACGTTGGAATCACCTAAATGACCACTTATGGGCTATCTGGTCTGTGCTTTCCTGAGTCCAGGGAAAAATTGCTGTCAATCACTGTCCTCATTGTGCTGCTCGCGATCTGTTATTAGTCATGCAACAACTAGTTTGTATGTAAACAGGCTTAAAAAATGGACTTTTAGGCATTACTAGTGTAATTAAAAAATGTATAATTTTAATATACAATCTTGTGCTCTTTCACGCTATGAAGAGCACTTACAATGAGGTAAATGGTCTATAAGTATTTGTAAAAAAATCAAACAAATCCTTACACACGCTCTATAAATGAACAAAAAAAATATAATCACACTAACAAAAGGCAAATGTGCAGCGATATGATTTAACCTTTTTTTTGCCACAGATACACAATTTACAATGAGCTTACAAGACCCCTGGCTGTAAAGGGCTTAATGCCTAATAGTAGTGGTAAACAAATCTTTTTATGCAAGAAGAAATAAAGGGAAAAATGTTCTATACAAACACTATACATACACACAAATATTACCCATTCAGTCCCAGAGGGAGATCCTTTTATAGAAGAAAAGAAAAGCTCTTTAAGGAGTAAATAAAGCAAACACAAGTGAATAGCCTGCACACAGTCAGACTTAATTAGATCTGTTTGCAATTGCAGTGAAAGAATTCCACCCGAGTAATTAAAAGCACCAAGTGATTTCCAGCACTTATATACCACAGTGCACATGGGAATTGAAGCCAGTGCTGGAAAGAGCAGGAAGGGAATATCTCTGCTTTAAGTGACAGAAAACAAAGGAACTGGAGGATAGGCCGGAAAAGTGTTCCTCTATCATTTGCCCCACATTACTTGAGGATAGAATGAGGACAGAAGTGATACCCATGCAAAGAGATGCTCAGCCCATTGGAAAAGATGAATATGACCTTTAAGTTAGGGGGAAGGGGAGTGAAATCGGATACTGCACTGTTTGCTAGTTCCAGCCTGTTTAGTGAAAACAGGTCAGGCAAGTTTTCACTCACTTTTTTCTGTATGTGTTGTGTGAGCTGAGGTGAAATCCCAGCCAGTTTCTTAGATTTCTAAAAAGGTGCATGACAACTTGGATGATGAGAACAACATTGCTGATCCCAGCTAAGCCTTGTGCTCACTTTCAATTTTATTAACCCCTTTGCTGCTGGTGGTGTTCGTGCCTGACTGGATAGCAAAAAGTGGCATGATATTTCATAGCGTCAGTTCAGGATGTCATAGCTTAGGCGTCTTTAATTACGTATCACAATTAGCAACAGTTATTTGCTTAAATGAACACAGCAAATGTGCCAGCTATGGCATAAGTCAAATTTAAAAACTATAAAATGGTAACAAGTTTATCAATTCAATGTTATGAAAACATATGTTTCTAGTAAATTTACACTGAAGTCTGCAGTTCTAAAACTTAACTTTGTATTAAGAGACTTAACACTGCTAATTACTCCATGCAGGTATGCCCAATTACTGAAATAAGTGGTAGTTTGACAACATAGCCTAGCATGTCAACCACCAATTCAATCACTCTGAGCATGTGTGAACCATACTTGGAATGTTTGCCTTCTCTTTAAAAAAACAAAAAAACAAACTAGAATGCAGTGCAAGACAAATAACAGTGTTATAAAAGGGCGACATTATAGTAATGCAAATATATAACAGGTGGCTGGGAGCACTGAAATAAGTACATTTATTCAGAAATTTTGAATTCAAAGCAAAACCTATTTTCTAGACCAGTGGTAGTCGACCTGGTCCCTACCTCCCACTAGTGGGCGATTCATAGTGAGTGGTGGGGTAATAGCTAGGTGATGTCGCTGATAAGTAACGTCCCATGCCGGAGACCCAAAGCATCACGCTTGGATGGTTGGAGAGCTGGGGAGATACCTAGGGACAGCAGTCAGGACCTGATCACTATCTAGTAAGTACAGGACGATAAATAGCTAGGGTCATATGATTTATGTATGCATATGTAAGGTGGGCAGTAAATTCGTTTTACCATCAAAAGTGGGTAGTGGGTATTAAAAGTTTAAGGACCCTTCTAGACCAATCTCAAACTGTATCTGTTCCTTGTTCTACGATTAGGATATCCTTATACCAGGAGTGTGTCAATTCCATCTGCGTGGAGATGATTTACTTTATATGCAACAGTGAATATGCAGAACTGTACTTTTGAGTTCTGTACCTTCTGGATTTAAGACAAGCCCAACAATTCAATCCTATATGAATAATATTTTTCATACATATTCCAACTTGTGGTGTCCTCCTTCCCATTGTAATACATAGTTGTGTTATTATAGTATATTTCTAGACACTAGAGATAAAAACCTACGGCTGGTGATCTACAAGGCAGAAAGTCCTTAGACTTATTTCATCTCACAACACTAGTATCCATTAAATACACTGCAATGCCAGTATTTACTCTCCATGTAATAGAAACAATTGGCACTTAAAACATCACTGGTATGAAGCATATTGGACAGGACCCAACACAACAAGGATACACAAACACATATCCATCTTAACAGCCAGTTAGAATTTTGACAAGCATTTTGTCCCTTGCACCATAACAATAAGATAAAAATGGTATTTAAGTATGAACCACCTCTAAGATTATAAAGCAATAAGCTATACTATAAAATGAAGCATCCTAGCTTAAATGATGATGTGTGAGGCATGTTTGCTTACTGTAAAAAAAATAAAAAGCAGCAATAACTTGCCAGTGCATCTCAGAAAAGTTGTATCTCAACTACCCCACGGCTGGAATGTGGTCTTTTTGTGAAGCGAGAAAAAACAGCAACCCAGATCTAGATCAGTCAAAGAAATTCACATTCCTGATCTTATGACACCTGGCCCTGAAGCAGAATGTACTTTTAGACAGGTAAATATGAAAAACGAGAAAGGATGGGGGTTGGGAGCCCAGTATATCCCCAATTATGTGAGCTTTTTGCCATGTTTGAATTAAATATTCTGAAGTATATATTCTAGTGCAGTAAATGTTTGCACTTTATAAATGAAAGATTTTAATAATATTCCTATTAGCATTTCAAAGGCTTCATATAGTAGCAAAACTTATATTACCAATCTACATATGTATATGGTTATTTTAGCACAAAGTAGTGTATAGTGGTATACAGGCTGCACCTGTATTAATAACCCTACAATCATGCGTGATGTATCATTACTTAATGAAGCCTGGTCATTCAGCCATCAAAAACACTCGAATATTCAAGTGAAATAATATAGTTCATCACTAATTATAGTGTGGCAACAACATCCAGCTTTTGATATACACAATAACTGTTCAATCCTGCTAGCTCAGCACTATTTAAACCTCCTCAGCACCAGAGATTATTGGGAGTTGGCAAGAACAGCAAGTCTAATTAGTTTATTTTTGTTCTTACACAACGGTGTACCAGAAGGTGGGACAGATTTAGCGGCCATTAGTCATAACGAAGTAGCAGATTAAAAATTTGAAGAGAAAAAAAAAATTGTACTGAAGTTAATTCATATATAATAGTACACATTTGTGGAGCTGTAACTAGCATTAATAATAGTAAATGAGTGCAATTTATGTTTATTAATCAAACAGAATCCTATATTGTAAGGGTTAATGCTGAGAAGCACTCTCGGTAAATAGTACTATTTGGTTTCTTGGTGGGATTACAGCTCAGCACTACACCCAGATGACAGAGCCATGCACTTTTGTTTCAGTAAAGTACTTCTCGGGATTGTGTTCTTTTTGGCACCTAAACAATCAAAGTACAAACTGGCACGCCTCCTATGGAGAACCACTTCTTGCTCATTTTGGTAAAGCTAAATGGCTGATCATTTGTATCAGCCGCTAATTAGGAGTCCTAAACTGGTGTATAATTCAACAAGTAATACACCTGGTACACAGTGCAGATGCATCTATTCCAACATGTTAGCAACAAATTAAATCCATTTATCAAACCTTTCCCGCACTCCAGATGCCTTGTAACTCACCTGTGCATGTTGCCATTGGTGGTGAAGGACTGCCCACACATTGAACATTTGTAAGGCCTCTCTCCGGAGTGCACAAGCATGTGGCGGTCCAAGGAGCTGGCTGAGCTCAGAGCCTTCCCGCAGATACTACAGCTGTGGTCTACCCCTCCAGTGTCTGTGTTGTGCTGCAGAAGGGAAAATATTAGAAAATTAGATTTTAACAATGTACACCTAACAAATTTTTAAACTTCATCCATAACCAAGGGACACTTATGAAATGCATTATTAATTTATAATATACAATACTTATTTTTGTGATTCTCAAAATAGTAATAGGAGAGCATTGTACCTGACGGATATGCATAGTTAGCTGGTGTTGTGAATTGCAGACTCTCTCACACAGGGGGCAGTTGTAAGATGCCTTTTCCTCTTTTGATTCCTGTTTCATGATAAAAACACAAGACTTGTAAGGAGTGGGATATTCAGCATAGCTATAAAATGTAGACATTTTTATTGATCACCAATATTACACTTTATTACCTGTATCATTAATAATTCCCATTAAAACATGTTTCTGGAACAAATCTCTCAGGAACTGACATAAGTTAACTATTGAAACACCCATCTTTTTTATAATGTGTGTAATATGCAATAGATTTGTGTGATTCTATACAGATGATGCCTGATTAATACTTCAGGTGTTTTCCATATTGTACTACCTACACTAGAAGTTATCTGAAACACACATAAGAAATTGTCAATTTATCAACAGTTTGGATATGCTCCATTGAAACTGCTCTAACAAAAATATATTCCTGATAAAAAGGGTAGAAACTTGGAAAATGGACTTCCCCTGTTGTCTTTACAGAGTGAATCTATCACACAGTATTGTAAGATATCAGAACAGTCTCAGGAGAGCAAAAATGAAAAAGTAAGTGTCAGGAACACGGTATCTCTGAGAATGTGAGATTTTTGCTATGTTTGAATTACATTCTGAAAAGCAGAACATTACTTTCTGTATGCAAATACTATAGTAATATATTTTAAACTTGTAAACTTCAAAACATAGTATTTTGTAAACCTTTCCCTTTGTATCAGCACATTAGTGATAGAGAGTAATTGCTGGTTCACCTTGAAGTGAAGAACCTGCACATAATACAGGCCTGCAACAGCAAATTACTATTTACACAGGAGTTGATCATTAACCACGGCCCAAACTTTCCCTAATGCCAACACAGCGTAGACTGCATACCAGTGTTGCATGAGAGGTGATAATGTTAACCCAGCAGCTGATGGACAACCCAAAGCACCTGTCCTATTCAACAAAGTTATATTAATGGCGTGCGAAGCAGAACACATTTCACCATGTAATGTGTACCTTTTAATATCTCTATCTTAATTTAGCAATATATTACTATTTGTGTCTATACAAATAAACATGCATATGCAAGGAAATCTACAATCTATTTCTAGTACATGCTACATGTAAATAATGGAATAAAAACTACATTTCCATATTTGTATTATGTAAAAGTTTTAACACATACATTCATGAGCCCTAATGTAGACATGAGCTAAGCTGGTGACAGCACCGTCGCATTCAGTGACAAGCACAAAAATGTACACAGCTCCGTCTTTGTTCCTCAGAGGCCCTTTTAGCTCAGTAGTATAATGAAATAAAATATTTATTTAATATGCTGCAGAGAGAAACAGAACCACCTCACATTATATAAATCTGTGTTTGGCTATTATATTTATGTGGTTATTCTATCACATTTAAATATATTGCTTTTAGTTAAAGAACGGGTGACATGACAACTGCTTCACTTCATTTTAAAGGCAGATTACAGATCATAAGTAGATAACATACAATATTGTCCGTATGATAATATCAAAGAACCATACAGAGGAGCTGAACTGAAATATTTTCTTGCCATGCACCCATCTTGTTTTTATTGTAGTGTAAAGTCTCTGAGTTACACAGTAAGAGATGTCATGTCATAAATCAAGGAAGCTTTTCCAAAACATCTCAAGATAGAACTGCAGTCAAGCCAGTTTTTGATCTGTCTGTCCTGTTCTGCAGGTCACAGGTCAGAGGACCTGATATAGTACTTTTCTGCTGCAGAGCAGAGGCCAGATTATTCAGCAAATATTACTGTTTAAGCTCAGGATGAGACAGATTCCTGCTTTGCTGAATGGCCTGGAAGAAACTCACAAATAAAATGGAGCCCAGTTGTAGATAAGGCACTGTGTATACAGATGAGATGACCCTGAAAATGTATATTGGTGCTCAGAGGTTAAAAGGTGAGTGACACAGATACCAAGTAATTAACTCCGTTAATCAATACAGTTCTTGGAGTAATACGTAGGCAAAATTGAATTACCTGATTCCTTCGACCAATACGACTTGGAGCAGGAGATTTTGCTGGCGATTTAGTGTTCTGCAAACTGGTGCCATTTTCAGCAACGTTGGTCACGTTCATCACTGCAGACATCATGGCGTTTACAGAAGACAAGTCATTCACCTCAGAGCCGTTAACCAAGCTAACTGGTTTTATCTGGTCTATAGTATCCATCTCATCTTTTTCTACAAGACAAACAGAAAGATAAATATGTACAAGTGTAGCTCATCCAAGAAAGGTTACCAATGATACAAAAAAATGGCTCTTGTAATATGAAGTCACTCTACTTAAGAATAAAGAAAACGTTGCTGCCAATTGATAAAATAATAGGATTTGTAAAGAAGAAAGCAGTGGAGGTAACATATGTTGCTGTAGAACCTCCTATGTTTTCCATAGAGTGTGGGGTACAATTAACTGGAGTTGCCAATTTACAGCCTTATTAAATTGCGATTCAGTAAATTTAAAAGGGCTCTATTTAAGCACACAGCATATTTTATTTACAGAAGTTTTTAGTTAGTGAAGACCTTGCTTTTGGATAGAAGTTCACTAACTAAAAACTTCTGCAAAAAAAATATGCTGTGTGCTTAAATAGAGCCCTTTTAAATTTACCGAATCGCAATTTAATAAGGCTGTTAATGTACAGTGTAGGGAAACAAGCAAAACATAGGCTCAATTTTTTTTTTTTTTTTTAAAGGTAAATTTGCAGTGTAATAATGGTGGGAAAACAATGAATTTTCAATGTAAGCCCCTCTGCCCCCAAAATAAAATGTTTTCATTGATCTTTACCACTTCAAATGTCATGGATGCTGGATCCTTACCTCCATTTCCTTTTGCCATGTGAACTGGGGAGGTTGTGGTGTCTTGCTTCCCACTTTTCTGCATTAGTGTGTTAGTGACAACAAATGAGGAATCAGCAGCAGCAACAGCTCTCTCTAACACTGCAAGTGAGAACATATATTTATATGAATATTACATCCTTCTCAAATATTTATGGCTTATGTAAAAAAACAAACCCAAAGTTCCTGTTAAAATTGACTTTACTATTACTTTATCATATAAATGGCATAATATTGCTACAGATCTCTTTAACCATTTTCTGAAAAACACTTCTGTGAAAAGTTTGAAAATTGTAATGAATCTTAAAAAAATATATATAAAATCAACAATTATAGTGTGTTAATTGCACAATCTGTAAGAATAAATATGCCCCTTTAAATCAATTATATAAAAATTGCAATCAAGATGTAGATTAAAAATAGTAAAAAATAATATTTATTATTACACAATTCTAAAATAGTTAGATTTCCAAGTACCGTAACCCAAAATCAGAGAACCTATTATGCATAAAATATATATGGTAATCTAACTGGTTAAATGAGTTCTTTGCAGTAAGACTTAGATACAACCAGCTGGGGGAGGTGAAGAACACAAGTAAACATAGCTATACAGAGCCTGAGCTAAACAAATGTCTGATGAAACTCAGCCAATGTGCATTTACAGCTCCGTTTTGTAGCAATCAACTTCTTAAGTGTCCCACCACATTACTATCTTTAGCGAAGCAGTAAAGGACAGTCTGCTTTACAAACACAACTTCCACTTGGTGATGTACTCTCTGCATGATGTTACAATTGCCTGAACATTATTTAACATAAACTGCATTAAAAAAAAGCTAAAAGACTGATATTTACTGTAACTATACAGGGTATTGAAGAAGCTTGAAATGTCTTGAGTACTAAGCAAAGACGTTGAACGAGCTAAATAAACTCAAGAAAAGTTTGTTGCTTCCCATTCAGAAAGAACAGGAAAACATTTGCTAAATGTATTTCCTCATCAGGGAGAGAACGTGGCTGTCTGGTGTATGGAGGCAGCAGAGACATTTTTCCTTCTTTATACATTTCTCCTCTCTTCCTGTATGCTGCATCAGGTGGGTATCATAGAAGATAACAGGACTCCTAGTACCTAGAGAATCCACTGTCTGTAGTCAAATTTGTTTTCTAGTTCTTAAATACTAATGTTTTAGTGATGTTCATATTGGATATCCAAAATGTACAATTAGTATTTATAGAATTAATCTAGCCAACAACCAAATACAGAATCCCACACTTGAAATAATAACGCAGTTTCTGCTATTTGGAGAGATGTGAACATATTGCAAAAGAGGCAACGGTTAGCCCAGAACATCGCAATGAAGTTTCACCCAATAATGATGCAAACTGCCCTTTCTGGGAAAAAAAAAAAAGCCTTTTGAGTTGGCAACTTCTTATTTTTCTTTTTAAAGTCAGTTGTGAAGATAAGACAGCTCTGCCAGTTTGATCATGCAAGCTAGGGAATGTCCAGGATTATATAGATTGCATGATATCAATATTTTAAAATCAATAATGTTTCCTAAGTTAGTGTAGTTATCATTTCAGGCAAAGTGCTGCTGCTAAGAAAACCCAAGTCAGGAAACGGGAGGATGCAGGGAGGGCCAGCAGAGATGGGAGGAGTGAGAAGGGAAGCAGCGCCTGACTAACTGCAGCCACAGCTCTGAGTCACAAAGACGATGAAACCAAATTGCTCACACACTCACTGCATATCATCTGCCCCAGTCCTTCCTCCAGTTGCTGTAAAGTGTGCATCTGGGATGAAGAACTGTGCGCTAGACAGGACAGGAAGGGGGAAAGACAAGGATGTTCAACACAATGAGTGTGACTGTTTAACAAAGTAACCCGTTTGCTGCCAAAAGCTGGCAGAGCTCTGGCAAACAGTGGGTTAAGGTCCAATGCAAAGCTGGCAGAAAAGCCAAGCAAGTCATTGAAGCAGAGCAAGGTTTAAACATCCTGGTTTCCCCTGTACAAGGTGCCAATTAACCTAGGAGCAGCAGTGATGATATACCAGTCCTTTTGTTTCCCGATTACATTTTTTTATCCATCTGACAAAGGCATCTTTCTGCTTTGGTTCAAATCTGCTTAATTGAAGGTTAACGGTTTATGTGCCAGTAAATCCCTGCAGTGTCCAGGAACTCTTAAAAGGCCTAAGCCCTGAACAAATGAGAAACAAAATTGAGGATAGAACAACTTTATAAAGTTACACAAGAAGCCAAGTGCATAGTGACCAAGCCTTACACATACAGATGGGAGCTGATCTTGCACAATCCAGCATACATATTGCTTTGTTCTGCTATTGAATGTGATGACACATTATGTGACTGCTCGCTCTGGTATGTGACTGTCATTTGTTACTACTGGAGAGGTTCAATGAAGACTTGGGTACCAAAGACTGGACTCCCAATACTGTTTCCAAGCGGCTGTATAATTATCGGAGTTGCAATCAGAGTACAAAATGGGAAGGATAGGAGCAGGGTGGATTAGGGTAGAAAGGGGAAAAACAACAAGGGATGTGATCATAATGGATGCCAACACAGGGGTATGCATTCAGTAATATATAAGGAAAGGCAGCATTGGAAGCAGAGGATACGGTGGAGGGTATCAGAAGAGAACACAACAAATATATCAGGAGAAGCAGGTAAAGCACATTCTAACACTTCTACTGAGAAGAATCAGGTGTGAACAGTTACAATTATTAGGAGCCAGGTAAGGAGTCCGTCTTTGTAGACATACTTCTAGAAAATATTTACTAGCCGAAAGTAAAATATTAGGAGTGCAGGCCTACAGGGTTCCACCCGGATACCAATACAAATGTTGGAGACAAAATTCTGGTGGCTCACCAAGTCTCTGTTGGCTCCAACTACCAATTTTAGGTGAGATACCCAAAGCAGAACAGTGAGCATGCATTTATACAGTGCGAGTTATATATGAATAAGCAGCTCAGATATCCTTTAGTCATTGTAGCTATATTAGGTCTGAAATAAAATGATTTAGCTAGTGACCGATTGGTTTCATGGGTCACACCCACTACAGAGAGCATACAGTTCACTTTACTATGCGCAACACCTTCTGTATGCAAAGCTAGTTACCTGCCTATTGTTCTATGGACTGAATACAATGCAAAGGACTGCGGTCATGTGTTTTACATGATTGGCAGAACACTGCTTATGAACTTGTTCTGGAAAGTGGAACATTACAATAATATGACAATTGGAGGACACCACTTAGTAAAGAATATTACCCAACTGACCTTCCACTACCAGACTGTTCCCTGGCTGCTGAAAGTGCTGGAATTGGCAGGGCCCAGATGAGAAGCTTGCAGGCAGCATACTTCCACCAGTAGAGCACAAATACACAGCAGCCTGCAGGAGAAGGGAAAACAAGAGACATGTTCTGCTTAGTGAGTGCAATCCCAACTGCAATAATGAGCAGACCAGGAATACTTGCATTTGTTCTTCATCTATGTAAAAATTTATAATAATCATCATTTAAAGGAGACACTAAAAAACATGAATAAATAAAGATGTAGGTCCCTAGATTTATTGAATTAGAGCACATTCCAAGCTACTTAAGCTTAGAGAGAACTTGTATATCTATTTTAATAATTGTTTTACATCAACTCTACAAGAATGCAATCTAGATCAACACATAATCACATTCTTAATTAACCATTTAGTATGGGGCCATCACAGTTTTAGCTTATGTGAGGTCCTCTGATGCAGCAATGCATTCCTAGCTACAGGTCACAGAAATCTGCAAGGACTAAGACAGATTACACTGTCTATGAAGAATCTCTCAATGGCCAGTTCTCAAAGAAGATAACATCATCAAGGAAGTCAGGACATGCATCATGTGTGGTTGCGTAACAAACTCTGTTTCCAGTTGTATTTTTTTTCTTATCTGGTTTCGAAAGTGGATTCATTGAAGCAACAGGTTAAGGGGAGGGAAGCGTGGCACAAAAGTAATGTGTTTGTGTGAAAACACACAGGAAATGGAAGATCTTGGTTACTCCTTTCATCTCCTGAAGCTGATGTGGTCCTCTGAAATGCATCACTCCTCACAAGGATATTGTATTGTTTTTATAAGGGGGAAGAGGGAGGTGCAGAGGGAAAATTGAGATGGTGGCAGAGGTGAAAAGAAATTAACAGAGGATGCTCAATGGAGGAACTACCCCTTGTGCAGAGAAAGGGCTGAGAAATGTCTTAAGTGTTAAAGAATTTGTTGATCATAGATGATATCAAATGATCCCCGAGTTGTATAGCAATGCATTGTTGGGGCAGGGCTTTAGGGCAAACTACATGGAGTGTGAAGAAACCAGTATGGTCTTGAACACTATTTTTTCTAAATATGCAGTAGGATAAATTTACAACACAGAAAACTGGTAAATAAAAAATGTGGTTAGAATTGCTCTGATATATAAAAATGTGAAAGTGTAACAATGTTCAGAACATACAGATTTATAATAATCACTTGTACCAAGAACCACATCTCAGATTAAACGAATACTCGTGTCACATTTCTCATTTTACTTATATCTATTAAAAAAATAAAAATAAAAAAATAAATAAAAATTCAGCAAATGGTTTTTTACAGTTAAAAAATTGTAAAGGCTGTAATTACTAATTTCAAAACAGATGTCTGTCATCATTGCAGCAAAACGGAGTACATTTTGTCTTTGTAAAAAGATTACAGTATTGGGAGGAGGGGAGGACAATGGACAAGCATAAGATCTGTGTTTACTTGTGTTATAGCTCCTTAATAATAGAATAGAATGTTAGTAAGATCCCATAGGATAATCCACCACCGTAAACAAGTTAAGGATGTACTCTCACATGATACAATCAAATTCATTTATATATAAGATTTTCTTTAAACTTATTTTACATTTTCCTCTCAATACCTTCTAATGTTTTTATTTTTTTGTTAAGATACTTCACAAGCATGTGAAGTTTTGACTAACCTTAACAGAGAATTTTATGCACGCATTTAACTTTATACAACAAAATGGAGTCAGAGATACAAGAATTGTGTGTTATAATATACAACAAACCACGTTGAGTTTTTCTCCTCAGTTTTCTTAATTATTTCATACAGATGGGTATTTTTACTGATGATCTTCCAAAAACTGAAGAGAAATGTTTAGCAGTGTATACAGGGCTCGTTGTGTAGCATCACATGCACTGCTCATGTGTCTCACTGAAAATCTGCAAGCCCCAGCGAAGAGAAAAAAAAAAAAAAAAAAGAATTTCCTGTCAGAAACACACAATGTTTCTCCCAGTGTCAAGCCTGCCAAGTCATAACAATGGCTGATCCGCATCTATGCCCACCCTCCCTATACTTCAATAGTACAGAAAAGTAAATTACTACCCTCTCTGCTCCTCTACAATCTGTGGATTCAAGATATGCCTAAGAAAATAAAAGAAAGCTCCCTAAGTTATCAGATCAAGTTGGGTTTATTGAATGTTTTACTATACAACGCTTGTATATAAAAATTCAAAAACATCTGCAAAAGCAAAGAAAAAAAAGAATGCATCCTTTAGTTTACAACTAATCCTTATTAGACATCTTCAAAAGGAGGACAAGTGAAGTGTGGCTAGCATGCATTGTGAGAATGTACTTTGCCTTATATACTCAAGAGAGAGCTAATGATTACATGATGGAGCAATACATCTGTAAACCAAGGGCAGCTCTGCCTCCACAGATGCTTTCCTTTTCTCTGTATCCTTGTAAAACAGCCACCACCCTAAGTTTGCTGGCAGTACTGCCACCAAGATAAGAAAGCCCATGCTATTATGAAAGGGTTTTGTAACTTTTACTGTACAGTTAGTAAGTCCAGTGAAGTCACATGCAACTCACTAAAACAGCTTTTAACAAGTTAGGAGCCAGCAAAACGATTGTAGAAGCCATGGCTGCCTGGCTCAGTGAATAGCCACTTATTTACAGATTACAGCTGCCAAAAATGTCACCGAGGCTGCTCTAGATTCAAAGACCTGCCTTGCCAGCATCTTGCATATATCTTACAATAATGGTGCAACTAATGCTGCAAAAAAAAGGCTAACAAGAAAAATATTATTATATACTTGTTTGTTTTTTTCCGAAACAGGATGATTTCTAAATTAACTACACTACAGTTTACATGTGAGGATTATTATTATTCATAAAGTGACATTCAAAGTTTCTGGATTTTTTACTAAGATATAATGTACCTATGCATCCCTTTACTTTTGTGTATTTTATTTTATTAAGTAGTGCTTGAAAACTCATCGTTTTTTTTTCTGCCTAAAATCTTGCAAATAGTTCCTAATTGGTTTCTCTCATCTGCAGCTCATGAAGACATTGTACTTCTAAATTTATGGTATGCACTTTCTTCTACTAACCAATCAGTGGCAGCATGCTGCTGAGAGATGATCACTAATTGGCTAATCTGAAACATTGCACTTTACAGTATGTGTATTCATGAGCTGCATGACCTACAGGGGCAAATTATATCAATGTAGGCAGAAAACAGAGCTTTTAACCACTTAATAAAAACAAGTACATGAAAGTAAATAAATAAATACATAGATAAATTATATATCAAGTGAAATACAGAAACTTTCCATGTCCCTTTAAGGCTATTTTCCTAGAAATCAATATTCCTTTTACTGTGTGTGCATGGTGTGGTGTTCCGTTATGGAATGTATGAAACCAGTGCACTCTGGGGAGATTAACAACCCTACAATCCAGCCAATCAGGATGCTCTTTTGGGCCTATAATCTGATAGAATGTTGCACATAATTACTTCCACGCTAATGACTGGGAATTTAAAGCTGTAAATACAAGCAAATCCCTTACCCATCCTTTTAGTCAACCAGACTCTAGGGATACTGAAGACAAAAGAGTAAGCAAAGAAAGGTGAGGGTGTGGCGAGAATGGAAAGCCTTCCAAAGGTCTATTTGCTTTTTATTAAAGCATCCTCAATTAAGTTTAAACATATCAATATAAAAAGGTTTTTTTACCCGACATTTTCCCTGAAATAAAATTATTTCTAGGTTTACTAAATGGTATTTTGTTATTTTTTATTCATTAACAATAAAAAGAAGACTATACTAATGATATAAATATGCAAAATACATAGCTGCTTAAAGCATTTTTTCTACAGATAAGTTTGGTTTTAATGCAATGTGCATGACATTGCAGCTGTGTGCCAATATTTTAATGAGATACATTCTGACATCTGATGCTATATTAGCAATTTAAGATTAAATACAACACATATGCTTCCAAAATGAGTAAATACAAGGCGTTTGTGTGTAACAATAAACAAGTGGCACCTATGTCAGCACCTGTGCTTGCTTTTGACATGCCCCCTTCTTCAGAATGGTAATTACTTGTTTAAGTGACATATGGGAATGCCATTATATTCTGTAGGATTATAAAACTCTTAACCAAAAAGTTTAAGAAGGTTTGTGCTGGTAAAAGCCCTTAATAGGAATTTCAAGTCAGCTTACAGAGCTCACTATTGTATTCCACATTTTGCTTTGACAGACGCTCAAGCCTGCACACTTTCCGTGCACATGGAAAGCCCAGCTGCAGTAGTGGGAATTTTATCTGGCACTAATAGTGCAGCAATACAGAGCTTTGGAGACAGATTTCATGCTGCTGTGAATGATGCTGTGGGTTTCGGACGAAGAGAGACGTTTCTGATGGTTTATATATTACTGCCTTGAGCTTTGGAAAGTTGCCAAAGTCAAGCATCTTCCCAGAAGCCCTTTCAGCAGTCTGATGTTATGGACTCACACAGAGGTCATAAAGCTTATGGCTACTTAACCCTAGAGTGCTCGAGAATCTAGCAACTTTGCAATGCCGTATTCATCTTAACATCAACTGTGAGAAATAGGGAAACCCAGGCAGCTTCTATGGCAAGGACTGCATGTGGCCCTCAAGCACATCCCACATGGTCCCCAGTCTATACTGTTGAAGAAGTGCCTTGTTTGCTACTCCAGAGAACAGAGTCCATTATCTCTCTCTCTAAAACTAGCAAGTACCACCCAATTGTACACTTAAAGACTTCTCATTATCCGTGCCTGTATGTGTGTGTGTATATATATATATATATATATATATATATATATATATATATATATATATATATATATATATATATATATATATATATATATATATACACACATACATACATACATACATACGCACATATACACGCACGCACATATATTGTCAGATAATGCACGTATATTTTTCACTAGCATGTGTCATGATGAATACACACTATAAACTCAAAACAGCCAAAGCATCACAGTCAGTTGCACAAGCTTGTAGATAGACAAAATCATTTAATTTCAAATGAATCACATACCTGTTTTTGCAGAAATCTGTCATAATATCATTTAAAGAGTCAATTAGAAAATGTACTGCAGTCGGAGCTTCAGGCTTTCTTAAGAAAAAAAGCTCATGAAAAGATGGTATAGGTTACAGGCTGGTCAGTCCAAACTGAGGTGAGTGGGGAGAAGTAACAGTGAATCCAAGTGTAACACTACACTCCTATAAACAAGCTTTCAGCATCAGGAAGCACCAAGACAACAGCTCCCTAGGCAGCACAGCAGTCCATCCAACTTTACCATTTAACACCTAGGATTGAGAAACTCAGTCAGCATCCCTCCCTACCCCCAATGCAAAACACACTATTCCATCGTTTGCCTACACTTAATCCCACCATGGCAAAACATATCAATGGCCTATAGCAGAGAAAATAAGTGCATGTGATCACAATGTTTTTTTTTTGTTTTTTTTTTACAATTCTTCCCTCAAAAAAAAAGATCTATTTTACATTTGGGGTCTTATCTTCTAAAACTTGGGTGTTATAACTTTTTACAAATTGCGTGTCACGTTATTTCATTTTTTTTTTTTTTTTTTTTATGTTTTACTATAGAAATAGAGATGTCAAAATATCTGCTCTGGGGCCTATTTTGTGCAGAGAATGAGTCATATTGCTGAAGGCATTTATCTGGTTGCAGTTTCAACACGTGTTACAATATGGAGTGGACCCTTCCAGCATGCCCTAATATATAGCTACACTATACTTTAAAGTGGTTACTTTAGCATTTGCATGGTTTTAATTGCAAACAGTATTTCAGCTCTTTTTCCCTTTTCATTTAAAAAAAAAAAAAACTACAGGATTCCATTAGTCTTGATTTTTCTCAACTGTAACCATGAAAATACTATTTGCAGCTAGATGAGTCTTTAAAAAGTTTACAATGAATACATAATTTAAGGGTTTATCAAATGACATGTATGCACAGCTGTTACATGCAGTGCTATAGATGCTAATTGGCAGCAAAGAGGCTAATAGTCATCACAGATGCTTATTATGACAGTGATGACGATGGAATGCAGAATATGCCCTCGTTGGTGAGACATCCCTATCATGTACAGACACATTTCCACAAAAAATTTCAGCAAAATGGAACTTTAAAAGTGATGAAAACTAGCTAGCTTCTGGTACAGGTTTCTGACTGGAAAAGGTCAATGGCACTAATAAAGGCAATTAATAATACAAAGTCACAGTTACCTCTAGGCAGTCCTTACATATTTATTGTCTTTCATTTAGGCTATCAGCAATAAATATTTCTTGACATTTATGTCACAGTATAGCAAGAGCATGCCACTTTTCAAAAATGTAGGCATTATGATTTAAATCATAACTGTGAAAATATAAGTTAGACACTACTTAACTTTCTACTAATCATGGGCATAATTTTTTCTTTTACTTCTGACTTCAAAATATTTTTAAAAGGTATAAAATGTATCTTTAAGATAAGTACTCCATCTTTGGTGCTAAGTATGGTAACGTTGTAAGGTCTGTGCTAGCTACTTTTTTTATTTTTATTAGGAGCCAGAGTCTACAGCTTAGGAACTTAAAAATCTTTAGTAAACTTAAAAAAGTTGGCCAAATTCACATTTGATAGAGGAGATTAACAAAAAAAATATTTTATATCTAAATTTTTGACAACAAATATTTTTAGTAAGCTGCAAACAAGAGCAGAGAGGTTGGGAAAAAAAAAGTCAACATGCCATAAACCTTTAAAGCATAGTAGTTTTAGGCTTCTACACTAAAAATACAGTTATTCACATTTGTTCCCCAGAGCATCCCATTAAAGCAACGGTCTTCCACAATATATACTTAAAAACAACATATTTTGCACTAACGCTATTTGAAGCAAGACCCCCTTTCCTGCCAGTTCTTTTAGACAGGTCATCATCACTTGCTGGAAAGAGAGACAGTGAAAATAAGTCAAGATGCATCCACAGATGCTTCCTGTATTAAACCGCTTATATTTCTGATTTAGCGACCACATCCCACAATTTTACACTTTGTGTGTCAACTGGAATTTTTATAACAATTTCTTTAGTAGTTTACTCGATTATCAGTGTTCACTAAACAGGTCTACTTAAGGTATAAGGCGCATACGAAATAATGTGGGAGGTAAAATAATGTGAAAATGGTGAAGGATGTGAACCCTACACAACAACCAGCAAGTACCATATACTTAGATATTGATAAATAGAATAAGTAATACATAAAGTAGTGTAATCATTCTGTAGAGGAGACTAGGTTATGGCAGGGCTTGAAAAATCCTAGGAGTCACAGATTGTACATTTTTACTACTGGCTCCTAACTTTTTTTTTTGGAGTCTTTTGGCTCTTAAGTTTGATACATTAGTCAACCACTGGGTGATGTACTGACAATAAGTATAATTCTCCTGCTGTGTGTAATACCACATTGTGCTAGTAGTGGGAGAGACAGAAAAGTGAGTGGTTATGGGAAAGATCAGCAACTCAAACCTAGAAGTTGTTGCAAGTCTGTGGTAAACATGGGACTGAAGACGTGTGTTGAATCTATGTGTACAAGAACCCCTTCCAGTGTGAATGTTGGCAGGTCTAGAAGGAACAAATAAATCAACAGTGCACTGATCCTGAGACAGCTGACTGGGACAGAGTAATACTTGCAATTGTTGTGCCATATTGCATGGCTCATGATGTTCTATATTCTATTCATGTATGTGAAAAGCACAAAGAGCTGCACAGTCTGGAAAAGGACTGCAATGTCGCTCTGAGCACAGTATCCCAACACAAGGGTACCATTTGTCTGAGAGAGCCATTCTGCAAGTAATGAGTTACAGCTGCAGCTCTCCGTCCAGAAGCAGCATCTGTCTCCATCAGACTTTTTACCCCGATTTTTGCTTAACTATCCTTATGTCCCCCAGATCCCTTTATAAAGAAGGTACACTGGAAGCCATGAGGATGTATTTTAGAGTTTGATAAACCCTGTCAGCCATTGATGCTAACCAGTTTGCATTAGCTATTGTTCTACAATGATCCTATAAAAAGAAATGGTAATCTGGCTCATAAATGTCATATAATTATGTAAGACAGATTTAATTTTAAAATAAAACACACAGACCAACTCCAAATTACAAATAGAAAACACAGGTAGACACCAGAGCATAAATGGGCTACATATAGGCAAGAGGCCCAGTTTAAATTGTTACACTGGGACAATGGGCACAAAGATGTAAATACAATTGAATAAAAAAAAAAACACCCCTCCCTATATCGTATTAGTCTTCTATTGGCCCACTAAAAGCATCACAACCAACAGACCACTCTGCAGAAGGGAGGAAGCATTAGGACCATTTATGCAGCAATGTGTCAGGGTACACACAAGCCTTATTCCTTCACTGCAATAGTTTGTTCTTGCTGGGTGTTGCCTGCTCAAATGCTGTAGCTGATCTGAATATTCATGCACAATATTAATGCACACACTCATTTATCCAGACCCTGCCACTAAACAGGATAATATGCAATTCACAGAACAGTGTGACGTGCACACACTCCCCACAGAAACACACAGGTGGCTGCAGTACTATACAATGACAAATTTGAAGACATACATCATTTTATTGCTATGATATGTACAAGATACCTGACAGATGCTTAGGAAGGCCTAGTTGATCATAACAATATATATATATATATATATATATATATATATATATATATATATATATATATATATATATATATATATATATCTGCAAACACACATACACACTACTGAATCTGGAATGAAATGTTGCGAATGCATCCTTTAGTTAGACATCATCTTTTTTAACAAAAGGCAGAGGAGGGAGGGGGAGCAAACTTCAGAGCTGACTTTGAAGGACAGGAACAGTTTTAGCAACATGTGCAGGTTCACACACTAGCACATTTTTGGCATGGGTGCTGGGAAGACAAATGGGTTTAACCTTTTCCGTTCTGTAAAGCATTATTATTCACAGTTGAACAATATATAAGCATGTCCATGCATCTATAGTACCGTCGTCACAGGAAAGCTCATAAGAGTAGAGATATTATATCTAGGGATTTGAATTATATGGAGTGTATGAAAAACAAAGCAGAAATGCAACATATTAAAATAAAACTAAAATATTCCTTACAGCAGTGCCAAAAATAAATGTTTATGAATTGCAGAATCTTTTTTATTTTTATTTTATCCAATACTTTATATTTATATACACACACAGAAGTATCAAAAAAGCATTCAAGAAACACATCACTCATTCCCAGCACAAAATGAGGTACAAGATTGTTGTCATGTGCCTTTCCAACATTTGGAAATCACATGAGGCTTGTAATCAGAGTAAGGCAAAAGAGGAACGGCTTGAGATGCAGCACGGCCTCTCAGTCCCTCTGCGCGAGGCTGTACTCCACGTTCTCAGGCACTCTGGAGATGTCCGAGTGTCACACAGTGGACATCCTACCCATCAGCCTGTTATGCCGGAGCCAAGGAATGCTTGTGTCACAGGATAGGCCTAGTCTCTAAGCTACATTCTAGTCAGCAGCAGCTGCACTATATATGGTATGTTTATGGCAATGGCAAAATACACAGATACTTTACCCCACAGATCATGTGCTAGGGTGCTCTGCCTCAGTTTGCCTCCCCACATCTGTCACCTATGCAACAGTCTCACATATAGTCTCATCAGCAGCAAAAAGGACCCCAAGATACCACCAGAGGTTAATACCAAAAAGGAGTGATAGATACAGGCAGTCAAAACGGCTATATATATATATATATATATATATATATATATATATATATATATATATATATATATATATATATATATATATACACACACACACACACTTATTTTCTGGTTTCATACATGCATTTAGTTCCACTCAGCGTATCATAACTTTACTGTTCTCTCATGCTAACACACGCAACTTTATGGTGAAAAGACAGCAATATGTCAAAACAGATAAGATAGCTCCCATCTTTAACACCTTCAATGCCAACTGAAAAAGCACAGCTTCCTCAGTCCCCTAGGAGGCAGCTTTGCAAGTGCACATTTAGATTCCCTACTCTGACTACAGGCCACGCATGTCATGTGAGGCACAAATGCAACCTTTAAGAATGCTGCCTCTCCATTACCTCTGGGTGGTTGGATGATGGGCACCAACATGTGCAAGGTCTGTGTCTCAAGAAACAGCAGCTGGTAAAGAAAGGCCCTGCTGTTTAGTGTTCATTCTGCTCCTCTGCCCCTTATCCCCCACCATTAACATCATTTAAAAAACTTGTGTCTGAAACCTACTTATTATGCAAAGCAGGTAAAAAAAATTTGTAAGAAAGCAGTTAGATTACTGAGGATGCCTTGCAGCACATAAGGTTTTTCATGGATGACTTCGAAATTCTTGTCAAACCAGTTGTGCAGCATTGTGTGCTTCACTAGTAATTACAACAGTCTTGTGGACTGTGAGTTCCTATGAGCCTCTCTGCCCTCCACACCCTTATACTATCACAAAGTACAGAGTCAATAGCAGAGGAATGATGGAGCGCTAAAGAAAGAGCTTCCACCACGAGCCTCATGCTCAATACTCACACACATATATACTGTTCCTCTCCTTCAAAGTCAGCTCTGAAGTTTGCTCCCCTCTGCCTTTTGTTAAAAAAGTTGATGTCTAACTAAAGGATGCATTTGCAACATTTCATTCCAGATTCAGTAGTGAGTGTGTGTGTGTTAGCATATATATATATAGTGCATTTTAAGCACATGTAGGTTTTGTACAGTGATTTTAAACATCCATTAAGCTGCAACGATACTTATAAAGCAGACAATGCAAATTAAGTACTCCGCTTTAGAAAAATTATAGGAATGATGCCCTGGTGGTTAAATTCTAATTTTATCACTATCCCGGAGGACCACAAATGCATTTCCCAGTTTTATTTATTTTCAGATTTTTACAATGTGTATTTTATTACCCGTCTGTTTCTAATTTTATTCCACATTTATGTTCTTCACTCTCTGTCTTAATTCCTTAATGTACATGTTAATGTACAACAATGTGTGTTTGCAACATAAAAAGCAAACACTGCACATTTTCTGCACTGTGCTTCACAACTCCCACTGTGACTTTGAAACAACTACAGAACGTCTTCCTACACGGATGATGTTGAGTTATGATCATGTCTATGTAAAAAAGAAAAAATTGAAAAAAAGTTTTTTTTATTCTTTTTACATTGTTGTTATAATTATATTTTCAGTGTTTGTATATTATTAGGCATCAATAAACTCCTTACGTTTTTTTATTTAGTACTACAAGAGAATGACCATGGAAAAAATAGCATTAGGGTGACCATCTTTGTTATTTTTCACTGCCACTAACTTGCTCCAATAGGATTGTTGTACATTTTCAGCTACTACAGCAGTTTAACTTTGTTTTTGGTAACCATAACACAATAACCATCTTGCAAGCTGTGAGTCAGCCCTTCACCCCACAAGGTAGCACTGGACAGTCAGCATTCAGATGCTCAGGCATTTCCAAGCCACAATTAAGAGATACTATAGCTTGTAGACTACCTAGCAACACCCAAACCCACTCTTTAAAAAGAAACTTCTGGCCTGCTAGGAGACGGGATGGGGTGCTTCTAGCTGATGGAAAGGAGGACCGCCCTGCCCTTGCCTGCAGTAAAATATATGAACTCACTGATAAGTGCTTTAATTAGAGACACTAGATAGAGCTTATTACCATTCATCTATTTACAAGGATAAATGGGCCCTTTCCTCTTATCTCAAAACAATTAAAAAACTGAAATAAAGAAAATACCTTTTATTACTTAATGTGGACTTTTAAACTCTGTAGAAATGTTGTTTGCAATTACAATATACACCAGATTATTTATATATATATATATATATATATATATATATATATATATATATATATATATATATATATATATACATACATATACACACACACACACACACATAGGAAAGGCAATTTATTTTTGAAACGAATAAGAGGGTTTCCATCTCTAAAATCTTACAGACTAGCATTGAGCTCTGAAATACAAGTGGTAGTTTTCCCTCATGCAAAGCAAACAAAAGGGGGGGGAAAAATAGCTGCTTCCTCTGTAGAGGCACAGTTGCTGAGGCAGTGCTATTATGTATTGTATGTAAAATTAATTTCCTTGTTCAGAAAATGTCCTGAATACAGCAGTTCAGAGAGAATGAATTGAAGTCATGTCAAGGCAACATAAAATGTAAGCAATAATAGCTTATGTGAAAATGAGTGAGTGAATAACAGTGACATGTAGTGGGTTAAAATGGCTGCTTCACATCCTATTTGAGAAAAAAAAACTGTCATCTTCAACTATTTTAGAAAACTTTTAAATGTTATTGTATCTGTGGTGAGAGGCATTTTGGGAAGATTTCACTTTCTACCAATTTGTATGACTTCCCTATATACCTTATCAACTACAAGTTATCAAATGTGTGCCATATGCACTAAAATTTGAAAAACGTCTCTATTCCGGTGTTATCCTATATGCATTAAGAATTTACATCGGCAAGAGTCCTCCAATACTTTACTCCTTAGTAAATATGGCCCGGTATCTCTACTGCCATGAAGATGAGGACATGGTGCAGTAGGGAAGAAGGGTAAGATGAAGATACATTTTCATCTATTTTCATGACATCTTTGAGGATATTTTGTAACAATAAAAACAAGACGTACCTGTAATTATGATCATTATAATTATTTGTACAGACCCATAAAGCCTTAACATAAACATTGAAATTACAAAAAAAAAAATACCTAACAAGAATAACCTTTATTAAGCATTAGGAACCAAATATGACAGTTATTCTGGTCTGCCTCACTAGTTGTACACAAAAAAAAAAACAAAACCAACATATACAACTCATAATGCAACAGAATAACCCAGACCATAAGAGAGTACTATCAGATTACCAATAAAGCTACTTTTGGCACAATGATTTGTTATTATTATTAAATCATATTTGCTTTTCTTCATATGTTCACCTACAGACCCACTCATGAAGGTATGTAGTGTTTTTTGGGGCCACTGTCTTTCATGTAAATCTCTAAACAAATTTTAGAAAATTACACTCCACTAATCAAAAAAGTCTGCATGTATGCTTTGTTTACCATTTTAAAAAGTTAGTTTAAAGTATTAGGAGTATGCAAAAAAGATATTACTGCTATAGGGACTGTGCCGTAAAAGAAGAAAAAGTTACCATACTTTTTTTACATCTCACTCATGAACAAATTGGGGGTGGATATGATACAAATACAAGTAAAGTGGTTGTGCTCTCTTTAGTAGAAATCTTGAAGGAACAAGGATGTGCATAGTACTTACATATGCAAGGCTCCAGACAAGCCTTCATCCCCCAGGATACTTGCAGACATGCCTATGCATGATGCTGCATTTCAATTTAAGAACAGTAAGTAATACTACACTGATGGACTTTTCCCTTAAGGGTAGCATCCCCAGGATTTCAGTCAGCACAAGACTTTTAATGACCTTTTATCTGGACATCAGTAAACGGGGGAGAAAAAAAATACATTAGACTTTTTCCAATTGACAACTTAATAATTAAAATAGGTATTTTATATATTGTAATGGAAACTAATGAAATAAAGTTGGAAATATGTCCTTTATTATACTGAAGCATGAGGACAGTTTTATCTTTACTAGGGTGTTGGTGATGTATGATTATCTTGATCAAAGTCTTTGGTTAAATCCCTGTCTGTGCACCACAGCTTATCTCTTGTTCCATATGTATATGAATATAGGCATTCCTGGATCAAGAAACACAGCATATACATAATAGAAGCAGATAAGAAAAAGGAGAAAGAAATGACGTGGGGGCGGGGATTCTGCCACATGTCAGAATCCAGTTGGGATGCGAGCTAGTCCCAAGCAGTGTGGGATGTTGGGCTGGTTAAATCTAACAGTTGTGCGTACAGTAACAAATGGTCCATTCATGAAGGGAAAAAAGCGTCTGTTTGGAGGCCTCTAAAATCTACAGTGAAATGGAGGGTTGCTGTCTCTTCTCCCTCCCACACAGCAGGGTAAGGAGGATGGAGCAAAGGACGTTCATATGCTCATCCCTGCGATCTGTGATACATGGCTGTAAAGAAAATAAAAACAGCTGTCTTCATGTTCCCACTAACTTTAAGACTTTAAACCGAGTGTATATGTGATACCGGCTTATATATTTCGGTGAAAATACTGCTATTGCTTGCCAACAAAAAAACAATAATAATAATATTAATGTAAAAAATGATAAAAAAGCTGTTGCCCTAGCATGATTCTATCAAGAAAGAAAAAGGAAACAACTTTTACTGCAGAAGATATGTACCCAGTTTGCTAGCAAACTAGACCATAAGGGTTAAAGATGAATTTCTATAAATAAAAATAAATATCTATGTCCCAAAACTTTAGCACAGAATGCACTCTTTAGTAGTGCTTAGTCCCAAGAACATTCTTCAGTGAAGCGACAATGTACACAGGTCCAAAACAACAATACTTTATTAGAGTTATTTACTATGCCTCC
Organism: Discoglossus pictus; assembly: GCA_027410445.1. Classification (NCBI taxonomy): domain Eukaryota; kingdom Metazoa; phylum Chordata; class Amphibia; order Anura; family Alytidae; genus Discoglossus; species Discoglossus pictus. Next base: position 184,808,013 of record CM050166.1, on the reverse strand, counting down.
TCCACATCTTTGAACAAAAGCAGCATCTGGTTCTGTACCAATTAAGTACCTGTGTGTTACATAAAGCCGTCTGACACAGAATTACTAACTCACACCAGCCCACCATAGAATGACAGAGGAAAAATAAAGAGACAGCTCATCATCTATATACTATTGTAAGAGGAACAAATAATAATTTAATGATCAACCCTTACCATGATGCACACTAAGAAATAGATAATGGCTAGGAGTGAATTACCGGACTTTTTAGGGCTCTTTTTCTATAAAATGTCTCTACTCCACATTTTCAATCTGCGCGGCACATATAAAGGAGCATATTTTGACATACGTTTAAAAAGATGGTCTTCTGTAACTAGAGTTAAGACATCAAAAAATCTATTCAACCGCAGCAAATGCTTGAGGCCGTGTAAAATAATGATGTATGTGCCAAGGCTTTGCTATGTTAGTACAGATGTGTCTGCTATGCCTGTACACAGCTATGAGCTTTTATATTAGCGTACATATGCCAGTTTGTACACATATCTTTAATAGGTGCTAACATGGATGAGACATGTAGAATATTAATCTACCAGCACTACAAAGATAACGCGCAGGTTATGTCTACTTATACTTGCAGACAAACAGCAATATTCTGGTTAAACATTTGCATACTTTATCCAAAGTTAGAAAGAATATGCATACTGTGTTAAAATAGAGAAAACAGCTATATTATTTTCACTGTGCACAATATACAAGAATACAAATGTAGCTCACGCGGTTAAAAAGGTGTGCATCTTTGCAAACCTGTTATTGCAAAATTGGCCTGTTAACTAATCTCTCCCTCACTGCTACAAATCTCCAGGCATGAGGATGCAGGCCAAAGTACAAGGCAAGAACATTGGCCAACTGTTGCTGCAGCTACATCTCCACCTCCCTCCAGCGTGTGGCTCCCATGGACCAATGGGTGCCCTGCCAACAGCTGTCCCGCCCTGCCTGAGCCTCACTGAGTGACAGCGGTGCTCTGTTAAGCAGAAGGTGTAATCCATCACTGAGAACTGCATGCAGTGTTGTCATAGTGTACCAGAAACCCTAGACACCAGCGACCCAGGCTGACACATCTGCACTTTATCTTCTCCTCATACTCCCTTATCCCCAGCAAGACTTGAAAAAAAGGGGCTAAAACTTTCAGCTACTAGTATCAGGTTACAACAGATGTTCCTTGGATGCAGAGAGCAAACTGCAAATAATTGTAATTTGCTCTAGCAGCTCAAGGATGGAGTTGCTTTTATCTTTTATAAAATCCACCTCATAAATAAAAATGATGTTCTGGCTATAATACACAAAATATATTTATTACCGATACCTTACATAAAGAAAAAAAAAAAGTAGGTTTGATTCTATACATAATAGGGTTATTTGTCTGCAGATTATTTTTAAGGTCAACTTATCATTGGTTGTTTCTTTTTGGACACATTTCCAGGGCTGAAAATAAAATGAAATAATTAAAACCGGTCACTCATCCTTTTGACCTTGGACTCGTTTGCTTGATCTGTGCTCGTTGGGCACATTCTCTTTGCTAACCATTTAGCACACTGCAAGCTCTGATAATAGTGGTTAATGTTTACTGAAACCTGTGTATGAACTGTACTAAACCTGATAGCAGAACTTTGCCTTTTCAGCCCTAACAGCATCCATGGCCTCCAATAAAAATAAAGTTCTACTCTTCTCTTGCATCAAAATGTGTACTTTTGATTGCTTTATTAAAAAGGAACCAGGCTGTACTTTATTAAGTAATTCATGCTTTTTAAATACAGATTCCATTGCACTCTATATGATTTTCTTTTTTTTTTTTTTTTTTTTTTTTTTTTTTTTACCAGCATTAGCTAGGACAAGGTATTTTTAAAAGTGTGTTGGAAAAATAAAAGGTAATAATCTTTTGTACTGCCTCCTATTTTTAAATTAACTGTGAAGTCCAATATTTAGAAAAAGTGCGAGTCTTAAGAGTAAACTTAATAAATTGAACTTTTTACTGTTGTGTGTGTTTTTTTTAACGATTAAATTTAATTATATACTGTGAGTGTCCATGGTTTTATTTAATATACTAATTTGTCACTTATGAAGGTGATCCGTTTGTTACACTTATTTGTAGATACATTTAAAATCATACTATAAGTTGCACATCATAATGTAAACTCAATATAAATGAATAAGTTCACTGTCAGTTATCGAGTCTAATTCTCCACGAATAATGCAATAAAACTGTGACTTCCATTTATTAAGGTGGCCACCATTTCCAAATATGCACTGATAACTCATTTTATAGTCAATATATTTTTGAATTTCTAGATACATCCCTAGTAGGTCTCACAACATAGTGATCTGACTGGGATGAAGTCCTCCATATCAATACTTGATTAATTTTACAGAGATATTACTAACAAGGTTAGTTTAAGACGTCCATTCCACCATAATCTATTAATACAGTCAATATGAGTGCTACTCCAGTATAAATTAATGCATTACTATCACGACTCAGGTCTAAAAATGAATGGAATTTCTTAATCTGAGCAGAAAAAGTCAGAATAATTTACTTTGATTATATTAAAGGATCCAAAAATAGTTTAACAGGCAGTGCCATCCCTCAACCACAGGATGCTTCCAGGTGTACAAAGGTAAGGTTTAATGTGTGTGCGTGAGGGAAGGAGCAGCAAAAGGGCCGCAGTCACCTTGGAAACAAGCTGCACCCTATGTTCATAGAACAAACAATGATACCTTTTGAGCCAGTACCAAGCAGGCAGGGCAAGGGGCGGCCAAACAATCTTAGACCTTAAGAGTGATAACATGCTCCATTCACAGGCCAAAAAAAGCCTTTAGGGGATAGGAGAAACAAAACAAATAGGAGATAGCAGCAACAGGCTCTGGAAACATTAGGTAACGGATAACAGATACATGTCAAAGCATCAGTTATTTTAAAGATGCAAATAGTTAATAAAGATGAAGAACAAATCTTTAAAAGTATGTTTTGTTGGTAAATGGATTAATTTTATAACATGTTGCAATCTAATTTAAAGCGCCGAAGATCATTCTGGCACACTAAATGTTAGTAACTCGTACCACAAGTATGCTTTCACAATCAAGAAGATGGATTTGTTTCACATTTTCCTTGTATAGGTAATTATTTTTGATGTACCCGAAATAAATCTAGTGCATGTAATCGTCATGCTTTCCTGACAGATGATACACACAGCCTCCAGACAGTGAAATGCGTGCAATTTACAAATGGCACACAGTGAGATCTCTCCATTTAGCGATGGTTATACCTGAGACACAGCAAACTATGGCCTAAATTACACATCATCTATCACTTGTGATCAATTATATTGACTGTATAATAGATTATGTTCTTTTATCATGTATAGGAGTTTATGGTCTGTCAGGTGATGTGACCGCTTTAACTTGTTGCCAATTAACAATCTGACTGATACTACAAAAAATTTAACTGAGGGATACATTAGTAATACATTACAGTATAAAAATACATGTAATTTGATAAATATATTTACTCGTTTTGGAAGATATTATATCAAAAAGTTAACCAATTACCCGTCATTAAAAGTATATATATATATATATATATATATATATATATATATATATATATATATATATATATATATATATATATATATATATATATATATATATATATATATATATATATTTTTTTTTTTTTTTTTTTTTTTTTTTTTGGTAAGAATCGTCCAAGTGGGGTTGGCATCCCTGAAGGGTTATGTTACCACATTTGGTGCTGGAAAAAAAAAAAAAAAAAAAGAAAGAGAGAGAGAAGAAAAACCCCTTAAACTGTGAAGGACCCTCAGACACATGGCTTAAAAGGAGCAACAGTTGGTGCCTGAAGCACTTATTCCCCCTCCCCCTGCCTCCCATCTCCTCCACACCCTTCCAGCAACTATCACAAATCCTCAGGCCTTGCGACTGCCAGCTGACAGAAGAGTTTAGTCAGCAACTACAGCGAGAGATAGAGACCTTCGATTGCTCCATCTCTCTTATCCATGTACATACCTAAAAGTCCTAAATACAGAAAACAAAAACACTGCGCTACTCGTCTGGCCTTTACACTCCTGTAATTATTATAGTACTGCAATTATAGTTAAAAACCCACAAAATAGAGTAATGTGTGATACAGATATTTAAACCTATTAACTACTACAAGCATTCACATCAAAAGGGATACCCCAAAACGGCCACTTACATTAGCTAAAAGCATTAACTGATAATTACAAATGACCTTTTACCATTAAGAAATAATTGTATTTATAGTCTAGAAGATCTAGATACGCCATTGTGATATTTCTATCCACACCACGTCAATGAATGTATGATATATATATATATATATATATATATATATATATATATATATATATATATATATATATTCCTATCCCCTTACGGCCCCCCTAAAGAACAAAAAGCATCCAACACCTTCTAGCTTCTCAATGATGCTAATCAACTACTTAACAATCAACTGAACCTAACTGGCAGCCTTGGGCAAGAGACACAGATTATATTGTATCCACAGGTATTTTGTGGAGGCAGGATATTGCCCCCAAAAGAAGAAAATTCCCACCAGAATTGAAAAAGGTCTGTTTGCACATACTCAGCCTTATTAAATTGCAATTCTGTAAATTTAAAAGGGCTCTATTTAAGCACACAGCATATTTTATTTACAGAAGTTTTTAGTTAGTGAAGACCTTGCTTTTGGATAGAAGATCACTAACTAAAAACTTCTGTAAAAAAATATACTGTATGCTTAAATAGAGCCCTTTTAAATTTACTGAATCACAATTTAATAAGGCTGAGTATGTTCAAGAGATACCAATTTGGAAACACTAAAACAAAGTAATGTTAAAACAGCTGTTGGATCCGCAAAAGCATTAATTACAAGGCTTTAAAAAAAAAAAGAAAATTTAAATTAAAGACTTTTTTTTTTGTTAAATTTAAAACTGATCAGAAAATTAGACAAAATAATGTATGTATTCACTGTATACAAATTTAAATATGGGATACTGGGCATAAAAGTGAGTGATGACATTATAAGAGTTAATTAGGATATGTACACACAAATCATTGCAAGTAAGACTATCTTGCTTAGTAACTATATAAACCAGTATGATGGATACTGTTTGCACCCCACCCTTGCGACAACACAGCAGTTTTCTGTTAATTACCCCCTGTGCTGCTTGAGGGTCCTGCTGTATTCTGGGAATCAGACTATGACAGAAGTTCCTCATCTTATAGGCTCCCCCTCCCTGATCTATGTGATGACTTCTCATAAGATGGAGGAAGTTGCTTCAGTAGAGCAGCCTATACACAGCGGCCTTCATGTTTCACTTCCTCAGGCACTGAAGCCTGTCTAGGTGCTCCGTGTCTCCATCTTATTGTCTATATTAGCAACCATTGTACTCTGTTTTTCTTTATCACTTACTAACGCACAGTCTGAACACTGAGCATTTAACTCCATTAACACACAAAAGAAGGGAGTTAAATAGCCACACATACAAAAAAACAGAAAAGACCATCCAACACAATATAGCTGGTGCACCACCATATCATATCCGTCCGATATAAAATAGTACACATTTTCTCACAATGGCTAAAGGTTTACCAAGTTTGTGCCTTTAAATTTAGGAAGCTCACACTTTTCTGTCGTTACTTGATATAAAAGGAATATGTTACATTTATCTTGGATGATGACGACATTTTAATAATACATGTCTATAGAATAAAGAGTAATAGAAAGCACAGTATGCAAGATCATATTCCTCTTTGGAGGTCTAATAAGAACCATTACTACTAAAGGTTAGATTGTAACAAGGCTAAAATAAAGAGCTATGATTGACAAAAATCATATTAGTTTTATCACGGTGTCATTATTGGTACCACAGAACACATATGCAGGACTCCCAAGTAAAAGAATGGAAGAATTAAGGTAGCAGTGTAGATGAAGAAATACATTAAGTTGCTCATTTGAACCTATTATTTATATTTTACACTGGAGTACCAATATGATGCACCCACTAGGTTTTTACAGGGAAACAGAGTAGAAGTTTAATTTTCAGATTTCAGGCCTATTATTTATTGTATTTGTTTTTTTGGAATGGTAGTTTCCACATTGTAATGTCTTATGTACATATTCGTAAATAATTAATAAAAGCATAGGTTTAATCTTCCAGCCCACTGCATGAACATATTTTAGGGAAAACATCCAATTGTGCATTAAATAAATTATATATATATATATTTATTAGTGAAATGGTACAAAAAACAGGAGCTCTGCTCAGCACTTTTTGAAACCATCACTGTATCACTACTTTTCAAAAGCACTGAAGCCATGGTACAGCCATCTCGTATCCCATTGATGTGAAAACAAAAAAATAGGGGGATGTGTTTTAGGTGAAAACAAGTGGTCTGCTTACAATAAATAAAGCAAAAATAGGTGAAGGATATACTGCATCCAAGCATGATCCTATTAAACATGTCTGCTGAATACAAAATCAGGTATTCTAGATATTCAGCAACAAATAGCATTTAAAATGTAGGCTGCCTGAGCCTTCACAACAGCAACCAAATAAAACAAAAAGACTAGATAAACACACATTGGGAGTATAAAGATACATGTAATTTGATAAAATCATTTGTTTTGGAAGATGTTATATCAAAAAGTTAACTAACTACCAGTCATTAAAAGTATAAATACATTGAGATATATATATATCTCTCATGTATTCTTAAAAGTAATAATGCACCTACTAAAACACGGTTACTTTTTAATATGCTATTCTTTAGATCTATCTAGAACTCCATATCTAAATCTTATTATTGAGTACCTCTCCTGTCCTATGTTATCCTTTCTTTGCCCCCACCCCCCATATGGGATAATTGGCTCCAGTGAATGTCATAGGAATTGGGCAGAAACTTTTCTCCTTAGTGAATATCCATGTGACCACTGAACAATGAAAATGTTTAGGAGCCACGATATGCATTACATTTAGAAATATATGCAGAATGCATAAAATATTCAAATATTAGGAGTTATAGCTCCCAGAGGTTCTCAAGCCCTTGATTAAGCAGGAAAAAAGCCACAGAGCAAGTTTTTAATAAAAAAAATAAATAAATACGTTTGATGACTTTGCAGGACCCTGGAGGGATCCATGATATATTGGTGTAAATTGGGTGTGAGAGGGCATTTATATTTTTGGAGAGCTGTGGTTGCACTGAATGATGCAAGGACTCTGCTCGGTGAGGGGGAAGGGGTGTGGTGTCAATTTCAATATCCAGTTATCAAACAAAACCTCTGGACTTCTGTCTGTTCCCTCCCCCTGTATCCTTTCATCCACTATTAAAAACACCTAAAAGACATCTTCCTCCATCATCTGGCTCCCCAGATTAACAAAATGGATTCCTATAATCATAAATTCATATTTCCCCACCCCCAAAAAAAATTACGTTTGTGACTTGAACAACTGCCAATATTGTTACTGTACATACTTGACAAACCAGTATCTTTTTTTTTTCTTGAGCAGCAGTGGTCCTTTAGATATGGACCGGTTTGCCTAATCTCTGCTGTAACAAACAGATGTATATTTATTTACAAGAGGGATGTGGTGGAGTCAGTTTATTTGTATGATGTAGCATTAAAGTATAGTTTAGAGGGCTGGGCTAGATTAGCAGAACCTTCTAAACAGACGGGTCCAATCTAAAGATTGTAATCATAAAGTCTTTTGTCTGGACCTCTTTGAAATGGTGATTACTTTCAGAAACATTATCTTATCACTTGTTTTTCACGTCTGGGATAAGAAGGTAAAGCTAACAACAAAGGGGGAGGGGAAAGAGATGCGAAAACTCATCCGTACCTGATTTTCCATCGGCGAATGCCACTCCTCTGTCCCAGTCACCAATGGGGTCACTTTAGGTTTCTGCAATTCATTTGTATCTATTAGCAATCTGAAGTCACTCCATTACGCACATCAGCTTACTATGAAACATCACTTAACCCCTCTGAGGCCATCCAGCAGAACAGTCACTAGCTACTACACAGTTAAACTTTTCAAAAAGACTACAAAAAAAAAATGTGTGGATGTATATATATATATATATATATATATATATATATATATATATATATATATATATATATATATATATATAATGATATACAAGGCACTACACATGTGATAAACAAGAAAAGTAAGCATACTAAATGTACATGTAATAATCAAGGTGTTAACATATAGACCAAAACAATGGAAGACAAAATAAAATGCAATAGCGATTGTTTGCAATATGATGTAGGAAGATACAACCACCAAGAGGAGAGTTTGGTCCTGTCTGGATAACAGCTCATGATGCTACTTTGCAGATGGATGGGCAGAAAAAGGGTTAAGTATCCACAGTAATACAAACACACAAGAGAAGAGAATACAAGTGGTTAAGACAAATTTAGGAGTGTATTGACTTCTGGGAAGTCATAGCACCCACCCAGCCCCCTAATTTGTGAGACATTGCATCCCTGGAGTGTATCAGAGCCATTGTACTCAAGCCTCCCATATAAAGCTGTGCATGCAGAGCCTCCCTGTGCTGTGAGAGGAGTGCATATTTATACACAACTTGGATCTCATCTCAGGACATCCTCCCTTCCAGGATCATATGATGAACCAACACCCACCAGATTCCTTGTTTTCTTACTGGTACAACTGAACCTGGAAGCGTTACACAGTAAGGCAGGGCACCTGGTAGTCTTTCATGAGAGTGCGTGCTGGCCATGAATCAGTTCAGAAACCTGGCACTGATGTATAAGTTACCTTTCCAGCATCTCGTTACCATCCTCTGAAGGGATTTATCCACTTTGCTCCTGGAGGGGCCTGCACTGCAAGGCTTTGCAAAGTAGGAGTGAAAGCTCACAAAGTAACACTCCCACACCTCTTACTGGCAACACCTTAACCCCCTCACTACTAGGAGGAACTATGAAGAGCAACAAGCTATAACCTAGCAAGAAACCCATAAGGGACATTCTGACATTAGGAGGAGTTTGGTCATCACAAATACATTGGCACAAGCACTTTTAGAGAAACAAAAAAACTTCATCACTTGATAGGGTTAAAGATTAGTTCTCACATGCAGTGTTACATGGCTGAGTGCTGTAACCTCTTGCTATGTTGCTAAAATGGGATCCACTTAACAGCCCACCCTCCCAATGATTGAGGAATGCCAGCAAAGCTATGCACTCACTCCATCTTTATGTTAACTACACAACGCTAGTCTCTAGGTGTAACCTATAATTAATTGCTAAACACATCCATCTTACTAAACCCTCCCATCATGTGTCCCTACCAAGGTTACAAGGACATTGACTGCAGGAGTTGGATTGCAGACACAACAGCACATAAAATAAAAAAAAACAAGGATGTGGAATAATTATTAGGGAGTCGTAGAAGCACAATCCTTGAGGAGGGAAATGAGTTCCCAAACAGGAAGAGCCAAACGGTCCAGATCATTAGTTTCTAGCTAACATCCTCTCTATAAGGGAACCAATGGGTCAAAGCACAAGACAGGAGTAATGTGATCCTACTTAGCACAGCAATGCTTGGTGTGATCTTGCTAAACGAAAGTTACTCGGGACATCATACAATTACCACAATTTCCTCAACCCCATTCCAAAGACAAAAAATTAAAAACATGAGCATACATACCCTACAACTTACATTCAAAATGTAACATTCCTTCAGTGGCAATTTGATTTTGCTGTTAAATACTGTACCATACACTGGCAAAATGTTAAAATTACAAACATATATATATATATATATATATATATATATATATATATATATATAGCGATTAAAACATGCTTTTTCTCTTACTGTAATCAAACTGCACAATCCGCATTTAAACAAAAAAATAATAATTTACACTAACACTTGGAAAGAGATAAAATGGGAAAGTTGTTGTAGTTGCTTATGGGTAACCAGTAAAACTGATCAGTGAAACTATAAGGAGGAGGTCCTTCAAATCCAACAATGAATAAAAGTGTTGGCTTCAGGGCTTGGCAGTAGGGGATATATCATGGCGGCTTAAATAGATTTCAGGTATCAGCAGGGGTTTCTCAGGGTATACAACATGGTCCCTTCATAAAAAGCGTGGTTATCTCTAGAAGTCTGGAGCCAGCGGTGACTTGCCTAGCTCAGCAATTAAAACATGCTAGCTCTTTTTTTCAGTATCCACAATGTGATAGACGGTGACATGCTGCAGTACCCTCCTAGGAGTGCATGTCTAAGATAGGGAATACTGTTCTCTTTAGTCCATGTGCACGGCAGGACTCTTGAGCCTCATTTACCAGAGATGCTATCTACCAAAATTACATCCTATCCTCTGGTACTTAAAAGATGTTCTGTAAACCCTAATAACTTCCAAAAACAGAGTGGCCTTTTCATTAAAGGGCTATTAAAGGTTCATATGTCGGATATGTTCTTCTGAAGAACTTGACAAAAGGTTTGTCTATCTTTTTAACCCTTATTATTTAATACTTGGTTTAATGGAAGCAAGCATTTCCATTTAGTCCTATAGAAACACTGCCTTGGTGATGTGGATGTCAAATGGAAGTATCATTTTCAAAAAGACTATTCAGAAAAGGACTATTTGATTTGTGTTTTGGGATGTGTTGCCGTCTATTCCCCCATTATGAATACTAGTTCTTAAATTAGCATAGTAAGAATACAGTATAGGACTCAATTAATCCTTTAAATGCATTTTGCCACATTGTAGTGTTTTGTCTTTAAAATCTATTCTATTTTTTTGTTACTAAACAATAAGCCCTTAAACAGTAGTCCATTCAGCAAGATTACTACAGATCACTTGCCACCTTGTATTTAAAAACTTGCTTCCACACCAAGAGACTGTGGCAAACGTAAAATTTTAAAGCATTTCAAGATTACCCAACAGTTCACCGTAAATGTTTTTTTGTTAATTTATCTGCCTTCATGAAGTTGGGGTTAATCCATCTGGAAAAAGCTCTATGTAGGTTTATTATAATATTTGGTATGTAATTACCCACTAAATACACTCATGGGGCTAAATACACTCATATTTGCTATACTAGGGCTTTATTCTGTGTTGCCAGGTTTTCAAGATGGACAATTCTCTTTGAACTTTAAGCACCATTTATTAATAAAAGAACTAGAGATATTTCACCATACTAAAAATAAAAATCCCCACATATCTATGTGATCATACAGAAATGTATATGTATGTAATATATATATATATATATATATATATATATATATATATATATATATACATATATATATATATATACATATACATATATACACACACACACACATACACACCTCTTACCATCCCATGCAATGATTCTGTATTCTCGGTAGAGATGGGATGGATGAAAACTCCTCATTCTTAAAAAGATGCTCTAAAAAAAATCTAAAATGTGCATAGCACCCACCCCAAAACTCAACCGTCTTTTCTACATCCCCAGGCCTGATCAAAGAGAGATGCCGAGCTATACACTTTTAGAAACTCATACAAAAAATAGAAATTACACAGACAACGGTTTTCACTTATTTGGTAAATATATATGTCATGTAGATACTGATGTATTCAAATGTGTGCAATTTAAAATATAATGGGCAAAGACACCAGTCTCCCCATCTCGTCTCTAAAAAGGTAAACGTAATTTAATTAACAAAAGGATCTTCAATCATTGCATCATTAGCCTTGGCAACAGGCGGAGCAGGTAAATCCACAGTGTGCTCTGTTTAAGCTGCTCGCTTTGCTATGGAAACGCTTGGTCCTAAACTTTAGCATGTGGTCAGCAGTGGCTTCAATAAGATTGCAGGCTTGTGCTGTGTCTAAAACTAGCCAGACTGGATAGTTTCAGACAAGATGGACAGCTGCTGCAAAGTACTGCCAGCAAGCTGCTTTGTCTTAGTTTCCAAGTGGAATGTACATGTCCCTGTTTCGAACGGCAGCAGCTTATAACATTTAAACTTGAAGAAAAAAAATAATAATATATATATATATATATATATATATATATATATATATATATATATATATATATATATATATGCTCATATGTTAGGAGCTAGCAGTAAAACTTTAGAAGCTTTGGCTCCCTGGATATGTCAAGCCCTACTTTAAGAAATATTCAGTGGCCAAAATTAAATAATTTCCTAGGATGCTGGCATTTTTTTCAGCATACACTCTTATGGTTCCAGTAATTCTTAAGTGTCCTGAAAGAAGAAAAAAAAACATCCCAAATATTGTAATCCCCTTGTATTTACTTCTAGATTCATTTAATTTAATAGCCATCAAGGCTACTTTCAATAGCCCTCTTTATATTAGGTAAGAATAACACCAGCCCAAATCTTAAGTCAATCAATTAACACTTTTATCTTATAGCCAACCCCCAGAGTGACTTTTTCAGAAACTCTTCACAATGCCTGTGGGGGGTTTTCAATAGTTTCTCCAACCCCCTCAGCACTAAACACCAGGGAAGTCTGGAGTCTGCAGGTGAATCCTTGTCAAGCTATTCATATTCCTGGTCCCTGGATTTCTACAGAGGCTTTGAGGCTCTCGCAGCTTTACTTGTCTGAATCACACTGAGCAAACAGTCCCCACCCGTCACCCACTGCTTTTGTCTGAAGCACCTTTTCACTGAGATCTACCTTTGTTTAATGGCAGCGCTGCTCACCTGAATGCTCAGGCACCAGTGAAAACAAGATACACCGGAATGCTTCTGTTCTGCCAAGGAAAACATACACTAATATATACATTAATACACTTTTTATTTTTGTGTGTGCGCAGGATTATTTTTGCGGCAACACTGTAGAATGCTACTGGGAAAAAAAACTAGGTGCACAGACCTGTCACTTTTATATATACTTGGTTTACACACAATATCAAACATCCTTGTCTGTAAGAACAAGTCATAAATGCCTTCAGAGTCCATATACAACTTGGGGGCTTGCAAGCTTAACCTTGAAACAGGTTTTGAAGCTTTGCTGTGGTTATACTATAACTAATGAAGTCTGTGCGTATAAATGTATGATAGACACAAAAGCAGAACTTAAAAATAATGAAATACATATTATAGTAGCATCCTCTGTGTTGCAGGACCAGCAAGCCTTCAATAGGATAATTACCATTCTGCACTCAGATATTAGAAAGCAGCCGACAGATCCTACCAGAATTGCACTGTTAATCTCCAATTACATCACATCTGCCGTTCCCCTTTCCTTATCCCTCTATATCAGATTATTAATGTAGATGAAGCCATAACCAATTAACCTGAATGCTGCAAGACTAGCATGTTTATCTTCTCCTGCAACTCTCCGAGCCAGGTGCAGTTTGCAAAGCTACCCTTTCAACCACCATGTTTATGAACGCCATATGTAAATTTGCTTCCTGCTTTGTACATGTGAAGGCGATGCTGCCCATTTAGGTATGTGGCTAAACAGCACTATAAAGAAAGGCGTTCAGGTGCTAGATGGTCACCGTCATAAAAGCATAGAGTTAGACCTAAGGTTTCTTAAAGATATGGCTGTATAATGTACAGGGTACATAAGAAGTGTGTAGCTAAATAGCTACATATATATATATATATATATATATATATATATATACACATACATATATACACACGCAGAAAGGAACTAAGGTAAAACTAACACAAGGAATTAATATGTCATGTAGTGCATCTTATCTCTGAAATGCTGAAACATCTTACTAGATGACAAATTACATCAATATAATTATTTAGAATCTGGGCAGTCTTTGTATAAATATATTTTTGAATACAAAAAAAAAAAGAAAATCAATATATGCAGCCACATATCCTATAGTATGTCCAAAACACTCACTCAAAGGGTTAACACACTGCTGTAAAGTCAGGCTAAGCACCTATCTTTCAAGAAGTCACTTTTATTGAGAAACTGGTTGCAAAGATAAACCAGAAAGGTGACATGTAAGTTTCACCTTCATGTGACCTTTAAGGCAGCATATAAGGGCTGTCCCAGCAATTGCACTGGACCTTACAACAAACTCATGTGGGGTTTGGGGTGCTGGTCTGTCTGTAGTAAATAGCAGAGGATGCGCAGTATATGATAGATACATAAACAGGATAATGTTTGTGCTGCAGCCATGGTTTGTAAGCTGAGGATCTCTCCCTCCACACCTCCATCTTGTGATGTGTAACTTTCATCCTTTACCTGATTGCAGATAACAGGCTCAGGGAACTGTCCCACCCTTTACTGCTTAACATGTCAGAACAATGATTCACTTTACCTTTTTTGTCTCTCTAGACTGCCAGGGTAATAAACCTAATGGGCAAAGTCTTTCCTTTCAGCACTATGCAAGCAGTGGGAGAGCAGAGGGTGCTTAACCCCTGTGCTGCCAAACTGCGATGCAATACAGAGACATGTATCTGGGATTCTTTAGCACGAGCTGCAAGTGCATTCATTTGCATTACTATAAATACCGCAACAACGCTAAATAAAACATCATATCAAACCCACAAACTATAACTTCCCTTATATTAGCGTCAAATTGTATCATTTTAGTAAAAAGTTGAGTTTCAGTCTCCATTTTTTGAGCATTCCCATTAAAAAGAAAACCCAGCAAATGTAATTATTCTTACAAACAAAATGATTTTGAAATGGACATATGAGCATCCCAAATGTGACTTTAAATAAAGCCACTTGTAGCTATTTTCAGGGTTTCTACAGCCGCCAGTTAGGCTACTAGCTCACATAAATAAGATGCCATTACTTCAGTCAGTAGCATCAAGGGCATTTACAAAAACAATCATTCGGTGCAGCACATTCTTAAAAAACTAAAAAGTGGAGACATTTGTTAAAATACTGAATCCTTCTCATTACATAGATATGAGGGTTAATTTTAGCACACTTCTGTTTAGCTGCTTAGCAACACTTATCCTATGACCTTCAAAGAACCACCTTCTTTTAAAGGGGATAACCAATGCAACCATCCTAAGGATTTATCTTTGCTTTGTTCATTGTAGATTACACACAATTGCTCGTTTTCAGGTTTCTTTTTACACTCCTTTTGAAAAACCTTAAGATTAGGAATGTTGTTTTTGTCCACGTGATAAATTTATTGAATTATATCAGGACAGAATCATTAAACTAACACAATGAGGGGGCATTTCATCATCTCCTGATTGCTAAAAGCATCACAACTAGATCAGACAGCGTAACTCAAGCAACTCTCAGAAAATGGAAGCATCCTCTACACGCCCCACTATGCCTACAGCACATGTAAAACAAACTATCCCCAGCCCTGTAACTCATTCAGTGCAAAAAGGAAAGGCTGGGACTGCAGATTTCATTGGCATTGTATTGTTTGAGAAAGGATGCCTCAAGGGACCAAGTACCAACTTTTGGTTGGTTTTATGATAAAAGTAATGAGATATCCTTTGCAAGTGGAGATGCATTTCTCTACTGAAAGAGGCCTGTAGTATATTACATGACTTGTAAGACACCAGTAGGCTAATCTTATAAAAAAGACATTTTATATATGTATGTCAACACAATATGGCCAACATGTATACTAGTTAAAGATGCTTGTAATAAGGAAACCAAGGACACAGAGCATATAAATCCCGATGCACTTATCTTGAAAGGTTATAAAAAGCCATCTGACACATTATACATAAACTGACTACCAAGTCAATGATCATCTTTTTCTTTCAAGCCACGGTTTATGCATCATGTACATATCGGTCATCTGATTTCATGTATCATCTTAGTTGCAATCCAGTATTAGAGGTGTATGTGTAACTGACCACTTACAAGTTTGCTCTCTGATCCCTCACTCTGAAGCTAAGAAGTATTTAGAACGTTGTTGTTGATGGCGAGGTTACCACAACACAACATCCACCAAATCTCATATGATGTAAAACAATTTCTTGGCCATAGATCTCTGAAGCTACCAAAGGCCCACACTGATGGCAGCATCCATGTCTATATAAATGAAGGTGAACCTCAGAAGGTCAAGTCGCCATTGCACAGTGAACCCTTTGAAAACACAAGTATATTTTTTTGTGATTGTGTCATATTATGTTATTAGGACGCAATTTATTTCATTGTCCATCATGAACACAAAAACTAATGGATACCTGCAATATTCCAACCAGAAATGCGAATATAATTGAAGAAGAAATTACATTCTACGGAATAAAAAAACAAATATGCAAAAATCATTAGTATGGTTATGTAGTGTATAGAAACTACCTTTCCAAAAAAATACCTAAAATTAAAAAACTAATTGCACATAAACCAGGGTTGTGATCATGAACACGCATGGACAACAGTTTCTATCTGCCATTTTCCATAGTGAACATAATATGTCTACATGGATGCCATTTGTGAAGACTTCAGCAGAAGAGGAGTTAACACATGAGAGGAGAGCGAGTGCTCTCCATCAGATGCACTTCCCTCCCATAAGTTAGTTCAGAGTAGTATGTTGGTGCTGCTGTGCTGGCTCCTAAGCCGTGTAGAATTTCGTAATGGAATGTGAACTGCTCATCCGGATCTGGGCTCGTTCTATCTCCTAGCCAGTAAGGAGCAGGGGAGGACAGATCTGCTGAGACAGGAGAAATCTCTCTCCTCCTCCTCCTTTTATAACCCATCAAGGATGCCTTACGGAGACGTACAGACTAAAGGCAAATTCTTGATAAAAGTTAAGTGGGCAAGAACACAACATCAACAGCAAAACTAAATAAAAATGCAACAGTCAGAAAGTGATGAGCGCAACAGATGTAAGGAAGTCAAATGGCAGCACATTGTCTTTATGGGTGTGAGGAGGAGGAGGAAACAGAAATGGCTTTTTTTCTAAAGTTTTCAAATCTCAATTAAAAGAAGGTCCAGGGTACCCAGATACATCTGTACATATTAACTTTACAGATATATTGCAATAGATGTATACACATAGCAAAAGAATCAGAGAGAATTAAGCGTATTAACTCCATCTCCCTCCCCAGGAAGCCAAGCATCACGGAGGAGAGACGGAGGAGTGGAAAAAAAAACCTGCCCTGCTTCTTAGCAACCATTAAGGTCGCAGTCTCCTAAGCGACGAGTCTTAACTAGTTTTATCTACTTAGGGGGGATAGTGAGGGGGGAAAACTTAACTTTATAAACCACCTACATTAAAACATGAATACAATTACCTACATAACTTCACAAAGTAAAATACTGCAAATTTCAGATGTCATTAGTAAATATCCAGCAAATTAAGATGTTTTATGCACGAGGAAGTGATGAACTATGTAACAAGATAAGCATCAAAGGAAAACGGTTTGTTACTCTGCGGCAACGAGGGTTTGACTTAATAGAAGTAAAAATATATATATATATATATATATATATATATATATATATATATATATATATATAGATTCAAAGTTTTGTACGTCCTAGCACCCTGCACATCCCCCCCATCTCTGCTTTGATGCCAGGCTCCTTCCTGTACTGATGATGACGATAGTAGTTTAGTCCTGCTACGTGTGATTCCTCTTCTGATCCACAGCATAAGGCACAGATGCTAGGCATGCAAATAAACACTGACTGCTTTATAACTATAGCATACATAGGGAAGTATAAGGGTTCATTTTGCCATTCTTCCCTTTAAATGTGATAACTCTGTGGTTGGAAAGTTTGTCAAGGCCAGCAGGCAGGCGCCCCCACCTCTCTCCTTTGCACACAGCAAGTGGTATCAGAGAACAGACGAAAGATACATGGTGGATGCCGCAAACACAGGGAGGGGGGATATCTGCTATCAGAAACTACCAGGGGCAAACTTCATCCACTACACATTTTTATTAACCTCTTCAATGTCACAGGCACTGAGTATCCTGGAATTGAAGGGGTTAAGAAACTCTCATACCCAAAACACATAATTTTTTTTAAAGAATATATATATATATAGATTTTTGTTCTTACCTTAAATGGGATGTCTTCATCTCAACTTCTAGATGATTGGAGCAGGTAGTAAAAAACGGAAAAAAGAATCAAGATATAAAAAAAAAAATAATATAAAAAAGTCTGAGTTTGTAAAGCAAGGTAAAAAAAAACTAAAAAGTTTTAGTGTGTTAGTGAGAAAGTTTGGTAGTCCTGTCCTCGTCAGGCCACAGTACTAACAGCAGCACCATCCAGGATCTGGTGGTGCTTGCTAGTTAAAAATAAACTTTGCTTTAGGAGGAGATGATCTGGCTGGATTCCTGAGCTCAGACGGTTTAATATGGATGAGCATCAGGTCCTGGAGGCAAAATGCTGCTCTTGGTGGTGCTGCTGCTGTTGCTGCTCAATGCTGGTTGGTAGAGAGACTTTAACAAGGAAGGGGAAGGAGAGTCAAGAGGGCGGGGAGAGAGATGGGAGAGGAGGAGAGGGGGAAGGGAGGCAAAAAAAGCAACATCATCTCCTACAACATCGGGCCACAACTTTAAAAAGTTTTTCTTTTCACTTTATTCTACTGAATTGCATCCTCTATACACATTCACTGAAACCAAAACGTGCTAACTAGCAATGACGTGAAAACAAAAAGATGTAGGCGTGACTGTGTATATGTTTAAATATACCTGTTGATTTAAGGTGTGCCTTAGCTGGATTTCCCCCTACATTGTCATGGTGGAGGGGGTTTGTATCTCAATTAAGCTATGAGCTATACAAGGATGGACAGGGCATAGTAGACAGGTCAGACAAATTTCAGTCCACTGGTGAAGGAACTGGCAACCCACTTCAGTATCTTTGCCAAGAAAACCTTATGGATGAGCACAGCCAGAGACAAGATGTGCCTGGGGTGCTGTGTTCCATATGGTCAGGGAGAGTCGGACACGACTAAACAACAACAAATGGATTTCAGAAAATAAAATATGCAACGCTTTTAGCCCAGCTGAATTAGAAGGATTCATTGCTGCTGTTAGCTCAGAACTGCCTCATCTGATTTCATTTCTGTGTAAAATGTCAGCACTACAAAGGTCAAAATGTATTTGCATAGACAGAAAAAAAAGGCCATAACACATAAAGCTGCATCCCAGCCTCCAGCAGCAGTTAGTGGTCCCTGAGTGATGTTCATGGGGGTTGTGCCTGGGAAAAAAACAGGCTCTTGCCTCAGCTGTTAGCTTTTTGAGGTGCTCCTACAGGTGAGGGTTTTTTTTTTTAAGGGCGGAGATCTTTAACAACAGTGCAAGAGTGAGAGAAGGAGCTTGCAAAGTTGTGTAAACGAAGGAATTCTATGTAGATGTGCAAAGTTCACAGGGCTCATATTATCTGTGCTGCCGTCACACTTGTCTCTGCACAGCAGTCTCCTCACCCCTCTGCACTATGGTGGAGGCAGGTACATCAGGTCTTAGGGGCGCTTTATGTTTTTTTTACCTAAACTCACTTGCTCCTCTTTCTGCTTCCCTCTCCCCCTCATACGTCCTTGTTCACCCTCCCTCCCTGATAAAGAAACCATCACGTGTTTCATCTGCTGGGGACACGTTACTGTGGTTGCTGCCTCTTCACTAGCAGCTTGTTGCAACAAACTAGCATCTATAACCCCCAACCACCATGCATCTCTGGGGAAAAACATATTACACCCACTTTCTTTCTGCATTCAGCAGTGTGGTAGTCTCAATACACCTGGTGGTTATAAAGAGCATACACATATATATATATATATTTGTTCAGTTGTGTACGACTCTCTGTGACCCTATTTACGCAGCACACAAGACACATTTTTTGTCTGGTTGTGCTGATCATAGAGTATTATTGCCAAAGAAGAAATCCAGAAGTGGGGTATATATATAGAGGCTTGATAAATCCAGGAAGCCTCAGCACAAAAAGATGTTTGGCTGGCTCCTAACTTTAAAATAATTTTGTGAACCCATGAGATATATATATACATACCCTATATACTATGTGTGTATATATATATATATATATATATTACACATACACCTCTTAAAAAGGTAAAAAAGGTATGCAAAGTTTACAGCTATATATATATATATATATATATTAAAAGGTATGTTAAGTGTGCAAGGTGGCCCAGTGGTTAGGATGCAGGTGTTTTCACCACAGCATCCTGGGTTTGAATCCAGCCAGGGAACCAAGAGGTCACGCTGGCCAGTACTTGGATGGGAGACCACCTGGGAATACCAGGAGCTCTATGCTGTGGCCCACTGGAGAAGGAACTCACAACCAACTCCAGTATCTCTGCCATGAAAACCAAGTGGATCAGCATAGTGTGTTGTCCATGAGGTCACGGAGAGTCGGACATGACTGGGCAACGCCATTTACAAAGTGTACATAGCTATTAGCAATAACCTTCTAACAGAGTACTTTTACTTAGAGAGACCATAGTTGGAAAAAATGTAAAACAAATATTATGAGCAGTCTTGGCAGTGAAGCAGTTAAATTGATGAAAGCAGGGAATGGAGTGAGACTTCCTGTCATGGAGGGAAGATACTGCACACTAGGTCCATGTGGTTCCCATTGGCAGCTGTGGGGTTAATACTGAACTCCAGAGCAGTTAGAGGCAGGATGATAAAATAAAATAATTCTGACCTATCCCCCAATCTATATCAGGTTACAGCAAGTGATCTGTTTAGTGCCAATGTGGGCATCAGAAATTGTTACTATAGTGCATCATGTTGGGCCCGTTAGTATTAAAGGGGCTCCAGCTGGGGTTTGGGGTAATACAGTCAGCTACAATGTATTTAATAACCTCACATAATATATCGGTATCAGGAAAATCATTGTTATGTATACATTATACTATTAAAATAGATGTTTTTTGGCTTTCTTTGAAAATGTAGCTTTTGTTATGTCCATACACACTTTAGACAGTGAATATACCTAGGCTGTAGAAGCTAAAGTACTACAAGGTATAATCACTAAATAAGTTCTCCAATTCCTATGTTATCCCGTGGAGGCTTCCTGGGATAGCATAGATATTTGAAAGTTTTCCTCCATAATACTAGTTTTCATCTTGGGGGCTATATCTAAATGTCTTGGGACCAATTTGATGCCTGAACTGAATAGGCAGCAAGGTTATATTTATTTCAAGCACACAAAGCCCACATAGCCATGCTGTAAGATTTCAGTACATACCATCCTTGCCATGTCTCGATGCTTGTTGTGTAATGGGATTCCCCAGTGCTTAACCCTTTAAAAAAAAAACAGAACATCCTCATAAAGTGTTTGTTATATTCAGTATATAATGATATCTACTAAGAAGCAACATGTAAAGCACAGCATACATCAATGTCGTCACCGTACCAAGTCATATTCAACTCCCGAGAAATATCTGACATTTATTTGGCCTGCTATGAAATATCTAGTAGAAAATAAGCATCTGGGACCTTCTATAACCTGAATAGTGAGATCTATGGCATTCCTGGTGATGACCAGTTTACATTCCCGTAACTCATCTAATGTGCAGTCTAACACTCTTCAATTAAAGGTATATCTAAGTGTTCCCCTTTTTTCTAATCTAAAACATGCTGCTTATATCAGAAACACCCATTACATTGAGTCATTCAATACACACACAGATATATTTTAAAATTTATTTTCCACACCCCCAGCGCTGCTTACATAGGCACAGTGTACCTCCCAATAGAAACACTGCATTTGAGTATGTTTTTTAACTCTATGTTTTTTTTAACTTCAAGCCAACAGCAGCACAGTGCAGAGATCCACAGAGCAATGCCTGGGCTCCTCCTTGCTTCCTTGTGCAGGGGACTATACATTCCATGATGCCTTGCTGCACAAACTGACTTCACAGGTTGAAACAATCTATTAGCTGCCTGTGATTGACCAAAACTAATTATGAATTTTATGCTAATTTTAGCAGGCATTTCCAGGGGCGTTAGCTCTCAAAATCAACTATGTCAAAAGATTTGGCAAGCTTTAGGGTAAGGATAATAATGTTTATTTTGGTATTTTTTTCATGCAAAGAAATGTTTTTTATACCGTACTGATTCTGCTTTATCAGATGCATTTATAATCCAGGAAATTTAAATATGCCTTTAACCCATCTTCACGTTTAATAAGTTGTTCTCCAGAGCTGTATCTGTATCCCAGAACATCAAAGAAGTATGGCCTGACATTCCTGCCTTTCACAGATACACACGGCATATAAACACTAAATAAGCAATACAAAAGGACCACTGCAGTTCAAGAAAAAAGTCAGTTGTTTGTCAAGTGTACAAAAATATCAATATTAGCAGATGTGGGCATAAAGCTTTTTTTTGTGTGGAAAACCTAAATTTTTTAAGTAACCACTTCTGGATCTCTACCTTGTCGTGGTGAAGGGGCTGGTGTACCTCAATGAAGCTGTGCGCTAAATTATGTAGGGTCACCCAAGATGGGCAGGTCATAGCAGAGAGCTCAGACAAATCACAGTTGACGGGAGAAGGAACTGGCAACCCACTCCAGTGTCTTTGCCAAGAAAACCATATGGATAAGCACCACCAGAAACACAGACAGATGTACCTGGCTGCTGGGGTCCATATGGTCAGCAAGAGTCGGACACGACTGAAGGACTGAACCCCACATCAAAAATGTATTAGTACAGGAATTAATTTTGTATTTTTGTTACATCACTTCCACAGAGCTGAATCACAAGGGGTGTGTTTTGGCTATTAATGAAGTAATAAGGAAGGAGGGAACAGTGAACCTTTGTTAAAAAAACTGGATTACATTTAAACTGACGCCACACACCTTCCCCTCATTGGCCCATTAGTAGGATTCAACATTAGCTCTCCGAAAATATAAATGCCCCTTTCACACACACAACTTCCATCATATATCATGGATTCCTCCAGACTCCTGCAGAGGCACCAAATGTATTTTTTCTAACTAAAAACTGATTGACTTTTTTTCTGATTAATTCATTTTAATGAATTTATCTAATTAATTCATCTTATTTAGAATTCAAATGTATATATGTTTTTTTCAATGTAAAGGACCCCTGTATCTTTGGAAAAGTGTTATATGTTTGTGAAGTAGGAAACAAACATATAACATTAGCATCCATTTAAGCCAAGAACCCCTTCTGGATCGCTACCTTGTCGTGGTGAAGGGGCTTGTGTACTTCAATGAAGCTGTGATCTATACCATGGAGGGTTACTCGAGATGGGCAGGTCATGGCAGAGAGGTCAGACAAATCGCGGTTTACCTTATGGATTGGCTCAATCACACTCAAGATGTGCCTGGAATGTTGTGGTCCACAGGGTCATAGAGAGTAGGACATGACGGAATGACTGAACACACAAAAGCCAAGAGCATGAAATCATTTTTAAAGGAAATATTATATGTAGCTGACTGTTGTGTCATGGCAGCTATTCACCTTGGACTGCTAGTTTACCTGAAACCTGAGAGGTCATGCTACTTGGGAGAGGTATCCTACCTGGATTTGCTCTTCTATTTACTCATAGTTTAAGGTGATTTTTTACAGTGCCAGCTATATCAACATACTTTTATCAGAATTAAGTTTCCTCCTAGTTGTTAAATCTGGTTAGGCATAAAAGCAAATGTCTGCTATCATTAAAGCAAAATTAAATATAATATATAAAAAATAAAGATACATTTGAATTTTTTTTTGTCTATAATCAAGTCAGGTTCTTTACTGTTAATATGCAATTATGCTACCATTTTAATTCTACTAATCATCTTCTAGAGATGGGAGGAGAGATTAAATGCAGATGGAGTTTCTATCTATACCCTGGAAATGTGGTATCTAAACCTGACAATAGGACTAATGTAAAGCTCATTAGCTTACAAGCAAAACCTCTCCTGAGTAAGCGACAGTCGGGATCAGCTCAGAATATAAAATGTGGCCCTTTAATAAGAAGTAAATGCATATAAAAGTTGTGTTCATTCTTTTCTATTTTTTAAAACCATTTAATTATTGAAAATACCCTATAGAAAACAGTGATGACTGCCGTCCTTTAAAACACTGATTATTTTCTATATTATAAATTGGCTTTGTATATAAACAAGATTTTTTTTTACATTTCTTTGCATCCAAATATGCAAAAACCTTGTAAATTTTCAAGCAGATGTCAGCATTTGGGATTATTTTAATCCTGACTAGTGTGAAAGCAGGGTCTTACTGTGTTTAATTGACTGAGAAACAAAATTCCAAACAAATGTTAATTATTTTTATCCAAAATGCTGAGCTTTAAAAGATTTTTTGTGTTGTTCAATCGTTTCTGACTCTCGGTGACCTCATGGACCGTAACGCACCAGGCACATCTTTATGTCCATGGTCATACTGGAGTGGGTTGCCAGTTCCTTTTCCAGTGGGCCAAAGCATACAGCTCCTGCTATTCCTAGGTGGTCTCCCATCCAAGTACTAACAGACAAAACCCTGCTTGACTTCAGGGTGGTGTGAGCTCTTGGTTCCCTGACTGGAATCGATCACAGGTCACAGCGTTGAAAGCATTGAATCCTAACCACTGGACCACCAGGGAACCCAAGAAAGTATTCTAGCCATACTGAAATACTACAGTATATGACTTTATTAGGTACAGAAACCTCTCCCTCATGTAGCACTTTTTCTTTGGACATGAAGGCCCTTGTGGTCATTTTATGGCATCCACTCGACCCTGGGTTTCCAGCCCTTCTTATCTCAGGATCAGAAACAACACAGAGATAGTGAAAATAAGGCTGAGAACAATGGACTCAGTGTTGGGAAAACACGTAAATAATAATAACATCCATTGTTTACTGGAGCAGGAGAGACTACAGCTTTAATTCAGAGGTGAGCACAGCAGCAGTTCTAATATCTGAACAATAACCTTGTGTACTAAACTGACAGGACACAATAATCCGCCTTGCCCCCAGGTGTCCAGCATCCGTCCACTGAGGATAAAATGCAAGGCGCGGGGCCGACATCAGTCTAATACTGCAGCTTAATGCCCCGGCAAGGAAGGGGTTACATGCATGTAGTGTGTCAAATCTGCCCCCATCAAACACTGCATCAAAAACTGCCCCTGGAGTCTGAGTCGTATTTAGTGCATGGGCGTCCTTGCTGGTGTTGCTGCAGCAGGATTAAATCTAACAATTAAGCCCAGCACAAAATTTAAACTGGATTTATTGCAGATAACTTCTGGAATTAAGAAACCTGAGTGCAAACGATCATGGCGTGTTGTGTGATGTAATCCGTGGTAAATTTAATTTAATTTCATAGTTCCAGTTTAAAAGGAAACATTGGATATATATATATATATATATATATATATATATATATATATATATATATATATGTATATAATATATATACATATATATATCACATATATAGTTATGACCATACGAGTTGTTGCTGACGCTTGCGGGCTCAGGTAGCGAGCCGTGGCCCTCGCAAAGCAAGGGCCTCAGTTGCTGCCAGTAACTGCGACCCTCACAAACTTTACGTCGTAACGCAAAAAACATACGAGACACGTTACCACCCATTACGACCTCGCAAAAAACGTCCGCAACACGCGGACATGAAAAAATGAAAAACACAATAAATACACACAACGCATACATAAAATGCTTACCTACAGCAAGAGGGAGCATCCAGGACCCTAAAAATGAAGTTACACCTTAATTTAACTCAAAATAAAAGAGTTTAGACACTAAAAAATTCTCTAAGCGAGAAAAAAAGGCCGCCGAACAAAACGAAAACGAGGCTACAGCACTCTAAACACCACAAGAAACACGCAAAACACCACAAAACACCTACGGATATTCCGCTACAGACGCATAACAAACATTAGCCGCCATTTTAGAACAATGCGGAAGTACACAGCTACGCTAACGGTTTGGTCTCGTGCACGCACACTGTTACACTGCACACATTCACCACGCTTACACAGCAGCTCCACACCACTAATGCTGCAGCAACATCAAAACAGATTGTCAGCTCTTCAACAGAATGCTTCCTGCATATATTACTTGAAAATAGGTAAAGTATATAAATTTATTAATCTATTAGTTATTTTATTATTATACACCAAACAGCATTAGCTCACTTACAATTTCATTGCCGTCATTTTTTGACGTACAGTTCACTAGTATATATTTAAAAAATAAATATTGGACCTTTCCTATTTGAGTACTGCAGTGGCAGCAGCAGTTGCAGCAAGGTGCTGGTAGATGGTGCTGCCAAAATTGTACACAATTTTTAAGCGCTGCTGAGATCATACACAATTTCCAAGTTTAAACCATTACTCTTACCCTAATCCTTACCCTAACCCTAAATCTTTGACATTGGCAGCAAGATTTTGGCAGCGACATCTAGTGGATGCTCACTGCCACTGCTGCCGCCTTTGCTGGCGGTGTGCAGCAGGAAAGAACCAAAATATTTATATATGTATATATATGTATATACGGTATATATGTTTTTCAGTTGTGTTCGAATCTTAGTATTCCGTAGCGCTATACAGGGGTTAGGTAAAAGGCAAGAACAGTTTTAACACATTGCAAAAGAATGGAGGCCCACAGTCCATCTAAGTGATTCGGGTCCTAAGTCCTATGGGCCGTAATAAGTACAGGGGCCTCGCGGTGAGGCCTCATTGCAGCTAATTCCCGCGTGTCTTGGGATGAGCGCCATCTAAGTCCCGCGTGTCCTTTGGCGCTCATTGCAGCCTAAGTCCTGCGTCGATGGCTCTTAGCTATATATGTGATTTTTATATATATATATATCATGTCGTCACGCTTTGCGAGGTGTGTACGACTTTGGCGATGAGCGCCACAGGCTTTCTTTGCTTGCCGAGGCGAGCCGTTAAAATAGGAGACGCAGTACTTCGAAAAGAAAAGACACGAGACGTGGGAGTAAGAAAAAAAAAGATATGAGACAAAAAAAATTCCGAGACGCAAAAATTTACAAGATTAGTAGCCGAACAAAAAACCTGAAAAACACAATAAATACACCACAAAAAATTACACAAACATCACAGACAGCATGGGGCAACAGCCAGGACATCTGTGAGTGAGGTGGAACGCGAATTTAACTCGATTTAGACAATTTTTGCCACTTGAAAATCGCCAGAGCAAGGAAAAAAATGGGTGCCGGAAAAAATTAAAACAAGGCTACACAACCCCGGACCGCGCAAACCACTGAAAAAGACATAGCACTTTACACATCACACTACGACCTACTAGATACACTATTACAAATGCCGGAAAATGCTTACGAGACGCGTACCACATTAATAACATTACGACTATACAATGCCACTTTACACAGTAAACCAACGGCTTTACCTCGCGCACGCAGCCTATTTATAATGCACAGTTCAAACATTCATTACACTTTATAAGCAGGAAACTAACACTCACAATGTATATTCTATGCAGACAAAAAATACAAACAGATTGTTAGCTCTTCAGCCTATTGCTCGCTGCATATATCAATTATAAATAATTAAAGTATATTAATTTATTGAATAAATCATTCATTATTATTTAACTACATATATATATAGAAATATATATCTCGCTCAGAGGCCCAAAAGTACACAACAGAAGAGGCTCGCAATGAGCGGCGAAGGCGCTTATTGCGAGGTATGCGATGAGCGCAGAAGACGCTCAGCGTAAGCCTCCCAATAAGCGCCGAAGGTTCTCACAGTACAAAACAGTTTCAATCTAGTCTCAAACAGCAGCCCCATGGCTTGAAATTTTATTGCCCCGTCATTTTTGACCTGCAAGTCGCTAGTATATATATATTTACCTATGGAAAATATTTAGGAAACTAGCGACTTGCCCGTCAAAAAATTACGACAATAAGATTGTAAGGCAGGTAATGGTGCTTGGTTGAGACATAACTTTTGTTGGTGTTCCGAGATCCTTCGGCGCTCATTGCAAGCCTCGTGCTGAGTGCCTTCAGCGCCCATCGCGTGGCTCGCAATGAGCGTCTTCAGCGCTCATTGCGAGGCTGTTGGTTGTTTGTGTGCTATGAATATTGTTTTTTTGTATGCTAATGAAATAAGTAATAAAATAATAAATGAATATACTTTACCTATTTGGAAGTAATATATGCAGGAAGCATTGTGCTGTAGAGCTGACAATCTGCTTTGATGTTCCTGCAGCATCCAATGTGTGTTTTCAGTGCTGTGGAGCTGCTGTGTAAGTGTCAGCAATGTGTGCAGTGTGTAGTGTAATAGTGTGCGTGCGCGATCCGTTAGGGTAGCTGTGTACTTCCGGATTGTGTAAGTTAGTGTTGTAAAATGGTGCCTAATGTGTGGTACGCGGCTGTGGCTGATTTGGCGTCCTTGTTCTTGGATTGCTTCCGTCTTTTTCTGAAAATCTGTATGTGTTTGGTGGTGTTTTGCGTCTTTAGGGTCCTGTAGCTTCGTTTTTGTTTTTTTCCGGCTGCCATTTTTTCTCTCGCTTAGGGGATTTTCGAGTGTCTAAACTCTTGTATTTCGACTTAAATTGAGGTGTAACTTCAGTTTCCGAGGTCCTGGGTGCCCCCCTTGCTGTGGGTAAGCTTTTTATGTATTTCTTGTGTGTATTTCTTGTGTTTTTAATGTTTTCATGTGCGCAGGTTTTTTGCGAGGTCGTAATGTTTTTTTTCCTAAGTCCCACGTCTTGTATTTGTTTCTTGTAAGTCTGTAAACTTTGCGAGGTCCACACTTGCTGGCAAGGACTGCCTTTGGCGCTCCATGCTTGCAACTGAGGCCCTCGCTTCGCGAGCCGGCAGCGTTAGCAACAACGCGCTTGCTCACAACTATATATGTGGCTAGAATATTGCCCATCAAAAAATGGCGGCAATAAAATTGTAAGTGAGCTAATGCTGTTTGGTATATGGTAATCAAATAAATAATACATTAATAAAGTAATATACTTTACCTATTTTCAAGTAATATATGCAGGAAGCATTGTGTTGAAGAGCTGGCAATCTGTTTTGATGTTGCTGCAGCATCAGTGCTGTGGAGCTGCTGTGTAAGCGTGATGAATGTGTGCAGTGTAATAGGGTGCGTGAGCGAGGCAAATCCGTTAGCGTAGCTGTGTACTTCCGCATTGTGTCAGTTAGTGTTGTAAAATGGCGCCTAATGTGCGGTATGCGGCTGTGGCTGATTTAGCGTCCTTCGTTTCACATGTCGTCTGACTTTTTCGGAATATACGTAGCTGTTTGGCGGTGTATTGCATATTTAGGGTTCTTTAGCCTCGTTTTCGTTTTGTTCGGCTGGCATTTTATCTCTCGCTTAGGTGATTTTCGGGTCTCTAAACTCCGAAATTGGGAGTTAAATCGAGATGTAACTTCACTTGCAGAGGTCCTGGGTGCCCCCCCTTGCTGTCGGTAACTTTTTTATGTGTTTGTTGTGTGTATTTATTGTGCTTGTAATGTTTTTGGGGTCGCGCGGGTTGCGTCCTTGTTTTCGGATCTCGTACGTCTTTTTCGGGAAATCCGTAGGTGTTTGGTGGTGTTTTGCCTCTTTAGACTGCTGTAGCCTCGTTTTCGTTTTTTTGGGCGGCCATTTTTCTCTTGCTTAGGGGATTTTTGAGTGTCTAAACTCTTTTATTTGGAGTTAAATTGAGGTGTAACTTCAGTTTTCGAGGTCCTGGGTGCCGACCCCACCCCCCTTGCTGTAGGTAAGCTTTTTATGTATTTGTTGTGTGTATTTATTGTGTTTTTCATGTGCGCGGGTTTCGGATGATTTTTCCGAGGTCGTAACGGGTCGTAACGTGTCTCGTATTTTGCTTTAGTAACTACATAAATTCTGCGAGGTCCGCAGTTGCTGGCAAGGACCACCTTTGGTGCTCCATGCCAGCAACTGCGGCCCTCTCTTCGCAAGCCCGCAAGCGTTAGCAACAGCTCGCATGCTCACAACTATATATGTGATAGAAATGAAACATTTAAGAGCCCAGATTCCCATGATTTTTAACGTTAGTTAAAAATAGTGGAAAAACTATTGTTACTACAGTAGCGCGGATATTGAAGGTATTATTGCTTTGACAAGTATGCATGTAGCAGTTATATAGTAATTGAGATTGAAAAATACACCAGTCTATCAAGTACAATTCTCAGTGGTCAGGTTATTGCTCAGCTGCTAAAGTCCACTGACAGAGAAAAATCTCCCGCAGTCTTTCCACCTCTTTAAAGCAAGATAAATATAATTACCACCCATAACTCAATGTTTTACAGAGTATAATTGGCTGTACATATTGTATATTTATGTATGGCAATAATGTAAGTTATCTCAGGGAATCAAGTTCTTAATTTTTGAGATCAAGACCAGTGCTGGCCCAACCAGTTAACCACAACTTATACATTTATATCTAATTCTTTATTACTTTTATAATTATTTTGTATTGTTTAAACCAGAGGCAGGTATGATAAAACCTTCGATAAGGGACTCAATCGTGTAAGCAATAGAGACTGGTACAGTGAGTCCCAGACTCATCCCAGGCACAGAACACAGAACAAGTACTTCTATATATAAGACAGAAAAGATCCAATGTCATCCGCATATGTAAACTGAGCTACAAATAACCGAATAGTACTGTAAATACTCTAAATACAGTAAGTTTCCTCTCAGTTATTTTGTTATAAATGATCTGTGCATGTCTAAGCCAATATATACATTGCATTTAAGTACAGTTTTTCAATTGTGATAACATTAATTTGGCAGCGTGGCTAATGATGGCCCCTACGCTAATTGAGCAATATAATTTTCAGTATACCCTAAAATAGTCTGCGGAGGCTTTTCTTCCCTACTTTACATGTTTTTTATAATCTTTTCACTCACAAAATTACGGCACTCAGCATATATACGTAAATCCTGCCTTATATGCAAGAGATTTCAGTGTAGGAAGTGTTTATTCACTTGTAATATTACACCAAACCAAGCTTTACGGATGAGAAACGGCTGTAGGATGAAATAGAAAATGAGAACGTCAGGACTATTATTATTATGAGTGAGAACAAGCACAGTAACCTTATATACATAAATATATTATTTATTTATTTAGATTTATCTAAATTAAATATATGTAACAATTGTATATATATATATATATATATATATATATATATATATATATATATATATATAAAACTGTGTTTATTTTGTGTGTGTGTGTGTGTGTGTATATATATATATATATATATATATATATACACAATAGACTCTTGGTTAGCCGGCACCCACAGGGATTGATAGATGCCGCATAAATGTAGTTTCTGGTTGCTTGAGAGTCACTATTAAAGAGGCCTAGATTAGCTGCACAGTGAGGGCTGTTCTAGCAGCAGCAGCTTTCACTCCTCACTTACACACAGGTACGTTCGGCTGGAGGGTGAGGTGCTGAACCCGGGGAATGTAACCCCAACACTGCACTGGCTCAGTCATTCATGCCTGTTTGCTTCCAGGTAACATTGAACATTGAATTGCAGACATACAGTGGATGCAATCTAGGTGCCAGTAAGCATTTTGTGGCATGACAACCTGGCTCCTGGCATTTGTTGAGCCCCATAAAATTACATTTTTATTTAAAGTACAGTATACATTTTTTTTCTGGTTGCTAAGAGTTCTGGTTAACTGAGAGTCTACTGTATATATATGTGTATATATATATATATATATATATATATATATATATATATATATATATATAGACAATGCATAAGAGCATTTGTTCCTAGTCCACGTGGTTTCCTGATTTGTATTAACCCCTTGAGCCCTGGGTTGTGCATTACCCTGGATGTTGGACAATGAAACCGACATAATAATAAAATATTAATGATACATGTTTATATTGAACTGTTAAGTGTCAAATAATGATGAACATTCATAATTTCCTATTGCTTTTTGGTGCTATGCTGTCTTTTTAACTGCTGCTATAGTGCTCAGCAACTGCTTTAAAAGCATTTATGAGTTGTTTTTGGTACTCGTAATATTTTCTTCCGCCGTTTAGCGAGTGATCTGTAAATTCTTATTAACATAGGGTTTGGGTGTAAAAGTCTAATGGAATACTCATAATCTCTTGTCAGTGCACAAATCCACTCGTAGCAGTTCTCTCGCAATGTTTCAGGATAAGTGATTAACTAAACTAGTGAGATTTACATTTGCTCTTAAACATGGTGTAATTTGCTATATAGGGGATGAGCATGGAGGCCTATGCGTGCTCTGTAAAATAAGGAGGCTATGGCTACAACCCCATAATCCCTGCATCTCCAAAGTGAACATCCTACAGGTTACCCATCCTGCCTATTTAATGTTATTGCATTTGAAAATGTTTGTCTTCTCTTCAGTAGTGCTCAGGACAATGAGGGAGGTGGGAATGGATACAACAGCAGTCATTATTGAAGTAAACTGTATTTTAAATTATATTTTCTGACTAAAGCTTTGCTGCTGTTTGCACATGTATTTTTAATGTTAATTAATGGTGAACTGGAAAATAGATTTAACAAGGAAGAGCACTTACACAGCACATTTAAATGTGCCCCACTGCCAGTATATGATGAGGAAGGTTCTTATTATTAAGACCAGGCAAGTGGTTAATGATGGGTATTAAATCTGATTGTTTTACATTCTTCTTTAACCTTGAATTTGATTGATAGGTCCTAGAAAACACTTTACTATCTTCTTACCCTTATCATATTATTAAGCACACAAAGGAACAAAGAAAGGATTTAAAAAAATGCTATTTAAGTGGCAAATTGGACCCAGAATTCTGCTTTTCTCTTATGTTATAATGGTACTTTTTATCTTACCTTCACAATGACATAGTAAAAGCTTCAAAAGAAAAAAAATGTTAGTCCATCATGTTAAACCCATCTCGGTTTCATCTGATCTCTTCTATATTGATTCATTTTGGGGGGTTTAGATGAGCCTTTAAAAAAAAAAGCAAAGAAGGTGAAGTTGCATCAACATATCCAATGCACACAACATATATAATGCCAGTAACATATCCAATGCACGCAACATATATAATGCCAGCAACATATCCAATGCACACAACATATACAATGCCAGCAACATATCCAATGCTAACAACATATATAATGGCAGAACATATCCAATGCACACAACATATATAATGGCAGCAACATATCCAACAATAACAACATATATAATGGCAGCAACATATCCAATGCACACAACATATATAATGGCAGCAACATATCCAATGCACACAACATATATAATGCCAGTAACATATCCAATGCACGCAACATATATAATGCCAGCAACATATCCAATGCACGCAACATATATAATGCCAGCAACATATCCAATGCACACAACATATATAATGCCAGCAACATATCCAATGCACACAACATATATAATGCCAGCAACATATCCAATGCACACAACATATACAATGCCAGCAACATATCCAATGCTAACAACATATACAATGCCAGCAACATATCCAATGCTAACAACATATATAATGGCAGAACATATCCAATGCACACAACATATATAATGGCAGCAACATATCCAACAATAACAACATATATAATGGCAGCAACATATCCAATGCACACAACATATATAATGGCAGCAACATATCCAATGCACACAACATATATAATGCCAGTAACATATACAATGCACGCAACATATATAATGCCAGCAACATATCCAATGCACGCAACATATATAATGCCAGCAACATATCCAATGCACACAACATATATAATGGCAGCAACATATCCAATGCATGCAACATATATAATGGCAGCAACATATCCAATGCACACAACATATATAATGCCAGCAACATATCCAATGCACGCAACATATATAATGCCAGCAACATATCCAATGCACACAACATATATAATGCCAGCAACATATCCAATGCACACAACATATATAATGCCAGCAACATATCCAATGCACACAACATATATAATGGCAGCAACATATCCAATGCACACAACATATATAATGCCAGCAACATATCTAATGCACACAA
Organism: Discoglossus pictus; assembly: GCA_027410445.1. NCBI lineage: Eukaryota > Metazoa > Chordata > Amphibia > Anura > Alytidae > Discoglossus > Discoglossus pictus. The sequence goes on along the minus strand of CM050166.1, from coordinate 184,774,003 downwards.
CATATATAATGGCAGCAACATATCCAATGCAAACAACATATATAATGGCAGCAACATATCCAATGCACACAACATATATAATGCCAGCAACATATCCAATGCACACAACATATATAATGCCAGCAACATATCCAATGCACACAACATATATAATGGCAGCAACATATCCAATGCACACAACATATATAATGCCAGCAACATATCTAATGCACACAACATATATAATGCCAGCAACATATCCAATGCACATAACATATATAATGGCAGCAACATATCCAATGCACACAATATATATAATGCCAGCAACATATCCAATGCACACAACATATATAATGACAGCAACATATCCAATGCACACAACATATACAAACTCTTAATGCAATTTATTAATCAAAAGTGCACCAAAAACAGTGTTATTTTTTTTTTTTTATTATTATTATACTGTTTTCTAAATTTTTTATATAACCCACTTAATCCTCCAGCTGTCGTGTCTTGCTGCAAATTGTTTGCCTCTACAAATCTGAAAGGACCAAAAATAACATGCCCCCTGCATATGCTGATGCATCATGTTTGCAGCAACTACACAAAAAAGTTTTCCGTTGGTTTCTTCAGATATACTAACTCCAAGTGAAGAAAATGTAATAAACATTGTGCCCCTTTAAGGCGTGGGTGCAAAAACTCATTGTTTCAGTAGGTGTAGCTGAACTACATATATCGCTCACGGTAAATAAACACTTTAAGGGCTGTAAAAGCAAAGACTGCAGCATTTAAAAACAGCTATAAAACAGGGAATATATCTTCTTCAAGTTAAATAATTTGTACAGCTTGTCTACTTGATTCTGAATCTTACAGACCAGCATCGATGACTTTAGTCCCTTTTAAAGAGCGTTTGCATATTATATCCAGAGTATGCTCTCTTGGAGAATTAAACTTATTGTGTAAGATGTTTTAGATAGTAAAATAAATAAATAATGAAATTATCTAATTTCATATGTTATTATGTACATTTATGCAGCAATGTGCGCACCATCAGTGTGATTGTCTATATGGTTTGTTGCTATACAGGGGTCTTTAGATTCAGGTGAATTATCTGTTTCTATTAAATTCAATTACTTTCAATATAACTGATACCTAATCTGCATCCGAGCGCCATGTCAACAGTGACTTCCTACTGCATGCATCTGTTAAAGGCATATTTAAATTTTCTGGATTATGAATGTATCTGATAGAGGAGAATCAGTAGTGTATTAAAATAATAATGTTTGCATAAAATAACACCAAAATAAACATTACTATGCTTACCCTAAAGTTTGCTAAATCTTGTCAGTTTGCAAGCAGTTGATGTTCAGAGTTAGCACCCCTGGAATTCCCTGCTAAAATTAGCATAACATTCATAATTTGTTTTGGCCAATCACATTGTATCAATCTGTGATGGCAGTTTGTGCAGTAAGGCAGCATAGGATGTGTAGTCACATGCACAAGGAAGCAGGAGGAGCCAGACACTGCTGTGTAGACCTCTGCATTGCTTCTGCTGACTTGAAGGTTAGTAAAGGGTTAAAACTGTACCCCAATGCAGTGTTTCTAGTGGTAGGTACACTTTACTCATGTAAGCAGCTCTGGGGTTGTGGAAAACCAGTTTTATCTTTAAATAAAATAAGTTTGTAAATGTATAGAATGCCTCAATGTAATGTGTGTTTCTGATATAAGCAGCATGTGTTAGATTACAAAGAGGTAAGAACAGGGAAACTTAGATATGCCTTTAAGTAAAACGAGTTTAAACTTCATCAAAACTAACAGGAAGTACACAGAGCATACATATGTCTGGAGATTTTATTGGCAGACAAGTATGATTTATAAAGCTATATTAATGCTCATTGGCTGGCAAAAATAATATAGTTCAGCAAAACAACATAGTGTAAATCTCTCAAGCAAAGCAGACATCTTGTTTTTCTGATCTTTCTTTACATTTATTTAGCCAATTAAGACATCAAAAATAAAGATGCAATTAAGTTTAAAAATATACTCTTCTTAAGATATAAACACAATTACTTGGTCCTTTTAGATAACATAAACAGTTTGTCCCCACTAAAACCCTCACATGTCTCGATCTAATCTTAGATTGTAGAAAGACTGATCAAACCCAATAACCAAGACCCAATCTGGTCACATTCCCACCCAAATCAATGCCCATTGTGTCGCCCGTGTCTCAGCGTGTAAACTTATTTACAGAGCTTATTGTGTGAACGTAATTGTAAATCATTGACCAGTTTTTGGGTATGTGCTGTATAATAGCACTGCCATATCATTATATGGATTTTAAATCTGGGTCTTTCTTGTATTTATCTGCTGATATCAGGACAACATATTATTCAGTGAATCCTGTTTGTTAAAGGGGCATTTTGTTTTCATTTAAAATAGCAGCTTTAAACATTACTAAATGTGTTTTGCAAGAAAACATATTAATTAAAACCTGTTTAACCATCATTAAAACTAACAGGAAGTACATAGGGTATATATATATATGTACTTTTCGTTGGCAGGTAAGTACCAATATCATTAAAAAATTGGATCAGTTTTTTTCTGCTTTGAGGACATAATTAAAAAAATCACACTGTGGTACATTATCAAATACCCTTCTTCCAAAGCAGCAAAAAAAAAAGGTTACAAGGCTCCTTTAAGGGCATATCTAAGTGAGCATCTATGAATGCATCCGATATGTGCTATGTATTGCTGCTGACATACAGAGAGGAAGCTGCAAGGAGATTGGCTGAGCAAGTAACAGCAGGTAAATAGTGGGTTAATATTGCTCCCTGGATGCTGCATGCTGATTGTGGGGGATCACAGGCTTGTGAAGACACCCCCTGTAGGTGTCAACATAATAATTAGAGGGATTTTTAGACATTAATAAAAATAAAATGTTTTATGAGATGTGCTGCATACACATGTGCTTGCGTCGCTCAGTTGTGTCCGACTCTTTGTGACACAACACACCGTGCTGATCCACTTGGCATTCATAGCAGAGATACTGAGGTAGGTGGCCAGTTCCTTCTCCAGTTGGCCACAGCATACAGCTCTTGGTATTCTTAGGTGATCTCCCATCCAAGTCCTGATTAGGCCCAACCCGGCATGGCTTCAGGGTGGTGTGACCTCTTAGTTCCCTGACTGGAATCAAACCCAGGTCACAGCAGCAAAAGCACCGAATCCTAACCACCGGACCACCCGGAAAGCCTGGACCCTTGGTACTCGTTGTTAATTGGTTCCAGAAAGCATGAAGAGTGGTAAAAACTATGAGTACAAAACTCCCGTAAAGAGTAACTTAAATTGGGTTAGGAAGTTTCTAGTGCCAAAGCATTTTTTGCTCATCAAAATGCCTTGAATACCAAATTTGACCAGTTTTGAGGTAGATGAGTACAGAGGGACCACATGTTTTGACGAATGCTTTGTAAGAAAACTTTTTATTCAAAGTTTCTCTTTTGCCCATTATCTGTGGGCTGGACCTCCTCAAATCTTTTTCAAACTGTAGCAAAACCTGCATCAGATCCCTGTGCATGCACAGATTTAATAGCAGAATTGGGAGAGGTTTGCTGCGCTAATTGTTTGAAAAAGATGGGAGATGCAACAAAAATAGTAGAAAAAAATATTTTTTAGGTTACATTTTCTCAAAAAAAGATTCATCTTTTTCTTAAAGGGTCCTGGAACACAATTACTGTTTTGAAGCATTTGAAAGAGCATGTTTTAAACATTACAAAACTTTTTTGGATTAAAAAAATATAGTAAAACCCTGTTAACCTACATGAAACTGCAAGTGCACAGAGCATACTTATGTCTGTAGATTTAAATGGCAGACAAGTATGACTCATGCAAGTATATTACTGCTCATTGGATGACAAGGCAAGCCCGCAGATCAGAAACACATTTGCATCAGTTTTATTATCAGTGGTACATTATTATATATAGTCATTCAGATGCAACAAATAAAAACAAATGTTTTCCCTGTCATTTTAATCACAAAACAATGAAGAGGTTTTTTTTTTACACTCATGCTTAATACTAATAGCTATGAAAGTGGATCATTACAGTGGCCCTTTAATGCAGATGCTCTGTCTATATACTTGTATCACATACATTACCTATTTTTACATACAGTGCATGCACATACATAATACATACACATGAAATAATCAATACTTCATACTCACTTTGGTTGCTCAGTCATGTACAACTATCCGTGACCTTATGGATCGCATCAATCCAGGCATATTACTATGTCTCTGGTTGTGCTTATTCATAAGGTTTCATTGGCAAAGATACAGGAGTGGGTTGCCAGTTCCTTCTCCAGTGGACCACAATTTGTCTGCCCTCTCTGCTGTGACCTGCCCATCTTGGGTGACCCTACATGGTGCTCACAGCTTCAATGAGATATACAAGCTCCCTCACCACAAAAAGGTAGCAATCCAGAAGGGGATCTTGGGCATTGTCATTAAAAAAGTAAAAAAATCAAATTATACTCAGTACAGCTATATAACACAGATATACATCACCTATATATACACCTCACAAACATAAGGCTTAAGCATCATATACTTTATATAAACAGTGCCTGTCTGACCTGCATGATGTATGAGGTATTCTTGCACAGCATGTGCAGCTTGGAAAGGAAGAATCCAGGGTGGGGCAGCACTGTGGTGCCCCTATAAGAGGGTAAAGCAGCTCAGTGTGCTCCACAGCGCCCCCTCTGGCTGGAGATTGCAGATAGGGGAGAAGTAGGGAACTTGGGCATAATAGAGTATTCTTACTACTGTATTATATATATATATATATATATATATATATATATATATATATATATATATATATACTAGCAACTTGCCGGTCAAAAATGACAGCATACAAATTTGAAGCCTTGCAATGCTGTAGTTTGCCACACAATGCAAGGCTCTCTCCCCTCTAACTGTGTCTTCTTCCCCCTCTCCCCTCCCCTGTTTCTCTTCTCCATCTCTCCCCCTGTGTCTCTTCCCCCCTCCCCTGTGTCTCTTCCCCCTTTTCTCTCCCCTGTGTCTTCCCCCCCTCTCCCCTCCCCTGTGTCTTTCTCCCCTCTCCTGTGTCTCCCTCCCCCTCTCCCCTGTGTCTTCCCCCCTCCCCCTCTCCCCTGTGTCTTCCCCCCTCTCCACTTTGTCTTCCTCCTCCTCTTCCTCTGTACGGACTTATTATAGTGTGTATATATATCACATATTTAGTTGTGAGCGTACGAGTTGTTGCTAACGCTTGCGGGCTCGCGTAGCCAAAGGCGCTCCATGCCAGCAACTGCGACCCTTGCCAAATTTATGTTAAAACACAAACAACACGACACACTAACTACGACCCTCGCAAACTTTACCTCGCAACGCAAACAACATAAGAGACACATTACCACACATTATGACCTCGCAACAATCGGATGCAACTTGCGAACATTACAAAATTCAAAACACAATAAATACACACAGCACATACATAAAAAACTTACCTACAGAAAGAGGAAGCATCCAGAACCTAAAAAAAATAACTTACACCTTCATTTAACTAAAAATAAAAGAGTTTGAACACTAAAAAATTTGCTAAGCGAGAGAAAAATTGTTGACGAACAAAAAGAAAACAAGGCTCCCGCACTCTAAACACGCAAAACACCACAAGAAACTCGCAAAACACCACAAACGACCTACGGATATTCCGTTAAGACGCATACCACACATTACCCGCCAATTTACGCCAATGCGGAAGTACACAACTACGCTAACGGTTTGGTCTCGCGCACGCACACTATTACACTGCACACGTTCACCACGCTTACACAGCAGCTCCACACCACTAATGCTGCAGCAACATCAAAACAGATTGCAGCTCTTCATCACAATGCTTCAAAATTGGTAAAGTATATTCATTTATTAATGTATTATATATTTCAGTAGTACACACAAAACAGCATTAGCTAACTTAAAATTTCATTGCCGTCATTTTTTGACGGGCAATTCGCTAGTCACATACAGTATATAGTTGTGAGCATACAAGTTGTTGCTAATGCTTGCGGGCTTGCGCAGCGAGATGCGGCCCTCGGGAAGCGAGGGTCGCACTTGCTGGCAAGGAGTGCCGAAGGCGCTCCTTGCCAGCAACTGCGACCCTCGCAAACTTTACGTCGTAATGCAAACAAAATATGAGACACGTTACTACCAATTACGACCTTGCAAAAATCGTCCGCAACCGGCGGACATGAAAGAATGAAAAACACAACACATACATAAAAAGCTTACCTACAGCAAGAGGGGGAAAGCGAGAGAAAAAATGGCCGCCGAACAAAACGAAAACGAGGCTACAGGACTCTAAACACGCAAAACACCACTAGAAACACGCAAAACAGCTACGGATATTCCGCTACAGACGCATACCACACATTAGCTGCCATTTTAGAACAATAACTTATACAATGCGGAAATACACAGCTACGCTAACAGTTTTGTCTCGCGCACGCACACTATTACACTACACACATTCATCACAGCAGCTCCACACCACTAATGCTGCAGCAACATCAAAACAGATTGCCAGCTCTTCAACACAATGCTTCCTGCATATATTACTTCAAAATAGGTAAAGTATATTACTTTATTAATCTATTAGTTATTTTATTATTATACACCAAATAGCATTAGCTCACTTACAATTTCATTGCCGTCATTTTTTGACGGGCAATTCGCCAGTATATATATATATATATATATATATATATATATATATATATATATATATATATACATACACTAGTCACCTGCCCGTCACAAGTGACAGGATAATATTTTATTTTTCTGTCCCCCCCCCCCTCTCCCTCCCCTGTGTCTCGTTGCCCTGCTCTCCCTCCTTTGTGTCTCTCTCCACCCTCTCCCTCCCTGCGTCTCCTTCCCCCATCTCCCTCCCATGGGTCTCCTTCCCCTCCTCTCCCTCCCCTGTGTCTCCTTCCCTCATCTTCATCCCCTGTGTCTCTTACCCCTCTCTCCCTCCCCTGTGTCTCCTTCTCCCTATCTCCCTCCCCTGTATTTCCTTTCCCACCTTTCCCTCCCCTGTGTCTCTTTCCTCCTCCCTCCCTGTGTCTCTTTCACCCCTCTCACTCCCCCATGTCTCCTTCCCCCTCCCCCGTGTCTCCTTCCCCTCCATCTCCCTCCCCTGTGTCTCTTGCCTCCTCCCTCCCTGTGTCTCTTTCCCCCCTCCCTATGTCTCCTTTCCCCCATCTCCCTCCCCTGTGTCTCCTTCCCCTTCTCTCCCTCCCATGTGTCTCCTTCCCCATCTCCCTCCCCTATGTCTCTTCCCCCTCTCTTCCTCCCCTGTGACTCCTTCCCATATCCCTCCCCTGTGTCTCCTTTCCCCCTCTCTCCCTCCCCTGTGTCTCTTCCCCCTCCCTCTCCTGTGTCTCTTCCCCCCTCTCCCTCCCCTGTGTCTCTTTCTGCCCTCTCCCTCCCCTGTGTCTTCCCTCCCTCTCCCTCCCCTCTGTCTGTTCCCCCCTCTCCCTCCCCTGTGGCTCTTTCCCCATGTCTCTCCCCCCTCTCCCTCCCCTGTGTCTCTTTCCCCACCTCTCCCTCCTCTGAGTCTCCTTCCCCCTCCTTCCCCTGTGTCTCCTTCCCCCATCTCCCTTCCCTGTGTCTCCTTCCCCCATCTCCCTTCCCTGTGTTTCCTTCCCCTCCTCTCCCTCCCCTGTGACTCCTTCCCCCATATCCCCCCTTTGTCTTCTTTTCCCCTCTTTCCCTCCCCTCTGTCTCCTTCCCCCATCTCCCTGCCCTGTGTATCCTTTCCCCCTCTCTCTCTCCCCCTGTGCCTCTTCCCTCCGTGTCTCTTCCCCCTTTCCCTCCCTTGTGTCTCCTCCCCCCCTTTCCCTCCCCTGTGTCTCCTCCCCCCTCTCCCTCTCCTGTGTCTCCTTCCCCCCTCTCCTGTGTCTCCTTCCCCTCCTGTCCCTCCCCTTCTTGAGGCAAGCGGGACTTAGCCAGGCAAGCAGATGAGGCACACAGGACTTATGACCCGTACGAATTAGGACCGAAACCCAAACATGCACTGTGTGCCTCGCAAAATTACGACTTTAACGGCCGAACCACGGAACTGAAAATACATGAATACAACAACAAATATGCCTCAAATTAACTTACACACCACAGTGGGAGAAGCAGGAAGCATGTGAGTGAGGTTGCAAGTTAATTTGAGGCATATTTGTTGTTTTTTCACGATCGAAAATCGCCTAAGCGAGAATAAAAATGGCTGCCGAAAAAACGCAAAACATCGACAATGAGGCCCATGGATGTAAAAGTAGCCCGAAGGACGTAAAAAATAGCCCTAAGCAGTAACACTTACCGACATACGATATAGTGTTATACATTGTGTTTTCTGTCTGTTTATGTACTATCTGTTGTTTGTCTCTTTCCCCCTTCCTCTGTGTCTCTTCCCCCCTCTCCCTCCCCTGTGTCTCTTTGCCCTGCTCTCCCTCCCCTGTGGCTCTCCCTCTCTCACCCCTATGTCTCTTTCCCCCCACTCCCTCCCATGTCTCTTTTCCTCCCTCTCCCCCATTTCTCACCGCTGTGTCTCTTCCCCTCTCTCCTTCACCTGTGTTTTCCTCACTCTCCCTCCCATGTGTCTCTTCCCTTTCTCTCCTGTGTCTCTTTCACCCCCTCCCTCCCCTGTATCTCTTCCCCCCTACTCCGTGTCTCTTTCCCCCTCTCCCTCCCGTGTCTCTTTCCCCCTTATCCCGCCCCTGTGTCTCTTTGCCCCCACTCCTCTCTTGTGTCTCTTCCCCCCAACTCCCTTCCCTGTGTCTCTTTGCCCGCTCTTTCTCCTCTGTGTCTCTGTCCCCCCCTCTCACCCATGTGTCTCTTTCCTCCCATGTCTTTTCCCCTCTCCCCAATTTCTCACCCCTGTGTCTCTTCCCCATTCTCCCTCCCCTGTATCTCTTTCCCCCCTCTCCCTCCCCTGTGTCTCTTACTTCTCTCTCCCTCCCGTGTTTCTCTCCTCTCCCTCTTCTGTGTCTGTTCCCCCCACTTTCTCCCCTGTGTCTCTTTCCCCCCTCTCCCCCCCGTGTCTCTTTCCTCCCTCTCCCTCCCCTGTGACATTTTTCATATGTAATTAGAATGTTGTGGGATCTACCATTTTGTTTTCTGTTATTCTGCTTCCTGAGGTTGGAGTACACTTAGAATATACAGTAAGTTTTTGCACAATGGAATCTACAACTGCCAATGCCCACACCAACTCTAATGGAATGCCAATTAGTTTACAAGGACACCTCATCCAGAGAAAATATTAGACAGGTATCAACTAATAAAAGATCAACTAATAAAAGAAATGGATTCATGTATTAATAAATAATTGGGTAACAAATATATTTAATTAAAAGGACCACGGTATGAAAGATTTTCTTTTTTTTTAAATGAATACTGCCCATGTAGGCAACATGCCAAAAGACTAGGAATTGAGCATATTATTAGCAAAAATGAAACATACTTATTTTTAAACTTTTATTTTTCTTCCATTTGCAGCTCTGATCAAGCACCACATGTCCTCCTTTGCTGCTGAGTTATGTCATTAGGTTACTGTGTATATTATGGAGGCTTTTTTTAGTGTACACTGTTCCTCTGAAACAGACCCATGCACATCCCCACATAATTTACATAGAAGCAGGGGTGAAGCTACCAGTGGTGTAGGTGGTGCAGTGCACCAGGGCCCTCCTGTGGGGATGGGCCCAATGCTGTGTAAGATTTTTTTCTGTAGAGCTTTTCTACTGAAGCGGTGGCAGTGTGGAGCAGTTCAGCATGCTGGGAATGTGTATGAGGAAAGAGGCAAGAGAGCAAGGCCTTGATGACAGCAAAGTACAAGGGGATGAGTTCTGTGAGGTGGATGCTAAAAGTGTTGGGTGCAGTGTGGGGATGGATGCTGAGAGGGGTGGCTGCTGAGAGAGATAGTATCATATATATAGTTCTCAGCACGACGGCCTTACCAAAAAACTTTGGTAATGCAACGTTAAAACTGCGGGCTCGCAAAGCGAGCCCACTGCAGCTGCGGCCCTTGCCAAAGGCGCTCCTTGCACTGGTGTAAATGAGCGCCGTAGGCACTCATCCCTACTACCCTGCATGACTTTGGCAGAGAGCGCCGAAGGCATTCACTGCGCTGGTGGAGATGGACGACCCTGCGCGACTTAAGCATCATACCTACGACCTACGGGACTACAGATCAACAGAAAACTCAAATACACAATTCACGGTGTGTACCTGTAGCACTTTGAGAAAAAAGCGGCTGCAAATAATACGGCCCGTAACACTTTGAAAAGGAAACCACCACTTACCAAAAAAAAATATGACTCGCAAAAAATACAAAGTTAACAGCGCACATCAAAAAAAAAAAACATACAAAAAACATCACACACAGCACGGGGGGAGAGCCAGGGCGTCTAGGAGTGAGGTTGCACGCAAATTTAAGTCGAATTTGCTGAATTTCGCCACTCGAAAAACGCCTACGTGAGAAAAAAAAATGGCAGCCGAAAAAAACGAGGCTACACTACCCTTAAGCACGCAAAACACTGCCAGGCACATACAACTTTTACCCAGGAACATACAAGGTACAAAATACACTATTACAAACTACGCTAACACATACAAAATCCATTTTACAACACTAACTTGAAACTAATAACATTACCATTCTAAATTGCTGCTTTACACAGCTAAACAAACGGTTTGCCCTCGCTCGCGCAGCCTATTTACACTGCACACTTGCCACATTGCTGACACTTACACCTCAGGTCAGCAACAGTCCAAATGTACATTGTATGCTGCAGGAAAATCAAAAGCGATTGTTAGCTCTTCAGTATATTGATTCCTGGATGTATTAATTACAAATAGGTCTAGTATATTAATTTATTATTTAATTAATTAATTATTATTAAAAAAAAACTATATATATATATATATATATATATATATATATATATATATATATATATAAAAAAAATAAAAATACCAGAGGAGAGGCTCGCAATGAGCGCCAAAGGTGCTCAGCGTGGAGCTTGCAATGAGCACTGAAGGAGGTCACAAGATCAAAACTACACCAGGGGAGCGCCTCGCAATGAGCACCGAAGGTACTCAGAGAACCAAAAGCCTTACATTGTGTGGCAAACAGCATTACCCGCCTTACAATTTTAATGCCGTAATTTTTTGACGGGCAAGTCGCTAGTCACATATATAGCTGTCGTAAATACGGCCGTTGGTAACACTCAGGAATGTTGCAGGCCTTGTTCATTGCAGACTTGCGATGAGCGCCCCATTTATTTTGTTTAAAATTAAAATGTGTTTTCCACACCCCCAGAGCTGCTTACATAGGCACAGTGTACCTACCAATAGAAACACACACTGCATTTGGGTACATATTTTACACCCTTACTAATCTTCAAGCCAGCAGCACAATGTAGAGATCTACAGAGCAGTGTCTGATTTCTCCTTTTTTTATTGTGCAGGAGACTACACATCCCATGATGCTTTGCTGCACAAACTGCCATCACAGATTGAAACAATGCATTACCTGCCTGTGATTGGCCAAAACGAATTCTGAATGTTATGCTAATTTTAGCATAATGTTTATTTTGGTATTTTTCATGCAAAAATAGTTTTCATACATTGCTGATTCTCCTCTATCAGATGCACTCATACTCCACAAAACTTTAATATGCCTTTAATAACTAGCTGTACAATTTTTTCCTATAATTATGAACTTAGACATAATGTCTTCCAACATATATTTTTTATGTCATTGTACGTTGGTCCGTTAAACAAAACAGCAATACAGATCATTCAGGAGCCAGTGGTAGATAACTTGACTCGGTGCTTATTAAATATTTCCAGATGTCAAGCTGTTATTTGAGTCTCCTCAGGATATGCCAGGAGAGCGGCTAGCAGGTGTAACAATATGTCTGCCTGAACATGTCAGCCCACAATATGACTTCACTTGCCCTGACCTCTGAGATTTCTCCTTTTGACCTCTTTGAGGCATTGAGAGGCAACCCACCTCAGATTTATGTTTTCTGTGACACAGCTCTCTTGGAAGATAAGAAATCTCTAAAAGTGTTAAGATTTAAGTTACTATAAAGGAGACAGAGTAAGGGTACTTGACCAAAATATAACTGGTAAATCTTATAAAAACAGAGACAGGTTTCACGGTTTGCAGCTGTCTCAATCTGTCTATATTCATCCAGATATCACTGTGCACTTTTCTTTATATCTGTTCAGTTTAAGGGTGGATATGATAAAATGGAAACTCTCAAAACATCCTGTAGTAAAGATTACTTATACAGGAGGTCCCCGGGTTAAAGATGACCCGACTTACAGACCTTCCATACTTAAGAACCGGCTCCCAAGGCTTTTTGTATGAGTTTGGTTTTATGTTCTGATTGATTGAATTAAAAGAAAGAGCACAACAGTAACTTATTATTACAGTGCAGGGCTTATTATTACAGCATTACATAGTATTATTATTACTACATATGAACCATTATAGTATTTTATTATTATTATTTTTAATCAGGGATCCAAGTCGCATACAAAGCCGACCTAAAGACTTTCTCAGGAACGTATCTTGTCCGTAGTCCGGGGACCACCTGTATATTTATTATTAGAGGAATCACAAGAGTAACTTTTTTTCATATAAGAAAACAAACAAAAACAGCGGCTTTTCTCTGAATTGGGTGTTTGATGAAAATCTGAGAGGCCACAATCCACAAAACAACCTAATGTTACAACTACAAAGGTGGAGTAGAAAACGCGCACGATACCTTCAGTAGTCCCAATGTAATGGGAAAATGTTTGGTCTGAAGCTCTCAATGTTGATACTGTCAAGGGAACACCCAGGAGAACAAGGCACAGTCTTCAGGGTACTACCAACATTGATATCATTATCACTGAGGAAGCCGTCAGCAAAACGGCAAAACGCGTTTGTTGAAGTGTATTTACACATAAATATCATCTCCAACACCTCAAAGAAAGTGGAGACATCATTTTTGTGCACCAACCTAGCAAAGTTTTTATAGGTTTTAAATCTTTTAGAGTTTGTTTATACTTTTTTTTTTTGTTTTATCCGTTGTATATGACATACACCAAAGACGGACTACTGTGTGTATTTTATCTGCGGCATTGTATGAATAAAACCTGTTCATCAACCCTGGTTTCCATCTTATCAATTTGGTGTGCGTTTGAAGGATCCATGGCTGCTTAGACACTATCATTACAGCAAAACCACATCATCAACAGGTGGCCATATCCACAGTACTAGTCTACCTCACTGCCACCGGGATCTTTGCATTGTGAGAACAGATCCCAATGGCAACCAGCCAATTGATACATACATAGGCCCTCATTCAATTGCAATTTGCCCAATTGAATAGGGGTCTAAATAAGCACATAACATATTTTTTTAAAGACGTTTTTAGTTAGTAAACATCTCTCCAAAAGCAAGGTTTTCACTAACTAAAAACGTATTTATAAAAAATATGTTATGTGCTTATTTAGAGCACTATTAAATTGGTCAAATCACAATTGAATGAGGGCCTTAGCATCTAGCTATCTGTCCGCCATTAGTACAGTGTATATATAAATAACATTTCTACATAAGAGAGACCAACATTGAGAGCTTCAGACCAAACATTATCCCATTACATTGGGACTACTGAAGGGATTGTGCGCTTTTTCCACTCCACCTTTGCATTTCTCTTTTTCTCGGGCACTGACGTGAACAGAGCCCCAAGAAAAGCTGCAGATCCCAGTTCACACCAATAGAAGCCAAAGCATCGCCTAACCCTGAAGCAGGGAATCACCATACTTGACATCCCAGTCCGGACCACCCCCAGACAGGGGTAAGAAAGAACATCCAGTAGGACTACCCATAAGAACCTACTACAAATACACTAATCATCTTACCGACACACCTACCCTGCACAACGCCTAAGTTGGAGACACACGCCCGACATCCTATTCCACTAATGTTACAACTAGTACATTTTTTGTGGCTTATGAAAATTTATATTTAAGTGATATATTTTTTCTACTTATTATTAAATATTTATAGGTTGTCTCTGCAGGACCATGGAGGGATCCATGATGTATTGGTGGAAGCTGCGTGTTTGTGAGGGGCATTTATATTTCTGGAAAGCTGTGGGTCCATCGTTTGATGCAAGGAGTTCTTCTGTTACACGTGAGAGGGAAGGGGTGTGGTGGTGTCAATTTCAATCTATTTCAACAAGTAAAGGCTCTGAACTTAGTCTGTTCCCTCCTTCCCTACCTCTTCCTCCACTGATATCTACAAACACACACCCAATCACCCAGCTCTTCGGCTGTAATGTAATAAACACAAATTGGATTCCTGTACTTCAGAAATTCAAATTTTTCCAAAAAAGTATGTTCATGGTTTATGCAGCTATAACATTGTTAAATTACTTTACAATTATTTTTTTTTTTTTTTAACTGCAGCGGCCGTTAATAAAATAATGTAAACCTCTAAATAGAATGTATATAGATACTTTGGGCCTCTCACAGCTCTGGAGGTGAAAGTTGGGTTATGCCTGTAATCCCATAACCCTGCCTCACCTAAGTGAAACTAATGGTAAACTACAAATTAGATTTAATTTGAAAACTGCTTACACTGGCCCTTTAAATTCAGTTTTTCATTCCATGTGCTGTAAGAAGTTAAAGCTGCTCCTCCCATAATCTTTTTAAATGTTTAAAATGATTTTTGAAAAAAAAACATCTATTTTTATATATCTATTTTACTATCTATATTGAACTATCTATAGTTTTCCCACTGCTGAAATATCATTAATATTAAGGATCAGTAGCATAGGAAGGGGGGCGAGGGGGGTGGATCGCACCAGGCGTCACCTCCTTGGAGGTGGCACCAGCTGCATCCATCAAGATGTGCTGGCTTCCGTGGCCCCCTGTGCCCCCCAACGCCCTTCTGCGGGCCCGCATGGCCCCGCAGCCCTCTGTGGCTCCTGCAGGTCCCTGTGGCTCCTGCGGGTACCCCACGGACCTCCTGCAGGTCCCCTGTGGCCCCCATGGGTCCCCATGTGGCCCGCACTGCTCCACTGCTTTCCTAGAGGTCCCCTGTGGCCCCTTATGGCCCACTGTGGCCCTCCACTGGCTCTATGGCTCCCAGTAGCCTCCCTCTGCTCCTTGTGAGAAGTGGAGGACGCTCCTCCCACATGCTTTTAAGAAGTTTTTGAAAAAAACGAAACTATTTTTAAATATGTATTTACCTTAATGTAATCACATATAATAGTTGCCGTAATTGCGAGTTGTTGTTAAATAATATAGGCTTATCGCAAGGCCCACACGACTTTGCCAGGCACACAATGAGCGTTAGGTACGCAAAACACTTCGTAAAAATTACTAATTTAACGGCCGCCATGTTATTCAAGCCTGTAACTCGGAAGCCGTCGGTAGACCGCCAAAAGACGCCAATTACTTCAAAATATAACTTACAACCTCACACACAGCACAGGGGGAGAGGCAGGGAGCCTGTGAGTAAAGTTGTGAGCTAATTTGAGGTTTAATTGGCGTTTTGAGGAGATCGGAAATCGGCTAAGCTAGGAAAAAAATGGCAGCCTTAAACCAGTAATTCTTTGAAAAAAGGCTCAAAACGAGGCCGAAGCCAGTAACACTTAGGTGCTCATCGCGAGACCCGCAAGACTTTGAAAAAAGAACCAACGGGGCTCAGCGGGAGCCACGCAAGGCTTGATCAGGGAGAGAGAGGAGAAAGATACAGGGGAGGGAGAGGGGGGAGAGGGTGGAAAGAGACACAGGAGTGAGAGAGGGGGAAAAGAGACAGAGGGGACGGAAATAAGGGGAAAAACACAAGGCAGGGAGAGGAGGGAGGAAGAGAGGGGGGAACAGACACATGGAAGGGAGAGGGTGGAAAGAGACACAGGGGTGAGAGAGGGGGGAAAAGATACAGGGGAGGGAAATAAGGGGAAAAAACACAGGGCAGGGAGAGGGGGGAGAGAGAGAGGGGGAAACAGACACATGGAAGGGAGAGGGGGAAACAGACACAGAAGTAAGAAAGTTGGGAGAGGCACGCAATGAGCACCAAGGCCGCTGAGTTATACAGCATTTCCGCATCCCATTTAAGATAAATCATTGACTCAATGCATGAGACTCAAATGCAATATGCAAATAGGTTATGGTACAAAATTACACGGGATTACATGCAGTGCTGTGGAGTCGGAGTACGAGTCAAGAAGTTGGAGTCAGAGGAAATTTCGGGTACCTGGAGTCGGAGTCGGGGAAAAAAAACACTGACTCCGACTCCGATTACTACTAAATTTAGATTGGAATTAAAAAAAAAGCAAGTTTAAATATCCCAATTCACAAAAAGTTATAATTAATGACTTTTCTACTGTAAGAATAAAGACCCATGCATGCAGTGCCTCACCTAACCGCTAAATGAACACTTTAAGTGACCGTAAAAAGCCTGCTTTTCATGTGCTTCACTTTATGCTACGCAACGCACAATTCGGAGCACCAATACTTATAAATTTTCTAAAGGAAAGCGACATCGCATAAGCGTTACAGAACCAATAAATGTCCAAATAAAAAAATTCCAACAGGAGTTTTATGAAGCACTAAAAGAAGTTGAAAAGTATGATCGCTCATCAAAACTTACTATTGAAGAAGTCATCCTTGTTTATCCAGAGATAGTTAGTGATGTGGCCAGAATAGTTACTGCAATGCCACCCACCCAAGTCAGTGTCGAAAGATTATTTTCAGCCCTAAAAATAATAAAGTCTGACTTAAGAGCCTCTATGAAAGAGGATCTGGCCGAGGCAATTCTTTTCCTTAGAACTCTACATTGAATTGATTTGCACTTGCTAAGTTTATAACTACATTTCAAGATTAATATAAACCATTTCTAGGTTTTACAGAGTTTGATTTTGGTTTATATAGATAAGCTTTGTTTTTGTTCCCAAAACAACCAAATAGTGTGTTTTATATCTTTGAAAAGGTAAAGTTCCTGTTCCTGATGTTTATGCCTGCTGCTACTATCCAGCCATTTGATTAATTAATAAAAAAATTAATAAAACTTTGTTTTCATTGTATTTGTTTTTTGCTTAAACTGCACAATACAGTACACTGTTGGCTTCCCAGCCAGTAGTTTCTGTGGTAATGACATGTATGTTGCCTTTCTTTCCTTCAAGAAATGTATAAAATACATTCGCATATTAATACAGAGGAGTCAGGGAGTCGGAGTCAGAAGTACACAAAACTGAGGAGTCGGAGTTGGAGTTGGAACATTTATCTACCGACTCCACAGCCCTGATTACATGTTATCTTGCTTCGATAGGACAGGAACTACTTTGGTGCTGTGTCTTAATTAACTGAGGCCCCTGGTTACGCAGTGTGCTCCAAAGATGCTGACTCTTTTCCTTGACAATAAAGTGCCAATTATTTTAATATATTAGTAACTTTATTATAGCAGAGAGGTCATACAAATAGTAGTCCACTGGAGAAGGAACTGGCAACCCACTCCAGTATTTTTGCCAAGAAAACCCTTTGGATAGGTACAATCAGAGCCATAACTATATGGCACAGGAAGATGAGCCCCTCAGGTCAGAAGGTGCCTACCACATTAATGGTGAATAGCAGAGGTTGAGTATGAGTGGCACCAGTTCTAATCATCATAGATTCAACACCTAAAAAAGATGTTGCTCTCATCATAGGACATTGGAATGCCAAAGTAGTAAACCAAAAGTTACAAAAAGAAGCAGGTCACAGATTAGTAAAATTCTGTCAAGATTCTGGTCATAGTAAACACCCTCTTCCAAAAGCCTCAGAGACGATTCTAAATATGGATATCACCAGATGGACATTTAAGAGACTAGACATGGTAGATAGAATACCTGAAGAACTTTGGACAGAATTTTGTACCAGAAAACCATAACCCCCAAAAAAGACAACTAAGAGGGCAAACTGGATATTTGATGAGGCTTTGAAAGTATCCCAGGAAAGAAGGAAAGTGAAAGGTGGCGGAGACAGGAAAAGATTTGTCCAAGTGAATGCAGAATTCCAGAGCACAGCAAGAAGAGACCAGGAGACATTCTATAATTAGCAATCTAAAGAGGTAGAAGAAAATAACATAATAGAAAAATCAAGAAATATCTTCAAAAAAAATGGGCATCTAAAGGAACATTTCATACCCACTTTGTTTGATTTGATAAAGAAGAGGTGGCAATAATGCACAGAATATCTATACAGGAATGATCTTAACAGGCAGCAGGAGTTGATGTTATCCCAGCTGAACTATTCAAAACAATGCTAAAAGATGACGCTGAGAAAGTCTTGCTTGCCTTAAGCCAGCGAATCCGTAAGACTCCACACTGGTCAGTGGACTGCAAAAGGTTAGTCTACATCCCATTCCCCAAAAAAGCAGTGCCAAAGAGTACTCCAACTATCGAACAGTTGCCCTCTTTTCACATGCCAGCAAGGTAATGTTTAACGGCCAAATAATTCAGCACACAACGGTAAAGATCTCCTAAAAGCATGATAAAATACTTTTTTATATTTTAATTATGTGCATTTTTCACTGAGAGCTTAATAAATTGAATATCTGCTCCGTGCAGTGAGCATCAGCAAAAAAAGAGATAACACTTCACAAATTCATCTGTGCAGAGAAGGGAATGACAAAATCATCTAAATAGGACAGTTGTGGGTTAACTGTTCCTGCCGCATTCCTAAGTTTAGGGAAAACTAATATAAATCTTTTTATTCACTGTGCCTTCACCGCACGGGTCCGCAAATGTTATTAATCATGGAACAGCCAGGAGGCAGGATACAGTGTGTTTGTAAACAGACCTAAAACTTTAGATGTTTAAGGTGTTATTAGTGTAATTAAAAACATAGACAATTCTAACATCTAATCTTGTGCTCTTTCAGCCATGAAGAGGACCTACAGTTAGGTAAATGGCCCTTTAAGATCCTGCAAGCTTGGCTCCAACAATATATAGGCTGAGAACTACCAGATTTGTAAGCAGGGTTCTGCAGAGGAAGAGTAACAAGAGATTAAGTTGCCAATGTCTGATGGATAATCAAGAAAACAAGAGAGTTCTAGAAAAACATTTTCTTCTGCTTCATAGATTATTCTAAAGCTGTTGGGATCACAACAAAATGTGGCAAGTTCTTAAAGAGATGGGAGTACAAGATCATCTCATCTGCCTCTTGCGGAATCTGTATGTGGACCGTGAAGCCACGGTCAGAACAGAACATGACAAGAGAATGGTTCAAGATCAGGAAAAGAGTGCGACAAGGTTGTATATTGTCACCTTATTTATTCAATTTATACACAAAATACATCATGCGCAAGGCCGGACTGAATGGATCCAAAGCCTATTTAATATTGTTGGAAGAACAATATTTAATAGCCAGGACAAGCTATTAAACAGTATAGAGGTTTTACTATCAACAAAGGTCTGCATAGTTAGAACTATGGTATTCCAAGTAGTAACATTAGGATGTGAGAGCTGGACCATAAAGAAGGCTGTGTTGTAGAAATGACGCGTTTGAATTGTGGTGTTGGGGAAAACTGCTTAGAGCTCCTTGGTCTGCAACAAGATCTAGTCAATCAATAGTGCAGGAAATCATCAAACTGTTCAC
This sequence comes from Discoglossus pictus, assembly GCA_027410445.1. NCBI lineage: Eukaryota > Metazoa > Chordata > Amphibia > Anura > Alytidae > Discoglossus > Discoglossus pictus. The sequence goes on along the minus strand of CM050166.1, from coordinate 184,754,315 downwards.
TGGAAGGTATGAACATGAGGCTAAAACGCAAATGTTTTGGCCATATCATGAGAAGACCGGATTCCCTAGAGAAGACTCTGATGCTGGGAAAGATTAAAGGCTCATGAAAAAGGGGGAGAGATAGATGGATAGATTAGGTCATTGAAACCGAGTTTGAGGGAGCACAGAGGAGCTGTACTTGACGTGCGGTGGTCCATAGGGTCATGGAGAGTCGGACAGGACTGAACAACAATAAAGTTTAATAACCTTAGTAGCCTTTAACAGGTATGTTAGGCCATCTTTGAGGTCCTGATGCAGACTGAAAAAAAATATCCTTTTGTGTATAATCTTAAAGGACCACTGTAATGCTCATACAAAATGGTTTATTTTATTTATTTTATAAGTGTTTACCAATACAATAAGTAATTGAAGAAAAAAAATCTATGTAGCTTTCAGAACTTACATTTGAAATTTTGTGTTTCAGACATAAGCAAATATGCTTCTCTCCATCCTCTCTCAGCTGTCCAGGGGTTGTCAGAGGAGGCTGTCTTGAAAGGAGTTTTAACTGCAGTGCGCTCCTATCCTTTTGAGCCATCATCTCACTCATCATATGATGCTCTTTTCTACCTTTCTATACTATATATGTATGCGTCTATTTACTCTTATGTAGGGCTCTCCACTCTTTGCAATGTTTTAATTTTGTTTTGCCTAATACATAACCCCTTGTTCAGCACTACGGAATACGTTGGCGCGTTACAAATAAAGATAATAATGATAGTAATGTACTTTATTTTATCAGGAGCAAGGTATCAGCAACATGCTGCAAAGTGCTGCTGAGACATGGTAACTAACTGTACAGCGAATACTACAGAGTCTGTGTCTTTATGAGCTACAGAGGGCAGACCCAAACAGGTACTATTTATTTCATTGTAGGAAGTAAAAACAGAGATTATAAGCCCTTCTTAATAAAGTACATAAAAGTAAATAGATATATTATGTATCTAGTTAAATTCAGGGACCTTCCATATTTAATGGCAGAGTTTCAAATTTAGTAAACTAAAATAGATGAAATCAAAGTTGTATTATTATTATTATTATTATTAATAATAATTATAACAACACAGTGCCATAGTATAAATGTGTTTTATGTCATAAAATAACACTGGTATGTTTTGTTTGATTCCTGTAGGGTACATTCAAATAGCCTTATTCAAATAGCTACTTGCAAATGCCTTGAACTCATACATTTTGCTTTGGATGTTTTTTTTAAATAAATGTTTATATGCAATCTATTGATTTTATAATTCATTAGTGCCAATAAGTAATATTTGCCAAATGTGTAGTAATATTAAGAGTGATTTTAAATGTGTATAAATTTACGAATTGAGCAATTGAATCAGGCCCAAAGTACTTGATCTTCGACCATCCAATAACATGAAAAAGACAAAAGAACTCTGAACATTATATTCAAATCAGCATTTGAAAGAAGCAGCTAGGATAGAAAAAATCTTGTAGGAGAGTAAAGGAAAAGCTGTTTCGAATACAATGACCATTGTACAAATAGATCATCTGCTCATGATGTATTTTAAAGGTCTTCTTATGTACTTGCAATCAACATGGAATCACAAATAACTATACACTGTCTAGATCAGGGGTGGGCAAGTCCAGTCCTGGAGCCCCACACAGGCCTGTATTTGAAGATATCCTTTCTGTGCACAGGTGAGTCAATCAGAATGACTGAAGAAGCGATCCACTCACCTGTGCACAGTAGCGATATCCTCAAATTCTGGCCTGTGTGGGCCTCTCCAGGACCAAACTTGCCCAACCCTAGATCATCCACCCACAAAATGTCAGGTTTACTAACACCCTATTTGCATTGTTAAAGGACAGCTGTATAAAATAAATAACACACACACATATATTTAACATTTTTAGTATGTTTAAGAACAAAATTAGGAAGTGAAATACCATAAAGTATATTTTAGTTTTTATAGTTTTTAGTTAGAAAATGTAATGTATTTGATGGCTTGTTGGTCACTGGCAGCATCCATAATGCTTTTGTAAATAATGTATGAGAGGAGCATTTACATTTCTGCAGGATCAGGATTTGTAGTTACCTTTGCAGCTGTTTGCATATGCAAATGACAGGGGGAAGGTAGCAAATAAAAAATAAAAAAACTCTAAAGTAATATATCTTCCATCCCTTTCCCTGACAGATAAGAAACAGAGAGAGGTTCCAAGCTATCAGGTTGTCTTGACACCAGGAAAGATTAAACATTTTATTTGTCAACTCTTCAAATGTATAGATTCTCTTTAGGAATGGTTTAAGGTGACACAGAAAAGATCCCAGTTATTTCAGGAATGAAACAAACGCATATAAATAAAGCGAGTTACAACTGAGTATAAGTGTTGGATAATTAAGCTTGAACGTTGAGTTTATTTCATGTGGTTATTTCTCACAGATAACCCACATAAGAATGCCCAGTTGGTAGATCTTTCCATATAGAGCTCAATTTTGTGACATAGTGCTTTAACGTGATTATAAGACTTTTTGTTTATTTGAGCACCAAACCTTCGTTTATTTTTTTTCTTCTTTTGTATTGGTGTGTGGTGGTATCCCATAAGGATTGTCATCTCAACTAACTTAATTTTGATCTCAAAATGTCTCCTGCTTTAATTGTTTTTGTGATCATTTATTGTTTACTTAGGCTCAGGATAGGCCATGTTCTAAGTTTGGACTAACATCTGGGTAGTTAATAACAAATCCATATCTCTAGGCCCTTTCTTCTGGACCTTAATGCTACATTATAATTGCTATTTATCACTCCCAAAGCTTGGAAATCCTTACACAAGTAATCAGTATCTACATGTCTCTTTCACTGTCTAATATTCCTTTGAATGTGATTACATATAAATATTTGGGAGTGTATCTATAGAAATTAGAATTCCAGACCTTTACTTCATTTTTAGAAATACATTGTGACCTTGGTGAGGGGTGCGTTTTCCTGCATCTTAATCAGAAAATGCAACTATAGAAGTGCCTTTTCCAATTACATTAAATGTCTATGGTTTACTCAGGCCATTAATAAATATATTTTTCCAATAATAATAATCAGTTGTAAACATGTATTATTTTGTATAATTTTAAAACAATTTTTTTTTTTTTTTTTTTTTTTTTAAGATTTTTATTGTCACAAGAGTCTGTTTCATTTAGATATAGAAAACAATAAACTAAGTCAGAGGTGCTAATCAGTGAACAAACCAACCTTAATAGCTTAGTTCTATGGTCATGATAACCCACTCTAGCCTCTTTTACCAGAAAATTCTACCCTGAACAGGAGAAACAGCAAACCCCAGACACGTTTCAGCCTTTATGGGCTTCGTCAGTGAGGTGCAGCTGAACTCCCTAAGGCACAGTGAGCAAGGAGTCCACATCTGAAGTCCCCCTGCACCTCACTGACGTAGACTATAAATGCTGAAACACGTCTAGAGTTTGCTGTTTCTCCTGTTCAGGGTAGAATTGCCTGGTATTTCGGGGCTGGGTCACTCTTTTGAGAGGGACCAGACTGATATACTACAGGATATTTCTCCCTGTGAAGGGCACAAGTGAGCTAAAAGTGGTTGCTCTCAAAGTGGCTTATCATGGCCATATAACTAAGCTATTATGGTTGTTCTCTGATGAGCACCTCTGAGTTTTTTTCCATATAGATATAGCAATTTTGACACGAAGGTCAAAGAGTATATTTATGTATTATATACAGTAATGGTTTCTTAATTAATTGTATAATACAGACAACATAGTAACTTCTCCAAATCCATTTTCCCTTTTCAACAAAATCCAAATAAACATAAAAAAAAATTTTTTTAAGCCATTTATTTGGATTTTTACTGATTTGACGGTTAGGTATACCTAAAAGGCAAAGGTCTATCGAGGGCTTGATTGTGGTGATGAGGGTTTCGGATGCTACTCTGGTGATATTAGACCACATGTTTTAAGCTAATCGTCAATCCCACCAAATATGGCAGAAAGTACCTTTTGCTTTGCAGTTTCTGAAACATTCAGGGGAGATTTGTGGGTTGAGTTTATGCAGTTTGTCTGAGGTAAAATATACTCTATGTGGGATTTTAGTTGCTGTTTCTAAATAGCTAAAGTATACTGAAGCGAGGCGAGCAGTTGGGGCACGCAGGACTTAGGCTGCAATGATCGACAAAGGCGATCATTGCAATGTAAGCCATGCGAAGCAAGGCGAGCAATTGAAGCATGCAGTTCGTTCAAATGCGTAAATACAAAAAAGCCCCAAAAAAGCAAAATAATGATAAAAAAAACAATAACATACTCACACACAGCACAGGGGGAGAGCCAGGAAGCCTAGAAGTGAAGTTGCAAACGAAAATCGGCTAAGCGAGGGAAAAAATGGCAGACGAAAAACGTGAAAATTCTGAAACAGGATGAAAACGAGGCTCAGCAACGCCAGGCACGCAGAACTTAGAAAATACACAAAGCCGAAAACAGTAACACTTACACTAACAACCCCAGGCACGTAGGGCTTTGAAAATAAAACCAACAAGGACCATAAGCCTCACATTGAATGCCAACCAGCATTGCCAGCCTTACAATTTCATTGCTGTCATTTTTGACAACCCCCTCCTCAACCTCAACCCCCTCCTAAACCTCCCTCCTCAACCTCCCTCCTCAACCTCAACCCCCCCTCATTTTAACCCCCCCCCCCCTCATACTACCCCTCTAAATACCCCCCTCTCCCCTCACTTACCTGCTCTGAACTTCAGCTCCTTCCGGGTCTGGATGCGCCACATCAAGACCCGGAAGGAGCGGAGGCCGGAGCAGGTAAGTGAGGGGAGGGGGGGGGGGGGGGTTAGAATGAGGGGGGGTTAGAATGAGGGGGGTTGAGGATGAGGAGGGGGGAGGAAAAGAGACACGGGGGGTAGAGAGACACAAGGGGGGGTTAGAGAGACAAGGGGGGTAGAGAGACACAAGGGGGGGGGGTTAGAGAGACACAGGGGGAGAGTGACTCGAGTATAAGCCGAGGGGGCCCTTTTTAGCCTTAAAAAAAGGGCTGAAAAACTCAGCTTATACTCGAGTATATACAGTAAGTATGCAACAAGCTAAAAACATTAGCAGCTGTGTTAGTCATGAGCATAAAAACATTTTTGAGACAATTATAATTTTAGAAAATGTTGCTAATGGCTATGGGCTAAACACTTTTTACCTGGTAGAGAGCAGAAAATCTTGAATTAGTGAGTGACAGATAGTGATGTGGATGTATTGGATATATCTCTATAGACTTAAGTAGCCTATAAATATGTGTTGCATAGTAGCTGAGCTGTGCAAATTTCATCTTTTATGCTTTGTGAGTAACATGTCTGAAGAAACAAAATGAAAAAAACAAAATTTGTTGCAGCAAATAGAGTGCATAAACATTTGTGGGGAACACAAGAGACAAACAAACTCCAAACAGGCTCCATGACTCCATGAAATATGAAAGTAAGGGGAATAACGTTGTATAACATTGTATGCATACATTCCACTTAATCCTGTTGTTAAAGGGACATCATATGGAAAAGTAAGCAGAAAAAAAAATATGAATTGTTAAAATGTATGCAGTGGAAGTCTGACTTCAAGTAGAATCACTCTCCAGACAGCAAGCGTGGCTTAAAGAGACAGAAAAAACAATTGTTTTTTTTTCATTGATTTAAAATAGCATGCTTTAAACATTACCAAAGTTGTGTTTTTTGTGAAATAAATATTTAGTAAAGCCTGTTTAAACCTCACTGAAACTAACAGGAAATGCACAGAGCACACATACATCTGTAGATCTCATTGGCAGACACATAGGTGTCATAGAGCTATATTACTGCTTATCTTCTCGAAAACCCTGAGAGGACATAAACATAGTAATTGTTACATAGTAATTGAGGTTGAAATCAAGTTCAACCTTTTAAGATCTCCTCTGATCTGCAATATGCGGATTAATTGTTAATTGATCCAGAGGAAGGCAAACAAAAAAAAAAGTGAAACTTTGCCAATTGTCTCAAAAGGGAAAAAATGAATTCCTTCCTGACCCCAGATACTGGTGATCGGATTCCTCCATAGGTCAATACTCCCTTTCTAATTAAGAAGGAAAACCCTGAATGCCGTTTTTATTTAAAAATATATCCAATCCCTAGTCTAATTTGGTTAGTTTTTCTTAATAACTTAGCCCCTCCATTCCCCTTATTATTTTTGTTGTTCTTCTCTGTACTTTTCCAGTTCTAAAATGTCCTTTTTATGAAGAGGTGCCCATAACTGTACTCCATATTCCAAATGAGGGCGTACTAGGGATTTGTATAGTGGCAGAATTATATTTGCTTCTCTGGCTCCCTATCTTAATACATGCTAATATTTTATTTTATTTTGCAGATGCTGCTTGGCATTGAGCACTGTTACCTAGGTTGTTTTCCAAAACACTCCCAAGTCCCTTTCAATATCTGATACCCCTAGATTTTCCTTTTGTTTTCCTATTTTTCCTTCCCAGATGCATAACCTTATATGTATTCATATTAAATATCATGTGACATTTAATTGCCAATTTCTCTAATTTATAGAAATCCCTTTGGAGCGAAAGTACATCATTTTCTGATTTAGTTACTTTGCACAACTTAGTGTCATCCGCACAAATTGAGACAATACTTTCCAGTCCTACTTTAAAGTCATTAATAAATATGTTAAAAAGGAGAGGACACAATACTGAGCCCTGAGGAACCCCACTTACCACATTAGTCCAATCTGAGTATGTTCCATTTACAACAACCCTTTGCTTCCTGTCTTTTAGCCAGCTCTCAATCCATGTGCATATATTTACTGCATTTCTTGTATATTTTAGTTTGCACAATAGTCTCTCATGTGGCACTGTGTCAAAAGCCTTTGCAAAATCTAAAAAGACTACATCCACTTAGTTGCTTTGGTCCAAGTTCCTACTAACCTCCTCATAGAAACTAATTAGATTTGTTTGACATGACCTATCCCTCATAAATCCATGTTGACTCCTACTTATAATCCTGTTTGAATAGACATATTCTTGTATATTATCCATTATTAACCCTTCTAAAAGCTTTCCCACTACAGAAGTGATGCTTACAGGTCTACAATTCCCCTGATTTGCTCTTGCACCCTTTTTAAATATAGGTATCACCTATGCTTTTCTCCATTCATCTGGTAGCGACCCAGTGTTGAGTGGATGTTGAAATATTAGATAGAATGGTTTGGCTATTACAGAACCCAGTTCTCTCAGTACCCGTGGATTTATTCCATCAGGACCTGGGGCTTTATTAACATTTATTTTTTCCAACCTCTTTTGGATTTCTTCCTGTCGTAACCATTTACTTGGTGAAGGAAGTGTAGCCCCATTATGTTGCAGTGTCCTCTCTTGTGTTTACCGAAGAAAAGAACCTATTTAGCTCATTTGCCTTTTCCCGGTCACTAATTTTCAGACGGCCTGTGTCACATTGTAATGTTCCTATAGCTTCCTTCCTGGCCTTCTTCCCATTAATATACTTAAAAAAATATTTTTGTGTTAGTCTTAATCTCCTTTGCAACTAATTTCTTTTTTCTATTTTAGCGAGTCTAATAGCCCTTTTGCAAGCCTTGTTGATTTCCTTGTACTCCCATAAAACAGTGTCTGTCCTCTCTTGTTTATATACCGTATTTATCGGCGTATAACACGCACTTTTTCTCCCTGAAACCCCCTTACCTGCTTCTGCTCCGGCCTCCGCTTTGCTCCTTGAGGGGGGTATTTAGGGGGGTTTAGGTTGAGGAGCGGGGTTTAGAATGAGGAGGGGGCAGGTAGAATGCGGAGGGGGGTTTATAATGAGGAGGGGGTTGAGGTTGAGGAGGGGGTTGAGGATGAGGAGGGAGGTTGAGGATGAGGAGGAGGGTTGAGGATGAGGAGGGAGGTTGAGGAGGGGGGTTGAGGTTGAGGAGGGGGTTGAATATAGGGGGGTTGAGGAAGGAGGATGAGGATGGGGGGGTTGAGGAGGGGGGTAGAGGAGAGGGTTGAGGATGGGGGGGTTGAGGAGGGAGGATGAGGAGGGAGGTTGAGGATGAGGAGGGAGGTTGAGGTTGAGGAATTTGCTTCAAAGCTCTCTATTTGAAAAAAAAAAATTCCCCTTAAATCTGCTTCTTAAAAGGAGGTGTGTGTTATACGCCGATAAATACAGTAATTTAAATGCCTGTTTTTTACTCTGTATCTTGATCTTTAAATCATTGTTAAGCCATGTTGGATGTAATTTACTCATTTTACTTTTATTTCCACATGGTATATGCCAGTGTGTATGTATATTTAGTAGGGATTTAAATGTTGTCCATTTATGTTCAGTATTTTTACCTGTCAGTTCTCTGTCCCAGTCTATAAATTGTTTTTCTGCCCTTTTAAAATTAAGAGTTTTTGCTGGCCCCCACAGTTTAAAAAAAAAAAAAAAAAAATCTCAAATGAGTGTTGTGATCACTGTTTCGCAAAGGTTGCCATATTTCAACATTTGATACCATATCAATATTATTTGTGATTACTTAATCCAATATAGCTTCATTTCTAGTAGGTTCTTGGCCAGATAATGATTCCTGAGTGTACTCAAGAACCTGCTCCCCTTAGTTGAACTGTTGGTCTCATTTATCCAGTTTATTTCAGGGTAATTAAAATCTCCCATTATTAGAATTTGCCCCCGCTTAGCTGCATTTCCAATCTGTAACCATAATTATATTTCCTCGCTTTCAGTTATATTTGGGGGTTTATAGCATACTCAAACCAATATTCTTTTGGAATTTGCTGCTCCGCTATTTAACTCTACCCACAAACATTCAACATTACCCTAGTTCCAGCATAAATATCTTCTCTGACTATAGGCTTATATTCAGTTTTAACATCTTTCCTAAATAGGTCATAACCATCCAGATTAACATCCCACCATGTTTCAGTAATGCCTATTAAAACAAATGTTTCATTAATTTACAATAAGTCTAACTCTCCCATTTTTTCTGGCAAGCTTCTGGCATTAGCAAGCATACATCTTATGTTATGAGTTTGTAGTTTTAAAGGGGGGCCTGTCTCTGTACTTGGGTTACTTAGTAATACCTCTCTATTGACTATACAACCCCCCCCCCCCTTCATGAGTACTTAATTCTTACCTTATCCTGTCTATACTTTCTACCCCTTTAAATTCATCTAGTCCTTCCCCCCACCTACTAGTTTAAAAACTCCTCCAGCCTTTCTACCATCCTTTCTACCATCCCCAAGCACAAAAGCTCCCTCATCATCATGGTGCAATCTATCCTTGCTATAGAGATTGTACCCAAGTGAGAAGTCAGCCCAGTGCTCTAAAAACCCATACCCCTCCCTATTGCACCACGTAGCACTGGTAGTATTTTAGAAAACACTAGAGGTCCTTGCTTTAAGCTTATTCCCTAATTCTCTAACAACATTCTTTAAGACACTACCATCTTCCACTAACTTTGTAATTGGTACCAATATGTACCAAGACCGCCGGTTCATTTCCAGCCCCTCCCAAAAATGTATCTACCCGATCCACAACATGCCGAACCAGAGCACCCGGGAGACAGCAAACTATTTGATTGCTGGGATCTGGGTGACAAATCACCCTATCTACCTTCCTAAAATTAGAGTCCTCTACCACAAAACCTGTCTGTTGCTCTGCCTATTCTGCCCTCCCACTCCTCCAGTAGAACTGTTCTCCCGGTTGTTAGAGGGAACTGCTCTATCTGTCATTGCCATTCCTGAAAGGACATCACCAACAGTTTCACTCAATCTTGCAAATCTATTGGTGCTTGCCAATTCAGTACTGGCCTGTCTCCTCCACTGTTCCCCCTGCTTCCCCTTGTAACTGTAACTGTCCCCCCACCTACTAGTTTAAAAACTCCTCCAGCCTTTCTACCATCCTTTCTACCATCCCCAAGCACAAAAGCTCCCTCATCATCATGGTGCAATCTATCCTTGCTATAGAGATTGTACCCAAGTGAGAAGTCAGCCCAGTGCTCTAAAAACCCATACCCCTCCCTATTGCACCACGTAGCACTGGTAGTATTTTAGAAAACACTAGAGGTCCTTGCTTTAAGCTTATTCCCTAATTCTCTAACAACATTCTTTAAGACACTACCATCTTCCACTAACTTTGTAATTGGTACCAATATGTACCAAGACCGCCGGTTCATTTCCAGCCCCTCCCAAAAATGTATCTACCCGATCCACAACATGCCGAACCAGAGCACCCGGGAGACAGCAAACTATTTGATTGCTGGGATCTGGGTGACAAATCACCCTATCTACCTTCCTAAAATTAGAGTCCTCTACCACAAAACCTGTCTGTTGCTCTGCCTATTCTGCCCTCCCACTCCTCCAGTAGAACTGTTCTCCCGGTTGTTAGAGGGAACTGCTCTATCTGTCATTGCCATTCCTGAAAGGACATCACCAACAGTTTCACTCAATCTTGCAAATCTATTGGTGCTTGCCAATTCAGTACTGGCCTGTCTCCTCCACTGTTCCCCCTGCTTCCCCTTGTAACTGTAACCCAGCTACCTCCCTAGACATCCTCACTAGTCGCATCTCCACCCTCCATGCTAGGCACAGCTAAACTGTGCTCAGTTACCAACCCCTTTTCCAATAGAGCAATATCACTAAGTGCTGCAATTCTCCTGTCCATTTCTCCAATTTGAGCTTCCAGAGAGGCAACATGCTCACACATCTCACAGAGGTATGGACCATGGAGCATCTGTTCCAGTATTTCATACATGTGGCAGGATGTACACTGAGTGAGGTTGCCACTGAACTGACTCATAATTACAAATGACAAAAAAATAAGTGGGGGGGAAAAGATACTACAATTTGACCCTTTTCTTTGAACTCTTTCCTGCAAACAGTCACACACAAGGCCCAAACATATATGCAAGTGTAACCCAGGCAAAAATACTCCCCTCTCACCTGTACCAAATCACTGCACACAGGAAATAAACATACTTTACTTGTCTGAGTAAATCAGATGCAAACATTTGAATAATTTCTTTCCTGCTGTGAGAGCATCATTTGAAAAAAATAAAATAAGTAAATACACAGATAAACATTATAAATTGCCCTCTTTCAGGTGCAACATAGAAAAATAAATTTGAAATGCTCCAAGCACAAGTAGAGTCTGCAAAATATAAGCTTTCTCTAAAACTTTTTATGTTCATGGATAAGTTTGTTAAAAAATTTCTCTAAAACGTTTTATGTTCATGGATAAGTTTGTTAAATAATTAATTTGGAAAAATGTGTACTAATGATAAACTTGATTTTTTTTATTGCTATAACAAGTCTGCATGTGCTGTGAGCTGTAGAGGAACACAAAATTATTTTTTCTTGGACAGTGTAGAAATGCTCTTGAAGTTTGATTGTCTCTATCTTTTGAAACAATATGATTTCAAAGCTGAGAATTCTAATTACCAATGACATAAATTAATAAAATATGTTACCTTGTGGCAGCTCCTTTCTCACGCGTGCCCTTTCTTGTAAAATAAACTTTGCTTTAGCTGGAACATCCACTGAAAGCTTGTATGTTGACTCAGATTATTAGAGCAGTCTTTTTTCGCAGCATATAAATTCTTCCTACATTGTAAAAAGAGTATGGCCTATTTAAATTCATATTTAGTTTTCATGGATTAGGAGTGCATCTGAGGAGAATCAGTAGTGTATGCAAACATATTTTTGCATGAAAAATGACCAAAAAAAACATAATTATACTTACCCTAAAAGATGCAAAATTTCTTGAGTTTGTAAGCATTTGATTTTCAGAGTTAGCACTGCTGCAAATACCTGCTAAAATTAGCATAACATTCATAATTCATTTTGACCAATCACAGGCAGCTAATACATTGTATCAATATGTCATGGTAGTTTGTGCAGGAAGGCATTGTGGGATGTGTAGTCTTCTGCAAAAGGAAGCAGACATTGTGCTGCGGCTGGCTTGAAGATTAGTATAGAGTTAAAAAACTGTCTCAAATGCAGTGTTTCTATTGGTAGGTACACTGTAGGCAGCTTTGGGGGTGTGGAAAACAAGTTTTATTTTTAAATAAAATATATCTGTATGTGTATAGAATGACTCCATGCAATGTGTGTGTCTGATATAAGCAGCATGTGTTAGATTAGAGAAAGGGAAAAACAGGGAAACTTAGATATACCTTTAATACACCAGAAGCTGACAGACTGAGGAGGTTTAGTATACAAATCATGGCGTTTACAAGACTATTCTACATCTCTGGGAGACAAGGGAAAACAACAAATCTTTAGGTTGTCAACAGCTCTGCATTTCTTTCTGTGTTCAGCTACTGATACTGTTTCAAAAACTGTTTTGTCAAGGTCCCTCCAGCACGCAGCCTGTTGAAAAAGCTGTCAGACTGGTTTAAACACATCTTTTCTGTACTGATAAGCAAAAGTTCACAAATACAGTATGGAGTAAGATAAAAACTTACGCCTTAATGTGACAGAGCCTTTTGTTTTCTGCTTGCAAAGAACAAAAAATGTTCAGCCATTTAGTTTAGTTAATGTTTATTTTTAAAATAAAACGGATGCTGTATCTTTTGTATTTTATAGAGATGCCTGAAGTAGATTGTTTTACACACAGAGAAAGCTGGAGATTACTTCAGCCACACCCAGATATGCATTTTCATCATTAACCTTCAAGACACCTTAACCTGGCAACTTCTACGGCAAGGCCTTTCTCTCCCGACCTTTCTTCCATTTACGTGGAACTTACTGTGAATAACTGGAATAGCCTTCAAGTGGAGGTATAGACTTCAAGAAAGGGCAAACAAAGTAATTTAATGCAAAAATGAATTATATATATATATATATATATATATATATATATATATATATATAGATTGAATAGTGAAGTAGCCGTGAGTGTCCAGTAATCCAGATGAATAATCAGAGTATTGCAGTATATATTGATACATTTTTTATTGGACAAACACATTCATAAATATAAGACTAGCTTTCGAGAGCTTCCTCTCTTTCTCAAGTCTGGAGCAACATATATAATAATATATATATATATATATATATATATATTTATATATATATATATATATATATTTACACACACATTTATATTATTTGTACATATCTCTTTAAACTATTATTTTCTTAAAAACTTCTTACTTTACTTTACTTTATTTAAATTAAGTTTACAATTCATTACATACAAATTAATCACATAAACATATAGAAGATTGTACACAACTGTAAACCTAAAAAATGCCAAATTATAGTTCTACATTTCATTTAATATTATTATAGTAATGCTCTGTTACATTTAACATGTGCATAAATGTTGTTGCTCAGTCCTTCAGTTGTGTCCGACTCTCCATGACCCCATGGACCGCAGCATGCCGGACAAATCTGTCTGTGTTTCTGCTTGTGTTATATTTATTACTTCTGCAGCAGCAGCATCATTTTGCCCTTATAGACAAGGAGACCTAGTTTTGAACAGGTATTAGTGCTGTTTAACTTTGTAGTATGGATTTTTAATAATTTTTGTATAACTTACATGGTATAACTCACAGCTAAATTGAAGTACACAAGCCCCTTCTCCACGACAAGGTAGCGATTCAGAAGGGGATTTGTATGTATATGGAGTTGCTATTAGAGTTCTCCTGGAGCCATTTGCCAGTCACAAGATAATTATAGCTTTATGTAACATTGCATTTTACAGCTCATCTCAGTGTATCAACCTATAATTATTGGCACAAAGTGATACAATTCCTGGTCTATGATGAAAGGGCATTTTATCAACAGTTGTGTGACTGTCTTGTTTCTTTTTGAAAATTCCTTATTCAAATGCCATTTCAAATTAGTCAAAAGCAATTTTTTCACAACATCATATGCAGAAGAAAATATGATCATATCCAGAAGAAAGGGCCAGCTTTCAGCCTTAAGTAACTCTGTGACTATACCTGTATTAGGCATTGCCTGTATACAGATACACATCAATTCATCTGTAAAACATCATTTTATTTAGCCATTCATTTTTGTCTTACTGAAAGAGTTATTTGTAACTTGTATAAAAGAGCTGTTTTTGTAAGGGGTGCAGGAAATAAAATAAATTAAAGTATTGGACTGTGGTTGGAGAGCAAAATAAAACATATCTAATTTATACAGAAGCAATGTATTAATAACACAATGTGCAATACAGTCATTTATCTTTTAGCATATTCAGGTATCTCCATAGGTACCAGGCAAGTAACAGGTTCCCATGCCATTAATACATAAAAGATGAGCATCTATCTGAGGATATATTTTTGCAACAGATTTAAATCATACAAATCAGTATTTTCTATGTTGACTAGCATTGGGAAAGTTTACACATATGGATATATCCATTATAAAGACAGTATGACCTAACTTTGGCTTTCAAAAATTGAGAAAACTAGGGTCATTCCAAGAGGGGGAAAAACAGCTTTCTTTGTTTCTGAATTTAGGTAGAATATTTTCTATTTCCCTACAGTATATACAATAAGGCTTTCTACCTCCACTTACATCAGCCTACTGCCTTAATCACTGCCATCTTGCATATGTCACCCTCCTGTCTCACACGACACCCTTACTTCTAGATTGTAAGCTCATTGGAGTAGGGATCTCATTTATATTGCACCAAGCTGTCTGTTGGCCTATTTATATAGCATCTGTATTGTACTGTATCTGATCTTGTAATTTGCCAGTAGTACACACTGTACTTTATTCTTCTTTGTAAATAGCGCTAAGGAAACTGCTGATGCTTTATAAATAAAGAGTAATAATAATACCCATTATAGTATAGTTGGCATAGTGTCTGGTGAACATAGTAAATGGAGTTGCAAAATAATTTGGGGGTCTCTGTATAAGATAGGTGATTATAAAAAAGCCAAAGATATAATTGGCCAGATCACCCCTAGAATTATCAGAGCAACTTTCTATAAAATATATTATCTGTCCCTCTCCCCTAATAAACTAAGAGTCCCCTTTTACTGTAGTCTATTTTGGGTAAGAGAGGACCCCTACACTGTTTTTGCACCAGTAGTCAGGGGGTAAATCCTTCCAATGGTCAAAGTCAGACATTCTTCCAATTATCAAAGTCAGAAGGTACTCTGCCTGCATCCGTACTGAGAAGACAGCCTCACATGGCAGTGAAACCTCCCCAACCAAACACTGCTTCCTGGCTTTATAAACATCCAGCTTAGTTAATTCCAGGAGCAAGATAATGAGGAGGCCCTGGCACTATTTACACAGGACACTGGGTACCCAAACAAACCGTATTCTAAGTGAGGTCTAAACAGGTGTCTGGAGTGACACTCTTTCTTTTTTTTCCTGCTAACACCTATTCAGGTACAACCAAGGACCTTCCTTGCTTTTCCTGCAGGTTTATTGCATTGTTTGCTTACTTTTACCTCATGCAATATAATAACTCTCAAGTTTCTTTCCTCTAAGTAAATATTCTAATTTTGGTACCGGTGCAAACGGTATGTTGCAGCAAGGCCTTTGCTCCCTGAGGGGCCCAGTGCTGTCCCTCCCCCCCACCCCCCAGGGCCCCCCTGCAGCCCCTGGATATCCTTCCCCTGCCGGGGGTTCATATTGCAGGGAATTCCCTTCCCCAGAATATGAAGAGCAGGCAGGGTAAGGATATCCAACTTCTGACGAATGAAAATGGCCCAGGGACTACAATGCACAAGTAAGAGAAGGGGGGTAAATGGTGCTGCTGGGGGTTGTGCGGCTGTTAGGGACTGAAAGGTGCTACTGGGGTGTTGGAGGCTAAATGGTGGTGCTGGGGGCTGAATGGTGCTGCTGGGGGTTTGTGGAGCTGCTGGGAGCTGAATGGTGCTATGGGGGGGGGGGTTGGAGGCTGAATGGTGACGCTGGTGGGTGAATGGGGCTGCTGGAGGGTGAATTGGGCTGCTGGGGGGTGAATGGTGCTGCTGGGGGGGTTGCAGCTGCTGGGGGGGGGGTTGGGGGGTGAGTGGTGGTGCTGGAGGATTTAATGGGGCTGCTGGGGGAGGTGTGGGGCTGAATGGGACTGCTGGTGGTGAATGGTGTTGCTGAAGGGTTGTGCGGCTGAATGGGGTTGAATGGTGTTGCTGGGGATTTGTGGGGCTAAATGGTGCTGCTCAGGGGGTGAATGGGGGTTTGTGGGGCTGAATGGAGCTTCTGGGGGGCTGAATGGTGCTGTTGAGGGATTGTGGTGCTGGATGAACTTAGTCTAATAAATATATATATATATATATATATATATATATATATATATATATATATTTCGATGGAGGGGTGCCCGGGGTGGGTCCAAACATTTTTTGCCCCTCCTCCTTGTGAGGGGTTAAAAAAATGTTTTTGCACTGGGGCCCTCCATTCACTAGCTCTGCCACTGTTGTTGATCATTGCCCTGGTGGTATTAAATCATTACACTTTTAATTACACCACTTATAATTTGCATTCTGTTACACATTTTGTGCCATCTAGAAAATAGGCAAACTTTACCTTGAAGCCCATTCATGATATCAATAATAAATATATTAAACAAAAAAAAGGCATCAACACTGATACTTGTGATACTCCATCCCTTCCTATGACTACTATAACTATGACTAAATTCAGCTTCAGACTAAAGTTTAAGACTTGCTTGTTTCAGATGTTCCCACTGTTCCTTTGCTCCTTTTTTTATAAGTGGATGTAAAAAGTTTTGGTAGGAAATGGAGAATAGCAGAGCAGAGAGAGAGAAGAAAATAGAAAAAGAGAGTGAAAGATGTATTTGATTGAAGAGGTTAAGGGAAGTGATATGAATGTACTGACTGTAGTGCTTCTGATAACAAATTCCTTAAGAGATGTACGGCAGCCTAAAAGCACTTCTGTAGTTAGTGGTCTTCCTCAGAATATCACTGTTCATGTAAATTGTGATTACAATGTGGTAGAAGGTGCAGCCATCTCCAAGGCAGAAGGTTGTTGTCCGTGAAGTTTCTATATCAGTATAAGGAATGATGGCAATGATCAAATTAAAGAACTGCTATTGATCTAGGAGATTTTGTAGATTCTTCTTAAATGACAGGGTAATGGAAAGATTGTGGAACAAATGGAGATCATCCAAGTTAAGAGATTATGGTTAAAGCGGGAATGTGAGTTGATCAAAAGGAACATGTGCAGAGATGGGTGAAAACAAGGCCAATAGTGTGTATAGGAGAGCTAGCCAAAGGAGAAAGTCCAATGTAGGTGAGACAGAGATGCTTCTGAAGCGTCATGTTTAGTATATATATATAAGGGTAATGTGAGGACGTATTAAAGGGACATGGAGCTCATCAATACTGCTCTGCATAACTAGAATACTGAAAACTAAGTAAAAACATTTTTTAAACCTGATGCTTAGGAGTTTTTGAATAATCCATTTATTCCTCCAGCCGCACTCCCTCCCTGCTACCTAACGTTTGTTCTTGCAGGTTCTGGAAAGTCCCAAAATCACTACCAGATTCAGCTTTTCCAAGATATTTAACCCAAACAGAAAAAGCTGAAATAGCATTTAGACTACTATCTTCTGTACATTATACTACTGATTTTACAGTCATGTCTTTGTGACTGATACTAAACATAGCACACCTTTCTCCTTGAGACCAATGTGGCTCTAAATCATCTTTCAGCTAAGCTGAAACTAAAAGGTTTACTCATTGACTAACAGTATGCACTTGCTATTTCTATCGCAGAGTAGTTTTCTAAATCATAGACCCCACTGGTACCCAGAGTAACTATAAAGGTATGTCTTCAACCTCATCTTCACCATAAATACACCCACTCGCTTGGTACAAAATAAATGTCTGATGCAAGTAAAAATGTATATATGAGCATGGGCATAAAAAAATGTACGGTAATATTTACATAGAAACATAGATTTGATGGCAGGTAAGAACCAGAAAGGACCATATGTGGTCTGCCCATTCTACCTACTAAAAGTTGTGGTTTAATTAAGCCTCAGGGCAGCCTTGCGCTTATCCCTAGTATATTTGAATAATGTTACTGTGTTTGAGTCTACCACTTACACTGGAAGACTCCACTATCTAGTACTATTTATGTAAAGTAGGGCCATCTCACATTACCCCTAAATCTTCCAACCTCCAATCACAATCCCTTGTTCTTACATTCTTCTTTTTCTGGATGCTTTCCTCTGGAATGTTATTAAGGCCTTTGATATATATAAGGGTTTTGGCTTAAATTTTAATTACATAGTCAAAAAAGTAATCAGATAATAATAATTCGGTCTTTCAGACCCCTGTGACTGCACTCAAGGCAATGACCTAGGGGTTGTGTCTCTGTTGTGTCACTTTAATACCCTTGGGTTTACATTATTTTAATAATTCAGTTTTATTTTAGAAAATTACACTAAAACCTCCACTTGGTAAATAGACACGTGTTAACCATTTTACCATTTATAGTGGCTCATCAGCAGGGATTCTACTCAGTACGGTCAGCTGCAAAAATAAAACAGAAGCAATAAATTAGGCAATCTGCCGTAGTATCCCTTCACTTAGCTATTGCATTATCTATCCCTCCTTTTTGTCTTCTAATTTTACTAATTTATCTAAAGCAACATTTCTAACCAATTTCCATTCACTTGCTATTTTTATTCTCATGCTTCCATAGTGTATGAAACTTGATCATTTGATATTACATACTGCCTTTACCCTATGACTGAACCTATATCTAGATTGTAAACTTTTCAGATTTGGGACCTCTCTTCTGTTGCACCAGGCTTCCTGCTAACCCATTTGTTTATATTGTAATGTATTTGTACTTACATTACAATTTGTATATATCTTTGTAATTTGCTAATTGTATCCACCATACTTTATTCTTTGTAAACAAAGCACTTTATATATAAAGAGTAATATTAATATCAGTAATTCCATTTTTTTCCAGTGGACCACTAAATAGTTGATAAGGGCCTTGGTTGACCACTTGATTACTGTTGTGGGTCCTACTGGACCACCAAATAAATATTCTGCTTGCTTTTTACAATGCACTTTGAGATGTTCGACTTCAGTATCTATGCACTCATGTACTTTTTGATGCATATTTTTATGTTTTTGTCAATCAAAATTGTACTATGCACTGCCCAAACCAAGCTCTTCACCATATATTGGTGGTGGGTGGGCCACAGTTTATGCTTCTTTAGTCTGGACATTACAATAACAGGATAAACTGACTGTTTTGCTTACAATGTAAGGGTGTGATATGCTGATTATGCTCAAAATGAGGACTGGTTTATGGCAAATTGATTAACTTAAATTTAAAAACCTCTTGGCACACAAAGCTCACTCGACAAATCTTTATACTGACCCTGGATGTATTTATATAAGGTAATAATATCTCCTCTTAGATGCCTTTTTTTGGTTGTTTTGAAAATGAGCTTACTTTGGTTAGTCTTTCTTCATAACTTAGCCCCTCCATTCCCCTTATTAGTTTGGTTGCCCTTCTCTCTACCTTTTCCAGCTCTAAAATGCGCTTTTTATGAAGTGGTGACCAAAATTGTACTCCATATTCCAAATTAGGGCGTACTAGCGATTTATATAGTGGCAGAATTATATTTGCTTCCCTGGCTTCTATACCCTTCTTAATACAGTACATGCTAATATTGTATTTGTCTTTGGAGCTGCTGCTTGGCATTGAGCACTGTTACATAGGTGATTGTCCACAAGCACTCCCAAATCCCTTTCAGTATCTAATACTCCTACTGTATATTTGCTCCATTAAGATTATAAATTGCATGGCTATTTTTCCTTCCCAGATGCATAAATTTACATTCATTTGTATTAAATCTCATCTGCCATTTAGATGCCCATTTCTCAAGTTTATGTAAATCCCTTTGTAGGGAGTACATCATTATGGGATTTAATTACCTTGCACAACTTTGTGCCATCAACAAAAATGGAGACAATATTTTCCAGTCATTAATAAATATGTTAAAAAGGAGAGGACCTAGTACTGAACCCTGAGGAACCCAACTTACCACATTAGTGCAATCGGGGGAAAGTTCCATTTACCACAACCCTTTGCTTCCTGGCTTTTAGCCAACTCTCGATCCATGAGGAGATATTTACTGCAATTCCTGTATCCCTTAGTTTACACAATAGTCTTCCATGTGACACTATATCAAAAGCCTAAAATACAAAAAGACTACAACCACTAAGTTGCCTTGATCCAAGTTCCTACTAACCTCCCCATAGAAACTAATTAGATTTGTTTGACATGACTTATCCCTCATAAATCTATGTTGACCGCTACATATAATCATGTTCAAATAGACATATTCTTGTATATTATCCCTTATTAACCCTTCTATAAGCTTTCCCACTGCAGAAGCGAGACTGACTAGTCTATAATTCCCCAGATTTGCTCTTGCTCCCTTCTTAAATATAGTTATCACCTCTGCTTTTCTCCAGTCATCTGGTAGTGACCCAGTGTTGAGTGAATCTTGAAAAATTAAATATAATGGTTTGGCTATTACAGAACTCAGTTTCCTCAGTACCCATGGATGTATTCCATCAGGACCTGGGGCTTTATTAACATTTATTTTTTCCAACCTCTTTTGGATTTCTTCCTACGTTAACCAATTATTCGGCAAAGGTAGTGCAGCCCCATTATGCTGCGGTGTCCCAACCACTGGTACCTCCCTTGTGTATACCGAAGAAAATAACCTATTTAGCTCATCTGCCTTTTCCTGGTCACTAATTACCAGATGGCCCGTTTCACATTGTAATGTTCCTATAGCTTCCTTCCTGGCCTTCTTTCCATTAATATATTTAAAAAATATTTTAGGGTTTATCTTACTCTCTTTTGCAGCTCATTTTTCATTTTTTTATTTTAGCCAGTCTAATAGCACTTTTGCAAGCCTTGTTGATTTCCTTGTACTCCTGTAAAGCAGTCTCTGTCCCCTCTTGTTTGTACAATATAAATGCCTGTTTTTTACTCTGTATCTTGATCTTTAAATCATTGTTAAGCTACATTGGGTGTGATTTAATTTTGTAATCTTTTTTAATCTTTTACTTTTATTTCCACATGGTATATGCCGATGTGTATGTATATTTAGTAAGGATTTAAATGTTGTCCGTTTATGTTCAGTATTTTAACCTGGGGCAGATAATGATCCCTGGGAGTACTCGTGAACCTGCTCCCCTTAGTTGGACTGCTGGTCTCATTTATCCAGTTTATTTTAGGGTAATTAAAATCTCCCATTATTAGAATTTGCCCCCGCTTAGCTGCATTTCCAATCTGTAACCATAATTATATTTCCTCGCTTTCAGTTATATTTGGGGGGTTATAGTATATATATATATATATATATATATATATATATATATATATTATATATATATATATATATATATATATATATATATATATATATATATATATATACTCCAACTAATATTCTTTTGGAATTTGCTGCTCCGCTATTTAACTCTACCCACAAACATTCAACATTACTGCTAGTTCCAGCATAAATATCTTCTCTGACTATAGGCTTAAATTCAGGCTTAACATACAGACACATCCCTCCTCCTCTTTTACCATTGCCTCTACCTTTCCTAAATAGGTTATAACCATCCAGATTAACATCCCACCATGTTCCAGTAATGCCTATTACATTTCATTTTTCATTAATTGTCAATAAGTCTAACGCTCCCATTTTTCCTGGCAAGCTTCTGGCATTAGCAAGCATACATCTTATGTTATGAGTTTGTAGTTTTGAGGTGCCTGTCTCTGTACTTGAGTTACTTAGTAATACCTCCCTATTGACTATACTATCCCTCCCCCCATCTGCTCCTCCATGAGTAGTTAATTCATCCCTTATCCCCTCTACACTTTCTACCCCATTACATTCATCTAGCCCCTTCCCCCAACTACTTTCTACCATCCTATCCCCTAGCACAAAAGCTCCCTCATCACTATTGTGCAATCCATCCTTGCTATAGAGATTGTACCCAAGAGAGAAGTCAGCCCAGTGCTCTAAAACCCAAACCCCTCCTTAGTGCACCACATTTTTAGACACGCATTAACATCCCCAAGCTCCTTCTGTCTCCCTGGGCTAGCACGTGGCACAGGTAGTATCTCAGAAAACACAACCTTGGAGGTCCTTGTTTTAAGCTTATTTCTTAATTCTCTAAACTCATGCTTTAGGATATGCCATCTTCCCCTAACTTTATCATTGGTGCCAATATGTACCAAGACTGCCGGTTAATTTCCAGCCCCTCCCAATAATTTATCTACCCGATCCACAACATGCCGAACCCGAGCACCCGGGAGACAGCAAACTGTTTGATTGCTGGGATCTGGGTGACAAATCACCCTTTCTACCTTCCTAATAATAGAGTCCTCTACCAACAAAACCTGTCTGTTTCTCTGCCTATGCCTGCCCTCCCACTCCGCCAGTAGAACTGTTATCCCAGCTATTAGAGGGAACAGCTCTATCTGGCATTGCCATTCCTGAATGGACATCCCCAACAGTTTCACTCAGTCTTGCAAATCTGTTGGTGCTTGCCAACTCAGAACTGGCCTGCCTCCTCCTCCCGTTCCCCCTGCTTCCCCTTGTAACTGTAACCCAGCTACCTCCCTGGACATTCTCACTAGCCGCATCTCCACCCTCCATGCTAGGCCCAGCTAAACTGTGCTCCCTTTCCAGTGGAATATCAGTAAGTGCTGATATGTCAATTATTTGCCACCAATATATGAAAATAACATGGTCACTGAATTTACTACAAATATTATTGCAGAAAAGGTTAAACTGTGCCTGCAGAGTAATATTTGTTGAACAATGCTGAGCTTCACAAGGAGACAACCGGCAGTGCTCATTGTCTAGTCAGATGCATTTAAGAACACTGCTGCCAGAAAATATTTTTGCTTGCAGTTTTCTTTTTGTGGTCAGAAATTACATATGCAAAAAATGCTTTTGTGTTTTGCAGCAGAATATGTAACTGATCTGTTTGGTCCTTTTATTGGCAGAACTATGTACCCATATTTACCCCCCAAAAAAGCAGTATTCTAATAAAAACATTTCATGCCTGGAAACTACACATTAAAAATTACCTTGTTGCATAAATATAACTGATATATAACTCTACTGTTTTGGAGTTAGAATCTGACATATGTTTTCCTTTCTGGGCATCATCAGCAGTTTTTCTCTGTCTGTTCTTAAAACACTAAAGCAAAATCAGGCTTGAATCGGTGAAAATATTGTAGCAACGAATGAGATCTTTTTGTGGAATATTATCACCAAATAATGTTTTTTTTTCCCAAGACTACATAAATATGTGATAATCTAGTCAGACCAGTTAAACATGGAAGATTCTGTTTTAATATTAAAATAAGCTACCTAAGTGTTTATTAACATCATAAACCATTATTTTTATTAACAAGTGCGTAATAGCTGTTTTACCTGCTAAATCCTTTAAAAAAATCCCTGGAAAGGTCCTTTTATTGTAGCTCAGGAATACAATGTTTCTATGGTACTAAAAGTACTGATCAGAGTCTCAGCAGCATGTTACTATAATGGTACAGAATGCCTGTCATTAGGATCACATTGGGTAATACCTAAAACCACTGGCTTTTTTCCACATTGTCTCATCTCATTGATCACTCTTATTGTGACCCCTTGTTCTATTTGAAAAGGAGCACAACTAGAGCCTTCACATTACACACATCACACTCTAATTATAACCTCAAGATCTAGGAACTGGCTACGTTTTTGCATGAAAAAATGCCAAAATAAACATTTCAACGCTTACCTTGAAGTTAGCAAAATATCTTGTAATTTCTGACAGTTGAAAATTAGGATTAACACCCTCTTCAAACCATGACGTTTGGCCAATCAGGAGGAAGCAGAGGCTGAAACATTTGTATCACAATTTTGGGGCTGCTGTCTGTGCTGCAAAACAGCCTGGGATATGTAGTCTGGCACATATTAGAAAGTGCTATGTATTTTCATATTAGAGTCTATCTGTGCAGTACATTCACACTAGATTACAACCTTGCAGGTTGTCTGTTCCCTGCATCAACTGCTGCTGGTGTTTTTTTCTCTCTGTCCCTGCCTCCTTGTGGAAAATTTCATCTGTGACCCCACCAACTATGTGACTGGCAGCACTTCCTTTGGAGGTCACAACCTGTACCGAACTGCTCTGCAACCAGGTACACTGTTATGTAAGCTTCCTAAGGGTGTGCAAATCTAGATAGCAGTATCCAGTATATAAATATGCAAGTACATTCAACTTTTCAATATAGTACACTAGGAAATTGCCCGTCAAAAATGACAGGAATAAAATTTGAAGCCTGCCAATGCTGTTTGCCACACAATGCGAGGGTGTGCCCCCTCTGAGCACTTTCGGAGCTCATAGTGAGCCATGCACTAAGCGCCTTTGGCGCTCATTGCGAGCATCTCCTCCCGTCTACTTTATGGTCCTTGAGCCCTCAGCAACTGTCAAGTTTGAGCTTGGGAATGACCACCTTCGGCGCTCATTGTGAGCCCCGCGATGAGCACATTATTGGATGCCTCTCCCTACTCTCTAAACCCTGAGTCTTTTTCCCCCTCTCTCCCTCCTCTCCCTGCACTGTGTCTTTCATTTTTTCTTATTTTCCTCCCCTGTGTCTCTTGTCCTCCGTCTCTCAGCCCTGTGTCTCTTGCGCCCACAATGCGAGGCTGTGCCCCCACTGAGCACCTTCGGTGCTCATCATGAGCCTTACACTGAGTGCCTTCGGCGCTCATTGCGAGCCTCTCCTCCCGTCTACTTTACAGTCCTCGAGCCTTGTGCTTGGGAATGACCATCTTTGGCGCTCATCGTAAACCCAGTGATAAGCGCCTTTGGCACTCATTGCGAGCCTCTCCCCACTCTCTAACCCCTGTGTCTGTTTCCCCCTCTCTCCTTCCTCTCCCTGCCCTGTGTCTTTTGTTTTTTCTTATTTCCCTCCCCTGTGTCTCTTGTCCTCCGTCTCTCAGCCTTGTGTCTCTTGAACGTTGTTTGGCTGTGTTACTGGCTTTTGCGTCTTGTATTTTGTAAGTGCTGTATGCCTTGTGTTGTTGGTGTGTGTTGGTGTGTGTTGTGGTGGCGGCTGGTGAACTTTCAAGTTGGAAGGGCGCCAGAGCAAGAATTGGCTCCTCCACTTACACAGACCCCACCCATTGTAAACTCCTCCCCCTTATGTTATTTTGACCTTTATATACCTCACCCAATGACCTTATACTTGCCCCACCTATTGAATTAGACTTCACCTACTGATTTTTTAATACTGTTAAGAAATTGTAGAATCTTGGGATTCAGGCGAATAATAACATTTCTCTTCTGCATGAATGCAATGACACCAACTGTTGACTCTCCTTCTCGGGGTGTCTTCAAGTGTAGTAGTTCAAAATAGTCTGCAGCCGCAGAGTGTTTGGACCTGGGCCTGATATAAAACAAACAAACAAATCAGAGAGTGCAAGACCCCAACCGTACTTAAAAACACTTATGAAACCAAGCATGACTATCTAGGCCCCAACCGTACGTAAAAAAAACATATTAAACAAAGCGGGACTATATAGGCCCCAACCGTAACTAAAAAAATCCTATTATGTCAAGCCGGACTATATAGGCCACAACTGGACCTAAAAAACCTTAAAATACCAAGCGGGGGCTCTATAAGCCCCAACCAGACCTTAAAAACCCACATTACACCAAGTAAGACTATCTAGGCCCAAACCGTACCTAAACAATCTTAAAATACCAAGAGGCACTATATAGGCCACAACTGGACCTTAAACAACCCACATTACACTAAGCAGCACTATATAGGCCCAAACCGTACCTAAAAAAAACTTAAAATACCAAGCGGGACTATATAGGCCCCAATAAGACCTTTAAAAATCCACATTACCCAACCGTACCTAAAAAAACACAAAATACCATGCAGGACTATATAGGCCCCAACCAGACCTTAAAAATCCACATTACACCAATCAGGACTATATGGCCCAAACCGTACCTAACAAAACATAAAATACCAAGCGGGACTATATAGGCCCCAACCAGACCTTAAAAACCCACATTACACCAAGTAAGACTATATAGGCCCCAACCGGACCTTAAAAACCCACATTACACAAAGCAGGACTATATAGGCCCAAACCGTACCTAAAACAGCTTAAAATACCAAGCGGAACAATATAGGCCACACCCATGCCATGGGTGTATATATATATATATATATATATATATATATATATATATATACACATATATACAGTATATATATATATATATATATATATATATATATATATATATACACACACATATATATACACATACTTTTTGGACATTATTCATAATGCTGGTCTGTTTCTCACTTAACTCTGGCCAATGAATTTAGTTTTTCTTCTTTTTCCATTTATTTTTCTCTCGAAAGCTTGTCGCTATATTATGAATACGTTTGTCCAATAAAAAAAGGTATCACTATTCAGTGCAATACTCTGATTATTCAACTGGATTACTGGACATTCACGGCTACCTCACTCTTTATATATCACATATATAGTTGTGAGCGTACGAGTTGTTGCTAACGCTGCGGGCTCGCGCAGCGAGTCGCGGGCCTCGCGAAGCGAGGGCCGCGACTCGCGCAGCGAGTCCCGGCCCTCGCGTAGCGAGGGCACTGTGCCAGGTTCTCAGTTGCTGGCATGGAGCGCCGAAGGCGCTCCTTGCCAGCAACTGAGGACCCTCGCGAAGCGAGGGCCTCAGTTGCTGGCATGGAGCGCCGCAGGCGCTCCTTGCCAGCAACTGAGGACCCTCGCGAAGCGAGGGCCTCAGTTGCTGGCTTGGAGCGCCGCAGGCGCTCCATGCCAGCACCTGAGGACCTCGCAAAGCGAGGTCTTCAGTTGCAGCAACTGCGACCCTTGAAAAAAAAAGTTTACGTCCAAACACATTACGACACTCGCAAACAACATACGACACACGTTGAAACACATTACGACACTCGCAAACAACATACGACACACGTTCACACACATTACGGCCTCGCAACACTCGGACGCAACTCGCGAACATTACAAAATTACAAACACAATACATACACACAGCACATACATAAAAACCTTACCTACACAAACAGGAAGCACCCAGGACCTCAAAAATGCAACTTAGAACTTAATTGCACTCAAAATAAAAGAGTTTCGACACTAAATACTTTGTTAAGCGACAAAAAAAATGGCCGACGAATAAAACGAAAACGAGGCTACACACGCAAACACCATGCTACACACGCAAACACCATACGAGACACGTTACCACACATTACGAGTTCGCAAACATCGGACGCAACACGCCGACATACAAACATTTAAAACTTAACAAAGACACACAACAAACACATAAAAAGCTTACCTACAGCAAGAGGAACCAGCCAGCACCTCAAAAAAACAAGTTACACCTACATTTAAATCAAAATAAACACTTTAGACAGTAATACCATCGCTAAGCGAGAGAAAAAATGGCCGACGAACAAAACGAAAACGAGGCTTCAGACGTAACTACACTACACTTACTCGCAATAATGAAACACATACTATGCGGAACGTATCACAATCATATTAAACACCATTTTGAACAGTAATACGCCTAAAATGGCGGATGGAACGCAAATTGTAAGCTGGAACGCAAATAGCGCATGCGTATTGCGTTCTAACGGTCTCACTTTCCAGAACTTTCTACAAGTTTATAAATACTGCCTATTTCCAACTAAAAAATACATTTCTCCTCAGGTGATCAACGGAGTGACTTCTGAGATAACTGCTGCTTTTACTTGAGAAGACAATTCTTTACTAATTTACTACTTTACATTGTGCAAATTACAACTGACAGGTAAGCTATAATATATTACATTTTATTATCAGGTCAGGTCAAAAAAATAAAAAAATAAACTAGGATTTATGTAGTCATCATCTATGGCACATTTATGTGTATAGGCTCACAAACAAAATTAAACAGAGCTTTATGTATAGTGACATCTGACACACACATATATGTCTATAATGTATAGTTACATGTGACACGCACATATATGTCTATAATGTATAGTGACATTTGACACACACATTTCTGTGTATTGCCCCTTCATAGTGACATGTGACACGCACGTATATGTGTATAATGTATAGTGACATGTGACACGCACATATATGTCTATAATGTATAGTGACATGTGACACGCACATTTCTGTGTATTGCCCCTTCATAGTGACATCTGACACCGACATATATGTCTATAATGTATAGTGACATGTCACACGCACATTTATGTGTATTACCAATGCAACAAAATTAGCTTACAACAAAATCAGTAAACAACTACATTTTAATGACATTATATGTCATGTATACTGATATGTCACATGCACATATATGTGTATCATCTATAGTTACATCTCACACACACACATTTATGTGTGTTGGAACAAATAAATATAATGTTAATTTAACCATTTAAATTTGACTCATGTATACTGATATGTCACACGTACACAAAATAATTACATTAAACTATGTAATGTGCTTCATGTATGTGAGATATGTGTGTAGCCCCCAACAAAAATTAAGGTTAATTGAATTAATTTACTGCAATTCAATACATCAGATAAAGCTGAATCTTTCTATTTCGTTTCATATTCAAACAGACTTTGCATCAACAGCGTCTCTCAACAATTTGCACCGTGCACTGTGAAGCACAATCCCTTTTAAAGAACACCAACAAATTTGAAGAGGTAACATACAAGAACACATTACATGCTCAAAAGGACATGCTTTGCTAGATGACAAATTATAAATATACAAATAACTATTTCACTTTCTTTTTCAAACAGACACTAAAAGAAGACCGGCGGATTAAGATTGGCAGGAGGGGACCGTCTGTCATTCAAAACTTCTATCAAGGTAAAGTATTAAGTATAAACAAGAAATAACCATGAGCCTTATTCAATTGCAACTTCCTCATTTGAATAGGGCTCTATATAAGCACATAACATTTTTTTTATACAGAACTTTTTAGTTACTGAAATTCTAACCACAATCAAGGTTTTCAATAACTAAAAACTTTGCTCAATAAATATGTTATGTGATTATATAGAGCCCTCTTCAATTGGCAAAATTGCAATTCAATGAGGACCTATATGTCTTTAATGGCCAAGGGCCTCACTGAAATGTGATTTGCCCATTTCAATAGGGCTCTATATAAGCACATAACATATTTTGGAAACAGAACTTTTTAGTTAATGAACTTCTAACCACAATCAAGGTTTTCAATAACTAAAAACTTTGCTCAATAAATATGTTATGTGATTATATAGAGCCCTCTTCAATTGGCAAAATTGCAATTCAATGAGGACCTATATGTCTTTAATGCCCAAGGGCCTCACTCAAATGTGATTTGCCCATTTCAATAGGGCTCTATATAAGCACAGAGCATATTTTTTAGGAAATTTTTCTTTTGTGAACACGTTCCTTTTGGATACAAGTTCACTAAATACAAAATTCCGTACAAACATATGCTCTGTGATGATATTGAGCTCTATTCCATTGGCCAAAACACAATTGAATAAGTAGCTCACAATATAACAAATGCAGTAACCAAAGGCCCTTATTCAATTGCTATTTTGGAAAATTAAATATGGCTATTTTAACAAATATATGTGATGTGCTTATTTAGAACCCTATTCAAATTTCTACATTGCAATTCAATTACGGACTTACAGTACTATTATATTGTAAAAAATGCAATTGCATGAGGGCCAAACTATGCAACATATGGTACACACAAAGGCCCTCATTCAATTGCAATTTGCACAATTGAATAGGGCTCTAAATAACAACATAACAATAGCTTAAAACTAAGGTTTTAGTTAATAAAAAAATATCAAAAATACAGTTTTTCAATGACTACAAAATTATTTTAACTAATATGCTAATATGCTATGTGCTCATTTACAGCACAATTCAATTAGCCAAATCGCAATTCAATGACACACAAACTGCTACACACAAAACAGAATTTCTTATTAAGGCCCTCATTCAATTGCAATTTTGCCAATTGAATAGGGGTCTAAATAAGCACATCACATATATTTTTTAAAGAAGTTTTTAGTTATTAAGCATCTATCCAAAACCACGGTTTTCAATACCTAAAAACTTCTTTAAAAAATATATATTATGTGCTTATTTAGAGCCGTATTCAATTGGCAAAATCGCAATTGAATGAGGGACATAGGCCCTCATTCAATTGCAATTTGGCCAATTGAATAGGGCTCTAAATAAGCACATAACATATATTTTCGAAGAAGTTTTTAGTTAGTAAGCATCTATCCAAAAGCAAGGTTTTCACTAACTAAAAACTTCTTTAAAAAAATATGCTATGTGCTTATTTAGAGCCCTATTCAATTTGCCAAATCGCAATTGAATGAGGGCCTAAATGTTTAACAACCTATAAGCCTTACAAATAACCAAAAATAAGAATAACAAAAGTGTTGTGCACCTAATAGCATTGTATAAAAAAAACACACAAACTCATAGCAAACTATATTAACATTCTTCTTTAATGTTTAACAAATTATAACCTGTACAATCAAGAAGAAATTAGTTTTGCACAAGTGATGTGCACCAAACAGGATTGTCAATAACTAACACAAACACATAGCAAACTACATTAATTATATTATTTCATGTTTCACTAACTATAACCATCCAAATAAAGGTTAAATAAGTATACCACAAGTGGTGCGCACAAAACGGTATTGTACAAAAACTAACATAAACACATAGCAAAATAAATTCATATTCTTATGTAATATATCACAACCCACAAGCCTTACTAAGAACCTTAAATAAGAATAACAAAAGTCTTGGGATTGTACAAAAAGTTAAAAAATTTTTTTTTAAAAAAAATAAACATAACTAATACAATACAGCAAAATTAATACATTTTTTACTTATTTAAAAGACATTTCACTCAAACAACATTTTCTGTTTTACATTACAACAGATACTGCGTGAAGACAATCGGACGAGGACTTTTTCCACAGGACCGGACCGGACCATCGGACGAGGACTCGGACCAGACCAGCAGACGAGGAATTTCAACACAGGACCAGACCAGCAGACGAGGAATTTCAACACAGGACCACACCATCGGACGAGGACTTTCACCAACGGACAACAACATCGGACGAGGAATATCGCCACAGGACCACAATATCGGACAGGGGCTATCGCGACAGGACCACACCATCGGACGAGGACTTCCGACAGAGGACCACACCATTGGACAACGATTTGGAAACGAGGAGCAACAAACATTCGGATTTAAATCACACTTCAACCAAGGTAAACTATAATAACTACTAAAGAATAACACTAAAGAAACTGGTTTCAGTTGCATCCGTCTCAACAGACAAATAAATTAATTAATTTACTATCTCACTTATTTTATTTAAATTGCTACTATGCAATACATAGCTCAATAACCACATCACTTTTTTTTTCAGCAAAGAAGTTTTGCAGTGGTAAATATCTATCCACAAACAAAGTTTTTAATAAATACAACCATTATTTTAAATAAATATGTTACATGCTTATTTACAGCAGTATTCCATTAAAAAAATTCAGAGCCACTGAAGACAGGAATTATAAATTTAACTAAATATCAATGATACATTCATGATTTGCCTTTTATTTCAACAATTGTGCACAATCATCTTTAACAGGAATTACAAATTTAAATATACACAATTACATTTATTTGTTTCCGTTTACAGATTAATATGGCTGATAACGAGACCAAAGAAGAGAAGAAAAGACGTCAAACTAGAGAAAGACAAGAGAGATGGGCCGCCCAGCAGACACCGGAGGAGAAAGAAATTAGAAGAGAAAAAGAACGCAAAAGACTTGCAAATAAAAGAATATCCGCTGCAAAAATGAAACATACAACCAAAATAAATAAAAAAATTATAAAGCATTTACAAACTGTTCCTAAAACATCAGATGACATTTTACAACATACCAGTCAAGACAGACCAAAAAAAAAAACTACCAAAAAAAAGCATTTACAAACTCTTACTAAAAACTTACAGGAAATTTCAACCGAACAAGTCCAACATATACCAAGAAAATGTACGAAAAAAACTAAACATTTAGAACCTGTTGTTGAAACATTTCATGACTTTTCATCTGATGAATATCAAAGTCAACATCCAATATGCATTGCAAATTGTCCTTTAATGAAGTCTTTAGCAGTAGAGGTTCATAGTTGTGGGGACATGACTACTCAATGTCAATTTTGTGAGGCTTATTATTTTAAACAGGAGAGACCCCGAGATGGACAATTTATTAGTTGTTGTCAAAAAGGAAAGTTCAAACTTCCAGAAAGGAAACAATTTCCAACCTATTTACTAAATATTCTGACTGAACCTACTTTTCCAAATTACAAAAATTTTAAGACAAACATAAGATCCTACAATAGTGCCATATCATTTGCATCTATGGGGGCAACATTGGCTGCTAATGTACCAGGACATGGTCCTTACTGTTTTAAAGTCCAAGGACAAATTTATCATCGCACTTCCCATTTACATCCAGAGGAAGGAAATAAAAGAAAATTCGCTCAACTATATGTCCTAGATACAATGGAAGCTGTTGACCAACGTATGCAGATGGAAGAAAATAAAAAATGCTTACCCACTGTTTTCATAGAGCTAAATAATATTATGGACAACAATCCCTACAGTAAAGCTTATAAAAAATTGGCAGAAGTAGAAAATGAACAACTACTTCATTCACAAACACATCAATTACCAATGCCGAAGGTTAATATGGTGCTTAAAAGAGACAGACATACTGATAAACGTCGTTATAACTTGCCAACAACAAATGAGGTTGCAATGGTGTTTCACAATGATGAAGGAGAACCACCATTTCAAAGAGACATACGAATATATCCTAGAAATGAGGACCAACCGTTTATTAATATGAGTATCTTAAGTCCAAATTTAGATCCAATGACATATCCCATCTTTTTCCCACACGGAGAAGCAGGTTGGCAACCAAAATTAACTCTTCCCAGTTACCCAAATGCTAAAGGCAGAATCCGAAATAATGTTTCTATGCTTGAATTTAAAGTAGCTCAAATTGCCATTCGCAATGTATTTAATCCAATTTTATGTGGTGGGAAACTAACACAACAATGGATTATTGATTCATATTTGCAAGTTGAGGCAAATAATTTAAACTTTATCAAATATCAACAAGATAAACTCCGTGTAGAACAATATTCTGGACTCATGGACTATGTTGCTGACGTGGCTACAAGCAGAGACATGACAGCTGGCAAAGCCATCATTTTACCATCTTCCTTTCAAGGATCTCCTCGGAATATGAGAGAAAGATACAATGATGCTATGGCTATTGTGACAAAATTTGGCAAACCCGATTTATTTGTGACATTTACATGTAATCCACAATGGCCAGAAATTACACTAAATCTACTTCTTGGACAAAATGCTTCAGATCGACCAGATTTAGTAGCCAGAGTTTTTAAGATTAAATTAAATGAATTAATACGTGACTTCACTATAAATCAGTTATTTGGCAAATGTCTTGCTTATGTATATACCATTGAATTTCAAAAAAGAGGCCTTCCACATGCACATCTTCTAATAATACTTCAAGAAAAAGATAAATTAGATACTTCAGACAAAGTGGATGCAGTCATTGTTGCTGAACTACCAGATCCAGAACTATATGGTAGACTATATGAGATTGTTACTCATCGCATGATTCATGGACCCTGTGGTGACCTTAATCCACAATCACCATGTATGGAAAATAATAAATGTTCCAAAGAATTTCCCAAAGATTATAGAGACAAAACCTATGCCAATTGTGATGGATATCCACTTTATAAAAGAAGAGAAGGAGATAGTGCCATTATTCGTGGGAAAAAAGTGGACAATAGATATGTAGTACCTTACAATCCACATTTACTCATGAAGTACAACGCCCACATCAACGTAGAAGCCTGCACTTCCATCAAATCAATTAAATATGTCTATAAATATATTTACAAAGGTTACGATGCAGCTACTGTAGTCGTCAAAAGTGCAGACAACCCTGAAAGTAGTGAGTTAGTACATGATGAACTTGCATCTCATGTAGATGCTCGCTATGTCAGTGCGCCAGAAGCTATGTGGCGGCTTTTAAAATTTGAAATGCATGATAGATCACATGCAGTATATAGGTTAGCAGTACATTTGCCACAACGACATTTAGTCTATTTCCATGCTGGAAATGAAATGAATGCATTGGCCCAAAGTGAAGATCGTCACACTACACTAACTGCATGGTTTGCATTAAATTCCACTGATGCTGAAGCAACACAATACTTATATATTGAAATTCCATATCACTATGTTTTTGTGAATGGATTATGGAGACCAAGAAAAACCAGAGGCAATAAAATTATTCCAAGAATTTACACAGTCAGTCCAAGAGATGTTGAACGTTTTTGCTTACGGATATTACTTTTAAATGTTCCTGGAGCACAAAGTTTTGAACACTTAAGAACTGTTAATGACATTGTATATGAATCCTTCCATTTAGCTGCAAGACATAGAAACTTACTCGCTGATGATACAGAGTGGGAAAGATGCTTAGAAGAAGCAGCACAATGTCAAATGCCGCGACAGATGAGAGAACAATTTGCTTTTATTTGTATCTTCTCAAATGCTCCAAATGCATTAGCTTTGTGGGAGACTTTTAAAAGTAATATGGCTGAAGACTTTATGCGACGATACAATGAACCCATTGCACACTTAAAAGCGTTAATGGAAATCCAAGAAGTCTTTTTAACTCATGGATTAAGTTGTGCAAGTTTTAATTTGCCTGATCCAGGTCTTATAGATGACATTAACTTTGAAGACTATGACATTCAACTACAAGCAGAAAGAACAGAAGAAAGACTTGCAACTTTAAATACACTACAATTGCAAGCATTTCATGCCATTAAAAATGCTATAGATGATGACATGGTGACAGAGCGTTATTTCTATCTTGATGGACCTGGCGGATCAGGAAAAACATATTTGTACAATTTATTAATGAGTTCAGTACGAGCACAAGGAAAAATAGCAATGGCGTTTGCCACTACTGGAATTGCTGCACTTTTATTAGAAGGTGGAAGAACTGTTCATAGTGGATTTAAACTGCCAGTGCCTATTTTAGAAAATTCTGTGTCAGATATTCGCATGACATCCTTACAAGCAAAGAAATTGAAGAAATGTAAACTAATTATAATAGATGAGGCCACAATGATGTCATGCTATGCCCTCCAATGTATTGACCGTTTGCTTCGTGAAGTCATGGATAATATTTTTCCATTTGGTGGAAAGGTAATGTTGTTGGGTGGCGATTTTAGACAAACATTACCTGTTGTTGTACATGGCAATCGAACTGACATTATCGAAACATGTATAAAGTCAAGTACAGTATGGAAACATTTTACCCATCTTCAACTGCAACAAAATATGAGATCAGAAGGCCAAACTGATTTCAATGATTGGCTTATTAAAATTGGAGAAGGCAGAACAGAAAAAATACTACATTTACCTGACGACACTGTAGAGATCCCACCTCATATGATTTGTCAACAAGATATTATATCGGCTATATTTGAAGGGAGCATAAATAACGAAGAATATTCCGAGCTTGCCAACCAAGTCATACTGACGTGTAAAAATAAAGATGCATTAATCCTCAATAATAAAATCTTAAAAAAAATTTATGCACCACAAAGAAATTATCACAGTGCTGATTCTGTACTTGCTGATGACAATGAAAGTCAGGCTAACTTTTCGACTGAATTCATAAACTCTTTAACTCCTTCTGGAATGCCACCACATATTTTGCAGCTAAAGAAAGGTGCAATTATCATGTTACTGCGAAATATGAATCCAAAAAAAGGCCTATGCAATGGCACAAGATTAATTGTTCAACAATTAAAGGACCATTTTATAGATGCTGAAATTTTAACTGGGACCCATAGAGGAGAGAGAGTTTTCATACCAAGAATAGATTTAGCACCAAGTGAAAGTAGTCTCCCTTTTATACTTCAAAGAAGACAATTTCCCATTATTATGGCATTTGCCATGACCATTAATAAATCACAAGGTCAAACTTTCAAATCTGTGGGTATTTTCTTGGAAGAACCAGTTTTTGCACATGGTCAATTGTACGTTGCATTGTCAAGGTGCAAAAATCCACAGGCTATTAAAGTTTACATTGAAAACAATGAAAGTCAAGGTGATTTATTAGAAGATGGACGTATTTTTACTAAAAACATTGTCTACTATGAAGTACTATAACTTTGAAGGATACTAATTAAAGATGCCAAGATTTTTTAAAAGCATTGCAAAATACATAACAATTGGTTGTTTAATTCAGTCATAATTAATGGAAGTCATGTTTATGAATGATTCGCCTCACAAAATACTTGCCTTGCATTGTTAGTAAAAATTATGTTAAAATGTTAAGTCACTATGTTAATGTTTCTAATGTTACAAGTTTAAAAAATATATTTTCAAGTTATTTCATTCAACATATTACAAAGTGGATGTTAAGAGGTCAAGCACCTTTTAAGTCACAATGTAAATATTGTCTGTTATCTTAAGATTACTACCTACATTAATGTTTATCGCCAATTTATGTGCTCAGTAATAAATTAGTTTAATTACGTACGTTTTAAGAAGAGTTTGACTGTATGCCTTCCTCTACATTCAATGTATATTCAAGTTAACAATTATTGTGATAGAAATTGAATTTTAATACTGATTAATTTAAATGTCAATTGTTTTTACATTCAAATGTTAATACTTTTAATAAAAAATTACTTTACAAAATGTATTCACTATGTTCATGTTTATAATGTTCAAAATTATACCAATGTTTTGTCAACTTCTAAACTTACATAAAAAATAAAGTTCAAGTTTAAAAATATATACTTGGATGGTTATTGCTTACATATATTTTAAACTTCATCTTAAAATTTGCAACGTTTAAAAAAGGATTTTTACTTTTGCCTTTCCTATTCATTCAATGTATATTCAAGTTAACAATTCTTCAGATACTAATTACATTTTAAAAAACCATTACATCAACATTTTACAAAAATACACGTTCATATTAAAATACTTACAACTGTCAAAAATATATGTTAATAACTAAACAACTTGACAAACATATACATAACATTGCCGTCATTTTTTGACGGGCAAGTCGCTAGTATATATATATATATATATATATATATATATATATATGTAAATATTTGTATCACATATTATAATTGTCGAACTATGAGACCTTGTCACGCTTTGAGTGGTGCGTACAACTTCCGCGCTCATCTCCTGCGAGCCTTGCATATAGCTAGGCGAGCCGTTAACTCTGAACACTTAGGCGATGAGCGCCTTTGCCGTTAACTCACAGCACTAAAACTCTCAGCAGGCTGCAAGCAGTTGATGAACGGAGGACTTAAGTCGAATTTAAGTAGATTTTGCCGCGTTTCGCCATTCGAAAATCGGCTAAGCGATAAAAATTATTATTATTATTATTATTATTATTATCAAAGCAAAATGAAAACAAGGCTACACCATCCTGGACAACGCAAAACACCATCAACTGCATACCACTTTCACCCAGGGATGTACGAGATACAAAATACACTATTACAAAGGATGGCAAATGCTCGTGAACCTCGTAGCACATAGACAAACGACTCAATTTTACAACCCTGACTTGCAACTAGAAACATTACGCATCTAAAGTAGCGCTTTACACAAATAAACCAACGGTTTGCCCTCGCCCACGCAGCCTATTTCTAATGTACAGTTGGGACATTCATAAAACTATCTCCTCAGGCCAGCAACAGTCCAACTGGACATTATATGATGCAGGATAATAAAAAGAGATTGTTACCTCTTCAGGCTATTGGTTGTTACATATATTAATTAGAAAAAGGTAAACTATATTTATTTATTATTCAATTAATTAATTAATTAGTATATAAAAAAATAGAGAGAGGAGCCAAAGGACACACGAGGAGAGGTTCACAATGAGCGCCTAACGTCCTTAGAGTATAAAAAGCTTAACATTGTGTACCAACCAGCATTGCTGGTCATTTTTTGACGGGCAAGTCGCTAGTATATATCCATATATATGTTTTTTTATTGTGAAGCAAACAACAAATAGGACAAAATAACAGAAAAAGTTAATGTGCATAACTGTTCACCCCCCCCTAAAAGTCAATACTTCGTAGAGCCACCTTTTGCAGCAATCACAGCTCCAAGTCGCTTTGGATAAGATTCTATGAGATTGCCACATCTTACCACTGAGAATTTTGCCCATTCCTCCTTGCAAAACAGCTCCAGTTCCTTCAAGTTGGATGGTTTGCGCTTGTGAACAGCAATCCTTAAGTCTGACCACAGATTTTCTATTGGATTGAGGTCTGGGCTTCGACTAGGCCATTCCAACACATTTACATGTTTCCCCTTAAACCACTCAAGTGTTGCTTTAGCAGTGTGTTTGGGGTCATTGTCCTGCTGGAAGGTGACCCTGTGTCCTAGCCTCAAATCACGAACAGAGTGGTACAGGTTTTGCTCAAGAATTTCCCTGTATTTAGCACCATCCATCTTTCCCTCAACTCTGACCTGTTTCCCAGTCCCGGCTGCTGAAAAACATCCCCACAGTATGATGCTGCCACCACCATGTTTCACTGTGGGGATGGTGTTCTTTGGGTGATGTGATGTGTTGGGTTTGCTCCAGACAAAGCATTTTCTTTGATGGCCGAAAAGTTCAATGTTAGTCTTATCAGACCAGAGCACCTTCCTCCAAAATTTTGGGAGTCTCCCACATGGCTTTCTTCTGGCCACTCTGCCATAAAGCCCAACTCGTTGTCCTATGCACAGATACTCCAGTCTCTGCTGTTGAACTCTGCAGCTTCTCCAGGGTTACCTTAGGTCTCTGTGCTTCCTCTCTGATTAATGCCCTCCTTGCCCTGTTTGGTGTTCTTTGGGTGATGTGATGTGTTGGGTTTGCGCGAGACATAGTGTTTTCTTTGATGGCCGAAAGGTTTAATTTTAGTCTCATCGGAAAAGAGCAGCTTCCTCCATACATTTTGGGAGTCTCCCACATGCCTTTTCGCAAACTCAAAACGTGCCATTTTGTTTTTTGCTGAAAGTAATGGCTTTCTTCGGGCCACTCTGCCATAAAGCCCAACTCTATGGAGCATCCAGCTTATTGTCGTCCTATGTACAGACACTCCAGTCTCTGCTGTGCAACTCTGCAGCTCCTCCAGGGTTAACTTAGGTCTATGTGCTGCCTCTCTGA
The DNA here is from genome assembly GCA_027410445.1 of Discoglossus pictus. Classification (NCBI taxonomy): domain Eukaryota; kingdom Metazoa; phylum Chordata; class Amphibia; order Anura; family Alytidae; genus Discoglossus; species Discoglossus pictus. Next base: position 184,714,849 of record CM050166.1, on the reverse strand, counting down.
TTAATGCCCTCCTTGCCCGGTCCGTGAGTTTTGGTGGGCGGCCGTCTCTTGGCAGGTTTGCTGTTGTGCCATGTCATTTGATTATAATAGATTTTATGGTGCTCCTGGGGATATTTATATTTTTTTATAACCTAACCCCAACTTGTACTTCTCAACAACATTGTCCCTTACTTGTTTGGAGAGTTCCTTAGTCTTTGTGGCAGTGTTTGGTTAGTGGTGCCTTTTGCTTAGGTGTTGCAGCCTCTGGGGCCTTTAAAACTTATATTGCACACAGGTGGACATCATTTCACTAATTATGTGACTTCTGAAGGTAATTGGTTGCACCAGAGCTTTTTATGGGCTTCATAACAAAGGGGGTGAATACATAAATAGCTTTATGTATATATTTTTCTCATTTCACTTCACCAACTTAGACTATTGTATTCTGATCCATCACATAAAGTTCAGATTACCAAAAATTTAACCTAAGGCTGTAATGTAACAAAATTGGTAAAAAGTCAAGGACGGTGAATACTTTTGCAAGGCACTGTATATAATCACATATTATATTTGTCCTGCTACGAGTCGTCGTCACGCTGTTTGCGTGGTCCGTACGAATTGCGGGCTTAGCGAAGCGAGGCGAGCCGTTAACCCGTAGAACTTTAGCGTGCTTAGCGATGAGCGCCGCAGGCGCTCATCACCCAGCGAGCCTCGCGAAGCGAGGCGAGCCTGTGAGCGTAAGGGCCGTTGCTCACGCTTGCGGGCTCGCATAGCGAGCCCGCGGCCCTCGCGTAGCGAGGCCCTTGCCCGCAGCCCTCGCGTAGCGAGGGCCTGCGGGCAAGGGTCTCAGTTGTTGGGATGGAGCAGCCACCTCCTCCCCACAATGCCCCGGTTCGGGTTCCGGAGGGGGAGCCAGACGCCGCCACTGCAACTAGCCGAACCCGCCAGACGCCGCCACTGCCAGTAGCCGCACCATCCCGGGGCCCGGCAATCCAGTTGTTGGTATGGAGCAGCCACCTTCTCCCCACAATGCCGCCACTGCCACTAGCCAGCAACTGAGGCCTTTGCCCGCAGCCCTCGCTGCCCTTGCCCCCAGCCCTCGCGTAGTGCCTCGGTTGCTGGGATGGAGCGACGAAGGCCTCAGTTGCTGGCATGGAGTGCCTTCGGCGCCATGATCCCCAGAGATGGTCGGTGATGTGTGTAGCCCTGCATTGTATCTCCCTCTGTCCCACCCCCTGGCCGGCTCCTCAGCCCCCTCCTCCAGGTCACGCACACACAGAGGCTGAAGGTAAGGATGATAGGGGCTGGGAAGGCCATAGCTGTGCTGACCAGCAGGGGGGATGCACAAGGTGAGGGGGCCTGTGAGGAGCTGTGTGTGTAATGGGGGCACAGACTGCCAGGACATGGACTTGCTGTTATATAGAGTAAAAGGCACCTGAATTGGTGGATTGACTCACGTGCAGAAAGGGTTAATAATCATTATATGTACGACATGCTTATAAACACTGATCATTAAATAATTTTGTGTGAGCTGCAGTTGTTTTGTAGTGGGGGCTGCCATGTTTGTTTCTGCTTAACTGCTGTAGGGAGAGCTGGCCTTAAAGGGGCTCTGTCACCCCAACAGAAAGCTGATTTAACTTTAAAGAGCATCAACAACTGGATATACATTGCGCGAGAAGTTTTTCTTTACAGTAAATAATTGCTGAAATATTTAGAATAGATTTTGGGGCTTTTGTATGTTATGTGGCTCAGAGTGCTTGATAAGGGTGTGAGAGGGGCTTAACTGTTAGATAACATTGTGGGTCTTTGTTTTGCCAGATCTATCCTGTTATGTGCATGGACGGGAAGCCTCCTGTTGCCGGGTGCACCTGTGTCCTGTGTCCCAATGTACTCCCTAAGCTCCCAACCCCCTACACCCCTTGCCGGCCCTAACCCTAACTTCAACCCCCTACAACACTTACCGGGCCTAACCCTACACCCCTTGCCGGCCCTAACCCTTATAGCCTAACGCCATTTTACACCAATGCAGAAGTACACAACTACGGTCTTATCTTGCACACGCACAAAATTACATTGCACACATTCAGCACGCTTACACAGCAGCTCCACACCACTAATGCTGCAGCAACATCAACACAGAATGCAGCTCTTCAACACAATGCTTTAAAATAGGTAAAGTATATATATTTATTAATTGTATTATATATTTCAGTAGTAGACACAAAACACCCTTAGCGCACTTACACTTTCATTGCCGTCATTTTTTGACGGGCATTATTCTAGTATATATATAATTACCATACATTTTTATTTACTTATATTTTTGTATTCATTTTTAATCTGTACTTTTATTTATTATATTACAGTACTAGTTATTATTTGTTACTAGCGAATTGCCCATCAAAAAATGAAGGCAATGAAATTGTAAGGTAGCTAATGCTGTTTGGTGTATAATAATGAAATATATAATACATTAATAAATGAATATACTTGAGCTCGGAATCTGTTTTGATGTTGCTGCAGCATTAGTGGTGTGGAGCTGCTATGTAAGCATGCTGAATGTGTGCAGTGTAATAGTGTGCGTGTGTGAGACGAAACCGTTAGCGTAGTTATGTACTTCCGCATTGTCGTAAAATGGCGGGTAATGTGTGGTATGCGTCTTAGCGGAATATCCGTAGGTCTTTTGTGGTGTTTTGCAAGTTTCTTGTGGTGTTTTGCGTGTTTAGAGTGCTGTAGCCTCGTTTTCGTTTTGTTAGGCGGCCATTTTTTCTCTCGCTAAGAGAATTTTCGAGTGTCTAAACTCTTTTATTTTTAGTTAAATTAAGGTGTAACTTCATTTTTTAGGTCCTGGATGCTTCCTCTTGCTGTAGGTAAGCTTTTTATTTATGTGTTGTGTGTATTTATTGTGTTTTTTATTTTTTCTTGTCTGCGTGTTTGCGGACGTTTTTTGCGAGGTCATAATGAGTGGTAACGTGTCTCGTATGTTGCTTGCGTTGCGACGTAAAGTTTGCGAGGGTCGCAGTTGCTGTGTCGTGTTGTTTGCGTTGCGACGTAAAGTTTGCGAGGGTCGAAGTTGGTGTGTCGTGTTGCTTGCGTTACAACGTAAAGTTTCCGAGGGTCGCTTCGCAAGGGCCGTGGGCTCACTACGCGAGCCCGCAAGTGTAAGCAACGGCTCTGGCTGGCTCGCCTGCTCACAACTATATATGTGATACATGTTACAGGGCTCACTAACATTTTTTTCCCACAGATTAAATGCTATTCTAATTCTTAAAGACTCTGATTGGTTGAAATCAATGTCAATCAGAAATTTCAGCCAATCAGAGTCTTCAGGAATTAGAATAAAAGGCGGATCATGGGAAAAAATCAATTAGTCGGCTGGGGAGCTCCTTAAAGGAGGAGCTCTGTTATCTAGGTGTTTTTTTTTTTATAGAGCGACAGGTTTTTTAGGTGGAGGCCTATTTCCAGGGACCAGAAGGAGGATCAATGGCTTCTATCTTGATTGAAGAGGACTGGATTCTTCAATCAAGATGTATAGCCACAATATCCAGGGCAGAAGGTCTCCGTTGGAGCGGTCAATTGGGCAGGTATGTTTTTACTTATTGTATGTCCCCCCACCCCTATATTTATTTCATTTTTTAAAGTGTCAGGCAATGTATCCTTTTTTTTTATTGCAATGTTAAAGATACATTAACTGTCACTTTGAAAAATTAAATTAAAATGGTGTGGTTATGTGTTTGTGTTTATTAATTAGGGACTATGAGGGTCCAATAGGGACCCTTTTGTAATTGGATATATAATTTACAATGATATCAGGGGCATGGAGGGATCCCTAGGCCTCGGTAGGTAGTTAGGTGGGTGGGTGCTTGGGGTGGTTCCCAGGCTCTGCTGGCCTGATTGGGGTGGTTCCCAGGCTCTGCTGGCCTGATTGGGTTGGTTCCCAGGCTCTGCTGGCCTGATTGGGTTGGTTCCCAGGCCCCGCGGTCCCGATTGGGGTGGTTCCCAGGCCCTGCGGGCCTGATTGGGGTGGTTGCCATCGGGGATGGTTCCCAGGCCCCGCGGGCCTGATTGGTGTGCTTCCCAGGCCCGTGGGCCTGATTAGGGTGCTTCCCAAGCCCTTTGGGCCTGAATAGGGTTGTTCCCAGGCCCTGTGGGTCTGTATGGAGAAGTCGCCAGGCCTTGGTAGGTAGTTAGATGGGTGGGTGATTGGAGTGGTTCCCATGGTCTGCAGTCCTGAATAGAGGGGTCCCCAGGCCTCGGTAGGTAGTTACGTGGGTGGGTGCTTGGGGTGGTTCCCAGGCACGCAGGCCTGATTGTTGTAGTTACCATGCCCGCGGGCCTGATATGGGTGGCTCCCTGGCCCAGTGGGCCTGATTGGGGTGGTTCCAAGGCCCTGCAGGCCTGATTTGGGTGGTTCCCAGGCCCGGTGGGCCTGCATAGAGGAGTCCCCGGGCCTTGGTAGGTAGTTAGGTGGGTGGGTGGCTGCTTGGGGGGTTGCCCCAGGCCCCATGGGCCTGCTTGAGGGTTCCCCAGGCACTGCAGGTCTGAGTAGGTAGTAGGTGGGTGCTGGATTATGTGGATGGCATGGCCTACGGTGGGATTGTAATCTCCCTAGTAGGTGCTTGGCCTGTGTTTATTAAGACTAGGGATTGGATAGTGTAGTGTTGGGCAAACTTACTTTGAGGTAGGGTAGATCAGGGTCCAATCAGGGAGGATCAGTCAGGGGAAAAAAGCAGGAACAGAGTGGGAAGGGTTTTAAAACACAGGTTTTTTATGGCCTTCCTGATGTCATATCATAACATTAAGCCTCCATAGGCTTGGGGGCGCACAGAGGGAATGGTCAGAGGGGATGTTCATAGCAACCACACAGCCTGCAGCACTGATTGGTTGATGCTGCAAGCTGCCAGTCAAGAAAATTGATACATTTCATGGCACACTGAATTTCTATTCACTGAAGTTGCGTGTTACAGCCTGATGCTCTCACTGTACTGTAGCAGCACTAGGGACTCGGGAGAGACACCAGGCAAAGGGGAAGACACACAAAGGGTTAATTTTAAAGTGATAGATACATATTTTTAACAAAATCATATGAAAGAAGACATGAAAGCTGATATACAGATATAATTTAATTGTACTAGCTATATACATTTAAAATACAATGTTAAAGTGATTGATGATTTTTTGGGGGGGTTCCTGCCCATTTGCCCCTATGCACCAGCCACCCCTGCTTGGTTTGCCATTGTGTAGTTCCGCGTGCCTGGCGTTGTTGGTGTAAGTGTTACTGTCTTCGGCCTCGTCTTGACCCTGTTTGATCATTTTTATATTTTTTCGGCCGCCATTTTTTTCCTTGCTTAGCCGATTTTCGATCAACGAAAAACGCTAAATATGGCTCTAATTATCTTGGAATTTCACTCACAGGCTCCCTGGCTCTCCCCCTGTGTTGTGTGTGAGTGTGCAAGTAATTTTTTGGAAGTATTTAGCGTTTTTTGGGGGTCTTTGGAGTTACGCTCTTGAATAAATTTCGGCCATTAAACTTATATTTTTGCGTGCCTCATGATGAGTGTCAAAGTGTTATGCGCTTCAGCGCTGACCACGGCCATTGACAGGAGCGCCTTTTGTGCTCATGTTTAGGCTGTTTCAAAGTGTTGGTGGGGTCGCGCCACGTGCCTTGTGATGAGCGCCTCTGGCGCTCATCGTAAGGCCTGCAATGAGCGCTTTTGGTGCTCATTGCAGCCTAAAAGTCCCACGGGCCTCGCAGTCGCGTGACTCAACTGCTCGCTTCGTGAGGCTCGCAGTTGCGGGTCCTCAACTGCTCGCCTCGCGAGGGCTGCAATTATTTAATACTGCGTGACCAACACAACTATATATGTGACAACTATATATGTGATCATTTTCTACTAATCAGTGGCTGTGTTTTAGGAAACATTTGAAACCCAGGAATCTTCTATATACCTTTAAAAGACAACTTTAGTTTGGTAATAATGTATATGCTTATGAAATACATAATAAAATAACAATATCGGCAGGTACACCAGACAGGAAGATAAAAGCCCATATTCTTATTTTCTTCTTATTCTTATATTTTATTTGTATAGCGCCAATATATTCCGTATTGCTGTACAAGGGATAAGAACAAGGGAAATACAAATTTAACAAATTCAGAAGTTGGAGGGCCTTTATTTAGATTACTCTGAATGTGACATGGATATTCGATTTTAGCCAACTAGTCTACTTGTAGCTCACTTTTCCCCAGAGTTCTTTTTTTTTTTTTTTTTTTTTTTAAATGTTTATTTTTCATTATTGCAAAAACAGATTTAAACATATTACAAAAACATAATCAAATAATTTTACAACAACAATTTATAAGTTATACTCTCTGCCATTCGTACTCTATCATTCACCATTCAATCCTACTGACATTTAAATGTTGATATTTGTGTCTTGTTTTTGGTCCCAAATTTTCCATTTTAGTGTGTCACCATTAATAAAACCCTTTTTTTCATAATCTCTCTCTAGTTCTCGTATATATTTTATTTTCCACACGATGTCAGAAAAGTTTGGAGCAGTTTTGTCTTTCCAGTTGGAAATTAAGATATTTTTTGCTACTGAGAAAGTCAAAATCGCAAAGGCTTTTTCCTCTAACGTGAAATCGTTCGGAAAGTTATGCAGCAAGCTGCATTCTCCCTTAAACGGGTATTGCTTTCCCACAATATTAAACAAAAATGTATAGCAGTTTTTCCAAAATGGCTCTAATCTTGGGCATTCCCACAGAATATGCAGCAAATGGGCGATATTGCCACAATCCCTCCAACACATTTTTTCCATGGCGTTATGGGAGATTTGAGCGATTTTAACGGGAGTAAAATACCAGTGATTAATTATTTAAAAAAATGTTTCTCTATATGTTGATTGTTTGATGAATCTATTTGTTAATTTTAAAGATGTTTCCCAGTCTTTAACCTCTAAAACTATTTTTAGGTTCTGCTCCCATTGCTCCATACCTTTGGTTTTAGATTTTTCTCCACATGATCTTGTTATGTTAAAGCATTTACTTATTAAATGTTTATTTCCTGATCTCAGGAGAATTTTTTCTACCTCTTTTGACTCTTTGCTATTTTGTAGGGTAATGTTAAATTGACTACAACTGGATTTATATGCTTCATAGATTAACCATTCTTCTGTTGCAATCTTAAATTTTTTTCTAATTTGATCAAAAGATGCCATAGATCCTTGGATTAAAGTGTCTCTAATTCGTATCAGGCCTTTTTTTTTCCACTCGTTTAAAGTGCCTTCCATATTTCTATGTAACAGTGCTTTTAGTGGGGTCATTAAACTGCCCTCTGGTATTAAACCGTTTTTCTTATTAATTTGTTTCCAATTTTTTAAAATTTCTTTTACCACCCCTGATCCAGTCATAATATCCTTGTGGGGAAATTTCCCTTTATAAAACAAGGCTGATAAGTGCCATTCTGGAATTAATGCTTGTTCAATATGCCACCATGGGAGAAAAGCAGCTGTTTCTAGCCATTTTAACGCGTGAACTATGCTATTGGCTTCTTGGTAAGGCAATAATAACGGGTAAGAAATTCCTCCTTTTACAAAAGTTCTTCCCATGGTTATTTTTTTTATTCTTTTATGTTTGGATTGATGTATATAATAATCAATCATTCCTTGGAGTTTCTTTAACCATATTTTAGGGATTTTGAAAGGAATACATCTCAAAAGGTAATTAACTCTTGGAAGAATCATCATTTTTATAACTGCAATTCTACCTGAGAATGAAAATCTGTTTTTTCTCCATTTTTCCATAATCATCTGACATTTCACTTTTCCCCAGAGTTCTATTGTGAAGTGAACCAGTTTTCAGAGTAACTGAATAGAGATTTTATCTATGGTTCCAGGATTCTAATTCTATTAAAAACAAAGGCAAAATGCCAAGATTTCATGAGACATGAAAATTGTCAAAAAAGTTTCCACCAACAAGCTCCACATTGTAAGAGAACATGGATAGGGAGTTAAGCCATCATATAGTCGAATAATTTGCAACAACTCGCTAATGGCCTGCCCAGCACTCGCCTCTCCCCACTTCAATCCATAATGAATGCCTCCGCCAGACTCATCTTCTGTACACATCGTTCAGTGTCGGCAGCTCCTCTTTGTCAGTCACTCCATTGGCTTCCCTTAGCCTCCAAAATACAATTTTAAATCTTGACCCTAACTTATAAAGCCCTCAACAGCAGCGCACCCCCATACATCTCTACTCTCATCTCCAAATAATCCCCCACACGCCCTCTTTGTTCTGCTAACGACCTTCTTCTTTCTACCACTCTTGTCACCTCCTCTTACTCCCGCCTTCAGGAACTTTCTCGTGCTGCCCCTATTCTCTGGAACTCCTTGCCTCGCTTCACCAGACTATCCTCCTTCCTTAAATCCTTCAAAACATCAATAAAAACGCACCTCTTTAAAGAAGCCTATAACCTTCCTCCCTAACATGCTCAGCACTACTCTCTCCCTACTGTACCACATACACACTTCAACCTTTAGATTGTAAGTCTGCGAGTTACAATCCTGCAAGGTGCTTTAGGGAAAGCGCTATGGACACCGGATTCCAAGCTCAAAGACAAGGCCCTCCATTCATTGCAATGTGTGAATCTTGATCTTGTCATTGCCTGTAACTTAACTTATGTATAGCGCTACGGAATATTTTGGCGTGTTACAAATAAACAATAATAATAATGCATGAAAACTAATGGGTGCCAAGGCTGTTCAAATCCTTAGTAAGTGGTAGTAGAGCCCTAATTTTACATTATACTTGAAAAACATGTCTTTGGACATGGTCAGACCTAGGGAGCAAGTGGTTGTTATTAATAAACCCTCCTAGAGTGGAAAGGGAAGAGAGTTGATAAGCATAAACCTGGAAAAGCATGCCCAGTTGGATGAATCAGCTTAATCACAGAGGCTTAAGAGAGAGAAAGCTCCGTTCTTAATGTTATTTGTACCAACTGGCATGCTCTTCCTGCTAATCTATCTCAGTAAGAGTTCATTTATTACCTCAGATACGGAGAAGTCTAAGGTGGGAGGATATTGAAATGTAATTTCTGTCTAAAAGCAGCAAGATTATGTAATACTAATTTAAACTGTTTATAGAGTAACAAATTGAAGAACTATTTTTTAAACATTTTTCTGCTTTTTGGTCCACCATAAATATGACCTTTACGGTGTACCGTTAAACTCCATAGTAATTTTTTTGACAATTGTAGTTGCATCTCCTCCTCTGGAATGGTGTCATTTGTCAATTAACCTACACTATTTTTGCCCATGCAACCCAAACAGCTCATTAATAATAATCCACATATGCCACCATATGATAATACTGTGATAGGTGTTTGATGAAGAAAATGTGAATTGCAGAGAAAGTACATATTTATACTATTAACCCCAAAGAGGTAAAGAAATTATATGGAAGCACGGTGGTCAAATTTGACGCTGCACGCAACCAGCTGTTTCAAGCCACACTAATCAGCTGAAGCTTACAAAGGGACCTATTCTATTGCCCAATTTGTAAAATTATACATACTTAAAATATTGCCACAGATTCTATTAGCTACTCGCAGTCCGATTACAAATTACCCACCCACAATCACTAGGGGCAGCCAAAGTTACACAAAACCAGCCTTAGAACTCCATTGTTTTTAGCACAGCTCGAATATTACGAGCGCTAGATAACTAAAGTTACACAAAATCGATATTCTATTAGACACAGAGCTCTAGCTCTCAAATAAATTCTGACCCGAAACAGAAAAAAGTATCAGGTTCTGTCAAAAATATTACAAGTACTAAATAGGACTCGCAAAGGCTTTTTAAACATTTATTAGAGCTGTAACAGCAATTGAACACACAATACTGTACTTTAAAAGCATGGGAAGGCATGGAAACACATTAGAATTAATTGCACAACAGTCTCAAACCAACAAATATGCAATTAAAAAATATTATTTTTAACTGTTATTTCTGAGTAATATCGATCCCAGGACTCAAGGGATTAATACATATCATAAAACCCACATGGACTAGAACAGGTGATTTAATGCATTTATATATTGTTATATTGCTTGATGGCGAGCCCGATCGACAAATATTACTTATGGGCAGTAATTCATTTGTAGCCTCCAATTGCAGATCATGTGCAATCTCCATCTTTTACTGAAATCATGATGACGGACTAATTTACTATTAGCTGTGTCTAAGAAGTAAATTACGAGCTTGCTTAAATATTCTCAGATTATATGATCACGCCCCCTGAAATAAGACTTACAAAGTCAGGATTTACGAGTTTAGGCTTAAGGATATAAATTGCAAGCTTGAGAAAAAAAGAAAAAAAGAAAAAAAACACCCGCAGCCAAAATTGCGCATTCAAGGCATCTGTGGCCTTCTAACAGAATAGGGCTCATAGTCTCTAAAAATACTGAAGACTGTAAGATAGTTTAAAAAAAAATACACTAAATGTTATATATTTATATCACTATATATTTCCACAAAAAACATAAGAAATGACAGATAACAACCTAGAAGCCTATTTAGTCTGTCCATTCTGACTAAAAAGTTTGGCCTAATTAAAATTTAGGATAGCTTTATGCTAATATCAGGGATGCTCCAATTCCTTTATTATCCCCTGTATTTGTACGATCCCTGAGACCTCTATCTGCTGGTCCTCCGGTACAAAGAAGGATGAGCAGAGCCTGACATTTTAAGCATTTATTAGTCACAGTTAGATTATTAATTAACTTATCTGCAGTGAAAAGTTAATGCACTACATGTCATATCAACCTATTAGATATTTTCTGGATCTCAGCGCTGATCCCCATAATGGCACTATATAAATACTAGCGACTTGCCCGTCAAAAATGACGGCAATAAAAACTGAAGCCTGGCAATGCTGTTTGCCACACAATGTAAGCCTCTCCCCCTCTACTTTACTGGCCTTGTGATGAGCGCCTTTGGCGCTCATCACAGGCCTTGCAATGAGCCCCTTTGGAGCTCATTGCGAGTCTCTCCCTCTGTCTACTTCCTCCCTCGTGTCTTATTTCCCCCCTCCTCTCCCTCCTTTGTGTCTCCTTCCACCTCGTCTACCTCCTTTGTATCTCCTGCCCCCCTGTGTTTTTACCTCCCTCTCCCTCCCGTGTCTCTAAACCCCTCCCCTGTGTCTCTTTCCCCCTTCTCCCTCCTATGCATCTCTCCCCCCCCTGTGTCTCCCCCAACCCTCCCCTGTGTCTCCCCCAACCCTCCCCTGTGTCTGTTCCCCCCTGGCCTGTGTCTCTTTCCCCCTCAGCCCTGTGTCTGTTACGGCCTTCCTCGTGTCTCCATTTCCCTCCCTTGTGTATCTTCCCCCCTGCACTCTCTCCCCCTCCTCTTTCTGTGCCTCTTCCTCCCTGTCTCTTCCCCCTCACCCTCTGTGTCTCTCCCCACTCTGTGTCTTCCACCCTCTCCCTCTGTGCCTCTTCCCCCGCCTCTCTCTGTGTGTCTCGCCACTGTGTCTTTTCACCCCTTCCTCTGTCCCCCCCCCCTCTGTGCCTCTTTCCCCCTCTCTCTGTACCTCTTCCCCCCCTTCCCTCTGTGTCTCTTCCTCCCTCACCCTCTGTATCTCTCCCCCCTGTGTCTCTTCCCCCCTCTCCCTCTGTGCCTGTTCCCCCCTGGCCTGTGTCTCTTCCCCCCCCCCCCCATTTCCCTCCCATGTGTATCTTCTCCATGTTCTCCCTCCCGTGTGTCTTTTCCCCCTCCTCTACCTCCCCTGTGTCTCTTTCCCACCTATCCCTCTGTGTCTCTCCCCCCTCCCTCTGTGTCTCTTCCCCACTCTCCCTCTGTGCCTCTTCCCCACTCTCCCTCTGTGACTCTCCCCCCCTCTTCCCCACTCTCCCTCCCCTCTTCCCCACTCTCCCTCTGTGCCTCTCCCCCCCTCTTCCCCACTCTCCCTCCCCTCTTCCCCACTCTCCCTCTGTGCCTCTACCCCTCCCCTCTTCCCCACTCTTCCCCACTCTTCCCCACTCTTTTACCGGCTCTCGGGCCGCGCTGCGCGCAAGCGCGGCTTGCGCCGCGCTCTGCGCAAGCGCAGCTCGGGCGCAGAGCGCGGCTTGCGCCGCGCTCTGCGCATGCGCGGCTCGCGCCGCGCTCTGCGCAAGCGCGGGCTCGGGCACAGAGCGCGGCTTGCGCCGCGCTCTGCGCATGCGCGGCTCGCGCCGCGCTCTGCGCAATGCGCAGCACTTTATAATTGTCTAACTGCGATTCGTCTGAAGCGTGACGACGAATCGCAGTTAGACAATTATAATATGTGATAGTTTATAAATATAGACAATATAAAATATATACTATATAAAGAAACATATACAGTATATTCTGGATTTCTACCTTGTTGTGGTGAGGGGGCTTGTGTACTTCAATGAAGCTATGAGCTAAACCATGTAGGGCCACTCAAGATGGGCAGGTCATAGCAGAGAGGTCAGATAAATCACAGACCACTGGTGAAAGAACTGGCAACCCACTCCAGCATTGTTGCCAAGAAAACCTTATGGATAAGCCCAACCTGAGACAAAGATATGTCTGGCGTGCTGAGGTCCATAGGGTCATGGGGAATCGGACATATTATTATGCCCGCCAGCTAATATTCTGAAAACCCCCGTGTGCAGCAAGGACAGCAGCTAGACGGCATGGTAGTGAGTCAATAAGATGTGGGAAAGTTGGCAAGGGTATCTGAAGCCATGCAGACTTCAGTGCATTCGACAGCTGCTGAAGACTGCATGTGGAGGATCCATACGGCGAACATGACGATCTAGTTGGTCTCACAAGTGCTCGATGGGGAATTTGGAGGCCAGGGAATACTTGGAAGTCTTTGTTGTGCTCCTCCAACCACTCCCGCACAATTCTGCCAGTATGACGTGATGTTCAGGTTTCCATTGAAATCATATTTGCAAAATGTTTAATGTATTTACACTGTAAAACAATTCACCCATGAGCTAGTAGCAATATTCATCCTGTCATTTAAAGTAATTTTTTTAAGTACACTAATGATATATGTTGTTTTATATTTATTTATGGCCAAGGCTGGTGAGAAACTGGCAAGTGTGCCAAAGAAAACCAGAAATTAGCAAAAAGTGTCATTCAAAATAGTGCGTATATCTGAAGAATTTTATAGTTTAGATAAAAGGCTAATAAAGATTTTATCCAGGTTTTTAATGCTTGTTATAAAGAACCGTGCTTATTTTAGAGTGACAAGTCCACTTTACTGCTAAGCAACCTACAAATAAATTAAAAATATCACATTAATAATGCTTTTTAATTGTGCATTAACAATTAGTGTGGTTACATCTCCAGTATAGTTCTCTGGTCCAGATCTTATTGCCAGATAACTGTTACTTTATCTCTTATTCCCCAATATGAAAAGTGGTAAGAATATCAAGCAGTACGAAATTGTGCTTGAACATATAAGATGTACCTCTAGTTGTTATTCTTTACACAACAGACTTTTTCATGTATATTATTTGTTAACTGTGTGGCAAATGTAATAGAAATATGCTAAAAAAAAAAAATATGCTTGAATACAGAATCAATGCATTCAGTGATACTAGGTTAACCAATTTGTTGCTGAAACTGTATTTTTCATTCTCTTGGTGAAGGTTTCATATTATTGCTATTATAATACTGATTATGAAGTTTACAATATGGACCAATGGACAACAACTTGGAAAATATATTCTATAATTTTATGTGAATTCGGAGAAATTGTTACTTTGATCATACCATCACATTTGAATAATATATACAGTTTGACAAAATGGCGTCTTTAAGATCAGGCTAATGACCCATTGGGAAAACATCATCTAAATGGACTAAGGCAAAGTAAAACACATGATTTTCTCCTAAAATGTTTTTATGTCCATGGCTTAAAGAGTTGTATGGAATAATTTGTGCATTTGTACTGAATAGTGGCATTTTGGTCTGTAAGTATACTTATCTGATGTAAATAAATACACATATGATTTTGGAAATAGCAAGGGGATAAGAAGAATTGTAATTGGGATGTGGAGCGAGGGCATGTACAAGTAACTGGGGTGTTGGGGGAGCACAGATCTGAGTGGGCCGAGGGCCATTTAAATCTTAAATACGCTTATGACATTGAGAGGCATTTCTTCTTGATTTCAAGTATGCTTAATCACGTTTTACATAATAGTTGTTTCTTGCAAAAAGCAGCTTTTGTAATGTTTAAAACATACTTTCTTAAATGAATGTTGGAAAAAAAATATGTGCCCCGTCCCTTTTAGAAAAAGTGTAAGGATTTAAAATGTGAAGGGTGCAAAAGAAGGAGACAATGGGAAATGATGTCATGAAATATAACAGAGAGAAGTCAATATATAGGTTAGGGTAAAGAGAAAGATAACAAGTGGTAGCGTCCAGGGGGAGTAAATGGCTAGGTAGGGGTTACCTGGCAGTCCAGTGGTTTCACCACTGCAACCTAGGTTTAATTCCAGTCAGGGAACCAAGAGGTCACACCACCCTGAAGCCATGAAGGATTGGGCCTGGTAAGTACTTGGATAGGAGACCACCTTGGAATACCAGTAGCTGTATACTGTAGCCCACTGGAGAAGAAACTGGCAACCCACTCCAGTATCTCTGCAGAGTGGATTAGCATCACCATAGACATAAAGATGTGCTTGGTGTGTTATGGTCAATGAGGTCATGGAGATTCGGAAACAAGTGAACAACACCAAGAATATGGCTAGGTATTAGGAACATAAGGAGAAAGAGGGAGCAAGGACCAATGTAGAACATGGAGGGAAGAGATATAGAGAAGGTACAAAGAATGGATTGTAATAGATGAGGGGGTAAGGAGAAATGAGGCCACTGAGAGTGCAAGGAAGAGGGCAAGGGGGAGAGAGTTGTCAAAAAAAGAGATGGTAGCTGGAAATGAAATGAGTAACATCCTCTAGCTGTCCATAATATATTGTGGTAGTAAGTTTGTACATTATATATATTGCAGCACAGTATTTACAACACCAGGTTTTTCTGGCAGCCAAGGAGTTAACAGCTGATTTGACTAGAGCTGTTTCATCTTCAGAAAGCAGAAGGTGCAGCTATATTTTGGCTGTTAGTTCAGCACCAAACACATTATTTCCCTTTCTTGTTCTGACAGGAAGGGGAGGGAGAAATTCCCTCAGCACTACTGCTGCTCCAAAACAGGAAAGTTGCAAGCCAGCAGTGCAAGGTTTCAGCTAACTGATGTATTTACATTGTGCACTGGCAGACTGCAGAACAAGGAACAGAGTATACCCAGGCCAGCTATCTGTACTCACACACTGCCATATCCCTAACTAGATCTAGTAAACACATTGCAAACACTCACTTTGACCTGAAGAAGTCATCACAACCTCAAGTACCTTATCCAAGACAAATAGGACAGTCAGTATTCTATATTTCAGTAAATGTGGACATTCTCTCTAGGAACTCAGCCACATCAAAAATGTTTGGCTTCAATATGAAGCCAAAGTAGATTTTAACTGTATCCGATATGTCTAAACTCATTTCAGGGAAACTGGGTTTTGATCTTTTTTGCTCTGTCAGTGCTAGATATCAAGAAACCTCCCAGGAGAACAATTTTCATAAAGTTCCCGGCCAACCACAAGCTCTAGATGCGTTGAATGATGCAGCAAGAAGAAGAAAGGCATTTTGGCTTCACAACAAAGTTTAGTGTTTTTTACTATAGTGATATTTAAACTGTAAAAGTTAAAGCTCATGTCATTAAAATAGCGGTGAACCCACAACTACTGAAATTATTACCTTATTGGCCCAAATATAAGCCGCACCCGCATATAAGCCGCACCTGTGAAATTCAAGGGGAAAAAAAGATAATGTCTGAGTATAAGCCGCACCCTTAAAATTGGAGAGATGATGCTTTTCTCTCTAAGTGATTAGCCATAACTGCGGGAAACAGGCTTTCTAATCAGTATCTATGGTAATTTCTTTTGCGGGTTACAGGCGGGTTATAGCTCACAAAACGTTACAATCACAAATCGCTATTCAATACGGGGAAAACGATGAATGACATTAAAATTAATTGCGCAACAATCTCAATCCCGCAAATCTGCAATTATTTTTTTAAGGGTGCGAATATAAGCCGCACTCGTAATTTCCAAGCTAAATCGGAAAAAAAGTGCGGCTTATATCTGGGCCAATACGGTATTTATGTTTAAGCAACCACAAAAAATAGGTGCTCAATCAGAGAACGAAACAACCTCAATAGGTTAGTTCTATGGACATGATAACCCACTCTGAGAGCAGCCTCTTTTAGCTCACTTGTGCCCTTCACAGGGAGAAATATCCTGTAGTATATCAGTCTGGTCTCACTCAGTAGTCATCCAGACCCAAAATACCAGGCAATTCTACCCTGAACAGGAGAAGCAGCAAACCCTGGACATACATCTCAGTCTAAGTCGGCCTCTTCAGTAGCTGACCCATTAATGCATAGTGAGAAAGGGGTCCACATCTGAAGCCCCTATTACCCTTAAGGAGATTAGGCCCTAAGGATCATTTTCATAAGCAAAAACAAAAAATAGAGGTGCTCAATTATTTTTCATTTAGTTTACATATTTTATTTTTGTTTTATTTTAAAGAAATCACACAGATAGAATATCACCAAAATGAAGTAAAATATAGGTTTTTAATGATTTTGCTTTTCACAAGAAAACATACAAAACACAGGTTTCATATTCACACTCATGTCTTTTGAATGACTAAAGTTGTGTTTTTAGAAAATTTACAGTAAATAAATTACCTTTATTAACTATTATATACAAATATGCTTCATGGTGAGCCTCCATTGTACTGGTTATCTACTTTGAAATTGAGCTGGCACGTTTTAATTTAGTTCTGATGAAAGGACTTGCACATTAGTGTGTAAGCTTTCATAAAAAAATTAAATTAAAAACATGCTCATCAGTAGCCCAGTTTCTTTCCCATCACCAAAGCAGATAATCAGATAATCAGTGCAATGGTGGCTCCCGCACAACATAACTGTATATAATTCCTAATATTGTAAAGAGTGTAAAAATAATTTGTCCATTATCAAGTTGCCTTCCTCTGGATTAATTAATAATTAATAATAAATAGTTGATTAATAATTAATTAACAACTAATTAATTAATAACTAATCCGCTTATTGCAGATCAGAGGAGATCTGAAAAAGGTTGAACTTGATGGACTGAAAGTCGTTTTTCAACCTTAATTACTATGGGCCTCATTCATTGCAATTTGGCCAATTGAATAGGGCTCTAAATAAGCACAGAGCATATTTTTTTTTACAGATGTTTTTAGTTAGTGAAAACCTTGCTTTTGAATAAAAGTTCACTAACTAAAAACTTCCGTTAAAAATATGCTATGTGCTTATTTAGAGCCCTATTCAATTGGCCAATTTGCAATTGAATGAGGCCCTATGTAACTATGTAACAAAGTTTATTTATTTAAAAGAGCATATGTAATATGGGACTTCAGTGGTACCTCAAAGTTCAGTGTGTTATTCCAGCGTCTTCATAGCCATCTTCATTCCTGTTAGTTATTTGCTAGTGATTTAAGCTCCTTATTCAATGTACCTAATTAAGAGATAAAATAAAACTGCCGAATAAGCACTCACCTGAACACCAGATACTCTCCTCTCTGATGTGGTGGAATCTACAGTATCTGCGAGATTCAGATGATGTGGAAGATGAATACGTGAAATCATCTAAACCTTTATATATAACCAGCCCAGCAGAGTGGTCATCTGGAGGTGAGAAGGATATGAACATTGAGAGGATTCAGTAATTAATAGTACTGAGCGTCAGCTCATCAAGGACATTCTGTCTGAGCTCACCTCATTCTCAAGATGCTGGGAGATGAAAGAACAATCAGGTAGAAGTAATTGCATCTCCAAAGAAGCTAGTGGAGAACATGTCCATATGAGCTTGGAAGCTTCCATGGTCCACTGCATGTGATCACACATACAAACAAAAGCCAGTGAGTGGTTGATGGTTCACTTTTTCTATTAGTTGGGTTGACCTGATTTCTGGAAATTGTGTAAGATTTACTTGCCTTAAAAAAAAACATATATATATATATATATATATATATAGTTTTTTTTTTTTTTTTTTACATACGTTTGTGCAATAAGACCTTAGCTATAAAGGGAAGTTGGTTCAGGCCTCCCAAGCACCAAACGTCCATGGCTCCAATATCTGGTAATTCCTCCTTATACTAGAAATTAAACATAATGGTTGCACACACTACACAAAATGAATACTAACCCTGTTGCATTCTGAAGTACATTAGATAGTTAACAGCAGCTGTCCCGTTTAAAGACTAAAGATTGAAGGTCCTAACACGGTCATGGGCAAAGTGAGTCCCTCAGACCATCCTGTGTGTATCCCATGCTACAAGCATGACCCTCTTCTAAAGCATACACTCCATTTTCTTCCCCCACAGAGAGCTGAACATTTTCTGTTGCTCCACGGAATATTTCCCTTCAATACCTATTACACTTTTGCTCCTTAATTTCCATATATCCAGTGATTTATTTTTCGAATAATGAACAAAAGGATAAAAAAAAAGTGTACAGACCTTTAAGGGACATAGTACCCAATAGGAGGCCTTTTAATGGTTTGCGTAATGGCCCTGTTTCCATAACTTTTAAGTAGTAAAGTTATGTATAGTAGTAAAGGTCTGTAAACAATTTTTTTAAAAGTTGTTCCCCAGTGGGAGTGTTAAGCCAAAAAGTAGGGATAAATAGTCACAGAAACTTTTATGTGTTAAAGTATTTTATTTATCCTTTTTTTATACCCATTGGATTGCTGTTCATAGTAAGAGATAGTCAGTCACATGAGGTAAAATAACTTTTTCATATAATTTATGACAACATGTATTTAAGTTCGATTATCTAGCACTTTCAGCAAGAATTTTAACAACCAGTTGATATTATATTTGTAGTAGACACCAGCCCATCACAAATGACGGGAATATTTAATTTTTCTGTCATCCCCCCTTCTGTCTCTTTCCCCCCCCCCTCTCTGTACCCTGCGTCTCCCCCCATCTCCTTTGTCTCTTCCCCCTCTCACTCCCCTGTGCTTCTTTCCCCCCTCTCCCTCCCCTGTGTTTCTTCTCCCCCTCTCCCTCCCCTGTATATCCTTCCCCTCCTCTCCCTCCCCTGTGTCTCTTCTCCCCCTCTCCCTCCCCTGTGTCTCTTCTCCCCCTCTCCCTCCCCTATGTCTCCCCCCCCCCCCCATTTTCCTCCCCTTTCGCAGTGCAACACATTGCAGCATTCGGCATGCATTGCACACGCGCAGCAGTTGTGGCACAACTCGCATGCACATGCAGTATTGCAAGTTTGTGTGTAAGGCTCACAACTTGCGAGAGTTACATACAATCTCGCAATTACGACAACTATATATGTGATTTAGAATTTCTGTAATAACCAGGACCTTTATTACATAATTTATCTGGTCAAGGGAAAAAGCCCTAGCTGGCTATAATTTTCCGTCAATACCACTGACTGTTTTCAGGCATTATGTTGGTAACCCCCACCCCCTCTTTAAGGAGAACCATCAATAAAGAGCACACACAGATAAGAGACTCACGGCAGATCTATCCATCCTGCCACACCCGAAGTCAGCCCATCCCTGGAGACTGCTCACATTTCCTGACTTAAGGTAGAATTCTACGACTAAAGAAAACTTAGTAAGTTAGACACTGAGCACCTGATTGTAGAGGAACAGTAATTCAGAAAACCAAATAATACTAATGCCTGAAGCCAATCACTAAATGTTAATTTACGATTAGTTTTTTTTTTTTGTATCAGCTAAAATATACCCACAAAATATAGGCTAAGTAAACAAGCATTGTAAAATATACTCTTTTGAAGAACTATACTTGTTATTGGCCAGATGCTTTAGAAAAGTAAAAAATATATACATCCTTTAACTTATTACTATTATGGAATTATGCTACACTATGTCACTATATATATATATATATATATATATATATATATATATATATATATATATATATATATATATTGCGGATCTGATATTACAGGTGAGAGGGGACATGGAATGCAACAAAAGGTTTACTCTGCTATAGTGGAAACGTGGCACATCAAAATGCCAGTGCTTTCAATAGGACACATTTGAAAAATTGCATTTGTTTACGCAACACACGCTGCTGAAACAATCGGCTCAATAAAATAATGGAAACTCTCAGTAAGAAAATAAATAATTAAACATTTTTTTCCTATTATGAAGTTTAATTCATCAAAAGAGCAAATTGTACAAATACAACTACAGTGGTTCTTTAACCACAAAATTGTGGTATCAATATCTCTATATTGTGTTAGACTTGTGTCATAGTTAACAGATTAAAAAATAAATCATTACTAAAAGCTAGTTCATTGTAGCCTCACGTAAAACCTCCAGGATAGGACCGGAGGGAGGAGGTATTCATACATAAACAAAGATGGCTCAATCACAATAACTGAGTGGTTAAAGCAGTTGTGGGCAACCTGTTTCACTTGAAGGGCCTCATATTTGACCCCAGAGTCCTGATAATTAGGTATTGGAGAGATACAGTGGATATAAAAAGTCTACACACCCCTGTTAAAATGTCAGGTTTCTGTGCTGTAAAAAAATTAGACAAAGATAAATCATTTCAGAACTTTTTTCCACATTTAATGTGACCTATAAACTGTACAACTCAATTGAAAAACAAACTGAAATCTTTTAGGTGGAGGGAAGAAAAATATAAAAATAAAATAATATGGTTGCATAAATATGCACACCCTTAAACTAATACTTTGTTGAAGCACCTTTTGATTTTATTACAGCACTCAGTCTTCCTCTTCATGTTCAGCTTTCTAACAGAAGCCTGAAGGTTTTGTGCCAATATTGACTGGTATTTGAAACTGTTCATAAATCCCTCTATCTTAACTAAGGCCCCAGTTCCAACTGAAGAAAAACAGCCCAAAGCATGATGCTGCCACCACCATGCTTCACTCTGGGTATGGTGTTCTTTTGGTGATGTGCAGTGTTGTTTTTGCGGCAAACATATCTTTTGGAATTATGGCCAAAAAGTTCAACTTTGGTTTCATCAGACCATAACACCTCTTCCCACATGCTTTTGGGAGACTTCAGATGTGTTGTTTGCAAAATGTAGCCTGGCTTGGATATTTTTCTTTGTAAGAAAAGGCTTTTGTCTTGCCACTCTACCCCATAGCCCAGACATATGAAGAATACGGGAGATTGTTGTCACATGTACCACACAGCCAGTACTTGCCAGATATTCCTTCAGCTCCTTTAATGTTGCTGTAGGCCTCTTGGTAGCCGCCAAGACCAGTTTTCTTCTCGTTTTTTCATCAATTTTGGAGGGAGCTCCAGTTCTTGGTAATGTCACTGTTGTGCCATATTTTCTCCACTTGATGATGACTGTCTTCACTGTGTTCCATGGTATATCTAATGCCTTGGAAATTCTTTTGTACCCTTCTCCTGACTGATACCTTTTAACAATGAGATCCCTCTGATGCTTTGGAAGCTCTCTGTGGACCATGGCTTTTGCTGTGGGATGCGACTAAGAAAGTTTCAGGAAAGACCAACTAGAGCAGCTGAACTTTATTTGGGGGTAATCAGAGGCACTTTAAATGATGGCAGGTGTATGCTGACTCCTATTTAACATGATTTGGAACGTGATTGCTTAATTCTGAACACAGCTACATCCCCAGTTATAAGAGCGTGTGCAGACTTATGCCACCACATTATTTTTCTTTTTTCTTTTTCTTCCCTCCACCTAAAAGATTTCAGTTTGTTTTTTAATTGAGTTGTACAGTTTATAGGTCACATTAAAGGTGGAAAAAGTTCTGAAATTATTTATCTTTGTCTTTTTTACAGCACAGAAACCTGACAGTTTAACAGGGGTGTGTAGACTTTTTATATCCACTGTATATGGGTACTGTAGGAAACAGCCAAGTTCCCACTCCAGAAAAATTTGGGGATTGCATAGGAAGTACCTCAGGGTTGGATGTGCGCCCTAGGGATGTTTGTTGCCCACTACTAGGTTAAAAAAAGGGCCATTGCAATGGTCCAAACTTCATAATGTTTAAGTAGTAAGGATTAGTATAAATAATATTTCAATTTGAAGTTGATCTTTTGTGAGAAAATATACATTCAAATAGCTGGTTTCTTCCTCATCTTTAGATGTAATTTTCTCCAGTATATACAACTTCTATGCAGCAAAGTGCAGCGAAAGCAAAGTAAATTAAACTTTGCCACAAAACTAAGTAGATTTAAAAAAAAAAATTAAGAATACCCAACCTTAAACTGAGGTAATACCAGCTATTTTTCCACAAGTTTTCTTACAAAAATTGAAACACAAAAATTGAAAAGTTATTGACACTAATCTTCATTACTTTAAGAAAACTGGACGATTGCAAAAATCTGATTAGTAGACCTCATGAAAAATCTAGATCTGTTGCTGGTCCCGGAGGACAAGCTGGAGACCTACTGAATTATCCCCCTCTCTTCTAGCTCAAGTTGTCAACTGCCTCTCCAGCATATCCTCCTGGATGTCCGCCCATCAACTCAAACTTAATATGTCAAAGATTGAGCTCTACTCTTCCCACCTTCTACCATAGAGTCCACTCAAATATCTCTCACTGTTGACAATACCATTATCACTCCCACCTCCCAAGCCCGTTATCTTGGGGTTCTACTGAACCCTACCCTCTTTTCACTTCTCTCATACAATCAATCATACAATCTTGTCATTATCACCTAAAAAAAAATTCCAACATATGTCACTATCTTACACAAGACACAGCTAAAATTCTAATTCACTCTCTCATCATAGCTCGTCTCAACTACTGCAACACACTCCTTTCTGGCTTCCCTATCACCTGTCTCTCTCCACTCCAATCCATATTGATCGCATCCGCTAGAGTCATCTACCATACTCAACGTTCAGTGTCTATAGCTCCTCTTTCAGTAACTCCACTGACTTCCCATATGCTCTAGAATAAAACTTAAAACTATGACCCCAATGTATAACACCCTCAACAATAATGCACCATCTTACATCTCTGTACTCATCTCTGAATAGTCCCCCAACTGCCCTCTCACTCTGCTAACAACCTCTTTTTCTTTCATCCTCTCTTATCACCTCCCGCCTTCAGGACATGCTGCCCAATTCTTTGGTACTCCTTGTCTCGCTCAACTAGACTATCCTCCTGTCTTCAAGACTTCACTAAAAACTAATCTGTTTAAAGAAGCTTATCACCTTTAGCCTTAATATGCGCAATGTACCTCACCCTTCTATACCTCACCCATACCCTTTAGATTGTAAATTTGCCAGTTCTCAATCTTGTTAGGTGCTTTGGGGAAAACACTATGTACGTTTGGTTTTAAGCTCAATAAAATGGCCTTCCATTCTTTTGCAATGTGTCAAAATTGTTTGTGGCTTGTACTTAACTCCTGTATAGCTCTACAGAATATGTTGGTGCATTACAAACACATGGATAATAATAATAAAAATAATAATAATAAAATAAAGCAATACATTAGATGATTCTCATAACTGGCTCCATCTGGTCAATTTGATATCCAGATATGCTTTTCATAATCCTTTGGTTATTATTTTTCCAGTTCAAAGATATACATTGGAGTTCAGCAGCAAATGCAGCTATGTTCACAAACATGGTATAGTCTTGATTATTGGCCACATTCAAAAAAAATTGTCTTCAGATTGTATTAATTGGAAAAGATTGACTTTTAGAATGCAAATAAGGAACAAAAGGCCTCAGAATATTTACAACTAATACGGCTTGTTTTTAGAAAGAACTAACTTATTGATTATGTGTGTTATTAATAGAAGTGTCCTTTTATAGCCCTTACTGTAATCAATCTATAGTTAGTTCACTAACTTGGGTGTAAGTGTGTTTATTGGAAATAACAGGATTTTTGGCTCAGTAAAACTTGCATGCTATTATAATATAATATTGTACAATACAAAGTATGCGACAGGTATTACTTGCCAACATTATAGGAATTAAATGAAAACAATTTACCTTTTTTGGAATCTCAAGGTCACTACAAACCTATTATTATGCTACTATAATTACACAAGCTGTGGGCATTTTTTTTATTTTTTAATTCCTGTTGATAATCTACAGTGGCTTTTAAAGAAATGGATTTGCAATAATAAATCTCACAGGTTACTTTTAATGCATTATGGTGTTAATATTAAAAATCACCAAATTTTACTTTAAGCTCAGTTAGGGTTTTTAAACTACAAAATACAATCGTAATGTCAGAAATGCATTTTCTTGTCCAGGGCCTGAATATTAATATTGAAACAAAACATAATAAATAATGCAAAGCGCATTCGTTTAAACATCACTGTTAAAGGACTACTGTACTTCAAGAAAAAACGCACTAGAACAAATTAACATTAGCAGCTGTGTATCTGTGTCTCATGGTCCATTTTCTGTGTGTTATATTACTCCATTACAGCTGTATCATTAAGGTTTTTTTTTTTTTATCTCTCAGTGGAGGAGGTGGGGGAGGAGGGAACAAGAAAATGTCAGTTGCTTTGTGAGATAATTGGATCTGACTAAAATTGACACCACTCTCCTTCTTATTCACAGGCCCAGAAACATGCTTCTTTTACAAGGAAATGCAACCATGCCTTTCCAGATATGTAAAGGCTCCTCTCACACATAATTTCCACTAAGTATATATATATATATATATATATATATATATATATATATATATATATATATATATATGTATATATCATAAATATAGATATATAATACAGGCTCTAATGTATTACTTATATATTATGCTGCTGTGGAATCTACCATTTTAGTTTCGTGACATGCTCCCTGAGGTAGGAGGAGACTATGAATACACGGGAAGTTTGGATCTATACAATGGGAATGCGCCAGTTTTACTGGTAGTGGATTTATTAGCACTTATGGAAAATTACAAATTCATTTATTTACAATGACACACTACAAGAAGCAGGCAGTAAAAAAATGGAAGCCTGTAGTAAAGAATTGTTTTGTGTTTTTTTTTAACGTTAAATTATATTGCCTATTATCAAGTTTTATTCAAAATACCATATAGAAAAATTTGACAACAGTGGCCCTTTACATTTAACTACTAATTCTTCTTTCCTAATTGGCTGCTAATTATCTTGTGAACTCCTCTATGTAGTCACTAAGCACTGCACAGTGTTTCTCTGTGCTCTGTTTTCTATAGGGAAATATACCAATACAGCTCTTCACAGTGACCCAATGAAAATCCATAGTGACCCTCCCCTTTAATTCCTACTATTACCTATTATTATATTTAAGGGACCAATGTAGCCCCACATTTCTAGTATGCTGATTTGAAGAATTTCACTTGATGATATGTTTGCAGAAAGTAAATAAAATATATCTCGAAGTCATTCTATTGAACTGATTTCCCCACCTGGGAGGAACCCCTCAGACTGATGGCACTTTAGATTGCCACATTTCAACTGAATGAGTTATTCTAATAATAATTATCTGCAGTAGAAGCAGATAAATATAAAGAAAAATGGTGGTTACCACTACAGAATAATTGCATATGTAACGACCAGACAATAAATATGTTATACTTGGTAGAAAGGTGATTGAAAACATCTCCACTGTAATCCAATAAGGAAATAAACCCTCATCCTGAGTACATTTACATTTCTCATACAGATCTATTTCCTTCCAGCATATATAATGGTTGGTTTGTGGAAATAAGTAATTAAAAGTTTTATTTTTACTTTCCAAACACGTTGTTCATTACCAGGGTAATATGGGACTACTGTGATCCTTTAAAGATATATCTAAGTTTTCCTATTTTTCCCTTTATCTATTTTAAGATATGCTGCTTATATCAGACACACACAATACATAGATTCATTATATACACATACAGATTTATTTTTTTTAAAAATAAAACGTGTTTCTTACACCAATAGAAACACAGCATTTAGGTACAGGGTTTAACCCTTTACTAACCTTCAAGTCAGCAGCAGCCCAATGCAAATATCTACAGATCAGTGTCTGACTCCTCTTACTTCCTTCTGCAAGTAGACTACATATCCCATGATTCCTTCCTGCACAAACTGCCATTATTGATTGTTACATTGTATTAAAATGTATTAGCTGCCTGTGACTGGCCAAAACAAATTATGAATTTTATGCTAATTTTAACAGGGATTTTCAGGGGTGTCAACTCACAAAAGCTGCTTGCAAACTCAAGAGATTTAGCAACCAGCAGGGTGAGTTGTACATTTTTATTTTGGTATTGTGTCATGCAAAAAAAATGTTTTCATGCACTACAGATTCTGATGCATTCATAATCCAGGAAACGTAGATATGCCTCTAAATAGGGGAAATCTAAAAGTATCTGCAAATCATAGAAAAAGACCATTAATCTTTATTTACGCCTCTAAACCGTCTGCAGCAAGTAAACTGTATTCACAGTGTATCTATATTGTCAGCCTGTTAAATAATGAAGGGAATGGCCTTGAAATTCAAATCACCAGGATGTAAATGTCCATTATGCAATATGCCGAATGACAGTACTATTTAAGTGTGTGCTTTAAGAACAGACATATACTGATACAAGATTTCTATCTGATGGTCATTTAAGGGATTTCCTTGACTCTATGTATAAATAGAGACCACTCCAGGGTTTATTTTGTATTTCAAGTACCACAGATCCCACTTGAGGGTCAATGAGACTCTGTTCTTTACAGATTTGCTGGCTTTCAATCAGGTTTATCCTTGTATATTATACAGGCTACACAAGGATGCAAACTCCAGTCTTGTCAGTTAATCAGGAAGTAGATTTCAAAGAAACAAAAGCCACATTTGAGTGTCCAAACATCTCAAGGAGGTCAAAACAAACCTGTTTCCCCTACAGTGTCACTCAATTTACAGTGCCTTACAAGCAGCTTAGCATTCTGGGTAGTGGTAAGTAAATGCTCTCCATGCCACCTGTTTGTATATATCCCTTTAAGAGTAGAATATTTATATCACTCCTTCACAGTATGGATATGGTTGGTAAGATTTAAGTGATTTGATTCAATTAACATGATAACGTGTGCACAAAATTCATATTTTTATTTGCTTCACGCTAGAGAGATATACTATTGTGAATTATAAAGTAATTTATTTTTCGCGTGCACTTTCCCTAAAACCATCAGTAAAACAATTTAGGGATCTATCCTGTTATGGGGTCAGGACAGGTCCGCCGCTGCAGTGCAGCATCCAACCGCTAGATGGCGCTGCATATATTTTGTGTCTTTTTGCATACAGAAAAATGCAGTGATATGAAGGTTTGTCTCACTGCCAACCATACACTTAAATCAATTTATTCTGTTATAGGGCCTTTATTAAAAAATAAATGCACTGTGAAACATCATTAAATACCTTATCTCAGATGCAATAAATAATACCTATTTTTCCATTGTCCTTTTAGCAATGTTCTTTCTAAACACAAGCTACTCTTATATAAAACAGAACCTATATCCCTTAGAACTCTCTGACATGTGATGTGAGTTGTTGAAGAACGCACAATATACCTGCTAGAGTTTAGAACAGCAGCTGTAGCTTGACTAATTCTTGTATTTACTTTTTGATCCAATTGCACAGCTCCAAACTGTGTCAGTGACAGAAATGGAACCGTAATTTAGCTTCAAATGGTGGCTGTAACACCCCTTAAACATGGAGCAATACTTCACATTAATTACTCTTCTGTTCTGTCGGTAGGCTCTTAGGAAGTCAATGCAACATATTTCATTTTTACATTTAACAGAACAGTAACTTTTCATACCCCTTCTGGATCGCTACCATGTGGTGGTGAAGGGGCTTGTGTACCTCAATGAAGCTGTGAGCTGTATCATGTAGGGTCACCCAAGAAGGTTATAGCAGGGAGGTCAGACAAATCCCGGTCCAATGGAGGAACTGGCAATCCACTTAAGTATCTTTGCCATGAACACTTTATGGATAAGCACAACCAGAGACATAACAATGTGCATGGCGTGTAGTGACTCATAGGGTCATGGAGCGCCGGGCACGACTGAACAACAACTTTACATAAGTCATGGTGCAAGCTTTAAATAATTAACATGTTCGTGATCCTACTTTTTTGCCTTTCAACACACCAGAGGCTGACAGACCTATATTAGGTTATTTTAATATTATTCTTTGTGTGAGGTGCAGGGGCATTAATAGGGTTAAACGCAGGTGTGCCTCCTCCAGCAGACTTAGCTGACCCAGGCACAGCACCAATCCTATTCAGTGTACCAGCTCACCTAAGACATGTGCTGCATCACTGCCTCCAAGACAAACTTTGTTGCTCTGGCAACTACATATTCTTTCTCCAAAGATCGCAGAATCATCCCTCACGGTCCCCTGGTTACCATCAACTGGCTTGTTGGGGAACTCAACAGAGGGCAACGCCTGTGAGCACACAAGGAAGCGGCACAGGCCCAGCAGCCTGTGTGTGCAGGAGGGGAGGCTCAAACTTCTACATATAGGAGGAGGGGGCAGAACCACAAGATGGTTGTAAATGCTGGGGTGAGAATGTGCAGGGTGGGGCAGAGCAGCAGGCTGTGTACACACCATGGGATAGATTTAAGGGTGGTGTGTACAGGATGGGGCAGTCACAGGCTGTGTGTACACCACGGGACAAAATTACAGGCTGTGTGTACAGGATGGGACAGAATTATAGTCTGTGTATACATCACAGAGCAGTACAGGATAGAGTACAGTTACAGGCTTTGTGTGCACAATGGGGCAGAATTATAGACTGTGTGCACAGGATGGGTCACAGTTACAGGCTGTGTGTATACTTAGGGGCAGAGTCACAGGCTGTGTGCACAGGATAGGACAGAATTATAGGATGTGTATACATCATAGAGCAGTACAGAATGGAGCAGTTATAGGCTGTGTGTTGCAGGCTTTGCATGCACGATGTGGTAGAATTATAGGCTGTATGTACAGGGTCGGGCATAGTTACAGGCTGTGTGTATACTTAGGGGCAGAGTCACAGGCTGTGTGCACAGGATAGGACAGAATTATAGGATGTGTATACATCATAGAGCAGTACAGGATGGAGCAGTTATAGGCTGTGTGTTGCAGGCTTTGCATGCACGATGGGGTAGAATTATAGGCTGTATGTACAGGGTCGGGCATAGTTACAGGCTGGGTGTACACTTAGGGGTAGAGTTGCAGTCTGTGTATAGGATGGGACAGAGTCACAGGCTGTGTATACACTTAGGGGCAGGGATACAGCCTGTGTGTAGGGAATGGGGCAGTTGCAGGCTGTGTGTACACCATGGGGTAGAGATACAGGCTATGTGGAGAGGATAGGGCAGTTGCAGGCTGTGTGTAGAGAATGGGGCAGTTGCAAGCTGTGTGTACACCATGGGGTAGAGATACAGGCTGTGTGTACATCATAGTGCAGAGATACAGGCTTTGTGTACATCATGGGGCAGAGATACAGGCTGTGTGTAGAGAATGGGGCAGTTGCAGACTGTGTGTACACCACAGGGTAGAGATACAGACTGTGTGTACAATATGGGGCAGTTCCAGGCTATGTGTGCACCATGGGCCAGAAATAGATGCTGTGTGTACACCATGGGGCAGAGAGAAATGCTGTGTGTACAGTATAGCGAAGTTCCAGGCCATGTGTGCACCCTGAGGCTAAGATACAGGCTGTGTGTACACCATGGGGTAGAGATACAGGCTGTATGTACAATATGGGGCAGTTCCAGGCTATATGTACACGATGGGGCAGAGATAAAGGCTGTGTGTATACCATGGGGTAGAGATACAGGCTGTATGTACAATACGGGGCAGTTCCAGGCTATGTGTACACCATGGGGCAGAGATAAAGGCTGTGTGTATACCATGAGGTAGAGATACAGGCTGTATGTACAATATGTAGCAGTTCCAGGCTGTGTGTACACCATGGGGTAGAGATACAGGCTATGTGGAGAGGATAGGGCAGTTGCAGGCTGTGTGTAGAGAATGGGGCAGTTGCAAGCTGTGTGTACACCATGGGGTAGAGATACAGGCTGTGTGTACATCATAGTGCAGAGATACAGGCTTTGTGTACATCATGGGGCAGAGATACAGGCTGTGTGTAGAGAATGGGGCAGTTGCAGACTGTGTGTACACCACAGGGTAGAGATACAGACTGTGTGTACAATATGGGGCAGTTCCAGGCTATGTGTGCACCATGGGCCAGAAATAGATGCTGTGTGTACACCATGGGGCAGAGAGAAATGCTGTGTGTACAGTATAGCGAAGTTCCAGGCCATGTGTGCACCCTGAGGCTAAGATACAGGCTGTGTGTACACCATGGGGTAGAGATACAGGCTGTATGTACAATATGGGGCAGTTCCAGGCTATATGTACACGATGGGGCAGAGATAAAGGCTGTGTGTATACCATGGGGTAGAGATACAGGCTGTATGTACAATACGGGGCAGTTCCAGGCTATGTGTACACCATGGGGCAGAGATACAGGCTGTGTGTATACCATGGGGTAGAGATACAGGCTGTATGTACAATACGGGGCAGTTCCAGGCTATGCATGCACCATGGGGCAGAGATACAGGCTGTATGTACAATATGGGTCAGTTCCAGGCTGTGTGTACAATATGGGTCAGTTCCAGGCTGTATGTACAATACGGGGCAGTTCCAGGCTATGTGTACACCATGGGGCAGAGATACAGGCTGTGTGTATACCATGGGGTAGAGATACAGGCTGTATGTACAATACGGGGCAGTTCCAGGCTATGCGTGCACCATGGGGCAGAGATACAGGCTGTATGTACAATATGGGTCAGTTCCAGGCTGTATGTACAATACGGGGCAGTTCCAGGCTATGTGTACACCATGGGGCAGAGATACAGGCTGTGTGTATACCATGGGGTAGAGATACAGGCTGTATGTACAATACTGGGCAGTTCCAGGCTATGCGTGCACCATGGGGCAGAGATACAGGCTGTATGTACAATATGGGTCAGTTCCAGGCTGTGTGTACAATATGGTGCAGTTCCAGGCGGTGTGTACAATATGGGGCAGTTCCAGGCGGTGTGTACAATATGGGGCAGTTCCAGGCTGTGTGTGCTGCAGATCTGCAGTATCAGGAGAGGGCAGAGTCTAGTTACATTCCATCCTGACCCACTTTTACATCCCTCCCCTCACCTCCAAGGAGACAAGCAGAGCACCACTTCTAATTCCTCCACACCCCACAGGAAGGGGAGGGGGAGCACAGGGCTCAAAAACAGAAAGCTGAAGTAATGAAGCATGTGCTGTGTGTGTGTTAAAGAGTAACAGGGGGCAGATCCTCTAACTGCATCCCTAAAGATAATACTATGCATACACATCAACACAAGGCCTATTCACTGCTACAAGGTGTATAAATAGTTACTCCTAAGATATTTAGTAAGTCACATTGATATATTTGGGTTTAGGGCAGCACTGCATCAAAATGTATATTTCTAAAATAGCTTGTGGCAATTAAAGCAAATCAGTATTGAAGTTGCATCAACCTATAATGAGACCCAAGTGCAACCTGTAATGATGTATACAGGATAAATAATGTATATACTGTATATATCTTTTTTGTAAGATATTATTAATGCGTCACAGTTGTAGATGTAATAGCTGGGTACCATTCTATAATAGCAGAGAGCTTTGTACAATATGTGACACATGGATTAGCCAGGCTAGCATCGCTCTCTTCCAGGCCACCCTCCCCCTCTGTACACAGTCACATGACATGAACACCTGTTTGCCCTGTCTCATGGAGGCCTGATGAATGGGTGCTGACTGCTAAGGGTCTCCTCTGCTCACCCCATCAAGCATCCCTGAGTTAGGTGCACACGTTGCAGGTTTGGGGGGAGGGCAAAGAACAGCACAGGCAGACATATGAAGCACATGAACTGTACTACAGGCCAGGCTTCATTTTACTGCAGGCCACACCTTGCTCTCTGCCGCTGCTCAAGGGTGACTTGTATAGTACATGATGAGAAGCAGGGGGAGGACATGGCAGTTGTAGGAGAAAGTTAATAAATGTGAGACCTGGACAGTAAAACATAGAGCAGAGTGCAGGCGATGTCTGGATAGCAGCCCTTGAAGGAGAGACAGAGGAAAATAATAGGGTAATGAGGTAAATAATTATGTATTAGAGTCTGAAGAATCTACCAGGAATGAGGATGTTAATATTTATAAATGAAAACTGGAAGTGCAGGGACACCAAGCAAAGGGTGTATTGCCAAAAAATAATAAATGTAAACATGCCACACAGCCACATGATGGTCTGAGGATCTTTCCTGTTTTGTACCCGCCAACAGTGGTGTGCAGCGGCCAGTAGGTGGCACTGCGGTGGTAGGCCCAGACTTTGTTCAATTTCTTAGAGTTATGTTTAAGATTAGGGTTAGATTTAGGGTTAAGGTTAGGAAATGACTCTCCGCACACAGAAAAATGCAGTGGTATGTAGGTTTGTCCCAATGCCAACCCTACATTTAAATCAGTTTATTCTGTTATAGGGCCTTCATTAGAAAAAAGAAATGCACCGTGAAACATCATCATATACCTTATCTTAAATGCAATAAATAATAAAAATGTTCCTAAATACAAGTTGGTCTTGCTGCAGTGCCAGCAAGTAGCTGCTAGATGGTGCCGTCCGGTTTCAGGGAAGGCCCTACTTATTCCCTCCTCCGACGTGGTGCAACTCGATGGCGCAGAATCAATAGCGAGGCCATCGCTATGTTCGGCTCAGGCACTCCTCCCTCGAGGACGAGACTCTCATAGCTCAAGGCCTTTTCTGTCGGCGCGCCTTATATGCATTGTGCAGCACTACTCGAAAAATCGCCATCTAGTGGGTGGCGGCGGCACTGCTGCTGCCAAACTTTTGCGTAGGGGAAACGGGAAAGGACCGGGGTTAGGGGATCTATCCCTCTTTGCCTGCGCATTTCTTCTGCAGCACTAACAGCTGCAGTTACAGGTGCCATCCGCCAGAGGGCGCTGTGAGTTTTCAGGCACCATCAAGTTCCAGGTAAAGCAAAGAACTATTCCCCCCTCCGACGTGGCGCTACTCAACGGCGCTGAATCGACAGCGAGGCCATCGCTATGTTTGATGCGGACACTCAGCCCCCCAGGGCCTCGGGCGCGCCTCCCATAGCTCAGGCCTCTTCTGTCGGCATGCCTTATATGCTAAAATCGGCAGCGCCATCTGTCAGCCAGAGGCGGAACTGCAGCTGTTAGATTTTGCGATGGTGAAGAGGGAAAGGACCGAGTTAGGTTAGTTGTAGATGATAAACTTTACATAGTAAAGCACAGCACGCCACTGCGTTACTATGCAAATCTAATCATCTGCCACTACCCTAACAAATTGAACAAAGTCTTGGCAGGCAACTGTCACGCCACCTACTGGCCACTGCACGCAACTGCTGACTGACACAAAACAGGAAAGATCATGGTCTGATCCTAATCTGGCCACATCTCATCTGAAGCCCTTCATATATCTATTTATAATGGTTGCAGGTTACTCTTCTAAGTTTTAGCATTGCTGTTAAATGAATGCAACCAAAACAGGTTCAATTATCACTGAAATCATTTTAGAAAAAAGCCACAAATCTAATCCCACATTGTTTGTTGAAAGTAACAGGGGTGTGTTAACTAAAATAATTGGGGGATATAGCTGATTGTATTCACAGATCACAAAACAGCTTCTATACATTTAGATACACACAGTGAAATATCTGGGGGGAGATGTCCCCTTAGTCACCCCCTCCCCCAGTCCCTACTCCAATTTATATTAACAATATATGGTACAAGTAAGCTGTTTTATTAGATGGGATTTATTAGTAAATGCTTATTAAATATATTTTAAACAATTAAAAACACAATTGTGTAATGGATTTATAATTTCTTTAAAAAAGGCACATTGAAATGATAAGTCATAGTGTATACTTTGTCAGTCATGTGTGTATATTTATACTCAACCAAAACATATCTAGTCAGACCTGTCTCTTCCATAAAAGAAGCATTTGCCCTTGAGTTGTGAGTTATTCCCAGTAGCCTGTGGTAAGATCTGTTTCCTGTATCTCCTCCCTCATGTCCTAATGCATAGTGCCTCCTATATTCTGGGTGGTAATGGGGCCTCTCACATTTTATTTACTATTTCATTTACCATGTGTTTGCATCTGTACTATAGGGAATAACGATATAAAATGATGATGCCAAGAAGCTAAGTGAGGTACCTAATTATGTAAGGGCCAACATAATTGGGGGGGGGGGGGGGGGGGATAAAACTCTGTATACACAGACCATAAAACAACTTCATGCACATACATACACACTGCAAAATCTGGGTGGATTTGCCACCTTCACCCAACTAGTGCCTACATCTATCTATCTATCTATCTATCTATCTATCTATCTATCTATCTATCTATCTATCTATCTAGGACCTTTCCTGTTGGTTGGCCAGCAGTGCTGTGAGCAAGCTTCAAGGCTGCCGTGCATCACCACCTAGTGATTGGAATGCGGTAACGAGTGGTGCTACACACAGTTTCTTATGTGTACCTGTATCGGGGCATGAATGGGGAGAATGAATGGAGAAAGACGGGTTAGAGTTATAGTTAGGTCTTAGGCTTGGGGTTAGGGTTGGAGTTAGGGTTATAGTTAGGTTTTAGGGTTAAGCTTGGGGTTAGGGTTGGATTTAGAGTTTGGGGATACAGGGTAGGATTAGAGGATACAGATTGGGGTTAGGGTTACAGTTAGGTATAAGGGTTAGGCTTGGGGTTAAGGGGTTTAGGGTTGGCGTTAGGGGTAGGGTTTGAGTAAGGTTAGGAGTTTGGGATGTTATATTAGTTCTGCTGTTGCTGTTGTGAGAGCAGCAGCACAGAATGGTGCGGCAGCCTGGTGGCACCCCACTCTCCAACCTGCTGTGTCAGGAATGGTGTGGTGGCCGCCAAACAGGAAAGATCTTTTATCTATCTAACTCAGTTGCAGATTTGTACTATTGTTTTACTAGCACTTAAAAACAATATAAATATATATGTAGCAACTAGTTCTTAGATGACTTCTACAAATCCTTTATTTAAATGAGTACAACCACAACAATCAATTCAGGCTGTGGACCCAACTTTTTATAAAGTTTCATAAATGTATGATTCATAGACCAAAATATCTGTTGCGGTTATACGAAGCCTCATAGCAAGAACTTGTTAATATATTCAAAAGATATAATCTAAGCATCACTCAGCAGAAAATGAGGAGGAGCCCTCTAGTATAGCAAGTGGAAATGTGTTTTGCATATAGTAGCATTTTTTTCTATTTTCTATTGTGGGTATCTCTATGAGAGTACTGGACTACGTGTTTTTGTGTGTAGCTTTATTCATACATACATAGATTTGGCAGTAGTTAGTAAGCAAATGGCCCATCTGTTCTGCCCATACTATCTATCTAACAAGTTTGGCTTAATTAACCCAGAGGATGGCCTTATGTTTGTGCCAGGCATTATTTCCTTAACTGTATTTTCCCCTACCACTTCAGCTGGAAGGCTGTTCCACTTACCCTACCCAGTACCCTATCTATAAAGTAGTCATTTCACACAATATATCTGTGAATATTAGCATAAATGTAAGCCATGAGCATTAAAGCATGCACTGAGAAAATCTTAAAAGATATTTAAAATACAACATTTTGAAGAACTATACTATTATTTATATGAATTTACAATAGGTTATACAGCTTCTCATATATTACATTGTATTTATAGTTGTGATGCTGTGGGATCTATTATTTTGTCTGCACAATAGGAATGTAGCACCTACAAGAGCCAGTGCATTTGGTCCAGTAGAATACTAATTAGTTTACAAGGGTGTACCCTCTTAAGAATGTAACACCAGTGTTTTGTTTTGCCATTTTTCTCATACATTTTTGTCCATCAAGTTTAGTTTTTTTTAAATACTGTATATATTTTTTAATCCATTTGAAGCAGCAGTTGATTTGTGTTAGTTATAAGAAATTATTTTCTAATATTATTTAAAACATTCTTTTTTTCCTGAAATGGCTGATAGTATGATTTGTAAAGCATTATACTTATTGTAGATATAATAGCATAAGACAAATAAAGATATTGCAGGAGTGTAATGAAGTCTTCAGTATCACATCTGCCAAGGAGGTACAGCAGGAAAAAGCTATATAGCATCATACTTTAAAGTAAAGGAGGTAATACATCCAATTGTTTTTTAAATTATTTTATTTTATTTGATCTTTTAAAGCAGAAATAAGCAGTGTAATACATTAGTGCATGTGCAATGTGTACTGGTGCATCAGAACAATACTTATATCACTTATATATGTATTTTGCTTGCTGACTTTGGCTTGATTGCAATATTCACCTAACCCAGCAGGTGTCTCTGGAGCTTATTAGTTCCTTCCTTTTATTCTGTACTAGGAAATTGCCCTTCAAAAATGACGGGAATAAAATTATAAACCTGGCAATGCTGTTTGACACACAATGCCGCTCTAAGCACCTTCGGCACTCATTGCAAGCCTCTCCCCCTGTGTACTTTATAGGCCTCGCACTTGAGCACCTTAGGCGCTCATCGCGAGCCTTTCTCCTCTGTGTAGTTTAGGGGCCTCGCGATTAGTGTTACTTCCTTGGGTTAAGTGTTACTTCCTTGGGTTAATTGTTACTGGCTTGTGTTAATTGTTACTGGCGTGCATTAAGTGTTACTTCCTTCGGCTTGTTTTTTACTGCCTTCAGCCTCGTTTTCATCCTTTTACGTTTTTTCAACCGCTATTTTCTTATCTCTTAGAAGATTTTCGATCATGAAAAAACGGCAAATATGCCTCAAATTAACTTGCAACCTGACTCACAGGCTCCCTGGCTCTCCCCCTGTGCGAGGGCCGCAAAGCGTGACCAATATTTGTAAAACCAACTATTATAGTGATGCCAACAACACTTTTTTTGACAAATTTCACTAAGGTCCAAATATAATTTCAAATATTAAATGGATATGGTAGGTTTCTGGATTTTGATAGGTATGTAATATACCTATGTACAGTATTTATGTACTTTATTTTATTAAGAGCTTAAGAGCTATTTGTTTGATTTTACTGACTAAAATAAAACAAGTAGTGCCTTTATGGCGTTGCCACTGCTGCGTATGCAGACACGAACTCTGTAGGGCTGCATGCGAAGAGTAGTGTACTAGAGTGGAGTCTGTGTTTGCTTATGCTACAGAGGGCAGGCCCATACCGGGACTTTTTGTTTGATTTTAGGCAGTAAACAGTGCTTTTAATGACTTCTTAATAAAACAAAGTACATAAAGTAAATAAATACATAGGTATATTACATACCTAGTAAAATCCAGAATCCTTACATATCCCTTTAAGATAAGATCCAGAAAATGTATGTAGTGATCCAATGTAAGGACAAATATTATTTGATAGAAAAATGTCAAAAGTACATGAGAAATATTTAGTAAAATCTACCAAGGCAGTAGATGCATAGAAGAAAAGGGCTGACTTAGGCCCTCCAGTTATCTGAAAATGCTAAAAAACGTTCAAACATTCTGTTGATCTTGGCCCCTGTTATTTATTTCACACAGTAAATAATAAAAAAAAGAATAAATCAGTTTTTGCTTTTTTCAAAAGTTTTACTATTTTATTACCTATGATAAAAATTGTAGATTTTGCACAGTAATTGTTTTTTGTTTTATAGTAATTTACAGTGAAACAGTGTAGATTCCAAATATGGCTATTTAAGCTTCTTACTCCCAGCTTTCTGCACATGGTTATTCTTCTCATAGTCATATAGCGAAAACATTTAAGCTGTGGGTATAGCAAGTCAATAAATGTTAACGTTTTTTTGTTGTTTTATGGAACATACCTTTTAAAATCCTACAAAATATTTTTCAAGTTAATTTATTTAAAATGTTATTTGGAGGCTTCATTGTGAAGCCAAAGTATCTTTTGACATGAAGACTTGAAAAGCTACTTTTGAGTGCAAATATGCAACCCAATTAGTTTCTTTACAAATGTTTATTGCCAGAAATATAGCAAATATTTTTACATGTAGTATATTAAAAGGACTGTAATGTTGTTTTCTCTTGATGAAAGCAGGTAAAGCATGTAATAAAATAGTATAATTTATAAATTCAAAAATAAATGCTTTCAATATATAGTAAACTCGCTCAAAAGGAAGTCAGGTTCAAATGTTACGTTTGAGAGTTTTCAATCTTGAAAGGTGCTTTTGGGTATGTTTGATTTTAAGCTCAAAGACAGGGCCCTCCATTCTTTTGCAATGTGTTTTTTGCCTTGTACCTGCCCATTTATAGCTCAACACAGAGGTGGATCTACCGCCGGTGCAAGGTACCAGGGTTCTGCCTTGGAGGGGCTTGGTGCTGTTTCGCAATCCCAATATGGCATGGTCTGCCACCCCCCTCAGATACCTGTGGCCCCCATGGCCCAACCCGGCACCCTGTGGCACCTCTCGCCCCTCTAGCCCCAGCGCAGGAAGTGCAGTGCCCCCCATGCACTAGCCCCACCACTGGTGCTACAGAATATGTTGGTTCACTACAAATAAAGGATGTTATTAATAATTATAAATGTTTGTCCCACCGCTTAACATTTCTCAGTCAGTGTGAAAACTCCACATTTACTTCTCAATCATTCAGAGATCAAATCCTAGGATGTTTTTTTTTCTCTCTATAATCCCTTATAATTCACACAGAGGCCTTTCTTGCTGTATAAGACAACAGGCCAGGTCCATTTGTACTGAACATCCCCAGGATTATTACATATATTACATATATATTATACCCACCTGTATAAGCTTACATAACCTATAATTTAAATGGCGCATCTTTTCTCTGGACCTCATTCACTATGTCATTTTTTTTCTGTAAAAATAATTTGGATACTTTTGACTTCTCTTTTTCAACCACTTTCTTCACCGTTTGTTGAAAAAGTTCATTATCCAGTCTGGACAACACCTAGGAATTTAATGTATGCTGCAAAGCCTGTGGCAACAACAAAACCTACTCTTCAGGATCCAGGCCATCAGTCACGACAAAGCCGTGTGTGGGTGGCTTCCATCCGGGCTATTTTATGATGCACCATCACCGCAGGAATAGGATTTCTGTTAAAATCCTACATTCATTTCACATAACACAGATTGTGTTTGTGTAACTTTATTTGAGCTTGAATTTAGAAGACCTGTTTCAGTTTAACTCCCACCTTGATTCACACTGAAATCTATACCATGAGAGGCATCTTGTTTTCTTTGCTACTTCTGGATATGTGTTCCTTTTTAAAAAAATGTGCTAACGCCAGTGCTAAATAAACTGATCTGAATGTATAATTGCAATGATAGAATTATACACATCAGCCAACATACAACTGTATGCTCAGTCATCTTTAAAAAATACAGTAATGCCAACATTGTTTGTGTTTCTGTTTATTTGCTTCTACAATCAGCAAAAGACCATGAATGCATCTGATAAAAAGTTGTGATCCTTTGTGCCAGTGCTTTCATTAGGATTAGTGGAAGTCTGATGATCCTGTTAAGCTGTTCAGTTGAGTCTGATTCTTCTTGACTCTATAGACCGCAGAAAACCAGGTGCAACTTGTGTCTGGTGGTGCAATCCATAAGCTTTTCATGGTAAAGATACTGGATTGGGTTGCCAGTTCCTTCTCCAGTGAACTGTAATTTGACCTCTCTGCTACCTGCCCCTCCATAGTATAGCTCACAGCTTCATTGAGGTACACAAGCCCCTTCACCATGACAAGGTACCGATCCAGACGTGGATGATTCTTCCCCCACAGAAAATAATAATTACATACAGTAAGTAATACTAAATACTTAAAGGTTGTATTCTTTTTTTCCCACTTTTTGGTCTTTCGAGTAACTAAAAAGTAAACATGATTCTACAGCGTTCCTATAGAAAATATCCCATTATAGAAAAATAATTGGCTTTAATAAAGTTTTGTTTTTTACACTCGTTTTCCATTTTAGCTTATTGCAGTTAAATCGCTGTATACATTTTAGCCGTTGTCTTATTTGCTTCCTCTTGCAGTACAGGCATTGCGTATGAGCATCTATACTTCTATAGACAGAACACAGCTCAGCACATCCTGTGGTGTAACAGCTTCTTACAGCACAACAACCATTTAGTGTAACAGTCCGATAAAAAAAAAAAAAAAACATTCTTCCTTTTTTTTATTTTTTTATTTATATATCTTCAGAATTAAGTCATGTATCTTTTTGGAACTCCCCAAAACCTGATTATGTTTAATTGACAATGTAAAAGTGTCAAATTAAATGTAGACAAAAGAAGTTGTGTGTTTCCTCATTATATGCTGCATAAGGCTGTGTGCAGCTTTGTGTCTGTGATATGCTTTATGTCTGTTTGTGATATGCTTTGTGTCTGCTTGTGATATGCTGTGTGCAGCTTTGTGTCTGCTCGTGATAATGCATTATGAGGATTACTGCAGCTTTGTGTCACCTAGTAATATGCAGCATGAGGCCGTGTGCAGCTTTGTGTCTCCTTGTGATATGCAGCATGACGCTGTGTGCAACTTTGTGTCTCCTTGTGATATGCAGCATGAGGCCGTGTGCAGCTTTGTGTCTCCTTGTGATATGCAGCATGACGCTGTGTGCAACTTTGTGTCTCCTTGTGATATGCAGCATGAGGCCGTGTGCAGCTTTGTGTCTCTTTGTGATTTGCAGCATGATGCTGTGTGCAGTCTTGTGTCTCCTTGTCATATGCAGCATGAAGCCGTGTGTAAGCTTTGTGTCTCCTTGTGATATTCAGCATGAGGCCGTGTGCAGCTTTGTGTCACCTTGTGATATGCAGCATGACGCTGTGTGCAGCTTTGTGTCTCTTTGTGATTTGCAGCATGATGCTGTGTGCAGCTTTGTGTCTCTTTGTGATATGCAGCATGACGCTGTGTGCAGCTTTGTGTCTCCTTGTCATATGCAGCATGATGCTGTGTGCAGCTTTGTGTCTCCTTGTGATATGCAGCATGACGCTGTGTGCAGCTTTGTGTCTCCTTGTGATATGCAGCATGACGCTGTGTGCAACTTTGTGTCTCCTTGTGATATGCAGCATGAGGCCGTGTGCAGCTTTGTGTCTCTTTGT
The DNA here is from genome assembly GCA_027410445.1 of Discoglossus pictus. NCBI lineage: Eukaryota > Metazoa > Chordata > Amphibia > Anura > Alytidae > Discoglossus > Discoglossus pictus. The sequence continues at coordinate 184,673,608 of CM050166.1, read as the reverse complement.
GATTTGCAGCATGATGCTGTGTGCAGTCTTGTGTCTCCTTGTCATATGCAGCATGAAGCCGTGTGTAAGCTCTGTGTCTCCTTGTGATATTCAGCATGAGGCCGTGTGCAGCTTTGTGTCACCTTGTGATATGCAGCATGACGCTGTGTGCAGCTTTGTGTCTCTTTGTGATTTGTAGCATGATGCTGTGTGCAGCTTTGTGTCTCTTTGTGATTTGCAGCATGATGCTGTGTGCAGCTTTGTGTCTCTTTGTGATTTGCAGCATGATGCTGTGTGCAGCTTTGTGTCTCTTTGTGATTTGCAGCATGATGCTGTGTGCAGCTTTGTGTCTCCTTGTGATATGCAGCATGACGCTGTGTGCAGCTTTGTGTCTGCTTGTGATATGCAGCGTGACGCTGTGTGCAGCTTTGTGTCTCCTTGTGATATGCAGCATGACGCTGTGTGCAGCTTTGTGTCTCCTTGTAATATGCAGCATGAGGCTGTGTGCAGCACTGTGTCTCCTTGTGATATGCAGCATGACGCTGTGTGCAGCTTTGTGTCTCCTTGTGATATGCAGCATGACGCTGTGTGCAGCTTTGTGTCTCTTTGTGATTTGCAGCATGAGGCTGTGTGCAGCTTTGTGTCTCCTTGTGATATGCAGCATGACGCTGTGTGCAGCTTTGTGTCTCCTTGTGATATGCAGCATGACGCTGTGTGCAGCTTTGTGTCTCTTTGTGATTTGCAGCATGAGGCTGTGTGCAGCTTTGTGTCTCCTTGTGATATGCAGCATGACGCTGTGTGCAGCTTTGTGTCTCCTTGTAATATGCAGCATGAGGCTGTGTGCAGCACTGTGTCTCCTTGTGATATGCAGCATGATGCCGTGTGCAGCTTTGTGTCACCTTGTGATATGCAGCATGAGGCTGTGTGCAGCTTTGTGTCTCCTTGTGATATGCAGCATGAGGCTGTGTGCAGCTTTGTGTCTCCTTGTGATATGCAGCATGACGCTGTGTGCAGCTTTGTGTCTGCTTGTGATATGCAGCATGAGGCTGTGTGCAGCACTGTGTCTCCTTGTGATATGCAGCTTGACGCTGTGTGCAGCTTTGTGTCTTCTTGTGATATGCAGCATGACGCTGTGTGCAGCTTTGTGTCTCCTTGTGATTTTGCAACATGATGCTGTGTGCAGCCTTGTGTCTCCTTGTGATATGCAGCATGACGCTGTGTGCAGCTTTGTGTCTGCTTGTGATATGCAGCGTGACGCTGTGTGCAGCTTTGTGTCTCCTTGTGATATGCAGCGTGACGCTGTGTGCAGCTTTGTGTCTCCTTGTGATATGCAGCGTGGCTGTGTGCAGCTTTGTGTCTCCTTGTGATATGCAGCATGACGCTGTGTGTAGCTTTGTGTCTCCTTGTGATATGCAGCATGACGCTGTGTGCAGCTTTGTGTCTCTTTGTGATTTGCAGCATGAGGCTGTGTGCAGCTTTGTGTCTCCTTGTGATAGGCAGCATGATGCTGTGTGCAGCTTTGTGTCTCCTTGTGATATGCAGCATGATGCCGTGTGCAGCTTTGTGTCACCTTGTGATATGCAGCATGAGGCGGTGTGCAGCTTTGTGTCTCTTTGTGATTTGCAGCATGACGCTGTGTGCAGCTTTGTGTCTGCTTGTGATATGCAGCGTGACGCTGTGTGCAGCTTTGTGTCTCCTTGTGATATGCAGCATGACGCTGTGTGCAGCTTTGTGTCTCCTTGTGATATGCAGCATGAGGCCGTGTGCAGCTTTGTGTCTCCTTGTGATATGCAGCATGACGCTGTGTGCAGCTTTGTATTTCCTTGTGATATGCAGCATGACGCTGTGTGCAGCTTTGTGTCTCCTTGTTATATGCAGCATGATGCTGTGTGCAGCTTTGTGTCTCTTTGTGATTTGCAGCATGAGGCTGTGTGCAGCTTTGTGTCTCCTTGTGATATGCAGCATGATGCTGTGTGCAGCTTTGTGTCTCCTTGTGATATGCAGCATGATGCCGTGTGCAGCTTTGTGTCACCTTGTGATATGCAGCATGACGCTGTGTGCAGCTTTGTGTCTCCTTGTGATATGCAGCATGAGGCCGTGTGCAGCTTTGTGTCTCCTTGTGATATGCAGCATGACGCTGTGTGCAGCTTTGTATTTCCTTGTGATATGCAGCATGACGCTGTGTGCAGCTTTGTGTCTGCTTGTGATATGCAGCATGAGGCGGTGTGCAGCTTTGTGTCTCCTTGTGATATGCAGCATGACGCTGTGTGCAGCCTTGTGTCTCCTTGTGATTTGCAGCATGATGCTGTGTGCAGCTTTGTATTTCCTTGTGATATGCAGCATGACGCTGTGTGCAGCTTTGTGTCTCCTTGTGATATGCAGCATGACCCTGTGTGCAGCCTTGTGTCTCCTTGTCATATGCAGCATGAGGATGTGTGCACCTTTGTGTCTCCTTGTGATATGCAGCATGAGGCCGTGTGCAGCTTTGTGTCTCCTTGTGATATGCAGCATGACGCTGTGTGCAGCTTTGTGTCTCCTTGTCATATGCAGCATGATGCCGTGTGCAGCTTTGTGTCTCTTTGTGATATGCAGCATGAGGCTGTGTGCAGCTTTGTGTCTCCTTGTGATATGCAACATGAGGCTGTGTGCAGCTTTGTGTCTCCTTGTAATATGCAGCATGAGGCTGTGTGCAGCACTGTGTCTCCTTGTGATATGCAGCATGACGCTGTGTGCAGCTTTGTGTCTCCTTGTAATATGCAGCATGAGGCTGTGTGCAGCTTTGTGTCTCCTTGTAATATGCAGCATGAGGCTGTGTGCAGCACTGTGTCTCCTTGTGATATGCAGCCTGACGCTGTGTGCAGCTTTGTGTCTCCTTGTGATATGCAGCATGACGCTGTGTGCAGCTTTGTGTCTCCTTGTGATATGCAGCATGACGCTGTGTGCAGCTTTGTGTCTGCTTGTGATATGCAGCATGAGGCTGTGTGCAGCATTGTGTCTCCTTGTGATTTTGCAACATGATGCTGTGTGCAGCCTTGTGTCTCCTTGTGATATGCAGCATGACGCTGTGTGCAGCTTTGTGTCTGCTTGTGATATGCAGCATGACGCTGTGTGCAGCTTTGTGTCTCCTTGTGATATGCAGCATGAGGCCGTGTGCAGCTTTGTGTCTCCTTGTGATATGCAGCATGACGCTGTGTGCAGCCTTGTGTCTCCTTGTGATATGCAGCATGACGCTGTGTGCAGCTTTGTGTCTGCTTGTGATATGCAGCATGACGCTGTGTGCAGCTTTGTGTCTGCTTGTGATATGCAGCATGAGGCTGTGTGCAGCATTGTGTCTCCTTGTGATTTTGCAACATGATGCTGTGTGCAGCCTTGTGTCTCCTTGTGATATGCAGCATGACGCTGTGTGCAGCTTTGTGTCTCCTTGTGATATGCAGCATGACGCTGTGTGCAGCTTTGTGTCTCCTTGTGATATGCAGCATGAGGCCGTGTGCAGCTTTGTGTCTCCTTGTGATATGCAGCATGACGCTGTGTGCAGCTTTGTATTTCCTTGTGATATGCAGCATGACGCTGTGTGCAGCTTTGTGTCTGCTTGTGTTATGCAGCATGAGGCGGTGTGCAGCTTTGTGTCTCCTTGTGATATGCAGCATGACGCTGTGTGCAGCCTTGTGTCTCCTTGTGATTTGCAGCATGATGCTGTGTGCAGCTTTGTATTTCCTTGTGATATGCAGCATGACGCTGTGTGCAGCTTTGTGTCTCCTTGTGATATGCAGCATGACCCTGTGTGCAGCCTTGTGTCTCCTTGTCATATGCAGCATGAGGATGTGTGCACCTTTGTGTCTCCTTGTGATATGCAGCATGAGGCCGTGTGCAGCTTTGTGTCTCCTTGTGATATGCAGCATGACGCTGTGTGCAGCTTTGTGTCTCCTTGTCATATGCAGCATGATTCCGTGTGCAGCTTTGTGTCTCTTTGTGATATGCAGCATGAGGCTGTGTGCAGCTTTGTGTCTCCTTGTGATATGCAACATGAGGCTGTGTGCAGCTTTGTGTCTCCTTGTAATATGCAGCATGAGGCTGTGTGCAGCACTGTGTCTCCTTGTGATATGCAGCATGACGCTGTGTGCAGCTTTGTGTCTCCTTGTAATATGCAGCATGAGGCTGTGTGCAGCTTTGTGTCTCCTTGTAATATGCAGCATGAGGCTGTGTGCAGCTTTGTGTCTCCTTGTGATATGCAGCATGACGCTGTGTGCAGCTTTGTGTCTCCTTGTGATATGCAGCATGACGCTGTGTGCAGCTTTGTGTCTCTTTGTGATTTGCAGCATGAGGCTGTGTGCAGCTTTGTGTCTCCTTGTGATATGCAGCATGATGCTGTGTGCAGCTTTGTGTCTCCTTGTGATATGCAGCATGATGCCGTGTGCAGCTTTGTGTCACCTTGTGATATGCAGCATGAGGCGGTGTGCAGCTTTGTGTCTCCTTGTGATATGCAGCATGACGCTGTGTGCAGCTTTGTGTCTCCTTGTAATATGCAGCATGAGGCTGTGTGCAGCTTTGTGTCTCCTTGTAATATGCAGCATGAGGCCGTGTGCAGCACTGTGTCTCCTTGTGATATGCAGCCTGACGCTGTGTGCAGCTTTGTGTCTCCTTGTGATATGCAGCATGACGCTGTGTGCAGCTTTGTGTCTGCTTGTGATATGCAGCATGACGCTGTGTGCAGCTTTGTGTCTCCTTGTGATATGCAGCATGAGGCCGTGTGCAGCTTTGTGTCTCCTTGTGATATGCAGCATGACGCTGTGTGCAGCTTTGTGTCTCCTTGTGATATGCAGCATGACGCTGTGTGCAGCTTTGTGTCTGCTTGTGATATGCAGCATGACGCTGTGTGCAGCTTTGTGTCTCCTTGTGATATGCAGCATGAGGCCGTGTGCAGCTTTGTGTCTCCTTGTGATTTTGCAACATGATGCTGTGTGCAGCCTTGTGTCTCCTTGTGATATGCAGCATGACGCTGTGTGCAGCTTTGTGTCTGCTTGTGATATGCAGCATGACGCTGTGTGCAGCTTTGTGTCTCCTTGTGATATGCAGCATGAGGCCGTGTGCAGCTTTGTGTCTCCTTGTGATATGCAGCATGACGCTGTGTGCAGCTTTGTATTTCCTTGTGATATGCAGCATGACGCTGTGTGCAGCTTTGTGTCTGCTTGTGTTATGCAGCATGAGGCGGTGTGCAGCTTTGTGTCTCCTTGTGATATGCAGCATGACGCTGTGTGCAGCCTTGTGTCTCCTTGTGATTTGCAGCATGATGCTGTGTGCAGCTTTGTATTTCCTTGTGATATGCAGCATGACGCTGTGTGCAGCTTTGTGTCTCCTTGTGATATGCAGCATGACCCTGTGTGCAGCCTTGTGTCTCCTTGTCATATGCAGCATGAGGATGTGTGCACCTTTGTGTCTCCTTGTGATATGCAGCATGAGGCCGTGTGCAGCTTTGTGTCTCCTTGTGATATGCAGCATGACGCTGTGTGCAGCTTTGTGTCTCCTTGTCATATGCAGCATGATTCCGTGTGCAGCTTTGTGTCTCTTTGTGATATGCAGCATGAGGCTGTGTGCAGCTTTGTGTCTCCTTGTGATATGCAGCATGAGGCCGTGTGCAGCCTGGTGTCTCCTTGTAATATGCAGCATGAGGCTGTGTGCAGCTTTGTGTCTCCTTGTAATATGCAGCATGAGGCTGTGTGCAGCACTGTGTCTCCTTGTGATATGCAGCATGACGCTGTGTGCAGCTTTGTGTCTCCTTGTAATATGCAGCATGAGGCTGTGTGCAGCTTTGTGTCTCCTTGTAATATGCAGCATGAGGCTGTGTGCAGCACTGTGTCTCCTTGTGATATGCAGCCTGACGCTGTGTGCAGCTTTGTGTCTCCTTGTGATATGCAGCATGACGCTGTGTGCAGCTTTGTGTCTGCTTGTGATATGCAGCATGAGGCTGTGTGCAGCATTGTGTCTCCTTGTGATTTTGCAGCATGAGGCTGTGTGCAGCCTTGTGTCTCCTTGTGATATGCAGCATGACGCTGTGTGCAGCTTTGTGTCTGCTTGTGATATGCAGCATGACGCTGTGTGCAGCTTTGTGTCTGCTTGTGATATGCAGCGTGACGCTGTGTGCAGCTTTGTGTCTGCTTGTGATATGCAGCGTGACGCTGTGTGCAGCTTTGTGTCTGCTTGTGATATGCAGCGTGACGCTGTGTGCAGCTTTGTGTCTCCTTGTGAAATGCAGCGTGGCTGTGTGCAGCTTTGTGTCTCCTTGTGATATGCAGCATGATACTGTGTGCAGCTTTGTGTCTCCTTGTTATATGCAGCATGACGCTGTGTGCAGCTTTGTGTCTGCTTGTGATATGCAGCATGACGCTGTGTGCAGCTTTGTGTCTGCTTGTGATATGCAGCGTGACGCTGTGTGCAGCTTTGTGTCTCCTTGTGATATGCAGCGTGGCTGTGTGCAGCTTTGTGTCTCCTTGTGATATGCAGCATGATGCTGTGTGCAGCTTTGTGTCTCCTTGTGATATGCAGCATGATGCTGTGTGCAGCTTTGTGTCTCCTTGTGATATGCAGCATGATGCCGTGTGCAGCTTTGTGTCACCTTGTGATATGCAGCATGAGGCTGTGTGCAGCTTTGTGTCTCCTTGTGATATGCAGCATGAGGCCGTGTGCAGCTTTGTGTCTCCTTGTGATATGCAGCATGACGCTGTGTGCAGCTTTGTATTTCCTTGTGATATGCAGCATGACGCTGTGTGCAGCTTTGTGTCTGCTTGTGATATGCAGCATGAGGCGGTGTGCAGCTTTGTGTCTCCTTGTGATATGCAGCATGACGCTGTGTGCAGCCTTGTGTCTCCTTGTGATATGCAGCATGACGCTGTGTGCAGCCTTGTGTCTCCTTGTGATATGCAGCATGACGCTGTGTGCAGCTTTGTGTCTGCTTGTGATATGCAGCATGAGGCGGTGTGCAGCTTTGTGTCTTCTTGTGATATGCAGCATGACGCTGTGTGCAGCTTTGTGTCTCCTTGTGATTTTGCAACATGATGCTGTGTGCAGCCTTGTGTCTGCTTGTGATATGCAGCATGACGCTGTGTGCAGCTTTGTGTCTGCTTGTGATATGCAGCATGACGCTGTGTGCAGCTTTGTGTCTCCTTGTGATATGCAGCGTGACGCTGTGTGCAGCTTTGTGTCTCCTTGTGATATGCAGCGTGGCTGTGTGCAGCTTTGTGTCTCCTTGTGATATGCAGCATGACGCTGTGTGCAGCTTTGTGTCTCCTTGTGATATGCAGCATGACGCTGTGTGCAGCTTTGTGTCTCTTTGTGATTTGCAGCATGAGGCTGTGTGCAGCTTTGTGTCTCCTTGTGATATGCAGCATGAGGCCGTGTGCAGCTTTGTGTCTCCTTGTGATATGCAGCATGACGCTGTGTGCAGCTTTGTATTTCCTTGTGATATGCAGCATGACGCTGTGTGCAGCTTTGTGTCTCCTTGTTATATGCAGCATGATGCTGTGTGCAGCTTTGTGTCTCTTTGTGATTTGCAGCATGAGGCTGTGTGCAGCTTTGTGTCTCCTTGTGATATGCAGCATGATGCTGTGTGCAGCTTTGTGTCTCCTTGTGATATGCAGCATGATGCCGTGTGCAGCTTTGTGTCTCCTTGTGATATGCAGCATGACGCTGTGTGCAGCTTTGTGTCTCCTTGTGATATGCAGCATGAGGCCGTGTGCAGCTTTGTGTCTCCTTGTGATATGCAGCATGACGCTGTGTGCAGCTTTGTATTTCCTTGTGATATGCAGCATGACGCTGTGTGCAGCTTTGTGTCTGCTTGTGTTATGCAGCATGAGGCGGTGTGCAGCTTTGTGTCTCCTTGTGATATGCAGCATGACGCTGTGTGCAGCATTGTGTCTCCTTGTGATTTGCAGCATGATGCTGTGTGCAGCTTTGTGTCTCCTTGTGATATGCAGCATGACGCTGTGTGCAGCTTTGTGTCTCCTTGTGATATGCAGCATGACCCTGTGTGCAGCCTTGTGTCTCCTTGTCATATGCAGCATGAGGATGTGTGCACCTTTGTGTCTCCTTGTGATATGCAGCATGAGGCCGTGTGCAGCTTTGTGTCTTCTTGTGATATGCAGCATGACGCTGTGTGCAGCTTTGTGTCTCCTTGTCATATGCAGCATGATTCCGTGTGCAGCTTTGTGTCTCTTTGTGATATGCAGCATGAGGCTGTGTGCAGCTTTGTGTCTCCTTGTGATATGCAACATGAGGCTGTGTGCAGCTTTGTGTCTCCTTGTAATATGCAGCATGAGGCTGTGTGCAGCACTGTGTCTCCTTGTGATATGCAGCATGACGCTGTGTGCAGCTTTGTGTCTCCTTGTAATATGCAGCATGAGGCTGTGTGCAGCTTTGTGTCTCCTTGTAATATGCAGCATGAGGCTGTGTGCAGCACTGTGTCTCCTTGTGATATGCAGCCTGACGCTGTGTGCAGCTTTGTGTCTCCTTGTGATATGCAGCATGACGCTGTGTGCAGCTTTGTGTCTGCTTGTGATATGCAGCATGAGGCTGTGTGCAGCATTGTGTCTCCTTGTGATTTTGCAACATGATGCTGTGTGCAGCCTTGTGTCTCCTTGTGATATGCAGCATGACGCTGTGTGCAGCTTTGTGTCTGCTTGTGATATGCAGCATGACGCTGTGTGCAGCTTTGTGTCTGCTTGTGATATGCAGCATGACGCTGTGTGCAGCTTTGTGTCTGCTTGTGATATGCAGCGTGAGGCTGTGTGCAGCTTTGTGTCTCCTTGTGATATGCAGCGTGACGCTGTGTGCAGCTTTGTGTCTCCTTGTGATATGCAGCGTGGCTGTGTGCAGCTTTGTGTCTCCTTGTGATATGCAGCATGACGCTGTGTGCAGCTTTGTGTCTCCTTGTGATATGCAGCATGACGCTGTGTGCAGCTTTGTGTCTCTTTGTGATTTGCAGCATGAGGCTGTGTGCAGCTTTGTGTCTCCTTGTGATATGCAGCATGATGCTGTGTGCAGCTTTGTGTCTCCATGTGATATGCAGCATGATGCCGTGTGCAGCTTTGTGTCACCTTGTGATATGCAGCATGAGGCGGTGTGCAGCTTTGTGTCTCTTTGTGATTTGCAGCATGACGCTGTGTGCAGCTTTGTGTCTGCTTGTGATATGCAGCTTGACTCTGTGTGCAGCTTTGTGTCTCCTTGTGATATGCAGCATGACGCTGTGTGCAGCTTTGTGTCTCCTTGTGATATGCAGCATGAGGCCGTGTGCAGCTTTGTGTCTCCTTGTGATATGCAGCATGACGCTGTGTGCAGCTTTGTATTTCCTTGTGATATGCAGCATGACGCTGTGTGCAGCTTTGTGTCTCCTTGTTATATGCAGCATGATGCTGTGTGCAGCTTTGTGTCTCTTTGTGATTTGCAGCATGAGGCTGTGTGCAGCTTTGTGTCTCCTTGTGATATGCAGCATGATGCTGTGTGCAGCTTTGTGTCTCCTTGTGATATGCAGCATGATGCCGTGTGCAGCTTTGTGGCACCTTGTGATATGCAGCATGACGCTGTGTGCAGCTTTGTGTCTCCTTGTGATATGCAGCATGAGGCTGTGTGCAGCTTTGTGTCTCCTTGTGATATGCAGCATGACGCTGTGTGCAGCTTTGTATTTCCTTGTGATATGCAGCATGACGCTGTGTGCAGCTTTGTGTCTGCTTGTGTTATGCAGCATGAGGCGGTGTGCAGCTTTGTGTCTCCTTGTGATATGCAGCATGACGCTGTGTGCAGCCTTGTGTCTCCTTGTGATTTGCAGCATGATGCTGTGTGCAGCTTTGTATTTCCTTGTGATATGCAGCATGACGCTGTGTGCAGCTTTGTGTCTCCTTGTGATATGCAGCATGACCCTGTGTGCAGCCTTGTGTCTCCTTGTCATATGCAGCATGAGGATGTGTGCACCTTTGTGTCTCCTTGTGATATGCAGCATGAGGCCGTGTGCAGCTTTGTGTCTCCTTGTGATATGCAGCATGACGCTGTGTGCAGCTTTGTGTCTCCTTGTCATATGCAGCATGATTCCGTGTGCAGCTTTGTGTCTCTTTGTGATATGCAGCATGAGGCTGTGTGCAGCTTTGTGTCTCCTTGTGATATGCAACATGAGGCTGTGTGCAGCTTTGTGTCTCCTTGTAATATGCAGCATGAGGCTGTGTGCAGCACTGTGTCTCCTTGTGATATGCAGCATGACGCTGTGTGCAGCTTTGTGTCTCCTTGTAATATGCAGCATGAGGCTGTGTGCAGCTTTGTGTCTCCTTGTAATATGCAGCATGAGGCTGTGTGCAGCACTGTGTCTCCTTGTGATATGCAGCCTGACGCTGTGTGCAGCTTTGTGTCTCCTTGTGATATGCAGCATGACGCTGTGTGCAGCTTTGTGTCTGCTTGTGATATGCAGCATGATGCTGTGTGCAGCTTTGTGTCTCTTTGTGATTTGCAGCATGAGGCTGTGTGCAGCTTTGTGTCTCCTTGTGATATGCAGCATGATGCTGTGTGCAGCTTTGTGTCTCCTTGTGATATGCAGCATGATGCCGTGTGCAGCTTTGTGTCACCTTGTGATATGCAGCATGACGCTGTGTGCAGCTTTGTGTCTCCTTGTGATATGCAGCATGAGGCCGTGTGCAGCTTTGTGTCTCCTTGTGATATGCAGCATGACGCTGTGTGCAGCTTTGTATTTCCTTGTGATATGCAGCATGACGCTGTGTGCAGCTTTGTGTCTGCTTGTGTTATGCAGCATGAGGCGGTGTGCAGCTTTGTGTCTCCTTGTGATATGCAGCATGACGCTGTGTGCAGCCTTGTGTCTCCTTGTGATTTGCAGCATGATGCTGTGTGCAGCTTTGTATTTCCTTGTGATATGCAGCATTACGCTGTGTGCAGCTTTGTGTCTCCTTGTGATATGCAGCATGACCCTGTGTGCAGCCTTGTGTCTCCTTGTCATATGCAGCATGAGGATGTGTGCACCTTTGTGTCTCCTTGTGATATGCAGCATGAGGCCGTGTGCAGCTTTGTGTCTCCTTGTGATATGCAGCATGACGCTGTGTGCAGCTTTGTGTCTCCTTGTCATATGCAGCATGATTCCGTGTGCAGCTTTGTGTCTCTTTGTGATATGCAGCATGAGGCTGTGTGCAGCTTTGTGTCTCCTTGTGATATGCAACATGAGGCTGTGTGCAGCTTTGTGTCTCCTTGTAATATGCAGCATGAGGCTGTGTGCAGCACTGTGTCTCCTTGTGATATGCAGCATGACGCTGTGTGCAGCTTTGTGTCTCCTTGTAATATGCAGCATGAGGCTGTGTGCAGCTTTGTGTCTCCTTGTAATATGCAGCATGAGGCTGTGTGCAGCACTGTGTCTCCTTGTGATATGCAGCCTGACGCTGTGTGCAGCTTTGTGTCTCCTTGTGATATGCAGCATGACGCTGTGTGCAGCTTTGTGTCTGCTTGTGATATGCAGCATGAGGCTGTGTGCAGCATTGTGTCTCCTTGTGATTTTGCAACATGATGCTGTGTGCAGCCTTGTGTCTCCTTGTGATATGCAGCATGACGCTGTGTGCAGCTTTGTGTCTGCTTGTGATATGCAGCATGACGCTGTGTGCAGCTTTGTGTCTGCTTGTGATATGCAGCATGACGCTGTGTGCAGCTTTGTGTCTGCTTGTGATATGCAGCGTGACGCTGTGTGCAGCTTTGTGTCTCCTTGTGATATGCAGCGTGGCTGTGTGCAGGTTTGTGTCTGCTTGTGATATGCAGCATGATACTGTGTGCAGCTTTGTGTCTCCTTGTTATATGCAGCATGACGCTGTGTGCAGCTTTGTGTCTGCTTGTGATATGCAGCATGACGCTGTGTGCAGCTTTGTGTCTGCTTGTGATATGCAGCGTGACGCTGTGTGCAGCTTTGTGTCTCCTTGTGATATGCAGCGTGGCTGTGTGCAGCTTTGTGTCTCCTTGTGATATGCAGCATGATGCTGTGGGCAGCTTTGTGTCTCTTTGTGATTTGCAGCATGAGGCTGTGTGCATCTTTGTGTCTCCTTGTGATATGCAGCATGATGCTGTGTGCAGCTTTGTGTCTCCTTGTGATATGCAGCATGATGCCGTGTGCAGCTTTGTGTCACCTTGTGATATGCAGCATGACGCTGTGTGCAGCTTTGTGTCTCCTTGTGATATGCAGCATGAGGCCGTGTGCAGCTTTGTGTCTCCTTGTGATATGCAGCATGACGCTGTGTGCAGCTTTGTATTTCCTTGTGATATGCAGCATGACGCTGTGTGCAGCTTTGTGTCTGCTTGTGATATGCAGCATGAGGCGGTGTGCAGCTTTGTGTCTCCTTGTGATATGCAGCATGACGCTGTGTGCAGCCTTGTGTCTGCTTGTGATTTGCAGCATGATGCTGTGTGCAGCTTTGTGTCTCCTTGTGATATGCAGCATGAGGCTGTGTGCAGCTTTGTGTCTCCTTGTGATATGCAGCATGACGCTGTGTGCAGCTTTGTGTCTGCTTGTGATATGCAGCATGAGGCGGTGTGCAGCTTTGTGTCTCCTTGTGATATGCAGCATGACGCTGTGTGCAGCCTTGTGTCTCCTTGTGATTTGCAGCATGATGCTGTGTGCAGCTTTGTGTCTCCTTGTGATATGCAGCATGACCCTGTGTGCAGCCTTGTGTCTCCTTGTCATATGCAGCATGAGGATGTGTGCACCTTTGTGTCTCCTTGTGATATGCAGAATGAGGCCGTGTGCAGCTTTGTGTCTCCTTGTGATATGCAGCATGACGCTGTGTGCAGCTTTGTGTCTCCTTGTCATATGCAGCATGAGGCCGTGTGCAGCTTTGTGTCTCGTTGTGATTTGCAGCATGATGCTGTGTGCAGCTTTGTGTCTCCTTGTGATATGCAACATGAGGCTGTGTGCAGCTTTGTGTCTCCTTGTGATATGCAGCATGAGGCTGTGTGCAGCTTTGTTTCTCCTTTGATATGCAGCATGACGCTGTGTGCAGCTTTGTGTCTCCTTGTCATATGCAGCATGAGGCCGTGTGCAGCTTTGTGTCTCCTTGTGATATGCAGCATGACGCTGTGTGCAGCTTTGTGTCTCCTTGTCATATGCAGCATGAGGCCGTGTGCAGCTTTGTGTCTCTTTGTGATTTGCAGCATGATGCTGTGTGCAGCTTTGTGTCTCCTTGTGATATGCAGCATGAGGCTGTGTGCAGCTTTGTTTCTCCTTTGATATGCAGCATGAGGCCGTGTGCAGCTTTGTGTATCTTTGTGATTTGCAGCATGATGCTGTGTGCAGCCTTATGTCTCCTTGTGATATGCAACATGAGGCTGTGTGCAGCTTTGTGTCTCCTTGTGATATGCAGCATGAGGCTGTGTGCAGCTTTGTGTTCCTGTGTGTGGTATGTAGATTGAAGCCGTGTGTAAGCTTTGTGTCTCGTTGTGATATGCAGCATGGGGCCGTGTGCAGCTTTGTGTCTCCTTGTGATATGCAGGATGAGGCTGTGTGCAGCTTTGTGTCTCCTTGTGATATGCAGCATGAGGCTGTGTGCAGCTTTGTGTCTTCTTGTGATATGCAGCATGATGCTGTGTGCAGCTTTGTGTCTCTTTGTGATTTGCAGCATGACGCTGTGTGCAGCCTTGTGTCTCCTTGTGATATGCAGCATGAGGCTGTGTGCAGACTTGTGTTCCCTTGTGATATGTAGAATGAAGCCGTGTGTAAGCTTTGTGTCTCCTTGTGATATGCAGCATGAGGCTGTGTGCAGCTTTTTGTTTGTTTGTGATATGCAGCATGGCTGTGTTCAACTTTGTGTCTCCTCCTTATATGCAGCATGAGGATGTGTGCAGCTTTGTGTCTGCTTGTGATATGCAGCATGAGGCTGTGTGCAGCTTTGTGTCTGCTTGTGATATGCAGCATGGCTGTGTGCAGGTTTGTGTCTCCTCCTTATATGCAGCATGAGAATGTGTGCAGCTTTGTGGCTCCTTGTGATATGCAGCATGAGGCTGTGTACATCTTTGTGTCTCCTTGTGGTTTGTAGTTGTGTTGTAATTGGAGCTCTGTGGAAAGAGCAAGGCACAATCTGCCAATCTGATGTATCCAATCACACAGCAGGGATGTATATTTATGAAACACAAGAACCCAGTGCCTCTGCTCCAGAACAGTCCTATACACGTTACTTTAACCTAAACAGTCAGGAGTTAACAGGCCATTATGTTCATGACCCCAGCATGATCCATTTTGGCTTTTATAAATAAACAGACAGACTAGATAATTCTTGGAAAAAGTACGGGCCACAGCTTTATTAAATCAACCAATTTCCATAACCATAATTAACATTATAACATAACTACTTAATCAGAGTCAGTAACCTCATGCCCTGGGCCCGCCCCCAGGGCCTCCCAGTGCTTTTCTAAGCACGCCCATTAAGGCAGGGCAACGCCCAGGTAGGGCATTGGGTCGAGCAACTCACCTACCGTCAACACTAAACATATTTAAACAAAATTCTTCCCGCACTAAACCCATGAAATCCTCTACAGCTAAACTGAACCACTACCACCCCAAACTAATCACTCTAGACTACCCCTTCTTTTTTTTTTTGTAAGCAAACTATCCAAATAACTGGGGAGGGAGGGGATCTGAGCAATGGCCGGCGCAGAGTGAGGAGGAAGCCCGAGAAATAGGCGGAAGTCCCTACTCCAGCCTCCCACCAATCAGGAACATGCCTGGAGCTGCCTCCGCGCCGGCCATGACCCTAGCATGAACCATTTTGTCTTTTATAGATAAACAGACAGACTAGGTGATTCTTGGGAAAAGTACGGACCAGAGCTTTATTAAAGCAACCAATTTCCCTGACCATAATTAACATTATACCATGACTCCTTAATTAAACATCCCGGAGGAGGAGCCCGGCCCGGTCAGTAACCTCACGCCCTGGGCCTGCGCCCAGGACCTCCCAGTGGTTTTCTCAGCATGCCCATGAGGCAGGGCAACGCACACTTAAGCCATTGGGCACGGCAACTTACCTTCCGCCACAGAGCAGGCGAAGGATGCCTCCAGACGCCGCGATCCCCCAGCCCTTTCGCTCAATAAAGCTAAAGCCCGCATATACTCTTCCTTAAGCTCCAAGGTGAACATCTGCGCCTACGAATTCCAGATGCCGAATGGTAATAAAGCCCAAATTTCCGGATGACTAGCCTTATCTAATAAAACTGGATCCCTTGTGTTCCGCCATGATTGCCTCTTGATCTTTTCCGACCACACTATGAACAGACCTGGGAACTGGTCTTGCCAAAACTTCACTTCCCTTTTCACATATTTCAGCATTTTCCTCATAGGTACAACCCCCAAGTCGTTGCCCCCAGCATGTACAATCAAAATGTGTGGGCTACCGTGATGATGGGCGTTGCTCTCCAACAAGCCATTTACCTGTGTCTATCTCAAGCCTCTGAACCCGAGCCATCGTACTTGTATGTCCATCTCCGGTAAGCCCAGTGGGACATTAACTCCAGTGACTGAGGCTAACCGGGGGCCCAAAACATGTAGGAATGGCTGACAATCCACAGCTGTTTCTTTTCTGAAACACACAAAGAAGTCCATTTTAAATGACCCGTTCAGGCCGTACATAAGACCGAAATCGTTGTGACTCCCATCTCCCAATTCTTTTGACCATGTTCTCCGGTAAACCTAATCTCGCTGCCTCCGTGGCGACCCCGATCCGAAACGAATGTGTCCCGAAGTCCGCCGGGTCCAAACCCAAATTCAGTAAGGACTTCTTTAGCATTCTTTTGAATTGAAACCACGTCAAGGCCTGGCCGTTGGCATGCAAAAGCAAAGGGCCTGGACCCAAAGGCCTTTGTTGCAAGTACAACCTCACACTTGCATGGGGGCAACACTCCATGCCAATTTTGTATATGACCATTTCCCTTCCTTTTCAACTTTGGCCCGTTTTTGACCTCCTTAACCACACCCACAGCCTGTCACCTTCCAGTCAGGTGTCACTTGCTAGCAGCCCCCCGAACCATGCCTGTTTTTGTCGAGACCAATTCCCCTAATCTGAACGCCCTGAAGAACCCTAGGGAAAAGGCTGTACGGAAAAGCAGGGATTCGAAGGAGTCCCTGCATAGCATACCCAATGCCTCGCCTAGAAGTAACAACAGAGAGAAGGTGATCGGGCTCCTTGTGTCCAGCCTGCGTTCGCCCTTGAACATGCCTTTCACCATCAGGCGAACCACAAACTCTTTTGTTATGTCCTTCTGTCCTGCCAACCTCAATATAAATGCGAAAGCCGTCACTTGCCGAGCCACCACAGCCCTGGAATCACCTCTCTCTGCACACCTCAACAAAAACCACAGCCGAATTCCTATGGACTTTTCCTTAGATGCTGTGCCACCGGCGGCCTCCATGTGTTCCAGACTCGTCTGTAGGCTGCCCATGTCCTTGGTGCTACCGACTGCCTGACATAACCTGCTACTCTACTGCTCCAACCTCCCAGAATTCTGGAGGGATGCCTTCTCCTTGTTCTTTCGCCGCTGACGCCAGGGTTCGGAAACCGGTTCCCTGTAACCGAGAAAGGGCATCAACTACCCCGATGCTTAATTCCGGGGACATGTTTTGCCCTCGCCCAAATGTTGGAGCTAAGGCAGCATAGAACCAAGTGCCGTATAAGCCGAATCAACGGCCCGGAGGATGCAGAAATGCTATTGATTGCCCGAACCACGGCTGCATTACCTGATTGAAAAATAAATTGCCGGTCCCTAAAGTCCTGACCACATAGGTGTACCACCATAACAATGGAAAACAGCTAAAAAAAAAGGGAGGTTGTAAGACCGGCCAAGACCCACCTGACAGGCCATGCAGCTGCGCACCATGAGCCTCTGAAGTAAGAGCCAAATCCAAATGAACCCGCGCCTACGTAAAGACCAAGCTGACGTCACCAGACCCGGGTGGCCGACGGTGCTCCCGGTTGAAATCTAGTCGAAATCCCAAAGAAATGCAGACCATACCCGTGCATCTTCCTTCATTGCCCCGTATACCTTTATAAAATGGCGAGGCAGCCTACTAGCACCCATTAGGGCTACCAGCTCCGTCAACAGATCCGACACCTTCTCCGACGGTAAGCTGCACTCCATGGTTTCGGAATTGATATTGATTCCCAAGAACATTAATTTCATAGTGGGACCTTCCGTTTTCTTCTCTGCCAGAGGGACCCGAAGTACATATTTTAGAAAACGTCTCCAGTATGAAACTGCAAGTGACTAAACCCGCTGGGCCCACGAAAAGGAAATAGTCGAAGTAATGGGTAATTCCACAATAACCCGACTCAATCTGGGCCACCCACTGCAGAAAAGTACTGAACGCTTCAAAGTAGGAGCACTAGATGGAGCACCCCATCGGCAAGGGAAGATCTTCGAAATACACGCCGTCCGCGAAACAACCTAGGAAACGGTGACTCTGGGGAGGAACGGGAAGTAAGAGAAAAGCAGATTCAATATCCACTTTTACCATCTTAACTCCCTTGCCCTCCCGTCTAACCAGGTCTGAGGCACTGTCAAAGGGAGCGTACAACACGGAAGAATACTGCTTGTCGATCCTGTCGTTGACTGACCAGTCCGGAGGGTAGGAGAGATGTTGAATTTCCCCGGCTCCTTTTTTGGCACTATGCCAAGAGGAAAAATGACCAAGCCCTGGAAAGGAAGGGAGGAAAAGGGGCCTGCTATCCACCCCAAATCTACCTCCGCCTGTATTTTTTTCGCCGACACCCTGGGAAAGTTCTTAACCGACTTTAGGTTTCTGAGACGCGAGTCAGGGGGCGAGAGGGTGCATGGGATCGTCAACCAATCCAGGAAACCCTCTCATAGCCGAGCGGCAACCTCGGCCTTCCCTGGCAATCTAATGTAGCATTCTAGCCACTGCAGCATTACGCCCAACCGTATGGGTGTCCGGCCCTTTATGAGTGGACTCTCCAGGCCTGAATCCATCCTTTGATCTGTTACACTTGAAGAACGCGTGCTCCCTGACGCAATTCGAGCAAGCGTGCTTAAAACGGCAGTTCGGTGCCCACTTGCAGCTGCCCTCGTTGAAGGAGTGGCATATTCCTCGACCCGGAGGACCTGCCGCGGCAAGGCCTCTAGCCCCACCTGAGGTCCTGTGAAAGGAGCGGCATGGCCCGCATTGGTGTCATTATATTCAACTAATAGGCCATGGCCTTGTCGCTCCACGCCATCGACGGTCGAGAGGACATGTACTGACGGAATTCTTCGTCGTACCTCCACCATGCCATCCCTCCATAAGTTCGGTACACGTTCCTGATCTCTTCCAGGTACACAAACAGACCAGAGCATTGTTCTGGGTGCCTTTCGTCCATCATGCAGCCCATGATTGCAAAGGCCTGTAACTAGTTGTCGAAGGTACGCGGTAACCGCCGAAAGGTGAATCTCTGGTCCTCCCCTTCCCTATGGAACCGCTCTTGAGCATTCGACAGAGGTGACATGGGCAACAAGGAGAATATCTCTATGTATTCCCGTTGTCAAATTATTTCCTTGATCTCTAAGGTTAAATGCGCCCCCAAGTTGTCTTGCGCGCACACTATTGATGGCCTCATAGCGGAATTCGCCCACCTCTTTTCCACAAACCTGCTGGTCGGCTTCCCCACTGGGTACCCCTGCGCCTCTTGACTGGGGGATCACGGAGCTGTTAGTCCCGCTGGAAGGGGTCTGACCTCGAGTGAGGAGATGTTTCCGACCATGCTTTTCTGGCCAGGCCACCTACCCACGCACGACTTCCGCATCGGGAATGGGGATGTTGTGGGAGCCCTTGAGGGATTTCAGGGATGTTAAAAACTGGGACGCGGATGACTCCTGCACTACGGCCCCTACCTCCCCTGAAACTCTCAATCTCTCACCTGACTCTCCTTGTCCAGGAGTAGCTGACAGCCTGGGTCACCTTGCCGATCATGCCGAGTGGGGGTCCTTGCTCGTGTCGACCGCTGTGGGCTCCTCTCACCATCTCTTGTGTAGGTGCAGCCGCAAGATCTTCTGCTCTGAGACCTGGATCTGCCTCGATGTATGGGAAAGCATGAGGAACAATCACTAGATCTCCTGCATCTACTCCCCATCAGCAATCGTGGAGTCTGTTCCCCCCCCGACGAGTACTCAGATTCTGCAGCTACAGCAACGCTGAGTCATAAGGATTCACTCTGACTTGACGGCCTAGGGTCGAGAATGTTATCACCCCCGTCATACACCCGGGGTCACTATGGGTCTCCCTGTATCCGGAATGATGTCAGGGTTAGGTGAAGTGCGCTGTGGGCTAACTCTCTTGTCATGGGATCTGGGTCTCTTTGCTGACGTTGAGGTGAAAACCAGGGGACTATACCTGTTCATCGACTTCCGGGCTCTGGTGAGGCGCGTCTGCTGTGCCACTTTTGCTGTCATGGGAACCTCGTCAATGACCACCAGACTGTCATCGGCGGCCATCTCGGTAATCACTCAATGTCTTCTCCCTCTGGTCTATTTTCTCTTCTCGATCTCTGCACCAGTGGTACTGTGAGGACCTGTAGGATCTTTTTTAGAGCTCCTTCTATTTTTACTATTATCCCTAGAGCCCCAGGGCTGAGCTGTGGTGTTACTGGAACCTGGGTTCCGCTGCAGGCCATAGGGCAAGTTGCTTGGTGGTGGCCGGGTGGCTAGGCCCTCGCCAGCGACTCCCGTTGGTGCTGCACTCTCTGCGGTGGGGGGAATGAGCTCCTGGCTCTCAAGAACCCTATCCATGGCCCCCACACTCTCCATAGCCCTACTGCCCAAATCCAAGCGGCCACGCTGCTCTGAGGGCCTATCTAAGCCATGAGGGCCTTCCACTTGGCCCAGGTCACCAGTCGCTGCAGGCTGGGCCTGAGCTCCAGTGGTAAGGCCCTCTCCACCTTGCTGAACTGAGCCCATTCTGTCCTGGACCCATCTCACCACATGGCTTAAAGCCCTGGTTCTGACCATGGCCAGCAAGGCTTGCATCTCCCCTGGGTCCATTGGGGCACAAGCACACAACACAGAACTAGAGGAAAGCGCACCCACACTGCACACAGACAAAGGGCTATGAATATGGGAGACATGCAGGTATAATTATAATTATAGGGTTAATACTGTGACATATGCGATAGGCAATGGGAGCACCAGCGTGAGCTGCTGATCTGAGCAATGGCCGGCGCAGTGTGAGGATAAAGCTCGCAAAACGGGCGGAAGTCCCTCCTCCAGCCTCCCACCAATCGGGAGCGCCAAGGCTCCGCTGGGTCACGCTGCCTCAGACCTGGCGTGCCTGGGGCTGCCTTCGCGCTGGCCACAGTCTGCATAAATTTAAGATCAAGTGCACAATAATGTATGTTGCAGGATATGAGCAGTTCTATAGCATCTCCAGTGATTGCAGCCATGATGTTAGTCACATTCACAGAGGGATTTGTGTGATTAATCATTTCAGCTATGTTGTCTGATCACTATATCTCATATAACAATTACTATACATGATAAGCCTTTGTAACAGCATTACAATCTGCACAGGGATAAATCTGTTTCCCATCTATTGTCTGAGAAATTCTGGAGACAAAATAGTCAGGCTGGGGGCAGGAGTATTGCAAAGTGCTGCAGGTGATGAATGGCATAGTTCTCATTACTTCTTAACATGTCAGACAATTCCTTTGTAAGAGCCCATGGATGCTTCACTGCATACAAAAAAGCAAGAAATTCAAGATCTTTCTGTCCACCCCAAGCAGGCTATGAAATTGTTGGAAGAGATGTTTCACTGATAAGGGTGGGCTGTATTGTATACATTTTAAAACATATACAGAGGTCAATAGATTTTGCTCTGTGAGTATTATGCAGATGATCCATATAAATGAAACTACAATATATTCTGAAACCTAATAAATGCAATTAATGGAAGCATGTTAAGCAGCAATACATCATAAGTGAATAGATACTAGATGAGTTGTTCACAAGTGCACATGCTATATACTACAATATAACATATGCATTTAAAATGTCAAATAACAGCCATAAAAATACCATAAAAATGGTCATAAAGTGGATTGGATTGATGAGTGAAAATGGATTGTGGACTCATTTGCATGTATTGTTTCCCATAGTGCAGTGTGATAACTGAATTTCTTGGAATTCTGGGCAGGAAATACCGTATTTATCGGCGTATAACACGCACTCTGCTCCACTCCTTGACCCGGCGCGCATGTGCACCCGGTATATGCTAATGACGTGGCACGCATGTGACGTCACATGCGAGCTCGCCGGGTCAAGGAGCAGAGCGGAGGCCGGAGCAGATGCAGGTAAGTGAGGGGGAGGTATTTAGGGGGGTTTAGGAGGGGGGTTTAGGTTGAGGGGGGGGTTAGGTTGAGGAGGGGGGGTTTAGAATGAGGAGGTGGGTTTATAATGAGAAGGAAGGTTGAGGAGGGGGGGTTGAGGTTGAGGATAGGGGGGTTGAGGTTGAGGAGGGGGGTTGAGGAGGGGGTTGAGGAAGGAGGATGAGGATGGGGGGTTGAGGAGGGGGTTTGAGGATGTGGGGGTTGAGGAGGGGGTTTGAGGAGAGAGGTTGAGGAGGGGGTTGAGGATAGGGGGGTTGAGGAGGGGGGTTGAGGGGGTTTGAGGATGGGGGTTTGAGGAGGGGGTTGAGGATAGGGGGGTTGAGTAAGGAGGATGAGGGGGTTGAGGGGGTTTGAGGATTAGGGGGTTGAGGAGGGGGTTGAGGATGGGGGGGTTGAGAAGGAGGTTGAGGATGAGGAGGGAGGTTGAGGATGAGGATGGAGGTTGAGGATGAGGAGGGGGGTTGAGGATGAGGAGGGGGGTTGAGGATGAGGAGGGAGGTTGAGGAGGGGGGTTGAGGATGAGGAGGGAGGTTGAGCAGGGGGGTTGAGGAAGGAGGATGAGGATGGGGGGTGGAGGAGGGGGTTGAAGATGGGGGGTTTGAGGAGGGAGGTTGAGGATTTTGCTTCAAAGTTCTTTATTTGAAAAAAAAAAAATCCCCCTGAAATTTCCTTCTTAAAATGAGGTGTGTGTTATATGCCGGTGCGTGTTATATGCCGATAAATACGGTACATTTTTTTTTAACTTATTTTTAGATGTGCAAATGTGAACACAATGTACTATTTATCTACTGTACTCTATGTGGTGGAGGGCTTCTATAATTCTTTTGTCCACCATAAATTATATATATATATATATATACATACATACATACCCTTCTGGATCGCTACTATGTATATCAATATATACAAAGTGACAAGATCCCACTCTTCTTTCTTTTTGGCTGTGCTTCTGGCACTTTTATAACGGAACACCATTACACAGGAGGCTTCAACGTCAATAAATTGCTTGCTTATCAGCTGTACAATGCAGTCTCTCTGTGTCTTTACAGCTTGTCTTTACAGCTGTTTCCCAAAACAGTTCTCTCTTTCTGGGTGTTTCCACTTGTTCTCAGCTCCACTAGTTGTCAGATGCAGTCCCTCTGTCTTTAGTTCCCCTGTCTGCAAATCTACTATCTGTATTAGTCTCTCTCTCTCTGCTTGCCTCTCAGACTGCAGTCTTGCAGTCCACAAAAATGGCCCCACCTATCTCTCTGGCCCAATCTTTTAAAGTCAGGTGTATCTTGATCAGACTGTTCCAGGAGTTAACTCCTTAAGACCTCATAGAGGCCTTTTATATATAATATAAAGTAATTATAGGTTGCAGGCAAACTTTTTTTTTAAATGCGTAGAGGGGACTTTTGAAAGGCAGCCAACTTGACTGTTTGCATGCAATTGCAACTCCAGGGAGGCTTGCTTCTATAGAATATCAAGAAATGTCATCAAGGACTAGAGCACTATGGCTAACTCTGAAGAAACTGAAAAAGGTGACACAACTCAGTCACCCAAACACAGGTCTGGTCTACAGAACCAACAGAGCTTCAAGCTCCACCAAGCCTCCAGCTGCAGTGCACTATAATGTTTTTCATGTCGCATGTCGCAACAAGGAGGCGCCACAAAAGTCAGCTCAATATGTATTGCCAGTCTGGACAGTATGGACATCTGTCCATATTATTGCCTCTAGCTATAGCTCTTATTCATATAACAACACTACTATTTATAAATGTATAGTTAAACACTCTATATGCCCCTGGGAACATGGACAAAAAAAGAATGATTTAGCTCTCTTACAATTCTATCGTAGTCTTTTTCTATCATAATTAACTAGCATTCCAGGCTGTTACTTTCCTACTTTCTCTACACTAATATAAAGTCAAATAAACAACTAGCAATACAACCTACTACAACTGGGCTTACTATACAATCTGTAATGTTATGACTTTTGTACCCAATATCCTAGCATTGCTACTCGCCCATCACTGTACCCCCAAACCCTACCCAAACCTCTATTCGCGTAAGTTGAAATGTCAAGCATGTTATGCTGACATATTTCTCTTTACTGTTTAATAATCTATAACAATCCCCAAAATCCCAGGTTTTGTGTTGTTTGTCTCTGACAGACAGTATTTCACAACTGCTGCTTGTACCTCTGTTGTTTTACTAGGCAATGTATTGATGTGTATATTCATATATGTATAAAGTTCTTTACTAATAAAAAGAATAACAAAACAATTACACATGAAGCAGTTGATTTTTAGCCAACTGTAGGTTTGGTGAATCTTTATATGTCTGTTAAGGCTACCAGTATTAACAGCAGTATAAGTCCTGAGAATTAAAGTAGTTTTAGAGAAAATGTTATGTTTAGGAAACTTTCAGCCATATTAAATTCGAAGCCCGTAGAGGTATCGGCAAGCCCACAAAGGATGCAGGCTTGAAATTGGGCTGTGTTACAGAGCTATTAAATTATACAATACCACGAGTTACTTTCTTTTGACGCAAACCCATAAACCATTTTTTGCACATTGGATGTGCGGCCGTGAACATGATCAATTAGTCAAACCCGTAGTTACGGATTTAGAGAGAGCCAATGGCAACAGAGATCGTCATCATTACGTCACTAAATCATGGAGGTTTGATTTCAAAGCTGTACGGGCTTCAATTATGAGTTTTGATTGGACCCACTTTCCAGATATAATGCAATATTGATAAATCCGTAAATATGATATTCTAGTCCATGCGAGTTCCATTATATGTATTAACACATTGATTGCCGGGATCGATATAACACAGAAATTAAACTGAAAATTATACTGCAGATTTGCGAGCGTGAGAATGTTGTGCTATTAATTTTAATACCGAACATCACTTTCCCTTTTATTATATGTACAGTAGTGTGTGTATATTTTCATTAACAGTGCACGGATTGATCCTCTCTAGTACTCGTTGGCTTTTTGGCTCCATTTGCGGTTTACGGGCTTGAACACCAGTGAATTTGTTGCAATTTAATAGCTTGATTGGAACGTAACAGTTATGGGCTTGACAGATCAAAGGATTTGTGGGCACACAGCTAAAGTTTTCACGTCCCCTCGCCTTTTCTCGTCCTTGCTCCGTAAGTCGTTGGCGGGTTGCTTTACAGGGCCAATATAATAGCCGCAAGTCTTATGGGCTACGTAAAGGGCTATTTGTATAATTGTACTTTTATCCTGGACTGCTAGTCTGCTGGTAGCCTAAGGAGCAGCGTTATTTTACCCATAGTTGCTCTTCTACATAGCTCAGAACTAAACAGAGATATTATCTGAATTCTTGGTCTCTCTCAGGCACAATGCTTCTGTCGTCATTAAAGGGAATATAGTAGTTAAACATGAAATGCTGTATTTATTCATTTTACATTTTCTAAAACCATGTTTCCAATTATCAAGTCATGCTCTTAAGAAGAACATACTATAAATCTTTCAGTAGTCCTTTGATATACCCAAAGAGCAACTGTACTGATAATGAGCTCTGTCAATATACATAGCATAATGATCCATTTAGTAGACTTGAACTCCCAACATTGTGACCATGCTTTTGCTATTTTCTTACTTTCCATTAGGTGGCTGTGGACACTGGAATCACACATTTAAAAGAGCAGTAGACTGCAAATTTGTCTTCCCTGTGATAAAAGGTGTGTTTGTGTGTTAACCACACAGACCCTACTGTTGATTGTCTTTTGTTGTTGTTGCTGTTGCTGTAATGGAGACAGCCGGTAGAGGGGGTAACTCGCAGAGGTCTATAACTGGACTTGTGCAAACCCCTGGCACGATACATGTGGAGCCTGTTTTCGTGGTACAATAATAAAGGATACATGATATAATATACATGATATAATAATAATACATTATATAATAGTGATGCTGGTGTTCCTTTTTTGTTGTGTATGTATTGCCCTTTAAGTGATCCTCTTAGCCATTCAGTTATCCTGGGAACGCTTCTGGAGCACTGCTTTTGTATATTCTACTTCTCTTCCTCTCTCCCTTTCCTGTGATGGGAATCATTGTAGATATCTGTTTAATGCTGTGATCATTAACACATGTGCATCTTTAGTTGGACTTGGAAACTACTTGATGAGGGAGGTGGGGCCTCGAATCTGGAACAAACATGGAGGATGTGTTTTGTGTTTTCTGAGAAGAGGTTAGGGAGTGTCTACCCCATCTGTATACTACAAGATCTCCCAGGGATGGATATAAGAGACATATTTACCACATGACTCCTGCTATGGAAACTTGCACATCTGCTGCTTCTCCTTCTCGTAGTCTGATCACATATGGGACACAAATCTGTGGTTTTATACAATAGCTGCTCAAAAACCAAATAATACAGGATTATATTTATTTGCAGCTTTAGTACACTATAAGGAATTTTCAACCTAAATATAATTTGCATTTACATAAAGTACACACAGAGAAGTTTGCAAATATATATGTTTCAGATTTAGCTTTTATTGTAATTAGATATTTGTATGTTGGCGGAACAAATGATGTAAACATAGAACTAAATATTTTAGCTATCTTCTTTAGCCACTAGAAGGTGTAACTATTGTTTCCTTAGAGTTACATGACTCAACTGGTGCAGTGCTCTGAGACACACTAAATACAATCTTGACTTTGCTTCAAAAGCAGTTTTTTTTAGAGATGTAGACAACATTTTAACCCTTGCAGCACTCATGTTTCATGCAAACAAAAAACGTTTGCCTATTTGTAATATGCATGATAGTAAATTTATGACATCAGTATTTATTTAAACATAATTTTATTAACAACTTTTAAGCTTTGTTAATTATTGAAGCCTTCTAAACAGTCCCTGTAAAGGTCCACCCCGTGCAGCTCATGCATACAATGTTTCTATAGTATTAGATGTCCTGGCCAGTCACAGATAGGCAACTGTGTCTAGTACTATAGACACATTGAGCCCGATTCAATACGAAGCCCGCATCTCGTGGTATACAGGCCGTATTTCTGCGAGCCTGGTGCGGGCTTGAACTCTGCTACAATTCCAGTGCTATTCAATTGAAAAAGCCTGCAAGTTAGGGGTTTAAAGCCGAAACTGTAATTAATGCACTCATATGTAGTATTTCAGGGCGGGAACATGATCAATTAAGCAAGGCCATAACTACCCATTTAGAAACAGACAATAGAAAATGAGACCATCATAATTAGGTCAGTAAAACATGGAGGTTGCATGTCAATCAATTAACGTTTGGGTGTCCGATATTTGATCGGACTCACAAAACAGCAAAATACAAAATAATACAAATTAATGCCAATACTGTTCTAGTCTATGTGGGTGGCCTGATATGTGTTAACTCATTGATTCCCAAGATTGATATACAAGCTAAAATACGAAGATTACAGAGTCCTTTTATCTGAATACAATCTCTCTGCAACTCTTTAGCACCACGTAGTTCAAGACCATGTTAGAATGGAGTCAAGGAAGAATGAAGCTCTGCCTGGTTCTAGTGGTGGTTGTGTGGTAGAACATTCCTATTGGCCATACAATCCAATATTCTACCACTTGTGTGCCACAAACAGATTGTCTACTTACTTTCTAGAATTAATCCATTTTATGATATATGTCACAGGAGATAACAACAAGCATACATAACATATAATACCAGCTTTTTGAAATGTACTGGTCCTTCATCATTGTGGAAGGAATTACAAGTCTTCCATGTCAAGCACATTGGTGTTGTCCTTATTAAAAACAAATCCTTAGCAAGCCATTATGTATACATTGTGACTGTTATTTTTATTACTGATCAAAGGTGTGAAGCACATGATTTCCAACCATGTACACAGTGTATTTATATCACCTCCCAATTAAAAGTTACATGTTAATTTTTGTACATTGCTATCATTATTCATGTTAACAATAAGTTCTCACAAATGTATTCTTTTTTCTTATTATTATCAAGTTTTCTTAGATCAGACACCAACTCTTACAATTTAAATATAAATAAAACATTTTCTAGACATAATGACAAGACTTATTACACATACATACTTCATACACTCCATGACATCAACAGTACAGTGAGGCATATAGTTCACACATCCTGGCAGGCATAGTTCACACATGTTATGTCATACAGTATATCGATTGCACTTAGACATATACCAAGAGCTAGTCTACTCCCACATATTATACCCATTGTGTTACACCTATAAATATATAGTGTCATATAGATCATGTACATATTCCACATATGAAAGCACACAACTCTACACTGACGTACTAAACAGACCAGCAGACTATACCCAAACACATTCTGGTAGAAAGTCATATTCTGGCATGCATAAACACACATCTCCATTGTGTGGTATCTCATTTCATGACTAAGGCCTGTAATGTAAGGAAAGAGGAAATTTGAAACAGAGTGTTGTTAGAGAGATGCTGCATTTAACACCGTGGGACAAACTCTTTTCATTTATCAAGTTATATTTGTTTGTAAAAGTAGATGTGTTGGACAAAATAAAAAAAAACTCTGATTTGAAGTAGTTACTTGTATGAAAAGGGTGTAAGATGACAATAACTTATACAAAAGCTTAATTTCATTGTTGGTGCTTCAGTGCGTTGGCAGTGTGAGAGAGTGAGAAGTAGGTACTAAGAGAGGGGCAGTTATTGCTTGTGTTCTGTTTGAAGCTTTCACCTTTTTTTCTTTGCTACAAACATTTAATTACAGCAGGGTTTAATGACTTGGGGCCATATTAAAGTTCAGTCTCGTAAGTCCAACATGTATCACGTAAGAGCTGCGTGCTTCAAACTTGGCAGAGTTATGTTGCTATTAAATTAGAAAGGGCTGCGAGCTACGAGCAAGAGGCGCTATTTCGTAAACCAGTTTGCGGCGATCAGGGTTGTGTGCTCAATTGCAAACAATTAAGCAATCAGATGGAGCCAATGGAAAAAGAGATCGTTAGCGTTACGTCACTGATAAAGGGGGGGGGGGGGGGTAGATTTCGAAGTTGGCCCTGAAGTCCAGATATAATGCAATATTAATAAAGCCATAAATATAATATTCTATTACATGCAAGTTACAGTATATGTCGTAACACATTGATTGCAGGGGTCGATGTAACACAAAATATGAACATGAAATAAAGTATTTTTCGTGGCCGGTTTGCGGGCTTGAGAATGTTGTGCTATTAATTCTAAAGCCTAGCATCACTTTCCCTTAAATAAAAACACACTACTGTACATTTATTATGATTATGAAGTGCTACGTATTGTACTTTACCCCCCTTGCGGGTGCTCTAGATTACACGTTGGCCTTTAGAGTCTATTTGCGTGTTACGTGCTTGCGCTCGAGTGACCACATTGCAATTTAATAGCGTAATAAAACAATTAGTGGTTACAGGCATGACAGATCAAAGGATTTACGTGTGCAAAGTTCAAGTTGCTCTTCACGTAGCCTATTCTCTGCCGTCCTGCGTGTTACCATGCAAAATCTGCTGCAAGCAACGTTATGAGACATCTTGTCATGCAAATAGCCCATAGATGACAGTTACGGACTACGTTTTAACACGTAGCCCCAATTTAATAGGGCTGATGGTTATATGGAGTCTTGGAGTTCCAAGAGGTCTAGTGAGAAAATTATCCAAAAAAGGCTTCATCTATAGTCTTTGTAGCAAAAGGTATATAGTGAACATACATTCGGAAGTGTATTCATTATGAGTCATAATATGGACTGTGGTTGCTTGTGCGATACTAGTTATTGGTAGGACACATTATTTATTGCTGGGTTTTACATGCTATTTTTAGGACCACAAAAATGAACACCATTGATTTATGGAATACTACCCTACAGTTTCATATAATGTTAGATTTGAAAATTTGAAACCCCCCCCATCAAAATGTAATAAAATTATGTAGTACAATTAAAGATGTCCTTTGCCTTGGAGAACAGCAAACAGATGTAGTCTTCATACATGGGTTACTGTACTTTCAAAACAATAGGTAACAATAGGTAAATCAGGATTTAAAAGGTTCTTTTTACGAACCATCTATGAAGACATTTCTTATTAGTTCCATAATTTATGATTGCTTGGAATTCATACAGGAATAAAAAAATAACAAATTAGATGTATAAATAAATATATATTTTTAAAATATGAAAACAATTTATTATGCTATGCTGGAGCAGGAAAATCAATTTTACAATAATTGGAACTCATGGGCAGAGTATAATAATTTAGATTTAACAACATTTTGGTAATAACCTTCCCATTTTATTTAGGATTAAAAATAAGGTTTAGAGATTGAGGCGTGACTTTATAAGTTAACAAAATTAAATCATGTGATGCAAAGCAACAGTTCAGTGTTTTGTACTGTTATCTTTCATGTTTATGTATTATTTATGATTATAATCTGTATGTATAAAACATTTTTTTATAAAATATAAATAAAAAAATTAAAGTATGATTTTTAAGGTTAAATATACAGGCAAAACAACAAGTTAAAATGTTCAATGGAGAGGAGTTGATAGTGATCATCTATCAAACCATAATGAAGAACCATACAATCCATTCCCCATCATTCAGATCCTCATCTGGTTCTTCTCCCGACTGGTCCTCTTGGTCTGTATTGGATTCGTGGTTGGACAATGTGCCTGCCTTCAGCTTCCCATACAGTAGATGTTTAATAGATTATGAATTCATCTGATAGAGGAGAATCAGTAATTTATGTAAACAATTTTGCAAGAAAAACATCCCAAAACAAACATTAATAAACTTATTCTAGAGTTTGCATAATTTCTTTAGTTTGCTGGCAGTTGATTTTGAAAAGGAATGCCCCAGAAAATTAAAGCTAAATTATCACAAAATTCATAATTCATTGTAGCCTATCGCAGGCAGCTACAAGATTGTAGCAGTAGGGAATTCTATATCTGCAGTAAAGCATCTCTGTATTTGTAATCTTTTTTTCGCCCATCACACTCCTCCCTCTCCTCCACTGAATGATGCAACTGCTCTGGATCTTTGCACTGTGCTGCTATTTGCTGTACGGTTAATATAGGGATAAAAATCATACCCAAATGCACCACTGGGGCCATGTAAACCAAATCTTAGTTAAAATAAAATAAATCTGTATGTATAGAATGAATAAATGTAATGTAGGTTTCTGACATAAGCAGTATGTGTTAGATTAGAAAATGTTTAAAACAGGGAAACTTCCACATACCTTTAATGAATATATTGAAAATACTTGCATTTTAGGACACTAGTTCACAAAAAGCTGTATGATATTGTTATGGATTGGGATCCGTACAAAATGCATAACTGTATCCGTGCACCTACTTATATATATCTTATCTTTGCAGTATTATCGTATAACCAAGTTTTACTAATAAATGCTGAATCATTGAGAGCTCTAAGATGGAGGATTCACTGCTTCCACCTACAAAATGGCGCTGGCACTACTTCCGGTCTAACAAGGATGACGACAGCGACCGCACCTTGAAGACACCAGAAGGAAAACGCCATCTTCCCTTTGTCTAGATCTCTTGACCAATGGGGAGAAAGACTCATCCCCCTGTGGGATGAGTCTTGTAGACTCCTTAATGTATTAACCCAATACCTGATTGAGGTCCTGTAAAATGAATTGCTTTATAAACCTGATGTTTTGCTTAATTGTAACTTTTATCTGATTATTAAAAACTATATAAATGAGGGCTGACGTAATAAAACTAGGCGAGAGAAAGCTTTATACCAGAACTCTGTGTTGGTGTATTATTTCTCTAAGGTGTGCACACTATATAAACATTGGTAATTTGGCCAGGGACAGATATCTCTGAGAAATACTTTGTTATTTCCTAAACAATATAAGGCTTATAAAGTAATTGTGAGCCCTATTCTATTAGAAGCTCGTAAATTACTTCAAACTGCAAATTTAGCTGAGGATGTTTTTTTCTAAACGGTTAGACATATTCAGTTATCTGCAATCTGCAACTTATGTCTCTCAGGCTTCATATGTAAACCATGCCTCGTAAGTAAGATTTCAGGGGGCCGTGATTATATGAACTCTCAATATTTAACCAAGCCTGCAATTTACTTTTTAGACACAGCCAGTAGAAAATGAGAACGTCATCATAGTGTCTGTAAATAATAGAAGTTAGAAGTAACCTTTGATTGGACACTTACAGCCTTAATAAATTGCGATTTGGCCAATTGAATAGGGCTCTATATAAGTACATAGTATATTTTTTTTACAGAAGTTTTTAGTTAGTAAAGACCTTGCTTTTGGATAGAAGTTCACTAGTATATACTCGAGTATAAGCCGAGTTTTTCAGCCCTTTTGTAAGGCAAAAAAGGGCCCCCTCGGCTTATACTCGAGTCACTCCCCGCCCCCCCCCCCGTGTCTCTCTACCCCCCCCCCCCCGTGGATCTAACCCCCATGTGTGTCTCTAACCCCCCCGTGTGTCTCTAACCCCCGTGTGTCTCTCTACCCCCCCGTGTCTCTTTCCCTCCCCCCTCCTCAACCTAAACCTTCCTCAACCCCCCTCCTCCACCTAAATCCCCCTAAATACCTCCCCCTCTCCCCTTACTTACCTGCTTGTGCTCCGGCCTCCGCTCCTTGATTAGGCGCCGGCGCACATGTGACGCCACATGCGCGCTGCTCCATTAGCATATACCGGATGCCGGCACCCGGTATATGCTAATGACTCGGCGCGTGTGACGTCAAATGCGAGCCGGTCAAGGAGCGAAGGCCGGTGCACAAGCAGGTAAGTGA
This sequence comes from Discoglossus pictus, assembly GCA_027410445.1. NCBI lineage: Eukaryota > Metazoa > Chordata > Amphibia > Anura > Alytidae > Discoglossus > Discoglossus pictus. Next base: position 184,641,461 of record CM050166.1, on the reverse strand, counting down.
GGGGAGAGCGGGGAGATATTTAGGGGGGTTTAGGTGGAGGAGGGGGGTTGAGGGGGGTTTAGGTTGAGGAGGGGGGTTGAGGAGGTGGGTTGGGGTTGAGGGGGGTTGAGGTTGAGGAGGGGGGTTGAGGATGGGGGGTTGAGGATGAGAATGGGGGGGTTGAGGATGGGGGGGTTGAGGAGGAAGGTTGAGGATGGGGGGTGGAGGAGGGAGGTTGAGGATCAGGAGGGAGGATGAGGAGGAGGGGGTTGAGGATGGGGGGGTTGAGGAGGGGTTGAGGTTGAGGAGGGGGTTAAGGATGAGGATGGGGGGTTGAGGAGGGAGGATGAGGATGGGGGCTTGAGGAGGGAGGATGAGGATGGGGGGCTTGAGGAGGGGGTTGAGGATGGGGGGGTTGAGGAGGGAGGTTGAGGAAGGGGTTGAGGATGGGGGGTTGAGGAGGGAGGTTGAGGATGAGGAGGGTTGAGGTTGAGGAGGAGGGGTTGAGGAGGGGGGTTGAGGTTGAGGAGGGGGGTTGAGGATGGGGGATTGAGGATGGGGGGTTGAGTAGAGAGGATGAGGATGGGGGTTGAGGAGGGAGGATGAGGAGGGAGGTTGAGGGGGGGGGGTTGAGGATGAGGAGGGAGGTTGAGGAGGGGGTTGAGGATGAGGAGGGAGGTTGAGGATGAGGAGGGAGGTTGAGGATGAGGAGGGAGGTTAAGGATGAGGAGGGAGGTTGAGGAGTGTGATAAGGAAGGGGGGAAGAGACACAGGGAAGGGAGAGGTTGGAAGAGACACAGGGAAGGGAGAGGGGAGAAGAGACACAGGGAAGGGAGAGGGGAGAAGAGACACGGAGAGAGAGTCGGACACAGAGGGCACAAGAGGGACACAGGGGGCAGCACATTTCCCACCCTCGGCTTATACTCGAGTCACTCATTTTACCCAGAATTTTGTGCTAAAATGGGTGCCTCGGCTTATACTCGGGTCGGCTTATACTAGAGTATATACGGTACTTTTTTTATTTGCTGGTCTGACTTAATTTGTGAGCTAGACGTTAAGCTCTAATAGAATATTGATTTTGTGTAACTTTGAGTATGTTGCACTTGTAATGTTTGAGATGTCCAAAAATCAATGGAGAGGCTAGCCCTAAGTTGCGTCTCTGGCCTGTCAGTAGTTTATTATGGGCGGGTAACTCACAATCAGGATGCAAATAGAGTATGTGGCAACTTTACTTACATGTGTAACATTACTATCTGGGCAATAGAATATGGCCATTTCTCTGTAAGAGGCATGTACAGTATAATGTCAATGACAACATAAGATGTACAATATTAAGAAAAGAAAAAGACACCTTTTCCAACACCATTGTTATTCTATATTGAAAACGCGACATTGCGGATTCAGTGAAGGAGACAAAAATGTAAGTCTTAAAGGGCCACTTAATTCATTACGATTTGGAGCACACTACTGTAAAGATGTAAAAGCATGCTAAAATACTTTTAGAATTATTGAAATACACGCATTTTTCATAGAGAAATAAATAAATAAAATCTCTGTTTACATGTGTCACTGGCAATTTCCGAGACAGGCCCACAGCAACAGCTCCATGCAGTGAGCAAAAAAAAAAAGAGTTAACCCTTCCGAAATTCATTTCTGCAGAGAAAGTAATGCTGGAATCCGCTAAATAGGACAGTTGTGGGTTAACATCTCCTGCTGCATTCCTGAATTTACGGAAAACTGCTATACATTTTTTGTTCACGGCATATGTTATTAATCATGGAATAGTCAGTAGGCAGGCTACAGTGTGTTTGTAAATTTACCTAATACTTTAGATTATTTTAGGTGTTATTAGTGTAATTTAAAAAAACATACTATGAAAAGCACCCACAGTGCGGTAAATGACCCTTTATCTTTTAAATGCTTTTAATCTATGGATATATTTTATGGGCATTATTAATAAAATAAAACAATAGGATCTGGGTTTTAATAAAATATTATCCAATTGAAATGTCTCAATTTAACCCCTACCATGGGTGTCCCTAACAGACCCTATGACATGGGGGTCCTATAAGGACCCTGATGCTTCTACATACTAACCTAGCCATGGATCTCCAAGGCACTAATAATATTCCCCCATGCCATGTAGGGCCTTATAGGACATTTAGCATTATCCCATATGCCATGGAGGCCCTGGAAGGACTTCCATGGCATGTAAATCTAAAATATTTGCCATGGAGGTCCTGGCACCTATACTAAAACCTCTATTTTATTTTTACAATAAAATAAAACAAAACCACAGAATAATAAAAAAAAAGGTTACAGTAAAATAAAAAAGATTAAATAAAATCAAAAAAGACAATTAAATTGTAAACTTTACAGAACAACTCTTTAAGCGTTATAAAGTTGGCTTGAAATATACTGTAATAATTCTAAATAGACTATCACAGTAGCATGACTGTTGTCTGACTAGATATAAATGTGCTAAGGTGAATGTGCGAATTGATATTAAATGCTAATAAGTATAAAGTGCTAGAAAGACTTTTATATAGAAATATACATAAATATAAAGTGCATGTAGTTACAGAGCATGAGAAAGAGGGCCACGAGAAAAAGGAACCAACTTTTAAGATAACTATTGGTATATCTATAAAGATAAATCACTCTAAAAATATATAATACATAAATAATGTAGTTAGTATATCTTAATTAATTCAATAGAGTCAATATAAGTTAAATAAATCGAATTTAATAGTATAAATATAATATTATCCTAGTTGTCCTTACTGTCATGGCACATATTGCTGATGCTCTGAACAATATATATAGTGATCATTTTTAGAATAGTCAGATTGCCAATAATGCTTACTGTAGTAATTTCAAATCTTTGTATATGACCCAAAATATGATAATATGAATCGTACCAGTTCGCTGCTTTTCCAGAACAAACCACAAAACATATCTATTCTTAATGGCCAATCTAGTATACGTGCATCAATAAAATGTCACTTAACGTATAAATATTATAGGTTTCTGCCTTATGCTCATAGTAAAATCATATTAAATGAATGTTTATAGAATCAAAATTAAGTTCAATTTGAACACTAAGAATTAGGAATATTATGCATAATTATAAAAGGCATGGCTGTTTGATTTATCGATTTCAATCCTTGTTACCACACTCAAAAAAAAAAGGAACTTTATTAACTTATGGATTTGTAATTCGGAAACAAACTGGTAATTCAAATCTAAATGGATTCATATTAGACTAGTCCTCAACATTAAGATAATTCTTTTACAATATCATAAATAAAAGAATTATCTTAATGTTGAAATTTGGTGCAACGTAGATATATGTAAATTAGTATAAACCTTAAAAGAATAATTAAAGTCAAAGTGATCATCCTGTATAAATTGTATAATAAGATAGTATGTTCTATTAAATTTGACTTTATTATATTATTGGTATTCAGTTTTGCAAATATCATTTTTTTTCTTTAGATGATGTAAAATAATAACTCTAAAGCTGAAATCCGGGATTACGTTATTCAGAAGTAATATACTTTATATGTGTGCAACAGGTCATGATCTTAGACAGCAACTTGAGGACTAGTCTAATATGAATCTATTTAGATTTGAATTACCAGTTTGTTTCCCACTTATAAATCCATAAGTTAAGGATTGAAATCCATAAATCAAACAGCCATGCCGTTTATAATTATGCATAATATTCCTAATTCTTAGTGTTCAAATTGATTCTATAAACATTCATATAATATGATGTTGTTCTGGAAGGTTTACATTTTAATTGTCGTTTTTTACATTTTAATATATGTATAATAAACACTATTTTATAATATTAATATTTTGAGATTTCCTTGAGTATATATTTGGGAAGATATTATTAGAATGGAGTGTCTTTCTTCTTTTTTTCATTTTTGGATATAGGTATTTCAACACTCTCTAATTATGCTTCTGGGTTTTTATTATTAAGACTGTACTAATAGTTGATATTTAGGGGTATATTTTCTCTGTTTTTTTTCAACAAATCTATACTTACCTAATTTTAATGCCCAAACAGCAATGATCTTCTGCCCTGGATTAAGTAGGCTATATGTGATGTTTGAAGACTCACGTCCTCTTCTATTTTGATTGAAAACATGGAGCCCGATTCAATTGAGCAATTGTAAGTTACTGGAGGCCGTAAGTGAGGCCATAAGTTAACTTGCTATCCAATTGCCGTGTTTTTGCGGGCTCCAAATGGTTTACGTGTTACAGGCTTGAAAACTTTGCGGTTGTTAAACCCAGAACTTACAGCCTCACGAAGCCTTTGATATTTCCCGTCCACAAGAGTTCCGAGCGCTAAAATCGCAAATCACTATTCAGTTGCTACAATTCCTCAAGCCCGCAAATGTTTTCACACCCGTAAACAGCAAATGTAGGAAAAAATCCTACAAGTACTAGAGAGGACCCGCATGGTGGTTTAGCCCCTGTCCGTAGCACTGTAAATGCAAATAAAAAAATCAATACTGCACTGTAAATAACGGGGAAAGCGATGAAAGTCATTCGAATTAATTACACAACAGCTCTCAAATCGGCAATACAAAATGTATTTTTTATGTGTCATTTCGGGGTTATATTGATCTCGGGAATCAATGAGTTAATACATATCAGGCCACCCACATGGACTAGAACAGTAATGGCATTCTTTTTTATTACTTTGTATTTTGCGGTTTAGAGAGTCCGATCACATATCGGACCCCCAAACACTAATTGATTGAGATGTAACCTCCATGTTCTACTGCCATAATGATGGCGGTCTCATTTTCTATTGGCTGTTTTGATATGAGTAGTTACAGCTTTCTTAATTGATCATGTTCCCGCCCTGAACTGCTACGTACGAGTGCATGGTTTACGGTTTTGGTGTTCGGCCCGTAACTTGCGGGCTTGTTCAATTAAATATCACTGGAATTGTAGCAGAGTTCAAGCCTGCAGTAAGCCCGCAGACATATGGCCTGTGTACCGTGAGATGCAGGCTTTTAATTGAATTGGGCTCATGGAATCCTCATTTGTGCCTTTGAAATATCACTTCACCTAAAAAGCCTGGGAGTCTATAAAAAAATGTTTTACCTGATGAAGGTCCTCCTGTGAAGAGCTCCCCCACCGCAAATTGCTTTTGCAGCCTAAATATTAATTGTTCTGTCTTCTGATTTGCTGAATTATGTATCACTCATATTTCAGCCATTCAGAAAAGTTTCTGAGATGTCACCCTGCTCCTTTTGCTTTTGATTTTTTCAACCTTATCAATCTGAGCATTCTGAATTGTTAAAATAAATTGATTTATGATAAAGCATAGAGAAGAGAGGTTTGAAGACCAGAGAGTAAGATGTTGTAGTATAGATGATATAAGATAAGAGCCAGGGTGATTGTCCTGGCAGTGGAGGGGCTAAGAAAAGGATGTATGGTTACTATATTTCTAAGGAAAAAACACATGTTTTTGCAATGGATTTAATGTGAGAAGAAAATGTTAGCTACAGTTGTGGAGCTAGTAAGTGGAGGGCCTTGATGCTAATTTTTTTTTTTTCAAAATTGTCCCTCGCCCCTCAGCATGCAGTGAGAGGTGGGAGATGGAGGCAGAGAAAAGAGAGAGAGAAAAGGGATGGAAATGGGGAAATAGTATAAGGGAAGAGAGAAGAAAATAGGATTGAAGTTGGAATGAGAAAGTGAAGGAAGAGAGAGAAAGGGGAGAGAGAGAAGTGAGAAACAGAGTAGTGGAAAACAAGAGGGGAAAGAGGAGAGCTGGAGAAAAGGAGGAGAGAGAAAAGGGGTAGAGATGGGGAGGAGAGAAAAGAAAGAGATACAAGTGAGAGTGCAAGGGAGAGAGAAGGGGTGTAGAGAGGTAGTGACAGTGACGGTGATGGAGAGGGAGGGAAATATTGAAAAAATAGACGAGAGTGGGATGATATATGAAAGAGATAAGGGTAAGAGGAAAAAGGAGGTGAGAGAAGTTGGCCACAGATGGAATAAAAAGGGGGAATTGCAGACGCAATGGGGAATGGTTGCGAAAAAAGAGTTAGAGGAGAGGTGAGAGATGATTTGGAGAGAGTAGTAGTGAGTGAGAGGGGACAGGAGAGGGCAATGAGATAGGGACGGTCAGAGAATTAGAGTGAGAAAAATGGGAAGAAAAAAGGGGAGAGGGAGGGAGAGAAACAAATGTAAGGGGATGGTGAGAGAAGGGAGAAAGAGGATAGTGGGAGAAAATGAGTGTGAAAGGAATAGAGAGAAGAGGGAGGGAGTGAATAGGGGAGAGGAAGAAGTTAGAGAGTAATAGAAACAAAATGGACAGATAGAAGGGATAGAGGGAGACACAAGCAAACAAAAGATTAGGGATAGAGAGCAGGGTAGAGAGAGAGGATAAGGTGATAAATGGGGATAGGAAGGTGGAGAATTGGGAAAAATAATGGAAAATAGAGGTAGGGAAGAGAAAGAGAAAAAAGAGAGAGAGAAGGAAAAGAGATGAGTGGGAAAATGGGGAGAAGAAGACACGAGGAGGGATGGGATGAATAATGGAATTGAGAGGCGGGGAGAGAGAAGATGGGAGTGAGAGAATGGGGGAGAGAAACAAAAAAGAGGGAGAAAGAAGAATAGGGCAAGAGGGAGAGGAAGTGGGAAGAAGAGAGGGGAGAGCAGAGGAGAGTGAAGGGGGAGAAAAAGGAGAAAGAGCGAATGGGGAAATGGAAGAGGATAGCGGGAATGGTAAGAGAGGGAAAGATGGAGGAGAAAGAAGAAGGAATGAGAGACAGGAGAGGAGATATAGTTGTAGAGAGTGAAGGGGAACAGAGAAAATGTAAGGGAGAAAGAAGATTGGGAGAGAGAGGAAAGGGGACTTGGAGCCTTAGGTCAATGTTGTGGCAGGAGGAGGATTAGGAGATGCTGCGGGCATGGCTGGATTATCCATTTGGCCAACTAGGCAGCCGCCCAGAAGCGTTTTCCAGTGAGGGGCACCACTTCTTAAAAAAAAAAATGGTTCCTGGCTTAAAAAAAATGAAATGTTGCAGTTCATAGACTGGCTACTAGGGGGTAAGCACCTAGAACAAGACAGTTACAACAGGAAACATACAGAAAAGTAAAAAATGGGTCCGTGCATACCTTGCATATAAGATAAGAGCCAGGGTGATTGTCCTGGCAGTGGAGGGGCTAAGAAAAGGATGTATGGTTACTATATTTCTAAGGAAAAAACACATGTTTTTGCAATGGATTTAATGTGAGAAGAAAATGTTAGCTACAGTTGTGGAGCTAGTAAGTGGAGGGCCTTGATGCTAATTTTTTTTTTTTCAAAATTGTCCCTCGCCCCTCAGCATGCAGTGAGAGGTGGGAGATGGAGGCAGAGAAAAGAGAGAGAGAAAAGGGATGGAAATGGGGAAATAGTATAAGGGAAGAGAGAAGAAAATAGGATTGAAGTTGGAATGAGAAAGTGAAGGAAGAGAGAGAAAGGGGAGAGAGAGAAGTGAGAAACAGAGTAGTGGAAAACAAGAGGGGAAAGAGGAGAGCTGGAGAAAAGGAGGAGAGAGAAAAGGGGTAGAGATGGGGAGGAGAGAAAAGAAAGAGATACAAGTGAGAGTGCAAGGGAGAGAGAAGGGGTGTAGAGAGGTAGTGACAGTGACGGTGATGGAGAGGGAGGGAAATATTGAAAAAATAGACGAGAGTGGGATGATATATGAAAGAGATAAGGGTAAGAGGAAAAAGGAGGTGAGAGAAGTTGGCCACAGATGGAATAAAAAGGGGGAATTGCAGACGCAATGGGGAATGGTTGCGAAAAAAGAGTTAGAGGAGAGGTGAGAGATGATTTGGAGAGAGTAGTAGTGAGTGAGAGGGGACAGGAGAGGGCAATGAGATAGGGACGGTCAGAGAATTAGAGTGAGAAAAATGGGAAGAAAAAAGGGGAGAGGGAGGGAGAGAAACAAATGTAAGGGGATGGTGAGAGAAGGGAGAAAGAGGATAGTGGGAGAAAATGAGTGTGAAAGGAATAGAGAGAAGAGGGAGGGAGTGAATAGGGGAGAGGAAGAAGTTAGAGAGTAATAGAAACAAAATGGACAGATAGAAGGGATAGAGGGAGACACAAGCAAACAAAAGATTAGGGATAGAGAGCAGGGTAGAGAGAGAGGATAAGGTGATAAATGGGGATAGGAAGGTGGAGAATTGGGAAAAATAATGGAAAATAGAGGTAGGGAAGAGAAAGAGAAAAAAGAGAGAGAGAAGGAAAAGAGATGAGTGGGAAAATGGGGAGAAGAAGACACGAGGAGGGATGGGATGAATAATGGAATTGAGAGGCGGGGAGAGAGAAGATGGGAGTGAGAGAATGGGGGAGAGAAACAAAAAAGAGGGAGAAAGAAGAATAGGGCAAGAGGGAGAGGAAGTGGGAAGAAGAGAGGGGAGAGCAGAGGAGAGTGAAGGGGGAGAAAAAGGAGAAAGAGCGAATGGGGAAATGGAAGAGGATAGCGGGAATGGTAAGAGAGGGAAAGATGGAGGAGAAAGAAGAAGGAATGAGAGACAGGAGAGGAGATATAGTTGTAGAGAGTGAAGGGGAACAGAGAAAATGTAAGGGAGAAAGAAGATTGGGAGAGAGAGGAAAGGGGACTTGGAGCCTTAGGTCAATGTTGTGGCAGGAGGAGGATTAGGAGATGCTGCGGGCATGGCTGGATTATCCATTTGGCCAACTAGGCAGCCGCCCAGAAGCGTTTTCCAGTGAGGGGCACCACTTCTTAAAAAAAAAAATGGTTCCTGGCTTAAAAAAAATGAAATGTTGCAGTTCATAGACTGGCTACTAGGGGGTAAGCACCTAGAACAAGACAGTTACAACAGGAAACATACAGAAAAGTAAAAAATGGGTCCGTGCATACCTTGCATACTCAATCGCAGGGGCTCCTCCACTTCACTGCATAGGGGCTCCAAATAGTTAGATACAGCCCTGGCTGCGGAGCCGAAGAGGGCCTCTGGGACATTGAGGGTCCGAGGATAGTTGTCGGGGGCCGCATGGAGCCAAATATGGACACTGGTGGCTAGAAGGGGGAGTGTGAGGGCCAAAAGGGGCTTCAAAGTCTGTCCGGAGGTTAGGAACGAATCAAGTATGGCACCTAAGCAGCATGTTTTATCTACTGGATAAAGGATTGTGCCATTAATCTTACCTTTAAAGATGCTACCTCTGCAACTTTTTATCTACGACCCTCAATTACCTCTCACAGTCGTGGGCGATAAGAAGGAAATCCATACCCAGTTGGGCACATAAAATGAACTGTCACAGAAACTTGTAATTTTTAAAGATTTATCATCATTATTTTAATCTATACCAATGGACGTGTTCTTCTTCTTCTTCACCCCTACTATGAGAGATAATTAATGGTGAGGAAGCTAATTACAGAGAGGGAGGAACTTTTCAGATTATACATGCTTCAGATACCTAATGTTCAAACTCTGTTATTTACTACTATTTTTATATTCTTATATATGTAGTTAATCTTGTACATAAAAAAATATCATAAAATGAATGCATTAATGCAGTCACTGTAGGCCATACATGCTAAATGTAGCAAACCTTACAGGTAGCATCAGTGGTGGAGCTAGTGAACGGAGGGTGCAAAATAATGTGCGACCCATTGCAACTTCTCTATATAAGGTAGGTGCCTGTAGGGGTAAATACAAATTCAAAAATGTATGTAGGTGGATTTGTTGTTGTTGTTTAGTCGTTCAGTCGCGTCCGACTCTGTGTGACTCTATGGACCACAGCACACCGGGTGCATCTCTCAGTCACTGCTCCTCTGAGCTCCATCAAGTTCATATTCTTTACTTTAGTGACCTCATCTATCCATCTCCGCCTCTGTCATCCCCTTCTTGTGCCTTCAATCATTCCCAGCATGAGAGTCTTTTCCTGTGCCTTCAATCATTCCCAGCATGAGAGTCCTGCCGTCTCATAATATGGCCAAAATATTTGAGCTTCAGAATCGTGATATTACCTTTGTATCAAAATAATTATCTGCCCCTCTCCCCTAATAAATGAAGACACCACTTTATTCCACATTGCAGTGGGTCCCTACCTTGTTGTGGGCCACTATGCTTTGCACCTGCTGGACTGGCAATAGCTTCACCACTGGGTAGGCTACAGTATGGGGTTTGTTATAGTGAATGAACTCTATGAATTCTCAGCAGCATTTGTGTGAGTAAGTAATGTGCGTGGAGCCTCATGTAACAGTGGGAGAAGATAGGTGTAAACATGTGAGTCATACTGAGATTATGCTGTACATGGTAAGCAGTTCTGTAGACTACTCCTGTGCTCCAGGGGGATGTTGGCAGTGTATCCTCTCACTCAGTGCTGATCCCATCCTGTTTCAATCAAGCAGTGGAAAGTTCAGACAATCACCTCCTCTTGTGAACCACAAACCATGATCTATCCCATTCTATTAGTGCCCCCTGCTTAACTTGAATTAGTTTGTACAATGTGTACCTGTCATATTCTAAAGATTGCAGCAAGAGTGTACCAGGGTTAATTATCATGTCAAAAGTTGGTTATCTTGTGGAGGAAAATATATACATAAATATGAACATGCTGATAATGTTTATAGTGATATGGAATATCTTTTTATGCACTTTTATTTTATTAAGAAGCAGTTAAAAGCTCTGTTTTTGCTGCCTATAAACCATGCAAATAGTCCTTGCATAGGTGTGCCAACTGAAGCCTATGTAGACATAGACACTGTAGGGCTAGATGTGCAGTACAGTGTCCTAGTCTATCATGGACCGCATCTCCATAGCATGTTGCATGGTACCTGACAGAATAGTACACTAGACTGGACATCCAACATTACAGAGTCTGTGTTTCCATATTCTACAGTGGGCATACCCATGGGTGAACTATTTACATGTTTTTAAGCAGTAAAACAGGGCTTTTAATTACTTCTTAATATAAAAATACATACAAGTAAATTAATACATAGGTATAGTACATACCTAGTAAAATTCATAAACCTTCCATATCCCTTTAAATTAGAGATCCACTGAATTGGCACATATATAGGATACAGATTTCAAGGAAATTAACATTTTTAGACAATAAAAAAATAAATGTAATTAACTATTATATTTCATGTTGCTTTACTGGTTAGAGAAATGTCCCTTTTTCCTAACCAAATGAATCAACTATGACCATGCGGTACAATCACATATATAGTTGTCAGCAATGCGGGTCGTTGTTAACGCTTGCGGGATCGCATAGCGAGCCCGCCTTTTGCGCACTCGTGTAGCCAGTGGAGGCTCTACGGCGCCTCACACGTGGTTACAAACACCCACACAAGCGGCACTTTACCAAAATACAGCTAACACGCAATCACTGTATACGGACTTACACAATAAAAAACGAACCACGGTACTTATAACGGAAAATTTACGCCCGTAACATAAAAAAATACGAGCTGCAGGACTTAGAATTTTTTTTATTACGAACTCGCAAACATATGACCTTAACAGCTGAACCGCACGCACCTGAAAACATTAAAAACACAATAAATACACACAAAAAATACATAAAAAGATTACCCCCAGCAAGGGGGGGGGGGGCACCCAGGACCTCTGCAAGTAAAGTTACACCTCATTTTTAAGTCCAAATTACAGAGTTTAGACACACGAAAATCCCCTAAGCGAGAGAAAAAATGGCCGCCGAAAAAAACAAAAACAAGGCTACAGGACCCTAAAGACGCAAAACACCACCAAGCACATACGGCTGTACAAAAAAACCATACGAGCTACAAGATACACTCTTACCAAGGACGCTACATCATCCACAGCCACGTACCACACACATTCGCCGCCATTTTACATCACTAACTTACACAATGCGGAAGTACACAGCTACCCTAGCGGCTTTTCCTCGTGCACGCAGCCTATTTACACTACACACTGCACACATTGCTGACACTTACACCTCAGCTCCACAACACTGCAAACCTACATTGGATGCTGCAGGAACATCAAAACAGATTGTCAGCTCCTCAGCACAATGCTTCCTGCATATATTACTTCATAATAGGTAAAGTATATTCATTTATTAATTTATTAATTATTCAATTAGCATACAAAAAATATACACCAAAAAAATACACTCTCACAATAAACACAAAAGCCATTCACTGCGCGACTCACAACGAGCGCCAACGCTGCTCATAGCACACAAAGCCTTGCAATAAGTGCAAAAAACACATCACCGCAGACCAAACAATAACAACAAAAGCGCCTATCAGAAAAAAAAATACTACAACCAACAGACTCGCAATGAGCGCCGAAGTATCTCGGACCATCAACAAAATTAATGTCTTGACCAAACAGCATTACATGCCTTACAATTTTATTGCAGTCTATTTTTGACGGGCAATTCGCTAGTCTTTATTAAATGCTATTGAAGGTCTGTCATGGTTTAGTAGAGATATGCTATTTGAAGTTATATAAATCTATCCACATTTTTGTGAATAAACTCAAGAATGTAATATCAGCTCATGCTGTGTAGATGCCAACTTGTCTCCCACAAAAGTTCAGAGAATATTCTGCAAAATACATTATTTTGCTATAGCCTATCATACCTCATTTGTTTTTTTTAATATATGGAAAATAACCATTGCCTAAGGTTTAAGATTTGTTCCTTTATCATGTGTTTGCACATACTTTTAACACAGTGTATTTCCTAGTTTGATTTATATAACCTTTTGACATACTGTATATATGTTTTTATTGCAGTCCTATTACTAGCATATAAAAACAGTTTAGCTTAGAATATCTTTACACAATGATTGTGGTTTCTTCTGAGGTACTTAGTTTACAAAAACTAGAATAATATTAACATATAAATTATACAAGAATAATACAAAATAGGCAATTATAATAAATTCATAATTAGAAGCTTTGTGATGTAGGTTTTGTTTGATGACAGCCAAGCATATAATTGTAAATTGCTTGACACAGTTGTTCAAAAGACTTACCGTATATACTCGAGTATAAGCCGACCCGAGTATAAGCCGAGGCACCTATTTTACCACAAAATACTGGGCAAAATGAGTGACTTGAGTATAAGCCGAGGGTGGGAAATGTGCTGCCCCCGTGTCCCTCTTGTGCCCTCTGTATCCCCCTCTTGTGTCCCCCTCTCTCTCCCCTGTCTCTTCTCCCCTTTCCCTTCCCTGTGTCTCTTCTCCCTTCTCCCTTCCCTGTGTCTCTTCTCCCATCTCCCTTCCCTGTGTCTCTTCCAACCTCTCCCTTCCCTGTGTCTCTTCCAACCTCTCCCTTCCCTTTGTCTCTTCCCCCCTCCCTTATCACCCTCCTCAACCCCACTCCTAATCCTCCCTCCTCATCCTCAACCTCCCTCCTCATCCTCAACCTCCCTCCTCATCCTCAACCCCCTCCTCAACCTCCCTCCTCATCCTCAACCTCCCTCCTCATCCTCAACCCCCTCCTCAACCTCCCTCCTCATCCTCAACCTCCCTCCTCATCCTCCCTCCTCATCCTCAACCCCCTCCTCAACCTCCCTCCTCATCCTCAACCTCCCTCCTCATCCTCCCTCCTCATCCTCAACACCCTCCTCAACCTCCCTCCTCAACCCCCCATCCTAAACTCCCTCCTCAACCCCCCCATCCTCATCCTCTCTCCTCAACCCCCCATCCACAACCCCCTCCTCAAGCCCCCTCCCCAACCTCAACCCCCCTCCTCAACCGCCCCATCCTCATCCTCAACCCACTCCTCAACCCCCTCCTCAACCCCCCTCCTCAACCTCAACCCCCCTCAACCTCCCTCCTCAACCCCCCTCAACCTCCCTCCTCAACCCCCCTCAACCCCCCTCCTCATCTGAAAAACTCGGCTTATACTCAAATATATACGGTATGTTACTGTAATGGTATGCGGAAAGAAATACAAATATTATGGAATTAAAATATATGGTTACACGTTGAAATAAAATTGAATTAGAAAGTCAATTTACATTGTGGTGAAAAAAGGAACAGGGTACCTCCGTCATTTACCCCCAGTGAACTGATGCACAGCATATTCTTTGTCGATGTTTTCTGGACACTGTCACAAACCTCTGTCCAAAGTGCTTCAGGCATTTTATCTACTATGTCTAGTAACTTAAATCTATTCTTAAATGTGTTTGATAGTCATTACTTAATTGGCATCTGGGATACATTTAATTAGCAGCTGATAATGCATGTATCCAGAGTAGCAACACCACTGTAAATGCTGTTATCACTTGGTAAATACTGTGGGCCTCATTCTATTACCGGCCGTAAATCGGCCGTAAGGCTGCGATTCCTTGCGGGGGTTCTGTTAACTCGCGATTCTATTATACGGCCCCGCAAGGATCTCATCTTACGGCCGGCCGCATATCTTGGAACCGGCCGTAAGCGCAGAAATCTAAAAACGCAAAAATAAATTCAAGCCTGCACTGTACAGCTCTGTAAATGCTAGGGATCATATTGGGGGACATGAGGATTAAAAGAAACCCACTCTCAAGCTTGCACTTCAGCCCAAACCCGAGTTCAAATTAACTGTTTATTTTCCGGCTGCGGCGTGGGCGGGTCTGAAGTGCTCCAAGCACTCTGGACTTTTTACATGGATATTTTACGGATATTAAAAATAAAATATTTTACGGATTTGAGTATAGGGTAATTATGTGCTATTTTTTCTAACACCTAAAATCCCTTTATAGTCTTCTCAAAGTGCAGGATGGCTTTATTTGAGCTATTTTATGTGCTTAATTGGTGCTAGCGGGACCTCTTTCCTGCAAGTAAGCTGCGGCTCGCTTTTAGCCTTGCAGAGAGGTTTCCCGGAGCAATTGAATTGCAAAACTCTTGCGGCCGTTTTAGATCAAAGGATTTCCTCTGGCGCGAGCGGCCGCAAGAGATAGCAAGGCACCGGCTGCAAGCCTGCCGGAATCCCCGGCCGTAGGGGAATAGAATAGCAGAATAGCTTGCGGCCGGTCCTTGCGGCCCCGCAACGGCTGCGGCCGCTAATAGAATGAGGCCCTGTATATGTAGAAACCTTACTGGCACCAATGCGATTGAGCTCCATATGTAATTAGAAGGTGCTTTTAAACAGCAGAAGTAGTTTGATTTTTTAAAAATATATGTATTGTATTAAATTAAGATTTTTTTTTACCGTGGCTAAAGTAGCTCACAGTTTATTTGTTTTCAACTTCAGTCCAAGTTTTAAAAATAGGTCCAATATACCATTTCATGATAATAATATTTCTGACTTGGAAAAAGATGTACATAGCAAATTCCTGTTTGAATGTTATGTTAGACGGAACATTGTTTTATATTTACAAAATTGATTACTAATATGTTCATGAGTATATAACTGACAAAAATCAGAAAGAGGGATACACAGGACCTCTTCATTAGCCACCGGACCTCACTAGTAAAAACATATTCTATATTTTCTCATTTTCTGGAAACAGAAAATAACAACGTAAACCTTAATGATAGAGCACATATAAGATTTCCAATATGGCAGACTGGTCTATTGCCTGGGTGTTTATCACCTCATGGGGTAGTCATCTGTAAGTACTTTAACATGTCTATAAGCATAGCCATGGTTGTTAATTCTGTTTTTAGATTGTCTAAGGCTGAGATTCATAATTAGAAAGGTCTGATCTGATTGGTTAAATTGCTCTGGCTGCCCACATATTATCTCTTGATTTAATGTGGTATATTATAGTCCTGGTTTGAAATTGAATTAGCAGGTATAGACAAAGAACCTCAACTTCTAGACATCACTTTGAATAAATGGCATTACCTCTGAGATTAACTAATTTAAAAAGTCTGTGGTCTCTGAACCGATACATACTTAATAGGATCCTTATGGGTGGGTTTCAAGACAAGGGAGAGGCAATCTGGGTCAGGGGCAGGCAGAAAAAGCTCAAGCAGATGGTTTGTCAATGAGGAGGCCAAGTGGAAAAGGAGACGATGGGTTCTTAACATCTCTGGCTCTGGAGTATAAAGCAAATTAGGCACTGGCAGATACTATAATGACACTCATATCAGGCACTCAGTAACTCAAGCATTGGAGAATAGTTTAGTAGCACCAGTGTGACGCATTTCTTAACTCAAGCACTGAAGAAGGGAACCTAAAGGACTTAAATCAGGAAAACTAAAAAATAGACAAAGCTAGAAAGGACAATTTAAATTGTTTGTGTTTGTAGCTTGCTTGTTGGTACTCTGGGAGCCTGCTTGAGGTAACGTGCAATGTAGAGAAGGTAAGTGAGGTTTGGGGTAGTTACTGACACTTATTAGGTATTTCTAAATACACTAACTTAGGTGGATTTACAATGCTGCAGCAAACGTTAGTGTGATGTTCAGATTGCATGTTAGGATCAACTGAGGAGCCAGTAAAAAGAGTGCTGCACTGGGTCACAGGAAAAATATGCACTAGAATAAAGTGACATATTTACAATACAGTTCTGAGATAATCCCATCACTGCCAAAACTGTTTGGAGGATTGTTGCTCCTGACTTGACAAAGAGAGGTCTGCTCTCGAAAGCTAGTCCTAATATTTATGAATATGTTTGACCAATAAAAAAGGTATCACTATATAGTGAAATACTCTTCATAAAATATATATGACACTCTCACCCGATTGGATTATCTACCCATCCATGCAGATCTAGTACACCCATACATGTTGACTGTCACTGGAGCGGATGGGATCTTCCAGCAGGACAATCCAACATGTGATATGGCCAGAATTGTCTGGGAATGGTTGGAGGAGCATGGCAAAGACTTCGAAGTACTTCCCTGGCCTCCAAATTCCCCAGACTTGAACCTCATCCAGCACCTTTGGCCGTATGGATCCTCCACCAGGCACTCTTAAGCATCTGTCTGATGCACTGCAGTCTGCATGGCTTCAGATACCCTTGCCAACCTTACAACATCTTATTGACTCTCTACCACGCCATCTACCGGTTCCACTATTAAACAAGCATAAGTTTGGGGTCAATGTATAAATATAATGTATTACTAGTATGTGTGTCATGAGCTGAGAGTCATTCAAACAACTAGTGAAGACAAATAGGATTGCCCAAAGCATGTGGGGTGTTGCACGGGTGAATGGTTTTGATAACCTGTGGTAGTAGAGGACACTTGTTTTGGCTGCATGCAATCAGGATTCTGTGTTGAGTAAGCTGCACTACCTGTACCTGGAACACAGTCTTTCTGGTTGCTGTTATTTGCTAAAGGATGACGGATTGAGTAGAGTTGGCAGCACTGTTCTAAAAACAGAAGAATTATTTGGTTGTCTAAACAAAAAATCTTCCTTTAACTCCTTACTCTGTGGAAGAATCCTACAGGTCACTGTCACAGGTATCACAAAAGGGAATACTGTAAAAATACATTATATTATAAAAATACACATGGTAAAACAGCTGACAGACTTACTTCTTTTAAATAGCCTTGACCAACATAGACCCTACACCTGACATAATAATAACCATATAAAAGTATAAATGTTCTATAATTGTACAATCACCATTTCATATAACCTATATGGTTTTATAAGTAAACTAGGAAATTGCTAGTCAAAAATGACTGCAATAAAATTTGAAGCCTGACAATGCTGTTTGCCACACAATGCAATGTTCTGCCCCCTCTGAGCACCTTCGACACTCATCTTGTGGCTCGCAATGAGCGCTTCATTGCAAGCCTCTCCTCCCATCTACTTTATGGTCCTTGCAATGAGCGCCTTCGCCGCTCATCGTGAGCCCAGCAATGAGCCGCTTCATGGCTCTTTACAGGCCTCGGCAACCTGCAAGTTTTGTGCTTGGGAATGCCATGTGTCTCTTTCCACCATCTCCCCCCTGTCCCTTCCCTTTGTCTTTCTCCTCTGTGTCTCTGCTGATTGTTTGCGTGTTACACTCTGACTGGCGTTGTTTTTATTTTCAAGGTCCTGCTTACCTGGCGTTGTTCGTCTGTGTTACGGTCATTTGCATCGTGTATTTACTAAGTTCTGCGTGCCTGGCCGAGCTGAGCCTCGTTTTCATCCTGTTTCAGAATTTTTTAATTTTTTCAGCCACCATTGTTTTTCCCGCTTCTGCGATTTTCGATTGTTAAAAAACACAAAATAACTCAAATTAACTTGCAATCTCAGTCACAGGCTCCCTGGCTCTTGTCGCTCATTGCAGCTTAGGTCCCGCGTGCCTCAACTGTTTGCCTTGCTTTGCGAGTGTCGCAGTGCAATGAGCGCCTTTGGAGCTCATTGCAGCCTAAATTCCACGTGCTCCAACTGCTCGCCTCGCTTTGTGAGGCTCGCAGTGCAATGAACGCCTTTGGAGCTCATTGCAGCCTAAGTCCCGCATGCCTCAACTGCTCACCTCACTTTGTGAGGCTTGCGGTTGACGGCTTGCCTTGCTTTGCGAGGTTCGCAAAGCGTTACGACAACTCACAGTACGTCAACTATATATGTGATTAGCCTAATTACTTATAATTCGCGATGCCATATTGCTTTTGACTGAAAACAAAGCATGCAGACCCCAAGCAGTAATTAGCAATCATAAATAATCATTTTCCTAAAACAGCCTAGTGGTAGGGTCAGCAAGACTGACTCAATTTGAAATGTCAATATAAATTTACCATAAGAAATTGCCTATAGTTTAAAAATAGTTTATTATTATACTGCAATCTGCAACATCCTCTGTGTCCGTCCCTTTTTATTTTTTTAACGCACAGAACAAGGTGACTACTTGTGGGGCCCTATTTATCGTTATGGACACTGTAATGTCAATGAAATAAAGTACCTGTTTAAAAACAAATCTTTAATTGAAGAAAAATAAATGAAAAACTTCACACTAGGATTCTTTCCTTATGGAAGCTCAGGAGTACTTTCAAGCTACATGTATTTTTACAGTTTTTCTAGGTTATAGTTTCTATAATGACTGTGTCACTTGCATTTCCAATGTACCATTCTTGTGAATATTATAAATATCCTTTTTTGATTTTGAGAATTTTGTCCAGCAATGTCATGGCCTAGGGTGGGAGTTAAGAGAGTGCAGCAAAAAGGTTCTTTCCTTTTATCTCATTCTTCCCTTTGAGGTTCTAAAGTTCATAATTATTTTTACCCCATTCATATCTCATGCCCATATTACCCACTTTCCTTTAACTGTTCACCTTCTTTGCATATATTTGGTCTACACTCATTATTAATCTTCTTCTCCCCATTAAACTGCCTCATTCTCCATCTCCACCTCTTTCTCTTTGACTCTCCTACAACTCCCTCTTCTGTCTCCTTCATTGACCCCCCTTTTCCTCATTATATTGCCCATCTTTAATTATTATTATCTTTAATTATTATATTTAGTCTTTTTCGACCAGTGTTTTCCACTTTTGACTTTCTTCATCGCCTCCTATTTTATCTTCTTCTCCAGTACTACCCTCAGTTTACTCCTTCTCTCGCACTCCTTTCCACTTGCTGTCTTTCCTATACCTAGGTCCCAGTCCCAGCCGGAAAAAAAAACAGCATACACATGAGATTGCAACAGGCCTCTAACATACATTTTTTTCAGTGAGGTGAATACTGATCATCTCTGCACAGACAACATGGCGTTCATATTGGTTGACGCACTGGCGGAGCACCATTCCAAGAAACAATGTATTCATCTTTGTTCTTCCTTTTTATGAAAATCTCTGATTGATCTTATTTGCATAACTTTAGGGTATATGTGCCCCAGTTATGGGCACCTTGCTTTTTTGTGCATATAGAACAAGCAAACAGAGGAAACCTGCCAATGGGGCTAGAATGAGGTGTGAATTGGATGAGGTGTGAATGTATGCTGTTTTTTTTTTTTTTTGTGGTGTTTTTGATGTACGCATTTTGGCCCTTAACTTCGTATTTTTGGGACCTCCTATTATTTTATTTTTCAAAGGCCCGCGGGCTGTATAATTGATTTTTCTAAGTCCTGCGGCGTGGTTTTTGTTTTCAAAGTCACGCTTTTCTGGGTTGTTTTTTTACCACGAGTGAGGCGCCGTAGAGCCTCCATCTCCGCAAATGCGGCCCCTCGCTTTGTGAGGGATGCAGTTCTGCAAGCTCGTTTTGAGAGCTCGCAAAGCGGGACAGCGACTCGCAGTTTTACTATTACATGTGATATATATTTAACAATGTATTAAAAGGGAGCATTTCCTGGTTACCTTTATTGTAATATACATTGTATTTAAAAATATAATTACTCACCATTCTAAGTAAAGTTAGAGATGACCCAATTTTTGGTTCACACATACATAATTCAGACATATGGCACATTCCAGATGCAATTTCGAGTTATCTGATTAACTCTGGATTTTCACATGTGTCTGAATAAAATAAAGCACAATGATATGCTACTGTAAGAGCTTTGCTTCATAAGCTGCTCATCCAGTTACTTAGCACATTCTTAAATCACTGCCACTAAATATCAACCCTCTGAGACGCTGAGTCCATTTTTACTTCACATGAAAAAAAAGAGCTTTAAAATTAAATTGAATCTACATCCAGCCAGTGCTTATCCTGCAACCTCCGACTAAATACATGTCCACAGCAGCTGAGTAAACATGGAAGGGGTTTGCCCCTTATTTGAAATGTTATCATTAGTTTATACAGCAGGACATATTAATGCATTTAATAACGATGTCTGGTTGTTTTGCAAAAAGCAGCCTGCTATATAGATTTGCATGAGCCTGTGGCCTAGATCTCTTTCAGCCTGTAGGCCTGCGGGAGGGAGCTGACAGCATCGTAAGTGTGCTGTACATGCTGTACTGTTCAGTCATCATCCTCACAAGTTCATAATGATGAGCCAAAAAGGTTAAACAGCTGACTCTGAGCGGGCATACTGACTGCATCCTTCATGTCTTGGGCTTAGCTGCCTAAGCTGTTTAATGAAACAGGCAAATGAATGGCGCACAGAATCCACATAATAAAATGTACCGCATGCTAAGAGAGACGGGCACACCAGGTGCTTGATTCCATATAAATACTAGAGTATGGAAATGTGGTGTGTGGAAGTACTTATAGACAGTGTCATCTTAGGTCTTGTGCTATGAGGACTGTAGACCAGGGCACAGATATTAGGTGGCTCCAGATTCTCAGAGTTTTATATTTATAAATGTATGATGCTACATAATATTTGATATTTTGATAGTTGTATCTTAATAGTATCATTAACGACCACTGAACTTAAACATTCTAAAACAAATATACTTATGCATGTATTGTCTTTTAACAGCATTTATTTTTAGAGTACAGTGGTACTTTAAGGGTTAGTGTGGCTTATGTCCCAATAGTATATTAGTACAGGGATTTTATTATGCTGTGCACCCTCCTTCCTATTGATTTGTATTATAAACTGTAACCTTCTTGTATATCTACCCTCCCCATCGGCAGGGCTACTGCTTTTGCAGCAGGTGCAAAGCACCTGGGCCCTCAATATGGTAGGGGCCCTTGGCTACTGGCAGCAGTCCGGAAAAATTAGACTTTTAATTTAATAAAGTGATATCTAAGTCAGCTGGATTAATACATTTATGCACTCTGTAGGCAAAAAGCAGCCTATGTGTATGCAGCAGAGCTCATAAAACATTTTATTTTTATTAATTTCTAAAAATCCCTTTAATGATTATGTTCACACCCCCAGGGGGGTGTCTACAAAACTTCCTGATCCCCACCTAATCAGCATGCAGCATCTGGGAAGCAATATTGACCCACTATTTACCTGCTGTTGCTAGCTCAGCCAATCTCCTTGCAGCTTCCTCCTTGCAGCTTCCTGTCACATGTCAGTGATACACTACATATCCCATGCTGCTTTGCACCACAGCCAAAAGGGGAACTGTGTTGTCACTGCTGGTATATGACTCATCCCTACTTCCTGTCTATACTGTAGGCTGTTGCTATAGCAACTATCATAGTGCTATGTCTCAAATCTTTCTCTAACCGGATTGGCCAAAACAAATTGGAAGAGGTGTTAACCTTCATTTTAAACTGTCAGAAATTACAATAGATTTTGCCAACTTCAAGGTAGGTGTTTAAATGTTTATTTTGGTATTTCTTCATGCAAACATTTTTTTCATACATTTCTGATTCTTCTCCATCAGATGCATTCATAATCCAGGAATCTTAGATATCCCTTTTAAGGAAGAATACCAGATAACCATGTTTTTATTGAAAGCTGATGTGATCCAACTATGGAAGATCTGACCAATCAGATATGTTTTGGCTATTTATTCAACCTACCTTTGTATAAAGAAGTTGTAGGGAAGTGGCCCAAATTATTTAGCAAAGGGGCCTCTTTTTAACTAGCATCCCCACGGACCCTCCATCATCATTTCTATAGAGATTTCAGACTTTAGTTCTCAGTTCATGCCATAGTAAGCCCCAATATTTGGAGAAATTCACTATGATGAGCTGTGATAGATCACAGCCTATACAAGTTCTTCCACTTTGTGTTACCTTTATGCCAGTCTTATGCAATATTATGAGAGATTAATAGAAACCATAGTTTAGTGTAGGTTGGGAAATGCTGCAATGCCTGTGTCTGATGCATCCCGTTGTAGCTTTGATTGCTTTGTAAATTTACTGACTGGATAAGAACAAGAGATAACACTGAAGAATAAAAATGAAAGAAGGGTGGGTAATACAGTTTGCCTTGGGTGGACCTCAGATAAAGGTCCTATGGAAGATAAGCAGACAGATTATTTTCTATATCTGGTGCTAGAAGTGCTGTATTCAAGGCTGAAAGCTATTTTAAAATTGCAATAAAAATGCAATGTACATGAAACTTCGGTGCCATAAAAATGTGCTTTTCTGTGCAGATCCTTACAGATACTTACATTTTGTTTACACACAATGTATTTGAATTCTAAGTATGCTTATCATTCACACGCTAAGGCTGAACATATTCAGTGGATAGATATGTGATGATACATAAGCGAGTTTACAAAACAAGTGAAAAGAATGTTGTTTATCTAGTTTTTTAAATTTTTGAAAACACACATGACTGTATAAAAAGGGGTATGCATTAAAACATTAAACAAAGTGTTTTTTTTTTCACCTAACAAGCAGGAATCTGATATCACCTGTCAGTGTATGAGGATGATCCAGTGGTATACTCGTGAACACCAGTGTTGTGATTGAGGTGCAAAACTCCAACACCACATTGTTACATTTTTAAACACAAAATTGTTTAAGGGGTGCTGCATGATGAAAATGTGTATGTCTGCCTAGGAGCATAGCTAGGCAAGGGAAATGTCATAAACATAATTTTTAGTTAGTTGTTGTCTCCACTGGTCCCTGGAGGCATCCACAATACTTTGGAAAGTGTTGCAAGACTACTTGTCTATGAGCATATACAGGGAAAGGAGTATGTGTCAAATACTAAAAGCTATTCTCAGGATCCAGTGATATAATAAACCTGCATCCACTTTTCACTCATACTTCACCAATATTTAAGATCAGCCCATATTCTCAAACTCTAAATATACCCCCTCAGCCTCCAAGTCCTGAAGCCATATAAGTAATAATGGCATAGCTGAGTACTGATCTCTGCACGCATCCTCTGCTGCTATGTAATGGGATCCTCCACAAAACAGAGACACCCCAACTAGTCCACCAGAAGACCTAGAATTGCTAACTTGACACAGAGACCTGCCTTAGGAGTGTGTCACAATTACTTGTCTAGGACAGGAGAAAGGAGGAGAGTCACAGAAAGTCATCCAACAGCAGCAGAGATAAGGCTATAATGAAGGGGAAAAATGGTAATAAAATCCCTATTTCACTATTGTGACAAATAAGGACATAATAGAATGATACGTTAGTCACTTGTATTATCTTGAGGCAATGGTTAGTTTTCTTTTTCTTTGAAAAATCATCATACAACTAAATATATTGTATTACAACTCTCGGGTATCTATGCCATTTATGGATGAGTTAAATCAAACGGTCCAGGTTTAGTGCTTTTGTTACTGGGTTAAGAGACTGCATAGAATATGCATATTATAATATATACTATTTGAAAGAATTACACTGGATACTAGGAAAAAAATGTATTTTGAATCAGATATAAAATAATATAGTATCTAATATTACCTGTTATATGCAATTATGCTGATGTGAAACCACCATTTTGGTTTCTGGTAATCAACTTCTTGAGGTTTGAGGAGACTGTTTGCACAGGAAGTGTCTATAAGCACAATGAAATGTAGCATCTAAAACTGCCATAGATTTCAGTACCAGTAAAAAACTCATGAATATACAAGGTCACAGCCTCCTGAAAAAATAATAAGCAGAATCACCTGACAAAGGAAAAGGTATGCCTGCAGTAATGAAATGCTGGTACAAAAGACAAAAATGTAAAGGCTGTTTTTGTTTTACATATAAGAAAATACGCTAGTAGTCCTTTAATTAAACAAAGTCTCCATTCTGCTGAAGGTGCTGGATCCCTGATTCTCATATAGATACATCATGCCAAAAATATGTCCAAGTACATATCTTACTTATACATATGTTTTAATTTGTAATTTGACATGCTATTTAATACGGTCTTGCTGAATGTGTGATCGAATGATAACTATACTGTGAGAAATGAAGCAGCTGTATAGTACAAATGATGCTTAGTTGGTCCTTGGTTTCTGCCTACTCGGCAATATACATAACCTTAACAAGCCTTTGGCAAATCTGTGTGTTGGAGCTCTCTCTGCTGGATTTCCTTGGTAACGTTACACAGGCTGAAAGTAAATGGAGACATCTTCCCAATAAACAGCGTACACAACTGCCTCACTCTATGACATGCTATGTCTTGCGTGGAAATGTATTTACTGTGCAAAAATAAGAGGACATGCAGTGTGGAGGCAGGAGAACTGTATCTTACTATCTCTTGTAGAGTCCAATAATCATGTTTGTGACTAATAACTTGGATCGCTACCTTGTCATGGTGAAGGGGCTTGTGTACTTCAAGCTGCACTATGTAGTGTCACCCAAGATTGGCATGTCATAGCAGAGAGATCAGACAAATCGCTGTCCACTGGAGAAGGAACTGACAACCCAATCCAGTTTGCCAAGAAAACCTTATGGATAAGCACAATCAGACACAAAATGTGCCTAGCATCCATAGGATCACAGAGAGTCAGGCCTGACTGAACGACTAAACAACAAAATACATGGATGAACTCCATTCAAGCACAGTTATTTTTTTCTACTAACTATATGCTGAATTGCTTCTGTTATTTGGAAAGTGTCCTCTATCATATTGTTATCATCTATAATATATAATACAATTGTAAGCTCTTCGTATTATGGACCTTGTTTCTGTTGTAAGTTCACATGAAAGTAATTCATATTCAAATGTAGAGTTTTTAGAGTTAACATACTGCATGTTTCTGTTTTATCCTGCAGCCTATTAATAATTATTTGAAAAAAAGGGAAAAATGAAATGACGGGATTTGAAATTATAACTGCAGATTTGTAGTTGCTCTAATCACTGCAACATCCCTCTTCATAATTAGTAATGGGTGAAAAAGAACAATATAACAAATGTAGAAAATTTAACATTTTCCCATTCAGTTTACAAGGGTGGTTCAAATTAGTGCACACAGTGCAGCTCATTATATATTCATCTAATTTGGAGGAGAATAAAAACCGTCTAAACTGTTATCTATAAATGAAAAAAAAAAAATAGACCCACTTTTGCATGCAATGATTCTTTGTTGCATGCTTCCATTGTGTTTTTTGCCTGCTGCTATTTACTAAGTTTTCAGGAGGTATGTCCTTATAAACTAATGAACCTCCATGCTGTCCTGCTGGAAGCACTGGCAATTGTTACTACCAAATTTTCATGATGGAGGCAACATTCCTGCATATTCAAAGGCTACTCCCAACTCAGGAAGTTGATCTCCTGAAACCAAAATGGTAGATTACATAGAATCATAACTACATATTAAAAAGCAATAATTTATAGGTTGGGCTATTTATTTTTAGATATTAAAAACAAGCAGCCTTTTTTCAAGTGTAGCTCTTCATAACCATACAAAGCTGATACACATGATTCTGCCCCAAAAATGTATATGCCACTAAGAAGCATGGGGACTGATACACTACCCATTAGTACAGTATAGGTTTAAAAAAAACCTTTAAATGCATTCATATGAGCTAGTTACTGGATTAATAATCTTCTTCTATCTTTCAGGACCTGCCATCAGCAAGCACCCAAGAGTGAGTGGGAGAAATCGTAAAAGATTGGAAAGTGGTCCTAGCCTTCCAAAAATACAAATCCAGATGCAGCTTATGGCAAACAAACTGCAAGGAAAAATAGCATTTGCTGTATGAAAATCCTAACTGGAGTGTTACTGAAATGTGTCAGTTAGGGTTAAATTGAAGAAAACAAGATCTATATTTACTAAAATGCAGTGTTAAACCATAAAATGCAGTTTCAACCATTTTTATTATTAATATACTACAGCATAAAGCCAAAAAAACAAAACAAACAGAAATAAAACTTGGCATGACCCAAAAAGTTAAAATAACTATGACAACATGCTCTTTGTTGGGCTGAAAAAAAGGCCAGAGAGGCCAACCCTACCAGCCGGTTGTATAAGTTCTGTATCCTGCACAAAGAACAACTTAATGAACGACGCGGAGGCTGCACAGGCTCCCTGGGTCAGCCTGTAGCGTCACGTGACCCAGCGGAGCCTGTGAGGCTATCAGCCAATCAGGAGCGTCGGGGGGCGTGTCGGAAGCCCGTTTCGCGCCATTGAACACAGCAGCGCGGTCTCCCGACTGGATGGACGGAGGTCTGAGGTCCTGCAGCTAAAAAATACAGTAGGAAGGTTTAATTACTGAGATTTCACCCCAGCTTACCAGCATATAAGGGGATATCACTGTTGAGGCTATCTTTGTCCGTTTTTGTGTTCTTTTCCTCCTCCGTTTTTTGTGTGTGTGTGTGTCCCTGTCTCCCTGTGGTGTGCTGTGTCTGTGTGTGTTCCTGTGTCTGTGTGTGCCTGTTTTCTGCTTGTTGTGCCCCCTGTTTGTTCCCCTGTTAGCTATTACTATGGATCCAGAAGGCTTAGAGGCCTTACTGGATGAGGTTAGGACCCGTGCCTTAAGCCAAGGGGTCAGGTGGGTGCAGGACAGGCTGGGACCTCCCATGCCTTCTGCGCTTGGAGCTCAGCACATTGTACAGGAACAGCCTGCGGTGGCTGGTGTCCTAGCCAATCCTGATGCCTCCAGGGAAATTTTTTCCCATCCCACCACTGTAGGGCTGCCAGACCCACGTCCATCAGGTAGCAGAGACACCAGAGATGGGGGGGTTACAGGTCAGGGCGGCCGGGACCCCATACCCCCCAGGCAGGCGAGCGCCAGGATCACGGGCGGTGGGGGTGAGGGCCTAGCAATCCGGCCACCACCTGCCAACTTGCCTAAAGGTCCTAGGCCGCGACAAAGGTCGCGAAACACCCCTTTAACACCCCGCAAGGGGGGTGCAGGGGGTAAGAGAAAAGCCGGGAGTCCTAAAAAGGCTCCTACAGGCCCTCACGGTGCCAAGCAGACGGTCCCTGGGGTTTCCCTAATAAACAGTGCTTCTGGTACTTTACAGGGACGCCCAACTGGCAGCGAGAGGAGCATGGCGACGACGAGAGAGAGAAGAGATGGGGTCATCAGAGAGATGAATAGCCAAGACAGCATGGTCATGATTGATGACATGCCTGTGACAGCGGCAGTGGCGAGGCTAGGACGCCCCACTCGAGCTAAGAAGGCTACGAGCAGGTACAGTCCGCTGCTATTTACGCACACACCGCTAAGGCGTAGCAGAGTAGAGACTGAGGGCGATACGGTTAGGCCACAGCGCAAAGGGTCTAAGACTGACCAACAGCTGGATATTCCAACGCCCGAGGAAGTCTCAGGGGGCCCCCTACAGGGGGCGGCGGAGGTAGTGCTAGCCTACTCCAGCCGCGCAAGCTTAGCTGACCAGGACCCTTCCTCAGACGAGGAAAGGGCGGTATGGGCGCGGGCATGCAGGTCGCGGAGAGCTAGTGACTGTTCTTCTTGTACCCACAGATCCAGAAGGAGATCCCGGTCTAGAAGTAGAAGATCTTGTCGGTGCAGCTGTGCTTGCACTGGATCTGAGAGGAGAAGCCCGCGGAGGGCCAGACGGTCAGAGTCCCCGGAGCGTCAGGAGAGACGCGGGGATACTCCGTCGGCCGTATCTACTCCTAAGCTTCCAGAAGCAGGTGAGCGCTCAGAATTGTGGACATCGAGGCAGCATTCAGATTGCTCCCCGTGCACCCGACAAGCCATCGGTTGCTGGGGTGCTTCGTAGACGGAAGTTACTTCGTTGACTTATGTTTACCCATGGGATGCTCGATATCCTGTGCTTACTTCGAGGCTTTCAGCAAATTTTTACAATGGGTTGTGAGCATCGAGGCGGGGTACAAGAGTGTTACCCATTACCTGGATGACTTCCTTTTTGTTGGCCCAGCGAGAAACGACGCTTGCCGTTTTATGCTGGAGGTGTTCACCGAAATCTGTACAGAATTCGGGGTACCATTGGCCCATGACAAGACGGAGGGCCCTACGGAACAATTGACTTTTCTGGGGATTCGGATTGACTCCTGCAAAATGGAGTGCAGTCTTCCCTTAGAGAAGGTGGAGGACATGCAAGCCGAGATTACGGCGCTGCGGGGCGCACGGAGGGTGACCCTGCGGCGGCTGCAATCAATATTGGGGAAGTTGAATTTCGCGTGCAGAATTATCCCCATGGGGCGGATATTCTGTAGACGGATGTCTCTGGCTACGGTAGGGATTGCGAAGCCGCATCATTTCCTAACAGTCTCTAAGGCCATGCGTGACGATGCAGAGGTATGGGCGATGTTCCTTGCAGACTTTAACGGGCGGGTGGTCCTTCAAAAGGAGGGCACCACCAGCGCAGAGCTAGACCTGCACACCGATGGTTCTGGACCAATCGGTTGTGGGGCGTATCTCCAAGGGAGATGGTTCGCTGCGGCATGGCCGGAGGAATGGGAAGAGGCGGGTTTACTGCTGAACCCTACATTCCTGGAGCTGTTTCCTATGGTGGTAGCAGTGCACTTATGGGGTCCGTGTTTCAGGGACAGGCGAGTCATTTTCCATTCGGGTAATAAGGGGTTGGTTGAAGCCGTGAACAACATCACGGCGGCATCCGTACCAGTGATTAGATTGCTTAGGCATCTTGTGCTATGTTGCCTTCGCTTGAACATATGGTTTCAAGCAAGACACGTGACAAAGGTGAATAACGGAATTGCTTACGCCCTCTCTCGGTTTCAGGAGGATCGTTTCAGGGCGCTGGCTCCTCGTGCGAACGCCCTGGGGGAGCTCATCCCCGAGGAGCTCTGGGAGATTGGAGCTGTCAGGTAACGAGACTCGTGAGACAGTCTGTTGCCCCAGCGACGTGGAACGCTTATAGACGCGTGTGGGCTAAATGGGATAGCCTAGTGGCACTGGCAGGTGGTGCCACGACGGAGGACAAGAGCGTAGGGATCTTGCTTTGGTACCTGCTGCGGTGCGCCGAGCAAGGCGAATCAAAACCCGTAGTAGGGAGACAGGTCACGGCGCTTGCTTTTATGTTTAAGCTTGCTGGGCAGAGGGACCTTACTAAGGAGTTTCTAGTGCGCAAAGTGGTGCGCGGAATGTTCAGTGGTGCGCAAAGGCCAGATAGTAGGCGGCCAATAACATTTGCGCTGTTGCTGAGATTGGCTCAGGAATTGGTGGTGGTTTGCAGGGATCCCTTTGAATCTCTACTTTTCCGAACGGCTTTTTCCCTGGCGTTCTTCGGAGCGTTTAGGATAGGGGAGTTAGTCGCGAACAGTAGACACGGTTCGGGGGGTCTGCAATTGGTGGATACCTGCCTCAGGGAAGGTACGGTGGTATTGTGGTTGCGGAGGTCAAAGACCGACCAAGTGGGTAAAGGAAGAGAAGTGGTTCTGCATCAGGTTGGCACAGAGTGTTGCCCATATGCATGTGTAGTGGAGTACCTTAAGCAGCGACCGGTGGGACGGTGTTCGCTGCTGGTCCACGCCGATGGAACGGCACTGTCTGTGTATCAGTTTAAAAGAGTTTTAAAAAGCACACTGCATCGGCTCGGTTTCAAGCAGTCCGACTTTGGGACACACTCCTTTCGGATTGGAGCTGCCACTGAAGCGGCTAGGTTGGGGTTGCCCGACGCGGCAGTAAAGCGCATCGGGAGGTGGGACTCAGACCGTTTTCGTTCCTATGTACGGCCAAATGCAGTGGTTCAATGGTGTTGCTTTCTACTTTCAGGGGAACAGAAGCAACTATGGATTGTGGGCCATTCCTACGTGTACTGGGCCCATAGGTTAGCCGCAGTTACCGAAGAAAAGGCACAACTGGGCTTTCCTGTTACGGACTTACGCGTAAGGTGGTGTGGTATTCGGGGTCTGCGATGGGCGCAGCTCGACGGCCTCTTGGAAACGTACGCGCAGCGTTACGGGCAGCCCAGTCTTATCATTCTTCATGCCGGCGGGAACGATTTGGGGACAGTTCCCATGAGACGAATGCTAAAGGTGATGAGACGAGACATCGAGAAATGGGTGAAGAAGTTCCCTGGCACGTTCCTTATCTGGTCTGAGATGATCAAGAGAAGATCATGGCGTAACACGCGCGACCCAGTATGCTTAGATAAGGCTAGACAGAAGATAAACCAGCAGATTGCGAGCTTTGTGAGAAAACAAGGTTTCTCGGCCATCCGGTATAAAGATTTCGAACCGGTCGGCGCAGATGATTTTTTCGCAAAGGATAAGGTTCATCTTACGGAAATAGGGTACGAGTTGATGATGTTGGAGTTTAGGGAGAGTGTTTTGCGGGCTTTGGCTTTAATGTCCAGCAGGGGGGGATCGCAGCCTCGGGAGGCGTCCCTCGCATGCTCCGTGGCGGGAGGTGAGTTGCCCGGCCCACTGGCCTAAGGGGGCGATGGCCCCACCTCACAGGGCGTGCTTAAAGATAAGCATTGGGGCTTTGGGCAGGGCTCAAAGCGTGAGGTCACTGTTCGTGGCCGGGCTCCTCCCCCGGAAGGAAAGGACTAAATTAGTCATCTGAATAAGTTACGGTTGTTTGTTTACATTGTGTTAAAATAAAGCTGTGGCCCGTTGTTTCTCCCAACTCAAGTTGTCGTGTCAGTTATTCCATCAACTAGCCTGAATGGATCATGCATGGGTCATGAACGACGCGGAGGCTGCACAGGCTCCCTGGGTCAGCCTGTAGCGTCACGTGACCCAGCGGAGCCTGTGAGGCTATCAGCCAATCAGGAGCGTCGGGGGGCGTGTCGGAAGCCCGTTTCGCGCCATTGAACACAGCAGCGCGGTCTCCCGACTGGAATCCCACCCACCCACCCTGTAATTTGTTGTTAACAGATGTTATGGTTTATTCTTTAAAAAAAAAAAAAAATAAAGTATATATAATATAAATAAGAAATATTGAAATTAATATATATATTTTTGGTTAAAGAATTCGGAGAAGTGGCTGTTGTATGTTGTTTTTTGTTAATTTATGTCTGTGCGGCGGGAGGTGAGTTGCCCGGCCCACTGTCCTAAGGGGGCGATGGCCCCACCTCACAGGGCGTGCTTAAAGATAAGCATTGGGGCTTTGGGCAGGGCTCAAAGCGTGAGGTCACTGTTCGTGGCCGGGCTCCTCCCCCGGAAGGAAAGGACTAAATTAGTCATCTGAATAAGTTACGGTTGTTTGTTTACATTGTGTTAAAATAAAGCTGTGGCCCGTTGTTTCTCCCAACTCAAGTTGTCGTGTCAGTTATTCCATCAACTAGCCTGAATGGATCATGCATGGGTCAAGGTATATAGAAGTTTAATGGATTATGAATACAACTGATCAGTTGAATCAAAAGCTTAGGCAAACATTTTTTTTGCAGGAAAAAATCCCCAAATAAACATTAATAAACTTACTGTAGAGTTTGCATAATTTCTTTAATTTTCTGGCTGTTGATTTTAAGAATAAATGCCCCTGAAAATCCAAGCCAAATTAGGATAACATTCATAAATCAGCAGCAACTAGAAGATTGCAGCAACGCATCATGGAATTTGGAATATTTTTTTCCCATCACACACCTCTCCCTCCTAACTTGAATGATGCAACTGCTCTGGATCTCTGCACTGTGCTGCTTTTTTGCTGGAAGGATAGTATAGGTTTAAAACACATACCCAAATGCAGTGTTTCTATTGGTAGGTACCAGGTGCCTATGTAGGCAACACTGAGGGTGTGGAAACCATTTTTAAAAAACACATATCTGTGTGTGTATGAAATTAATCAATGCTATGTGTGTTTCTGATATAATTAGTATGTGTTAGATTAGAAAAGGTTATCAAAAGGGAACACTTCATATACTTTTAACTGGATTCTAGAACAAGTTGCAGATTCTCAGGCCAAGTTACTGGGTTCCAGGAAAAGTTGCAGAAATTAGTTTCTGATTAAAAAAAACACAGCATACATATGTGCCCCTAGCTTTATTTTTTTCATCACATCAGTTTAAGTTTTGCCCCAGTCAGCAGTGAGCCACTCCCTTAGACAAACCCACATTTCAAACCTTTTACCCCTTTGAATTACCCTGTGCTGGCTAGGATTGGCTCCAAGGAACCGGCACTAGCCTGTCTATTTCCACAGCTAGGTGCCAAGAAGTTTACGGCTATTTAATACCTCCAGACAGGATCTGGGCACAGAAGAGGTTGATAACATATTGTGAGCCCTGGAGCCAAAATGTCTGGGAGGGGGTTGGGGTCCAACCTGAGAAGGGGAATATTTTTATTAGCTTAATGTCATAGTTGCACTCCAAAACACAATCTAAAAAAAAAAATATTGGCCCTAAAAATGGAATAGGCCCAGAGGCTTCTAGGCTCAAATGACCTGGGGGAAATGGGCCATAGGGGTCCAAGGCATACGCCCAGAGCTGGGGGAAAAATATCACCCAACATAACAAATCAGAAAGTGGTAAAGTCTTTCACAAGGTCCTTATGGCCATTATAATACCCCTTTGATTCAACGGGCTATGTGGCTAATGTCTATCAGGTTCCAATGGCCAGACCCAAAAGTCCTGGAGTTCGTGGCAATAACTACTTGGTAGATTTACAGGGCATGCATTTCTAATTCAGGCTATACCATATACATTTATAGCAGAAATATACACTTAAAGCAACACTTTTTGTTTTTTTTATAAAATGTTTTAGCTAGGTTTATTTAATTAAATTGATCCTCCTCAGTGTAATTTTCATATATAATTTAAACTTACTTACTTATTAAGAAATCCATGGAGTGACAGTGTTTCAGCTTCTAAAATGTCTCTCTTTCTTCCTGTATAGTCTCTGCCAAGATGCCATCTTGCATATTTATAACCTTTAATACTGCATTCTGTGAGCTTAGAACAGGGGAGTGTCATGCTTGGGTCTCCTTTACAGTGTAAACTTCTTTTATGTGCTGTTTTAATTACATATTATAGTTGTAGTATTGCGAGTTGTTGTAGCTAAATGTTAAAGTTAAGTTGCGTGCCCGACAACTTACAATTACGAGACGGGGGGGGGGGGGGGGACACAGGGGAGGGAGAGGGGGAGAGCAACACAGGGGAAGGATATGGGGGAGACATAGGGGAGGAAGATGGGGGAAGGAGACACAAGGCAGGGAGAGGCTGGAAAGAGACACAGAGGAGGGGGAAGAGACACAGTGGAAGTAGAGGGGGAAGAAACATAGGGGGGGGAAGAGACACAGGGGAAGAGACACAGGGGAGGGAGAGGAGGGGAAAGAGACACAGTGGAGGGAGGGGGCGGAAAGAGACACAGGGAAGGATAGGAAATAGAGGGGGGGAGGGGCTTGCAATGAGCACCTCCCGACAAGTAGAGGGGGAGAGGTAGAGGGGGGAGAGGGTTGCAATGAACGCCTCCCATCAAGTACAGGGTGGGAGAGGTAGAGGGGGGTAGAGGCTCGCAATGTGTGGCAAACACCATTGCCAGGCTTCAAATTTTATTGCCGTCCTTTTTGACAGGCAAGCCGCTAGTTTCTGTTATATTGATATAGATTCCAGACCTTGACCTCATTTTCACAAATACATTTGGACCTTGGGGAATTTTATAAAAAAAATATTGATTACCCCTGACTTACACCATTGGTTTCCAAACCTATCTTCAGGGACAACCAACATGTAAGGTTTTTAGGATATTCACACTTTTGCATTGATGTGTCAATCACATGCACTGACATTAAGTATACCTTTATGTAGGAATGGAAATCCTAAAATGCTGTCACACTTATGGTCCTGAGAACTACTGACCTACACAATGCTATAATAGGCACCTGGCTACAATAAGACGTCAAGGTCAGATTATTATAATAAGAGGTTCTTGGTAAATGTGACCAGGCTAGTACTGGACAAGGGGTGCTGGATCCTGGCTAGGCTTGGTGAATCAAAGTATTGCTTTAGCATTTTATTGGTTGCAATAACATAGTAGCTTTTATGAGATAATCAGTGTCAATTAACAAGTATTACTGCATGCTGTGAATATATTATGGGCTTATTTATCAAAGAAGTGTTAGGTTCAGTGGAGCTGATTTGTAATTTTACACCTTCTGTTACTTAGGGCCTTATTCAATTGCAATTTGGCCAATTGAATAGGGCTCTAAATAAGCACATAGCATATTTTTTTAAAGAAGTTTTTAGTTAGTGAAAACCTTGCCTTTGGATAGATGCTTACTAACTAAAAACTTCTTTAAAAAAAATATGTTATGTGCTTATTTAGAGCCCTATTCAATTGGCCAAATTGCAATTGAATGAGTGCCATAGATAGCATATTCCTCCCATAAGATAAAATCCAAGGTGGAGTTTTTGACTTTATTTTTTCCCCACTCCTATGTCATTCCCGTTACTGACATTCAGAATCATTTTAGCTGGTAAAGTCTCACAAGAGCAGGGCCCTCATCTCCTGCATTAATATAGTTATACAAATGTAATGTCTTGTCTAAGTTTTTGTGTTATTTTTCCGTGTACACATTGTTATCCTTGTGTTTTATAATATCCCCAGCACTATGGAATATAATTATAAAAAAATAATATTTTTATTGATATAGTATTTGCTATATGTTGCACCACTCCTGCCTGATTTTGTTTATTCCTCTATGTTGTCAGCCATATAGCATTACTGTATTTTCTTGTCTAGAACACAGAGTCATGTAACCAGTATCTTCTTAATGTCTGGAGATGCTTCCTTCATGTCACTAGGCTCAGCACAACCTTCTTCCTAATGCTAGAGCCAACTTTCCATCCTGAATGAATGCATGGTGCTTTTTCTAGGCACATGCCTTTGCATGCATGGGAAGTGTTTGCACTATAGAAAAGAGCAGTTCTTTTTACTGCCGGTGATGACTGCCCTATTTGAACCACCAGTCAATTATCTGAACTAATTGTAGCTTTTGACCATGGCAGGTCTCTGCCTGAGAGAGAGTGAGCCTTCTGTTCTGCTGATTTCCTATTTATATGAAAGAAAAGCAAGGCTGGCTTGGCCTAGTGCCTCACAGCTGTTAGCACAGGATTTCTTGACAGTCAGCGTATATTAACCTAGTCTGAACTCACATTACAAACAAGCTCTATTTACATCTGTCAACAATACCTGCAGTACATGTATAATCTGTACATGGGAAATCTGTCTACAGCTCGCATTCATGTATTGGCCTAAATACATGCAAAGTCCTGGATTCATCAAATGGTATACATTTCTGTGCATAAGCAAATATCACTTCATCCTATGTTGTTCTACAAGGCTAATTTATCAAAGAATACAGTGTAGATATTTTGATTAATCAATAATTTAAAAAATATATAATATTGAGATCTTTTCTTGTTAAATCTCAGCTAAAGAAATATGAATTATGATTCATTGTTATTTCAAGTAATGTAAATAACAAATGTGACAAAAACCCACATTAGCGTTATATAGTTAACAGGAAATGCCATGCAAAAAAAATATCCAAATCTATTGAAAATTTAAAATAAAATCAACATATAAATTCGGACAAATAATGTTGGCAAAAACAAACAAGCAGAAAAAAACTAACAAGTGTATTTAAAATAATTGCTAAAACAAATTGACAAAATAATATAAAAAGAATATAGCAACACTTATATAGTAGGGACCTTGCAAAGAGAGCACAAAGTATGTGGAACAATTATCGTGTAGCTGCTGAAGCACAGTAAAGAGTTTCAAGCAGTAGACAAGCTAGTAAATGGAGGGCCCCAGCGCAAAGAAAAAAAAAAAGGTTGGGCTGAGCCTGAAATCACTCTTTGCCACCTTCTTTTTGTGCTGCCCCCGGGCTCCGAACCTGATACCAACTCATTCAGTGCCCCTTCCCAAAACCCCTTCTGATAACAACTTCCTTCGACAAGACCCTTCCCATAGCTGCTCCTCTCCCCAACCAAATATATATATATATATAGGAGTACCTGGGGGGAGTTAATTGATATTGATTATTACTATGCTGGCCCACCCCATTAAATCTACATTTTCATAGTTTTTTTTTTCATAGCTGGGTCTTAGTTTACTAGACTCCAGTCCAGGATGAGGTTCTGTACATTTGGAATCTTCCATGTGAAGTCTGATTTTCTGTGTTCTGCTGTTCTAGAAATGTTTTTCAGTTTATTTGAGAGGCAGGTATGCACTTGTAGTGTAGCAAACCCTTAGAGACGGTTAAGCCAAAATGCTGGATGTGACTCCTGCCTGATGTTTGTTGTTGTTTGGTCATTCAGTCACGTCGGACTCTCCGTGACCCTATCGACCAAAGCACGCCAGGCACATCTGTCAATTACTGCCACTCTGAGATCCATCAAGTTCAAGCTCATTGTTTCAATGACTTCATCTATCCATCTCTGCCTCTGCCACCCCCTTCTTTGCGTGCCTTCAATTTTTCCAAGTACCACAGTCTTCTCTAGGTAATCCTGTCTTCTCATGATATGGCCAAAATATTTGCGCTTTAACCTCCTGATCATACCTTCAAGTAAACAGTTGGTCTTGATTTCCTGTAGTATCTATTGATTGGATCTTCTTGCAGTCCAAAGAACTCTAAGCAGTTTCCTGAAACACCACAATTCAAAGGAATCAAATGTATGTCGCCATATGGTACAACTCTCACATCTGTATGTGACTACTGAAAATACCATAGTCCTAACTATGTGGACCTTTGTTAATAGTGATATATCTTTTCTTTTTAATAGCTTTTCCAAAATTGCCATAGTTTTCCTCCCCAGAAGCAAACATCTTTTAATTTCATGGATGCATTTACTATCTACTGAGATCTTGGATCCCAGAAAAAAAAACTGTCACTGCCTCCCTTTCTTCTCCATCTATTTACCAGGAACTGAGATCTTTTTAACGTTGAGCAGCAGGCCAGCTTTTGCATGCTCTTCTTTCACCCTCATGAATAGGTCCTTTAGTTCTTCCTCGTTTTCAGCCATCAGAGTAGTATCATCTGTGTGTCTGAGGTTGTGGATAATTCTCCCAACAATATTAATTCCAGCTTTGGATTCTTCCAGTGCAGCCTTATGCATGATGTTTTCCACATATAAGTTGAATAAATAAAGTGACAATATACAATCTTGTCACACTCCTTTTCCATTCTTGAACCATTCAGTTGTTCCATGTTCGGTTCTGACAGTGGCTTCTTGGTCCACATACAGAATTCTCAGGAGACTAATGAGATGGTTTGGTACTCCCATCACTTTAAGAACAAGCCACATTCTGTTGTGATCCACACAGTCAAAGTCTTTAGAATAGTCTTTGAAGCAGAGGAAAATGTATTTCTAGAACTATCTTGCTTTGCATATTATCCAGCAGATATTGGCAGTTTAATTTATTGTGCTTCTGCCCCTGCGAAACACGTTTTGCACATCTGGTAGTTCTACGTCCACATATTGTTGGAGCCGAGCTTGTAGGATCTTAAGCATTATTATACAATTGAAACATTCTTTGGCACTGCATTTTTATCGGATTGGTATATAGACTGACCTTTTTCAGTCTACTGGCCAAAATTTGTCGTCATTATACAAGCAACACTTTCACAGACAGCATCATCTTCTCTGATTTTGAACAGTTCAGTCGGGATTCCGTCATCTCACTTCACTCTCCTGCTCATTGAAACCACTATTGAGGTTATCAGTGCTGTTAAGTTCCTTTCTGTAAAGATCTTCTGTGTATTCCGGCCACCTTTTCTTTATCTGATCTCCTTCTGTTAAATCAATACATTTTTGTCTTTTATCATGTTGCATGGTGATGTCCATGTGTAGAGTCGTCTCTGAGGCTGTTGGAAGATGGTGTTAACTATAACCAGAGAATTATCTTGACAAAATTCTAATCTCTGACCTGCTTTATGTTGTACTCCAAGGCCAAAATATGCCAGTTATTCCAGGTATATTTGGGTTTCATACTTTAAGATTCCAGTCTCCTATGATTAGAGTAACATCTTTTCTTGTGGTTATATATCCTCATAGAATTGTACAACGTCGGCCATCCATGGTTGGAGCATAGACTTGGCTCACTGTGGCTTGCCTCAAATTCAAATTTATATAATTTTGTCATTTATTGGGTTGTAACCTAGCACTGCTTTGGCCACCCTTTGATTCTGATGACTACTCCTTTTCTTCTGCAGGATTCTTGATCACAGTAGAAGATATCATGGTTGTCTGATATGAAATGTCCCATTTCAGTCCATTTCAATTCTCAGAATATCAATGTTTAGTCTTGTCATCTTGCCTTGGATAATAGTTCTAACTTTCCAGGTTCCAATGCTGAATTGTTCTTTGCAGCAGCACACTTCCCTTTCACTTACAGACACATTAGCAGCTGGGCATCCTCTCGTCTTTGGCCCAACCACTTCATTAGATCTGGTGATACTCATCCTCACCTTGTGCTTTTCCCCATTAATGTGATGAGCAACTTCTGACGGAGGAGCTCATCTTCCAGTACCATATTGTTATGTCTCTGGTTGTGCTTATCCATACAGTTGTCTTAGCAAAGATACTGGAGTGGGTTGCCAGTTACTTCTCCAGGGGACTGCGATTTGTCTGACCTCTATGCTATGACATGGCCATCTTGGGAGACCCTACATGCTATTGCTCACAGCTTCTTTAAAGAACAAAAGCCCTTCACCGTGACAAGGTAGAGATCCAGAAGGGGGCCTGATGTTTGCAACCAATTAATTAATAAACTGTTCCTGGCATTTCTGATCCAAGACCAAATGACACCTCAGATTGAAATGATCCATTTACCCCCCCACCCCAAACCCTCTACATTAGTATTTAAATGTATTTAAAGCACCACTGCAGGTCAGGAATAAAGCTGTACTTGGTTGTGAAATATGTATCAAGCTAACAACTTTAGATACTCTGTAAACATTTTTAAAGAATCATCATTTTTATTGACACTGTTTATGTTTAGTAGAATCCATATCGTGTTCATTTAATCACTTCCTGAGAACTGAAGTAAGATTTCTGTATTTTTTGTAGGGAGTTGTGAGGCCAAGGGAATGGGAAGACGTGAGAAAGATTTGTTAGATAATTGAATAGAATTTCACACTTGCCACAATGTTTATTTTCTTCTTGTTAAAAAAACGCTTTATGACATTTTCCTGACTTTTCAAACATATATATTTGTATTGTACAAGCTGTATACCAATTAGCACCCCATGCCCCAAAATTACAAAATAACAATTTAGAGGATTGTACACTACCATGGAAGCACTTGTCAATCTATGCAATAGTTTATTTTCTTATCTTACAGAAAAAAAATATATACACCACATTTTTGGGAAATTCCAACTCCTTCCAAAAGGTAATGTGTCCTTTTCTCTGCTGGAAGATAAGAAAATAAGTTGTTTGAATGTATTCACTTTTTACTTGCAGGACCTCCATGGCATCTGCATTAGTGTAAGATGCCATGGAGTTCCTTACAGAATCCCTATGGAAATATGGGTTTATATTTCATGCCATGGAGGTTGTGGCAGGACCTCTGTGGCATAGGGGTTAGTTTTCAGTGCCATTCTTTAGAGTGTAAGTCTGCTAGTTTTCAGCCTTGTAAGATGCTTTGGAAAAAGCACTGTGTATCAAAGTAAGGGCCCTCAATCTTTTGCCATGTTTAATATTGTGTTTTTTGTTGTACTTAATCTATGGAATATATTGGAGTGTTACAAATAAAAGCTAATAATAATAGTGGTGCGTTAGGGACTCCTGTGGTAGGGATTTTTAGCTGCCCCAGAGACCCTTTAAAGTGGTTAAGCCTTAGTTGCCAGTTAAAGGTAAATGCTGGGGAGTTTAATTTCGATATTTATTAACAGAGTATCAATAAACTCAGGAAATAACAAACAAAAATGGGTGTAGCTTTAAATATTATTGGAACCTTTGTGTTGAAGTCTTTAGCACATATATTTTACTTCAGCCCGTTAGATGTTAAGGGGAAGGAAGAAGATCTGCCCAAGAGACTGTCATGATAGGTGTCTTTATCTGCTCAAGGCAGATATAGATGTATATTAGGGCAATATCTTGGGTAGATAAAATATCCACTATAGGAAAACCTTACCCAATCAGAAATACATTTATAACAGCAACCTCTCCCATTCCCTGGACACAAAATAGGGGTAGAGAGAAGCAGCTCTGCTACTATGAACTATATGAAGAAAATGCTGAAGCCAACATCTACCTGGTTATATATTTAAATATATTTAGTCATAACCTGTTGCTACTGTCTAACATACACTTTTATTATTTTTGGCATACAGTATCTGAGCTAGATGTGATTAAGAACCCATCCCTGTTTTCTTTTTTTCCAAGAAACATATGTCTTTTTGTGCCATCCATGGAAACATTTGTATTAACTTGTAATCATGTTGTAGCTTTTGAATTTCAAATTTCCAATATATACATAATCAGACTAAGGTATATCAAACCCATTGCTTTTCTCTATTTCTCTGTAAATGTTTCCTACAATGACAATTTCTAAGTAAAAAAAATGCAAAACTACAGGAGCCCTTTAAAGTGATTATACATATATTTTTTGGACCCTGCACCATATTGGTTGCCTTCCTTTGATTGTTTTCAATTAGAATTTTTTGTAGATAAATTCTGCAGAACTTTACACAGAATCCCATGGACATAACTAGTGAGTGGGACATGGAGTTTCTAATTGGTGATATCTTTCCAGCTAATGTGTACAGTTTTTTAAAACTCCCACAAATTTCTTGTTCATGTGTGAAATGGAATTTCTAACTAATTATAATGGGAATATTTATTGTGGGAACATTTTGCTGATAGCACTGTCAGCATTTTATTGGCCTGTTTATGGTCTGTCCTATACTGAAGGTAGAAAGCTTCCCTACATTTTCTCACAACCCTAAAATAATCTATTGCAGAAACAAGAAGAAACAAGTTGTTTTAATACATACTGCAGAAGTTTGGAAATGTTCTTGGACTAAGATCAAATCTTATGTTTATGGACAGAATTCACGATTCACCTTCAGGGAAAACTCAGTATATTAGATTAGATTAACAATATGTTTCTAAAACTGTCTATAGTTCTCAGACAAAGATACAAAGCTGTGTTTTTGAAGTATTTCATGTATTTGAATTAGCATTGATGCAGAGACTCTTTAAAGGACCACCGCACAATGAAAAAGACATATTAGTGTGAAAAATTTAAGTCTGATAAATTAAGCAAAAAAGAGTCATACATTTAGCTTTTAATTCGATTTTTTTTGAAGATTTTGCAGGACAGGGAGAGATCCACAATGCATTGGTGGAAGTTATGTGTGAGAGGGATATCTATATTTCTGAAGAGCTATTGTTGCAGTGAATGATGCTTCTGGGCCAGTGAGAGTA
The DNA here is from genome assembly GCA_027410445.1 of Discoglossus pictus. Classification (NCBI taxonomy): domain Eukaryota; kingdom Metazoa; phylum Chordata; class Amphibia; order Anura; family Alytidae; genus Discoglossus; species Discoglossus pictus. The sequence goes on along the minus strand of CM050166.1, from coordinate 184,599,559 downwards.
AATGGATATCATGTATATTTCAATCTTATCTAATTATCTTTACAACGACTCTCTGTTCCCTCCTTCCCCACCTCTCTATTCACTCTGTCCCCCCCCCCCCCCGCATGATTCAGATCTAAGGAAGTGATGTAACAAACACAAAATAGATTCATAGTGGCATCTACATAAATTCTGATTTTTAGATACATACTTCACATACAAGTGTCTATTCTTTTTGATCTGTAGTGGTCCTTCAAATGAGTCACTGTAATGGTCCAACTTTTATGAGTTTTAAGTAGTCAGTATAAATATCTTTGTAATAATTTGTGTTTAAAAAAGTTAATCCTGTTTTCTGAGAAAACTCGCTCTTGAAATTACTGGTTTCTTTAGACTAGACCTCAATCTTTCTTTTATAAATGGTGGCAAACTGTGCAGCACGTTTCCCATATGAAAGCTTTGCAGTGATGGGACCCATGCTCCAGTCTTTGCCAGAATCTTAAAAAGATGAGACGAGCATCAGCCCAAAGAATTTAAAAAAACAAGGGATTTTCAGTGTATTTTTTTTTTTACGGAAGATCCACTATGTACTCACCATTAAGTTGTTTAGAAAGGCGTTTACTACTACAAATTTATAACATCAACCAGCATACAGTATATGTAAACCATAGACATGAAACCATTTTTAGAGAAAATCTTCATTTTTGCATGTCCTATTCTTATGTAGAAGGTTTCCACTTGTCCATCCACAACAGTTTCTGCTAGTTTGGAGAATGAAGGTATGTAGTTATATACTACAATGTGTAAACAGGAGTGGTGGAGGAGGGGGTTTGTTATGTTACTGAGTTTTAAAACTGTTCCCATCCCCAGCACGCGATCAGAAGCAGACACTTTACATTTCCCTAATTTAGTCCTTCCTCCATGATCATCATGAATATGATAAGTTCCCATAGATATCTGTTTTCACTCTTTATACTTGTACTTCAGAATTTTACATTGCAAACTTACAGCCTTATTAAATTGTGATTCTACCAATTGAAAAGGGCTCTGTATAAGCACAGAGTATATTTTTTTACAGAAGTTTTTAGTTAGTGAAGTCCTTGCTTTTGGATAGAAGTTCACTAACTAAAAACTTCTGTTAAAAAATATGCTCTGCGCTTATATAGAGCCCTATTCAATTGGCCCAATCACAATTTAATAAGGCTGGTGGATACTCAGGATACTCAACAGTTTAGGTTGGAGAAGTAAAAGAACCTATCAATGTAATGGCAGTCAAGAACTAAAATAAAGACAATGGGTGTGAGGGAGATAACCCAGATCCATGGCTACCCCTGCTACTATGTGACCTCGGCACCTGCCCATTTTGCAGCACTCATTTGATGATGGCAGCTGAAAAAAAAATAAACAATGAAAAATTAGCAGATATGCATATTCACATCTATTCAACTTAATGGATCCATTGCACAAAACTGTGTATTTATTTTAAAGAAAAGGTTTTAGTTAAAATAAATGGCTAGAATTGTGTAATCTTTCACAACTCTACAATAGGGATCCTAATATTACTTATGAGTTAAAGAGATTTGTAAGTCATCAAAGCTGTTGTGCACCATTGGATCGAGGCTTCTAAATTAATACATTCATTTAAAATTAATCAAAAATGGATTTAGTTATTGACATTTTAGTTTTTGCTTGTATAGTCCTTGGATACCTTCCAAAGGCAACTGCATAAATAATAAGAATTGGGACTTGGCCAGTGAAACGCTTCCTGTGACCAGCCAGTTAAATTAATGGAGCAAGGTCAAGTTAGATAAGAAGCTGCTAGGTCGAACAATTAGAGATATCGCTGTCTCTCTCTCCTGTGACACAAATATGCCTTTTGATAGCTCTTATCAGTGTGCCATGTGTAGCAGGGAAAGGTATTAGTATAACTTTAAATGCTTTGCAAGGTCCATAGTATTGTCCTTTTAAAGAGTTTGTAACAGTTCTGTCATGTCCCACTGGGTGTCTCATCCAGCTATGCTTGTGTGTGTGATGCAATTCCTTAACAATTAAGTACAGGTATACCCTGCTTAAAGCTACCCCGTTTAGAGCTGATTCGCTATAGAGCTGTATTTCCTGCCAGACCCCTTTTAATGCTAAACCCTGCTGTAACGCTGTTTTTGCCTTCCAGACGCCTTTTAATGCTAAACCCTGCTAGAACGCTGTTTTTGCCTGCCAGATCCCTTTTAACGCTCTGATTTTCTATAGCATTGCCCCACTGTAACACTGTTTTTGCATGCCGGACTACTTTGAACGCTCTCATTCGCTATAAGAAAACAGAATCCAGAATGAGCCAGAAGCTTTTAAATCAATAATTTAAAGTTTATATTTCTGCTAATGTTCAGTTTGTGTTAGTGTTATGTTTGCTGTTTATTTGAAGTTCATGTAAAACCAAAAAAGTTTACATTTCAATTGAAATTGGTGTTTTTTTCATGAGCTCCGCTATCCCCCATGTTAAACTGCCCCATTTAGAGCTGTTTCGCTTAACACTCCTATTGCCTAGAACCTACAGTGGATATAAAAAGTCTACACACCCCTGTGAAAATGTCAGGTTTCTGTACTGTAAAAAAATGAGACAAAGATAAATCATTTCATAATGTTTTCCACCTGTAATGTGACCTATAAACTGTACAACTCAATTGAAAAACAAACTGAAATCTTTTAGGTAGAGGGAAGAAAAAAATATAAAAATAAAATAATATGGTTGCATAAGTATCATATTGAGTTTATAGGTCATATTAAAGGTGGAAAATTTCTGAAATGATTTATCTTTGTCTCATTTTTTTACAGCACAGAAACCTGACATTTTAACAGGGGTGTGTAAACTTTTTATATCCACTGTACCTACAGTGTTAAACAAGGTATAGCTGTACTGCAAGAAATACAAAAAAAGTGTATTGTGTTCATCTCATTGTAAGAAATTAAAGGGTAATTTCTAGAGATTCTATTCTTTTGAGAATGATTGACAAATAAAACACACCAATAAGATTTATGAATTAACATATATTTATATATTTCTGTGCACAAAAACAAACAATCATAAAAGAACGTGTGGGAAAACAAAGTAACACAAAAACAAATAATCACAAATGTAAAGTTTTATGAAATAACAAAATATAAACAAAATATATCCTATATATTTATATATAAGCACAATTAGTTGATATTTAATGGCTGGCTCCTACAAAAAGAAAACACCTAAATTATTTTTAACCCTTCAAGAGGAAAGAAAAACAGCAAACATTTCACCAGTATCCAGAAAGAACAAAACATTAATTAATATATATATATATCCACATATCATTGGTATACAGCAAGAAAGAAAACAGTAATTAATATTTTTACCCCAATATATATATCATCAGTATACAGGGAGAAAGAAAAAGAATTAGTCATCAATCAGACATGCAATATAATTACCCTGCGTGGATCAAAAATATTGAGAGGTATAGTTACCACCTATGGTCTACTGGTCACCTCAGAACCTCTCTGTGTGGGATCTCTATGTCCCCTCTCCTTCTGCCATTGTGAATTTAAGCTGTTTTTTTATATGATATTTGGGCTGTCTCCCCCCCTCTATATCTTAATTGGATCTGTTGACAGAGTGGCCTCTTCTGACTTTCTCGCAATCTTAATCAATAGATCTCTTTAGTCAACTGTACTAAAACAATTACCATTATCATTGATTATCATCTCCACGGGTGGTGCCCTGTATTTATGTGAATAGACCCCATAAATCTTGACAGATGTGAAAATTGCAATTATGTGTTTTTCTCACCCCTTTGATGTGTTTCTTTTGGAATTTAACCCGGGAATGACTGACTGACCTCTTAATGACATTTATATATCTACACACACACACATATATATCTATATATATATATAAAGGAAGAGAGAGAAAATAATAACATTATCATAATGTATTGTAGGCCAATATGTATGACCAATTTCTTATATCATTATTTTGAATATTTAGGACTTAATATTTAATTTATTGTCTATTGTTACGCTCGCCCGATTTGAGGACTACGCTCACCCCAATTCTTTCTCTCTATGGGTGGCAACTTTTGTTTGGCTTTCTTGTTCTCATTACACATTTTCTATCCAGGGTTATCTGTTTAGGTCACTAACAACCCAGGCCTATGTTTTTGCTCTCCTCTTACAGAACCATAAAACTAGCTTCACCCTTCATGACTAAAGCCAGAGGATTCATGCGTGGCCGATCGCAGGGCCATATAAATTCCTGCAGAAAATTAACCCTTTGTCACATAAGTGACTGCAGTAATTTTTATATAATGCTAGAAAGACCTGAAAAAAACAACAAATATGCCTCAAATGAACTTACACACTCACACCACAGGATAGTGGGAGAGCCAGGGAGCCTGTTAGTGGGTTGCAAGTTAATTTGAGGCATATTATAAAAAAATGTCTGCTGAAAAAACGCAACACAATGAAAACGAGGCCGAAGGACGTAAAACTAGCCCGAAGAATATAAAAACTACCAGAAAGCAGTAACAATTAACGCAAGCCAGTAACACTTAATCCAAGTCACTAACATTTAACTCAAGGCAGTAACACTTAACCCAAGTCAGTAACACTTAACCTAAGGCAGTAACACAACTCAAGACAGTAACACTCAAGCGCGAGGCCTATAAAGTACACAGGGGAAGAGGCTTGCAATAAGCGACGAAGGCGCTCATCATGGGGCTCGTGATAAGTGCAGAAGGGGATCATTGCAAACCAGGAAAGTTGCAGCTCGCAATGAGTGCCAAAGGTGCTCAGAGGGGCCGTAGCCTCGCATTGTGTGGCAAACAGCATTGCCAGGCTTACAATTTTACTCCCGTAATTTTTGATGGGCAATTTCCTAGTTCTATAATAAATTTGCTGATAAAAATTGAAAAAATCACTCATTTATTCATATGGAGAGTAGGTGTGCTAGTTGGGAGCTCTAAAGGTCTAAAATAATGGGTTCTTTCAGGGAGACATGTAAATATTGAATTGTGGAAAGCACAATGATTGCAAAAGAAACAATGTATCCTGAATAAATTAGTATCTAAACTATGTGAGATTTAAGTGGATTAAAATGGAATATCACCAATTTCACTTTATGATCCTATATTTATTATAACTATAAGTAATACACAGGTAGAACAAGTTTGAAGAGTTTGCATCTGTTCCGAAGATAGTGCTGTAATAGACAAATGGGGGTTTAGTGTTACTGCAATAAAGTATATCTTGTAACAACAAGGGTGAGTATCATCACATATTCTAATCGTCACGCTTTGCGTGGTGCGTACGACAGCGCAGAGGTGAGCCATGGTGAGCCGTTAACTCGGAGCACTTAGGCAATGAGCGCCAAAGGCGCTCATCACCAGTGAGCTTCGCTTAGCTAGGCGAGCTGTTAAACCACTAAAACTCGCAGCACTTAGACGATGAGCGCCGAAGGTGCTCTTTGCCTGCAAGGGGAGAAGTGGAGGTAATGAAACAAGCGGGATTTAGCCAGAAAGGAGCGCCGAAGCAAGGCAAGCCAATCACACATTGAAACACGCAGGACTAAGCCTCCAAACACTTACAAAACGCGGGACTTAGAAAAAAAAATACGAGATGCGGGACTTAGAAATAAAAATAAAACAATAGAGGAAAAACACAAAGCTAAGGGCCGAAACGTGCAAAGCAAAAAACACAAAAAACACAACAAATACAAAAACAAATACAACAAAAACATCACACACAGTATGGGAGAAGAGCCAGGACGTCTGGGAGTGAGGTGGAACGCGAATCTAAGTCCAATTTAAGAAGTTTCGGCACTTGAAAATCGGCTAAGCGAGCAAAGAAATGGCGGCCGAAAAAATAAAAATGGGGCTACACAACCCCGAACCGCACAAAACACAGCCAGCGACGTACGAGGTCGAAAAAATACTAATGGGTAGGACGCAAAATGCTTGCGAAACACATAATACATAGACTTACGTCAAGATTTTACAACACTAACTTACACATTTACAAATTAAGATTCTGAAATGGCAGCTTTCCCGCCTAAACCAACGTTTTGGTCTTGCGTAAGCAGCCTATACAGTATATAGGGCGCACTTGCCACAGAGCTCACACTTTCTCCTCAGGTGATGACAGTCTAAGGGGACATTTTCTGCTGCCTGAAAATCCAAAGAGATTGTTAGCTTTTCAGGATACTGATTGCTGAATATTAAATAGAAACAGGTAAATTATATTAATTTATATTAATAAACTTTAATAAATAATGAATACAGTAATTATTCTTAAAAAAAGGTATATTTTATTAGTTACAAAAATTGAGCAACAAACTTATAATTTACACTGCTTTTAGTTTATAAATACATTCATGCTTAGCTCTTTGTAATATTTTAATTAATTAATTAATTAATTAGTAATGTCCATTAATTTATTAATTATTAATTAGTAATCATTATTAAAAAATGTTTTACATTTTAAACTGCCTTTAGTTTATTAGCATATCAATGCTTACATCTTTCTAATATATTTAGACATTGATTACTTAATTATGAATGTACATTATTTTATTAATTATTATTAGTAATCATTATGAACAACAAATATTCTATATTTTACAATACCTTTAGTTTATGAATAGCTCTTTAGAATACATTAATTAATTGATTAATTGATTATTACTGTACATTAATGTATTAATTATTAATTAGTAATCATTACAAAAACAATGTGTATTTTACAATGCAATAATAAAAATATAGATTTCAGATTGCACTTTTACATCTGCATTACTGATCATTAACCTATATTACTTTATTAACTATTCATTAGTAATAATAAAAAAAACAAAAAACATCGCAAACAATACTGCATGTATATTTTAAACTGCACTGACATATCCATGTTGCTGCTGATTGCCTGACAGGGATGAATCCAAATATTACAAATGCTTTCCATCTTATTTCACAGTTTCATCATCTCTGCAGCTGACTGGACAGAGTGACGTTTGCACCCTTTCAACAGCATAAAGATCACATTTACAGGTATATCATTTAATTATGTTCTTATGGAATGAAAAAAGGATTAAGTCTTTTTATTTTGGATTGATGACAGTTATTGATTAATTAATGTATATTAATATATTAATGAATTAATCATTAGTAATCATTACAAAAAAAAGGTTACATTTTATACTGCAAAATTATTAACCATTTTTAACCTGCACTTATATATCTGCCTTACTGCTCATTCATGTACATTGCTTTTGGAACTATTAATTATTAATAATAAATAATAATCCCTCCCCCCATTTTTTTTATAATAGATAAAAAAATGTGTACATTTTACAAAGTACTTACATATCTGGAGTGCTTATAATTGCCTGACAGAGATAGCACCTTCAAAGCACTTAAATATTTAAAGCAGTTTCTTAGATTCTGACACGTGCTACATTTTATATTTTATACTGCTTTTAATTATGAATATATTGATGATTATGCGTTTATGTTATGCATGTATGCCAATTGAACATCATAGTTTCAATGAGTAACAAATTAATTGAATACAAACATTCACAATGATTTTCATGCCATTTCACAGATTCCTCATCTCTGCACCTGGCGGTCGACAGAGATTGATCTATGCAGGATTTTATCTGCAATAACATCAATTTTACAGGTATATGATTTCATGATGCCCTTTTTGTTTTGCATTGATGACAGTTAATGATTAATTAATGAATCTATATTAATTTAGGGCCTCATTCAATTGCGATTTTACCCAATTGAATAGGGCTCTATATAAGGACATAGCATATCTTGTTTTACATAACTTTTTAGTTACTGAACATCTATCCAAAAACAAGGTCTTCACCAACTCAAAACTTCAGGAACAAAAATATGCTATGTGCTTATATAGGGCCGTATTCCATTGCACATATTGCAAATGAATGAGGACCTTAATATTGAATTATTCATTAATAATTTAAAAAAAATATGCATACATATATGCTTACCTAGTTAACTTTTAAAGAACGCAAATCACACCTCATAACTTAATTGATTTATTAATTAATTAAATAATAAATTTGAACATTATTTTAATCACGATCTATACTTTACTCATAGCTCTTTGGGTTTGCCCTTCTTTGGGAAAACATAATTACCACTTTAGGTTTACCATTGATGTCAGTTATTGATTAATTCATTAACATATATTCATTTATTAATGACTTAATAATTAATGATTACAAAAAAACATCACTTATTTATCAATATATATATGTGCAGCGCTTTCCTTTTTAATGTATGCCAAAAAAAAAAAAAAAACATAATGGATTAATTTATTTCATAGAAATTTTTTAAATGCTTTTCAAATCATTTCATTCTTTCAATAATGCTATTTAGGTTTTGCATTGAGAGCAGGTAAAAACAATATGTACAATACAAAAAAAAACATTACATCTTACACCTGTATTTACAATTACAGATTAGAATGGCGGACCACAGAGAAGACAGTCCCCCGAGACTTCCCAACGCTTAAGAGAAGAAGACCGACAGATACTTTTAAATAAAAGAAAAAATGAGTAAGAAAGCACAAAGCGAGTGTGCTGGAGCTTCAAAGAAAAGAAAAAGTAAACAAAAAAAAATATCTATGAAACATTGCCTAATGATCCAATATTGCCCCATGACACCAATGTAGATATAGAAAGTTATAGTGATATCTATGTTGAGGAAGCTCAGGATACTGCTTTCATTACTGCACTAACAGTAGACACGCATTATTGTGGATTACTCAATGTGGTTTGTCAATGTTGTGGGGTCTATCATTTTCTCAAGGAAAGACCAACTAACGGAGACTTCATTAGTTGCTGTCAGAAAGGAAAGGTAAGACTTCCACAAAGACACACATTTCCAGATTACTTACAAAGTATAATGAGCGATCCAACATTTCCAAATTATAACAATTAAAAAAAAAAAACATCAAGTCTTATAACAGTGCAATTTCATGTGCTTCTATGGGTGCTACATTAGCAGAAAATGTCCCAGGACATGGTCCATATTGTTTTAGAGTTCAAGGACAAATTTACCACCGCACTTCACATTTACACCCACAAGAAGGAGGGCAAAGGAAATTTGCACAGTTATATGTCTTAGATACAATGGAAGCTGTTGAACAAAGGATGACGCTTCCAGAAAATAAACAGTGTTTGTGCATAGTCTTTGAACAGCTGGATAAAATTATGGCCAACAACCAATACAGTCACGCATACAAACAATTAGCACAGGTTGAAAAAGAACAACAGCAACATGCTCAAATACATCAATTGCCAATGCCAAGAGTAAATATGGTTTTGAAAAGAGATCGCAATACTGATCAAAGATGGTATAATTTACGAACAGTAAATGAGGTTGCCATGGTCTTTAAAAATGAAGACGGTGAACCACCTTTTTTCAGCGGGGTATTAGAATATATCCACGCAATGAAGACCAACCTTTTATAAAGATAAATATATTTAGTTGTAATTTGGATCCAATGACATATTCAATTTTCTTTCCAAATGGTGAGCCAGGATGGGAACCAAAATTAAAATTGCAAAGTTATCCCAATAGTAAAGTTTGTGTCAGAAGCAATATTTCTATGCTGGAAAATAAAGTGGCACAAACTGCTATGCGGGATCATTTTAATCCTATTTTATGTGGGGGCAAACTCACACAACAATGGATTATTGATTCCTATCAACAAGTTGAAGCAAATAATCTAAAAGTTATAAAATTTCAACAAAACAAGCTTTGCATAGAACAATATTGTGCATTGATGTATTATGTCACTGAATTGTCTACCAAAAGATGCATTCCAGCTGGAAGAGCAACCATTTTGCCATCCACTTTCCAAGGATCTCCTCGCAATATGTGAGAAAGATATAATGATGCTATGGCTATTGTCACAAAATTTGGAAAACCAGATTTTCTCATTACTTTCACATGCAATCAGCAGGGGCCAGAGTTCAAGAAAATTATTAATCTTGGACAAAATACTTCTGCCCGACCAGATTTAGTGGCAAGAGTATTCAACATAAAACTCAATTCATTAATATATGATATAATTAAAGCACAGTTATTTGGAAAATGTGTGGCTTTTGTTTATACCATTGAATTTAAAAAAAGAACCCTGCCACATTCATACATAATTTTAAACCTGCAGGAAAAATATAAATTGAATACTGCAGAGAGAGTGGATTCAGTAACTACTGCTGAATTGCCACATCCAGAAAAAGGTTCAAAACTTTATGAGATTGTAACACACAGAATGATTCATGGGCCATGTGGACATATCAATCCAAATTCACAATGTATGGAAAATAAAAAATGTACAAAAGAGTTCCCAAAACAATTTCAAATGCAAACTTATGCTAATTGTGATGGATACCCTTTGTATAAAAGAAGAGAAGGACAAACAGCAATTATCCGTGGCCAAAAGGTCAATAATAGATATGTAGTTCCATACAATCCACATTTTCTGATGAAGTACAATGCACGCATAAATGTGGAAGCTTGCACTTCTATTAAATTCATCAAATATGTGTATAAATATATATACAAAGGATATGATGCAGCAACTGTTGTTGTGCAAGGTGCACAAAACAAAAAGGAAAATCCAATTTTACATGACGAACTTTCATGTTATTTAGATGCTCGCTATGTCAGTGCTCCAGAAGCAATGTGGCATCTTCTGAAATTTGAGATGCATGATCGGTCACATGCTGTGTATCGATTAGCTGTACATTTGCCACAAAGTCAGTTTGTTTGCTTTACTAATGGCTATGAAAGAACTGTCTTAGCCCAAAGTGAACATCGAGAAACAACACTTACTGCTTGGTTTCAATTAAACTGCCAGGACACTGATGCCAGAAATTTTTTATACATTGAGATTCCATATCACTATGTATTTGTAAATGGCCAATGGCAACAGCGAAAAAGAGATACTCATAAAATGATACCCCAAATTTATACCGTCTATCTAGATGGCTTTGGTGGATCAGGAAAAACTTATCTGTAAAATTGTTTGATTAGTTACATTCAAGCACAGGGTCAAATAGCAATGCCCTTTGCAACAACTGGAATTGCCACGCTTTTGTTAGAAGGTGGCAGAACTGTGCATAGTGGATTTAAACTGCCAGTGCCCATTTTAGAAACATCAGTGTCAGATATTCGACTGAATTCTTTACAAGCAAAAAAAAAAAATGTAAAAAATGTAATTAATTATCATAGACGAGGCAACAATGATGTCATGTCATGCTTGAAATGTATTGATAGATTATTAAAATAAGTGATGGATAATAATTTGCATTTAGTGGAAAGGTGTTGTTAGGAGGAGATTTTAGGCAAACATTACCTGGTGTGCCACATGGAAATAGGACTGACATCACAGAAACATGTATCAAGACAAGTAAACTGTAGAAAATATTTACACACCTGAAATTAGAATGAAATATGAGATCTGGAGGCCACAATTAATTCAATGATTGGCTCATTCAAATTGGAGAAGGAAAACATCCACAAATAAATAATTTAGCGGATGATACTGTTGAAATTCCATCACAAGTGGTTTGCAAGGAATCACTCATATCAGCAATATTTCTAAACACTCTGCATAACGACGATTACTCAGACATTGCAAATAATGTGATATTAACATAAAAAAATATAGATGCCTTGAATCTAAATAACGAAACTTTAAAATTCATCAACGCACCCCAAAATAATTATTACAGTGCAGATTAAGTACTGGCTGACGATAAAGACAGTGAATCTAACTTTAGTATAGAATTTATAAATTCTTTAACACCATCTGGAATGTCACCACATGTTTTGCAATTGAAAAAAGGGGCAAATTTCATGCTATTGAGAAATATGAACCTGAAAAAAGGACTTTGTAATGGGACCAGATTCATTGTGCAGGATTTAAAGGTTATTTCATACATGCAGAAATTATGACTGGTACCCATAAAGATGAACAAGTTTTTATACCAAGAATTGATTTGACTTCAAGTGAGAGTGGTTTGCCTTTTGTCCTTCAAAGGAGACAATTTCCAGTTATCATGGCACTTGCCATGACCATAAATATATCACAAGGACAAACTGTTAAGTCTGTGGGTATTTTTTTTACAGGAACCTGTTTTTGCACATGGACAGATGATATTAAAGTTTCAATTGAAGACAACCCAAATCAGGGTGTTCTATTACACAATTGACGCATTTTTACCAAAAACATTGTGTACTATGAGGTTTTGTAAACATAGAGAATTGTGGTTTGATTTCAAGGAGGAAATTTGATGTCACTTGGGCTCTTTTTAGAGGACCACTATTTCACAAAGGAAACTCTATGTACAATTTTACAAAGCTACAAAAATAACAACAAAAACTGAAAAAAACCCACCAAGAATAAACAGTGGTTATATCCCATAGACAAAATTAAAAGTTAAGGATTGTGACCCATAATGACACAACTTTTAAATATGTATTTTTTATAGATGTATTTTTCATCTTATTTCTTTCATTATTTATCTCACAACTCCTTTTTAACTTCATTATATTTATGTAAGAGTCGCACATTTATATCACTAAAAGACACTTTTTTCTTTATATTCTAATACCTGCCATGTTTCATGTATGTTTTTAAAGGACAGTTTGATATTAATGTTTTCTGACATCTAGTCTTGAGCCTCTACACATTTTCCTACCATAGCAGCATGTTTTGGCTATGGATGTGTGGAGATTTACTGTGGTGTAGACACTATATACTTATAATACTATGGCAAGGTTCATTTATGACCATGTGGAATGAGTGACGAAGGTCCTCAGAGGAGCAAAAGCCTTACATTGTATGGCAAACAGCATTGCCATGGCTTCAAATTGTATTGCCGTAAATTTTGACGGGCAAGTCGCTTGATATGAATATAGAAACTGAGAACAATCCATCTCTCAATTGGTAACCCTTAGTGTTCCTTTCTGGCCTTTCTGGACAGATCTATGTCCTAACCAATTGTCGGCTATGAGCATATAATATGGAGTAAGCAATGCTCAGAAGGATGACAATATTGGTAAGCAGACTCGGAAATGAGGGAGACATCAGTGACTGGCTGTACTTTCTCACTCTCTGCGCGCTCTCTTTCTCTATGCTCTCTCTGTATGCTCTCTCTCTGCGATCTCTCTTTCTGTGTGGTCTCTCTCTACCCTCTCTGTCTACCCTTTCTCTCTGTCTGTTCCCTCTCTCTCTCTGTGCATTCTTACTCTATCTCTACCTCTTCCTTTTCCTATACTAGTGATAAACAGCAATACATTTATATATAAGACTACATTCATTTTAGGAACCTTTATAAAGACAATTTATTTATTCCAATCTTTTTATTAAAGACAAAACTGCACCAATACAATATAAGATAGCAGGTAATTAAGTAATCATACAAAATATATCAGCATCGACTGAGCCATAACAATGACTGCTAATTTCCAAAGTGCGTCAATAAACAGTCAGGTGATGCTGAACTATACAAAAATAAAAATCGAAAAAATCAGTAACGGAGAAAATTGAAAAATTAACTGTGGATGGGAAAGGAGGCAAAGGGAAGAATGGTCTGGCAAACTCACCTGCTGAGACAATCTTGGAGAGGGAAGAACCCATGGCTTTCTGGGTCCCACAGGTCTCAACATCCCCATATCGATCATTAAGTCCACTTCACTAACCAATAGCTATAATAAAATGCTATGAACAGAATCAAGCCAAGGTGCCCAAATTGTAAGTAACTGTGGATATATGTTTTGGAAAATATGAGTCAATTTTTCGTTAATCATAATATAGTTGATTTTTAGAATTACCTCAGTAGGAGTTATAGTAGAGGTTTTCCAATTTTTTACAAAAAATTGCCAAAGCTTGTTGTGGAATACGGATAGACTATCTACATGTAGGCCTAAAAGGCACATCTCAATTGTGGGTAATTGTGGGTAAAAGACCAAAACAGGACTATAACACAATAAGCTTTATTCAATGCATGCCTAATTTAAATAAGTTATATCAATAAAAACAGTGAAGAGTAAATATTTGGGATCCTGCTAGTAATGCTAAGTGGAAATATATATGTAGGGTTGAAAACTCTGAAGATAGAATATAGAGTTAGTTATATGTTACTGATAGCAAAAGTAAAGGAACAGGACTTTTGGATGATATATATGTTGGCACAGAACTCTGCAAAGCCACAGAAACAGCTTTCAGGCTGCTTGGCTTTATTAGTATTAACAAAAAAGAGAAGATGGTAATCAATACATTAGAGATCATTCAAAGGGGGTTGGTAATATGCAGTAATGGGCAAACTATTTTACTTGAAGGGCCTCATAAGTAGCCCCTTTTTTTATTTTTCCCAAAACAAAATGGTAAAATCACTTAAGAAAAGTAATTCATTTCTAATTCAGGTATAGATAATTAGGAGAAGTTGTTTTAGGAGTATACTTGGGTATTATTTGGTAGCTTTAGAGAGATATAATTGACTGTTTAATGTTGAAGAGGCCAGGGGCCGCATAAGAAGTGTCTGTTGGCCAAATATGGTCCTGTGGCTGCCTGTTGCCTACCACTGTGTTAGATAAAGAATTGTTTCTGATTTATTAGTATACCAGGAAATTGCTTGTCAAAAATGACGGGAATACAATTGTAAGGCTGGCAATGCTGTTGCCACACAATGTGAGGCTTTTGCTCCTCTAAGCATCTTCGGTGCTCATTGCGAGCCATGTGTCTCTTTCCAACATCTCCCCCCTGTCCCTTCCCTGTGTGTTTCATCTCTGTGTGAGCTGAATTTTTCGTCCGCCATTTTTTTCTTTGCTCAACCTCACTCCCAGGCTTCCTGGCTCCCCCCCTGTGCTGTGTGTGAGTGTGTAAGTTAATTTGAGGCATATTTGTGTTTTTTAGCAGGTTTTTCTAGTACGGTGGTTCAGCCATTAAACTCGTATTTTTGCCTGCTTCGAGTCCAAAGTCATACAGGCAGGCTTCTCCTGCTAAGTCCAGGGGCCTCGAGATGAGGCCTAATTGCAGCTAAGTCCTTCGTGTCTCGGTATGAGCGATAGCTTAGTCCAGTGTGTCTCAACTGCGAGGCTCGCAATGCCTGCGGCGCTCATTCCAGCCTAAGTCTCGTGGTTAACGGCTCGCCTCACATTTTGAGGCTTGCAAAGCGTGATGACAACTCACAGTACTACACAGCAGAAGTGGCAGGGACATATTTGTTAAAGCAATGCTAAAATGCTTGGGGTATGCATAAAGCTCTTCTGCAAATTATCTATAGAAAATATTTAGGTGTATAGGATGGACAGACGATATGGACTGGTTCGGTTTTCATCTTCAATGCAAATTGTGTCTTCTACAATTCTATAAACATGAGCACAAATCCATAAAATTCTCTGTGAAGTTGTGCTGAGTCTGATATGTTGGTTCCTAAGACTGAAAAACCACTGCTCATAGTGACAAGTACTGACAGGTCTCTAATGCCCTAAAGCCTCCCTTTGTGTTAACGGCAGCTGTTATTTCACCTTCACAATTAGTGCCTTTTGACATCTGCTTTATGTTATCACTTGGCCAAACAGTTCTTGTACTGTCTCCTGGCTGCTGCTGAAGCAGGTGCGCAGAAATTCCTTCTGTTAGTTGTACCATCTTGGATAATGCTGCTGTGTCAGAATGTTCTTACCACTGCAGAATGTATAAGCCATTGACACATATTTATCAATGGCCATCTTAGAAGTGCCAGTTTCTAAGAACATTGTTTATTAGCGGAATAACGTTTCCATATAATTATTTTTAACTTTGTACTTAAAGTATGTCCCACTGTGAGTTTACATGTAAACAAATTGATTAAAAAAACTATATTTATATATTTAGTGTTTAATTAATAATAATTAATAATTAAGATACGGTTGTCCTAAATAATGTGCAAGACATTTGTTTGGAGACTTCTTATGTACAGTCAGGTCCATAAATATTGGGACATGGACGCAATTCTAACATTTTTGGCTCTATACACCACCACAATGGATTTGAAATGAAACAAACAAGATGTGCTTTAACTGTAGACTTTCAGCTTTAATTTGAGGGTATTTACATCCAAATCAGGTGAACGGTGTAGGAATTACAACAGTTTGTATATGTGCCCCCCACTTTTTAAAGGACCAAAAGTAATGGGACAATTGGCTGCTCCATGGCCAGGTGTGTGTTATTCCCTCATTATCCCATTTGCAAGGAGCAGATAAAAGGTCCAGAGTTCATTTCAAGTGTGCTATTTGCATTTGGAATCTGTTACTGTCAACCCTCAATATGAGATCCAAAGAGCTGTCACTATCAGTGAAGCAAGCCATCATTAGGCTGAAAAAACAAAACAAACCCATCAGAGAGATAGCAAAAACATTAGGTGTGACCAAATCAACTGTTTGGAACATCCTTAAAAAGAAAGAATGCACCAAGGAGCTCAGCAACACCAAAAGACCCGGAAGACCACGGAAAACAACTGTGGTGGATGACCGAATAATTCTTTCCCTGGTGAAGAAAACACCCTTCACAACAGTTGGCCAGATCAAGAACACTCTCCAGGAGGAAGGTGCATGTGTGTCAAAGTCAACAATTAAGAGAAGACTTCACCAGAGTGAATACAGAGGGTTCACCACAAGATGTAAACAATTGGTGAGCCTCAAAAACAGGAAGGCCAGATTAGAGTTTGCCAAACAACATCTAAAAAAGCCTTCACAGTTCTGGAACAACATCCTATGGACAGATGAGACCAAGATCAACTTATACCAAAGTGATGGGAAGAGAAGAGTATGGAGAAGGAAAGGAACTGCTCATGATCCAAAGCATACCACCTCATCAGTGAAGCATGGTGGTGGTAGTGCCATGGCGTGGGCATGTATGGCTGCCAATGGAACTGTTTCTCTATTATTTATTGATGATGTGACTGCTGACAAAAGCAGCAGGATGAATTGTGTTTCGGGCAATATTATTTGCTCATATTCAGCCAAATGCTTCAGAACTCTAGGACTTTAGGCCCTTATGTCTTGCAAAGCAATCACGCCCTGGTCATGACGTAGTTGAGGAGTCCGGATTTTCTTCTGAGGAAGAGTTGATTCACAGACAAAGGCGGGTGAGTAACAGTTCCTCTTGCATCCTTAAGTCTAGGGGCAGATCAAGGTCCCGCAATAGGAAGTCTTGTCGGTGCAATTGTGCATGCTCTGGGACCCACTGTGAGCCCAGTCTTCGATGGTCGGGAACTTACAGGCCTTTGGCTTCAACAGTGGAGAAGAGGTACAAACCAAAGGTGACCCCAACTCCGGAGAGAGACGAGTCAGGTGAGCAAAGTGGGTTTCATGGCAATTGGCAGGCAGGCAGAGAGGTTTCCTCATTCCCCTCTCAGTTTCTGGATGGCCTGAAAGGTTTGCTTTCAGCTCACAATATTCCCATTTCCGAAGCTGAGGTAGGTGCTTGGATGAGTGGACTGGCCAAAAAGGCTTGGGTCAGGAGTGAAAACTCTTCTGGGGCAGCTTGCCCATCAGATGGCGGGACCGGGCACCTTCCACATGCAGTTATACAAGACTGCATTTCCCCCGGAGTTGCGGGATTTCAGGGTGTATCCTAAAAGGTGTCTGAGGGGTTCATGAGACCTACTGTGTTCTGTGCTATAGACAAACTGGGGGCGCATTTGTCCCAGGAGACAAAGGAGAAGATATGGCGGAGGGAGTTCATTAAGCTTTTTCCCTTTAACCAATGTCTTGGTTCTCTGACTCAATGGATTGGGGTTTCAGAGGTGACGGCGACGACTGGAGAAAGCTCTTCAGATGTATTATTCGCACTTTTGACCCGTGGCTTATGGCCTTTTTCAATCTTGGCCTGCTTCATGTGTGAGTGGCACCCCGAGCAATGCTCTGGGATTTTTGTTTACTTGAAGGAGATTAAGAATGCTTACCGAATGTACAGGGGCATGGCTTGGTGGAGATATGACAAAAAATTCTGTTAGTATATGGCCAACAGGCCACTCTTGTCATGGAGAGACAAGGCGGTCGCATACTGGCTGAATATCATGACCTCAATGCGGGCCATGCCACCCTTTCGCAGCAGCTTGGAATGAACCCCAGCAGGTAGAACTTGCTATGCCATTTTAAGCATGCATGCTCTAACTACAGGGGTGAGCACACTCTCACCAAGTGTAACAAGCCAAGAGATGGAGCCAAGACTCACATTGGCTGCAATGCTACCATGGCAAGAATGTTACAGTAGGTTGGCAGGGAAGATGGAGGCTGATCAATGGGTTTCGAGAGCACTCTGATGACTTCGGGTAAACAGCCTTCGAACCTTCGATCAGACTTGGAGTTTCCTGGGGTAGCTTTGGATAAGATTCTTCAAGAAGTTTGTTTGGCGAGGGTAGCCGGCCCCTTCCCTCTTCCCCCGATTCGCGACCTTGTTGTCTCCCCTTTGGGCGTTTTGCCTAAGAAGGAGGAAGGTAAGTTTCGGGTGATACAGCATCTGTCTCATCCCAAGGGCAACTTGGTCAACGACGACATTGACAAGGAGTGTTCGTCTGTGTCTTACGCGCCATTTGATCAAGCTACGGATATGGTGAGGAAGGCTGGAACTGGGGTGTTGATGGCAAAGGTGGATATCGAGTTGGAGTTTCGGCTACTGCCAGTCACCGGCTGCTGGGATGCTTCATCGACAATATGTATTACGTGGACCTCTGCCTCCCAATGGGCTGTTCCATTTTGTGTGCATATTTCGAGATGTTCAGCACCTTCCTACAAAGGGTGTTGTGTACAGCATCTGGGTATCTCAGCATCACTCACTACGTGGACGATTTCCTGTTTGTGGGGCCCGCAGCACAAGACACCTGCGGTTTCATCTTGGACATGTTTGGGCGCCTATGCCAAGTTTTCGGGGTTCCACTGGCTCAGAACAAGACCGAGGGCTGGGTGACGGCGTTGACTTTCCTCGGGATTCAGATTGACTCGGTCAAATTGGAGTAGAGCCTGCCATGGGAAAAAGAGAAGGACCTGAGGGAGGGGTTGACGGCCCTTCGGGATGCCAAGAGAGTTTCCTTAAGAAGGTTACGGTCTATCCTTGGTAAGCTGAATTTCGCCTGCGGGATCATTCCCATGGGCAGGAATTTCAATAGGAGGTTGGCGTTGGCAACAGCCGGGATCAAGAGGCCAGAAACACTTCGTAAAGGTGACTGCGGCAATGAGGGAAGATGTGAAGGTTTGGCTGTTGTTCCTCAAGGATTTCAACGGAATGGAGCTGATACATCAACAGAGCTTGTCCAGCAGCCAATTGGCGCTCTGTACGGTTGCATCGGGGTCAAATGGGTTCAGCGCATACTACAGAACAGAAGGGTGCGCCGCCAGGTGGCTTGAGCTCTGGCTAACAGCGGGCCTTACCAAGAACTTGGACTTCTTGGAGAAGTTTCCCATTGTGGTCATTGTCCATTTATGGAGAAAGGACCTGGTGATCCCTAAATTCCTTTCTCGCTTCCAGGAGGATCGGTTCAGGACGCTGGCTCCAGAGGCAAAATGACACAAAGAAAGTATCCCTCAGGAGCTTTGGGAGCTTGGAGCAGACAGATAAGCAGGCTTTTTTGGCAGTCACTGGCTCCCGCAACATGGGCTGCTTATAAAAAGGTATGGAACAGGTGGGGCGATCTGGTGGTTTCTGCCGGTGGGGCCGAGACAGAGGAAAAGGTCATTGAGATACTACTGTGGTTCTTGATTCGTTATCTGGAGAACGGGGATTTGAAGTCATCGGTGGGCTGCCAGGTAATAGCCATGGCCTTCATGTTTAACTTGGCAGGACAGAAAGAACTGACAAAGGAGTTTGTGATTTAGCGAGTGGCACGGGAATGCTTACAGGTGATCACACGCAGGACAAGAGATGGTGCACCTGACTGAAACTGGGTTGTAGCTTTTGACATTGGTATTTAGGGAAGGATGATCATTTGTGCTAGGTAAGTATCATTAATTTATTTTATTTTACAGGTTTTAATTGTTATTAATTTTAATGTCATGTTTTTATTTTATTTGTAATATTTTTTTTATTTTTTGTAATATTTTATTATCTATGGTAATTTTTTTTTATTTTCTTATTTTTGGGTGGTTTCTTATTTTTAGTAATTTATTGAGGGGTTTGTATGTAGTGTAGATTAGTGTTTTGATTTTACTTAGAGTGCCATGTGGTCATTGTGGGTTTAGATTGACCCCTATGGTAGGTCAGGGGTTAATTTAGGTACCCCCACAGTAGGTAGGGGTTAATGTATAGGGACTCCTCTGGTGGGGGTTAACTTGACTCTGACTCTGGGTTAAGAATTTAGGTGCCATGGGGCCCCCCATAGTTATGTAGATGTGTGATAGGGGGAGATTGGGAAATGGGGGATAGGCTTTGAGCAGTGAAGGGTGAGAGCAGACATAAAAACATTTGTATGCCTTTGCCAGGGCTCTGGAGTACTTGCATTATTACTAGGAAAAATTAGGACTATTAGGAGTTGCGAGTGCAAAGTAATTTTGAGTAATTTGGAATTTAATCGGTTTTTGGAGCTCAAGCAACTCATAATATACCTGATGTGGGAAAATCAATGGAAAGGCTTGTAGTAGTGATCAGTGTAGCTCTATTGCAATTGTGCTGCGATGGGTGAATAAAATAGCTAGGGAAAGTTTCATGGCACTTTTGCCATGAGTCTCTATGTTGGGGCTTTATAAATAAAACTTAATAATAAGGGATAATAAAAAGAGTATACAACAAACCTTGCTGTGTAGAATAATTATGTATACTAGTTACTAAATAAAAGGCTGTATTATTTGTTTTACTTTCTAAAAACATTTTGCCCATTATCCCATTTAGGTATTAAAAGAGAGATCTAAGGAACTAGATATTTACAAATGTTCCTTTTCAGTGGACCACTGTAATATGTTTAAGAATAAAGCTCATGTTTCTTTGTTGGGCAGAGACTATTAAAAATAGAGAATTAATTCACTTTGGCTCAAAAACAGTGGTAGTTTTCCACGGAGAAGTCAATATAATCTCCCTTCTTTATAGAAAAACAGTATCTCAATAGCTTCAGCACGTGAGGAAACTCTAGAAAATCTGGTCCATTATTTGTTCAATAAACTGTATTTATATCTTAAATGCTAAAGATCTGGGAATGGCTATAGAAACTTGCATTGCTTTAATCAGCATATCTGAGGTCTCAGCTTGCCTTGCAAGTTTGTTTATGCTAACTTCATTAGTCCAACAAGTCTGACAAGCTTTTATTAGCGTTATTCTGTCTTATTTGTTGTATGCTTCTGACTGACTAACAGAGAATGGAAAAAAAGCCCCATGCTGTGAACATTGCATGCTGTTTACATGACTCGCATGGCCAGATACTCACAGCTGCATTCCTTGAACCGCATGGTAACGTGTGTCATCATTCGTAAGAATAAACTGGATTCTTTTCTAGTGACTCGCAGAACACATAGAGGTCAAGCAGCAAAAGGGCAAAGCCTGCATTGTAACTGTAATAATGGGAACTAAGGAAGACCTTGCAAATCCTATTTCAAAACATTAAAAAGCTGCTCTGTGGAAAGAATGTGTGTGGCTAGGTGCCAATGGAAAGCTTTAGACATTCATGGACTGCAGGAATATAAAATATAGTAATGCAAGGAGAAGGAATGGATACTATTAAACCAGCACACTTAGGTGTAATCCACAGCAGGAGTGCCCTGTCCATTTGGTCCATTTGGTCAAGGGACAATGTTCTACCAACCCTAAATAATAACAATAATTATACATATTTTAAAATATATTTTCCATCTGATTTGTATTTTGTGGTGACCCCTCTTCTTAAGATTATAGAATTGTGGAAATGTGACTACTTAAAAATGTTTACTTTTATTAACATGCTTGTTCAAAATCATGTGTGAGTTTTCTATCAGCTGTTTTCTTATAATAGATAGTGTCTCTACTGTTAGGTTTGCTCTGTGCTTTCTAGGAACAATCTCTTACTTGTCTGAAGACATCTTGCAAAGTAAGGAATACAATCTGAGTGGATACATGCTTCTATAAGAAACAGCAAAGTTTAGGCCAAATATTCCACTTATTTCCTACTCGTAATGTTCACAAATTGTTGATGGGGACATGATTGATAAGAGAGAGAGAGAGAGAGAGAGAGAGAGAGAGAGACGCAAACAAATGCAGAGGTTCCCAACCTAAGGAGGCTGTCTCTATCCAACTATGAGATTGTGATCATTAAAAACATGGACACTTCATGATATTTCTTGATTATTTTTCCTTTATTTAGTATACCCTATGTACTGTCTTTATTCGCTCCTGTTATTATTTGACTGTATGTATACTTGCACTTGTTGTGTAACATAGGCTTAGCATCGTAATAAAAGAGTGTTTTTGTTCTATTTGAATGAACTAAAATATATTCAGCTGAAATATACAAAACAAGGGCCTAGGGATGCATACATCTGATCTTTACAAGTCTGTGAAGTACATAGAATCATCGCAGCTTGGTATATTTGGCAAAAGAAATGATTTCCTTCATCAGGCTTTGTAGTTGTGTCAACATGAATTCTGTCTTATGTGTAGTGCTTTCCTTCATCTGCTGCTTCTTTACTTTAGATGCTTCTAATATAAAAAGCAAATGAATGAAAGTACTAAAAACATATATAGAAGTGAACTTGCAGCAGTGAATCTTACGAATGTAAGTTTTTGAAAATTAAGTATTTTGATGTTTACATGTATTAATTTCCTGTATTATTTCCTATGCATGGAGAACACAACGTGTATGTATATACTTTTCAATAGTCTGTGATATAATCAAGGTATTTAAAGGCATAACTAAGTGAGTGAGTGAGGAGTGAGTGAGGAATGAGTGAGGGAGAAATGTAGGAGGAGTGAGTGAGAGGTAGGTGAATGGTGAGTGAGAGGTAGGTGAATGGTGAGTGAAAGGTAGGTGAGTGAGTGTGAGAGGTGAGTGAGCAGAGACTATTTTATTCTTTGCAGCATTTAGTAATAAGTACAGTAACATCCCAAGTGAGACAGTCTGTCACAAAAGAGTCTTTATCTGAAACAGTAGGAAGATAAAGCAAAGAAAGTACTGGCAGAGATTTGCCCCTACAACCTCAGGTCTTGCACTGAGCATGCCAGAAGCCACTGAAGTGAATATTGATACAATGTATTAGCCTGCTTCTGATTGGGCACAACTAAATATGCATTTTATGCTCATTTACCTAGGATTTTCTAGGGGCGTACACCATCAAATGCAATTGCCAAAAAACATAGGACATTTTGCTAACTTAAAAGTAAGAAAATCAATGTGTATTTTTGGATTTTTTCATGCAATTTTTTTTCTTCATACTTTCATACATTCTTCATAATTTTCCTTTATCAGATGCACTCACAATCCAAGAAACTTAGATATGCCTTTAATATGATTTTGCTTATATTGGATGTGCTGATAATATAAGCAAAGTCATATTAAATACCTTGTTTATATAAAATCAAGGTAGTTAATACGACTTTGCTTATATATAAGTTAATATTTGGGGAGTAATCCAGTTTGAGTCCTGTGTGAAAGTGTGATAGATAGACGACCACTGTACTTTATGAAAATACTCACATGGTTGTAAATTATGTAATAAAGTAACATCATTGGCAGCTATATATGCCATTAAAATAAAAACAGTTTTAGAGAAAATCTTATTGTTATAAATGTTATATAATTAGAGCTTAAAGTATTCAATACCTTCTCCCTTACACTGCAGCTTGGCAGAATAACTGCAATCTGTGCTCGTGCAGAAATGTGTATATCCCTTAGCCAATCAGGGTTAAATCCAGGGACCAGTAGAGACGTCACAACATATTTTTGCCTAATTTCCAAAACTAACTTTACAACACTTATTGCACCTAATAATACTTTTAGTCAGTTTTTAAACATATATATGTTTTTTTATCATACAAAATGCTTTTAAAACTGTGACACTCTACGCAAGGATGGTAGACAAAAGTTTATAATTATCACTGCTTAGACAGATCCAGGTATTTGGTTTGGTGAGATTCTTGGGTTTCTGTATCGGGGTCCTGACTGTACACGGCACATGAATTCTGCAACCTAGAAAAGAAAAACAAGTCACAACAGGTCTAATATACACACTGTATAATAACACCAGTTAGAAAGATGGCTCCTTTTACATTTTAGAGCAAAGCTTTCCGTGGCACCACGTGTGGCAGACATATTGGCACCATAGATATTTGACTGCAGCTACAGCAATCACACGGCTTCACATCACTCTGTTATAAAGAGCCCTTTGTATATTTTGATTACTACACTGACTTATTACAGTTTACAATGCTACATGGTAGAATGACTGCTGATGCAGCTGGAAGCCTTGTGATGTTTCATAATGGAAAGTCATTATGGTTATGAAAGCGAAGTAAAGACAAAAAGTCAAAACTTATCCTCTATAGTGACCTTGAAAAATGATATCTTAAGAAAATAATTATTTTCAGTAGTACTCAAAAATGTACAATATTAAAATTGAGCGGCTAGTTGCACTTAGAGATCAAATGTAAGCTTCTGGTGTGTAACATGGAATGAAAAGGCATGGTTTCTGGTCCTGCAGTTAAATCCATGTTTCCATCACATATATAGTTGTGAGCGTACGGGTCGTTGCTCACGCTTGCGGGCTCGCGTAGCGAGCCCACGGCCCTCGCGCAGCGAGCCGCGGCCCTCGCGTAGCGAGGTCACTGGGCAAGGGCCTCAGTTGCTGGCATGGAGCGCTGAAGGCGCTCCATGCCAGCAACTGAGGCCCCTCGCGAAGCGAGGGCCTCAGTTGCTGGCGAGGTCTCTGGGCAAGGGCCTCAGTTGCTGGCATGGAGCGCCGAAGGTGCTCCATGCCAGCAACTGAGGCCCCTCGCGAAGCGAGGGCCTCAGTTGCTGGCGAGGTCACTGGGCAAGGGCCTCAAACCCTCGCAAACTTCACGTCGCTACTCAAAAAACACGACACACAAATTACGACACTCGCTAAATTTTACAAGGAACGCAAACAACCTACGAAACACGTTACCACACATTACGACCTCGCAAACATCGGACGCAACACACCGACATACAAACATTTAAAACACAATAAATACACACAACACACACATAAAAAGCTTACCTACAGCAAGAGGAACCATCCAGCACCTCAAAAAAACAAGTTACACCTTCATTTAAATAAAAATAAAACACTTTAGACACTAATAAAATCGCTAAGCGAGAGAAAAAATGGCCGACGGACAAAACGAAAACGAGGCTACAGCACTCTCCAGACGTAAAACACCACACCACACTCGCAAAACACCACATGAAACTCGAAAACCACTACAAACCAACAACGGACAATACGCAAAGACGCACAAAACACATAAACCGCCATTTAACGTAAATGCGGAAGTACGACACTACGCGCACGGTTTCGACTCGCGCACGCACAGTATTACACTGCACACATTCACCACGCTTAGAGAGCAGCTCCACACCACTAATGCTGCAGCAATGTCAAAACACATTCACATCTCTTCAACACAATGCTTCCAAATAGGTAAAGTATATTCATTTATTAATGTATTATAGCTACACAACAAACAACATTAGCTACCTTACAATTTCATTGCCGTCATTTTTTGACGGGCAATTCGCTAGTATACAATAAAACAGGGGTTGGAAAAATGATACAAAAAAAAATGATACAAAACTTTACAGCTAGACAGAGTACTGAGGAGCAAGACAAACTTTTCTTAGGAACCAGGAGTCGAATGTTTGGAGCTGTGGCTCCTGGGTTTTGCCAAACTTTACAGTAAGGTGTAATGATCGCTAATGCACAAACATAATATAAATAGCATTGTTATCATGGTGAATCTATATGTTACATGAACATGGATTCAGTATGTGACAATGTTCAACAAAGATTGGAATTTTGCATTATGAATCAGAATTTGACCTTCACCCAAAGTTTTTGAGTGGCAGATATGATCATCTTTCATAATAGTATGTAAAGCACTAATACTAAATCAGCACTATTTGAAAGTAGGTAGTTTGCTGAGAGGAGGTTATAGATGACAGTATAAAGTCACATGTTTGCCTGTTCCTGCCTCTCAGCCTAACCCAGAGATTATGAGCCATGCAGCAAGATGGGCATACAACTTTAGACATGCACTGGGTCTAATTTTAAGCTTAAGCTTCTAGCAGTCAGATTTAATTGTGGTAGCATTACACATGTTTCTCATTTTTCTTTACAGTCTTTTGTGTTTTAAAACACAAATTGTGGGACCTAAAATCTGAGCAATCTGATTGGCCCAAATAGTTCAAAAATCACAATGAGCAGGTTGACAACTGTAAACCTATTCAGATTGGCTGAAATATTATTGACATGTATTTCAGCCAATCAGAACACTCAAAAACCCTATTTAAGCTGCAGAAAGCGTGGCAATGGTCATTTGAGGAGGGGGAGCTCCAGAGCACTCACAAAGGCATAAAAATGCCTCTGCGACTGCTTTTCCCCCCCAACTGACTACTTATCTCCAAATTCCCCCTCAAAAGCTATCCCACTACCCCGATCAACCCCATGTACAGCGAGATGCCCATGGCACCTAAAATGTTAAAGGACCCCTGTAGCACCTATGTTGCCCCCCACTACGAGGCTCTCAATAGGACCCCTGTGACACCTAAAATTAACTCTAATGCTGCATCTAAACAGATTACGCTTGCCATGGGGGTCCAACATGGACCCCCACTGCATCTAAACAGTTAACTAAAACAGTTTAGTTACTTTTTTTTATAGAGCAGCAGTTTTTTTTAGAGGGCCCTTCCCTTGCCCAGAAGAGAGGATTGTGGTCTTCAATCAAGAATGAAGCCGGCAAGAACCTCTTCAATTAACACTCCGGGCTGTCAATGATCATCGATGGATGATCATTTGGTCTAGGTAACCATGTTTATTTTATTTTATTTTACAGATTTCAATTTTAGATGTTATTATACTTTTTATTTTAATTGTATTTTTTATTTTAATAGTAATATTTTTTATTTTGTGTAATATTTCTATATTTTGGTAAATGTTATTATATTTATTTTTTTTATTTTGTTTTTTTGTAATTTAGTTGTTTTTATTTTGTAGTTTATTGGGGGTTAATTTTAATAGTATAATGTAGTGCTTTACTCAGAGTGCAAAGGTGGTCCTTGTGGAAAGGAGTGAAATAGGTTGTATATTGTCACCTTATTTATTCAACTTAGAATTGAACTTGGTAGAATTGCCTGGTATTTCAGAGCTGGGTTACTCTAGTGAGTGGGACCAGACTGATATACTACAGAATATTTCTCCCTGTGAAGGGTACAAGTGAACTAAAATAGGTTGCTCTCAGAGTGGGTTATCATGTCCACAGAACTAACCTATTAAGGGTAGTTAATTCTCTGATTGAGCACCTCTAGTTTGTTTTTTTGTTTATGCAAATGACCCTTAGGGATTACTCTCCCTAAGGATGATGGGGCACTCCAGACGTGGACCCCTTGCTTACTGTGCCTTAGGGAGTCATCAGCTATACCTCACTGACGAGGTCCAAAGAAGGCCGAAATGTACGTCTGGGGTTTGCTGTTTCTCTTGGTAAGGGTAGAATATTTTGGGGCTGGACCAGTGTGGTGAGTTGGACAAGACTGATATACTACAGGATATTTCTCCCTATGAAGGGAACAACCACATATACACAGATGATCCTACTCTCACGGTTGAAAGTCAGGAGGAACTAAAGGGCCCATTGATGAGGATGAAAGAAGAGGGTGCAAAAGCCTGTTGCTCAACGTTAAAATGATAAAGATCATTACAAACAGCAATCTCAGTTCCTGGCAAATAGATGGAAAACATGTGGATGTAGTGACAGATTTTATTCTCTGCAGTTGCTGACTAAAAGACGTTTGCTTCTGGGAAGGAAATCTGTGAGCCAAACTGAGTGCCCAACTGTGAGAGCTTGTGTCGAGTAAAGACAGGAACTACTAGTATTTCACACAATCATCAACTTTATTAGAGTAATACTTAGCATTGCTTTAGATGCTTACTAGGTTATCCGAATGCAAGCAGCGGAGCAGCATCTCCACATCAGCTGCAAAGCTTTGATATCAGCAGGAGATGGAGAAGGTGGTCACAGCAGCTACAGACTGGACAGTGCCACGTTGAGCCAAGTACAGCTCTTACCCAGCTAACTGTTATACATTTGTTACAAAAAAAATCCTGTGTGAGACAAAGCATAACATCATAAGAAGTTATACTTGATATCAAGGAGAAGTTTACAGCAAGACAAGTTCACACAACTGCCTTTTAAAGAATCTTTGATGTATTTAGTATTTTAGAAGCTCTTTTATACACAGATGTGTAGTGTATAGCTACCACGAATCATTAAACTCCTGCAACTGTGGTTTAAACATTTCTAAGGTGTCCTTGCAAAAGCAAGTATCTGTTGTGTATAATAGCTTCTTGTTTACTTCCGTAACCCTTTGTGAATAATGTTTCTATGATTTCCCTCATTTTTATTATTATGCCATTGATATTCCCTCATACGTATTATTATAACATTCTTGATAGCAGTTATATATTGTGCCTATGCTAGCATTTGCTCTATAGTATATTAGCATGTACTAGACTTTTTATACAAGCTAATTCGAAGAATGCAGTTATGCCTCACCCTGATCAGAAATGGATTTAACTCCTTCTTTACATACATACGGATGTGAGAGTTGGACCATAAAGAAGACTGAACACTATATAATTGATGTCTTTGAATTTTGATACAGGAGAAAATTGCTTAGAGTCCATTGTACTACAAGACGATCCAATCAATCAATACTACAGAATTTCAAGTCAAACTGTACACTGGAAGATTTAAGCATGCGACTAAAGCTCAAAGATTTTGGCCATATAATGAGAAGGCAGGATTCCCTAGAGAAGACTCTGATGCTGGGAAAGATTGAAGGCACATGAAGAGGAGAATGGTAGGTGGAGATGGATAAATGGGGCCATTAAAGCAATGAACATGAGCTTGTGGGCACTGGGGCTTGTGGGCAGTGGCTCACAGTGTTCCATCGGGTCACAGACGGTCAAACACTAAACAATAACCACAACAAAAAGAAAAATAATTTTAGCATGAATATGTGGATCACTTAAAAATCTTGGAAAAAACTGGAAAGCACAAAAAATATTATAAAGTTCACTAAATTTTTTCCATGTGACAGGAAAAGGTTTTTTTTGTCTAATGTAATTTTTGAGAATATTAGCTCACACCCAAGTCCGGTTTACAGTTGATACAATTCACGCTGAATTACAGCAGAGTCCACAAAATAATCTTGCAATTTTGATTCTCACAGTCCAAACAACTGTGTTGCAGTGTATCTAACATTACTAGTGCTCCATCCTAGTGATAGGTAGTCCCTGCCTACTCCTCCCTGCCTATTACCAGAGTAGAAACAACTCAGAGTCTTTATGAAAACGGAAAAGAAAGAAAAATTATTATTGTAATACTGTTATGAGATAGTTTGTTAAAATTATATTTACAGATTCTAAAAGAGTCTGTTAAAAAGCATACGTTCCTCTCCCTAGTAATCTACTCTCCATGCTAGTTTTTAAATAGAATAAATACATTGTTGATGCCTTTGTTGGTAGCTGAAGCATGCACGATATCTTGATAAAAGATGCATGTGCAAAAGGGGAGTTTATATTTCTACAGGAACAGAGCTTGCAATTACCCTTGCAAGCTGCCTGCTTTTAAACATTTTCGGGGGGGTTATTTTCTCCCACAGGCTCCAAGCCTGTAGGAAGTATTGAAAATAGAAAAGATGGAACATTATATAGAGAGAGTCTTCAAAAATTACAATTTGCTCTAAAATGTTTTTCTTTATACTTATATATTATAAAACTGCTAATGTTAAAATAGTGTTTCATCACATATACAGTTGTGAGCATGCAAGCCTGCTCGAGCCGTTGCTCACGCTTGCGGGCTCGTGTAGCGAGCCCGCGGCCCTCACGAAGCGAGGGCCTCAGTTGCTGGCATGGAGTGCCGAAGGCGCTCCATGCCAGCAACTGCGGCCCTCGCTTCCACATATAAACTATTCTAGTCCTTCTTCCCCCTCCCTTTAACCCCTCGGCGCCTCCCAGTGAAGCCGCAGTGTGGGAGCCGTAGTGCAGGGGAGGGAAGTGGGAGGATTTGGGGGGTGGTGTGTGGTGCGGGGGGTTCTCGGGGTGGCTGCACTGAGGGGCACACACCGAGCTGTGGGATGGGAGCCTGCTCTCTGTACACCTAGAAGTGATCAGGAGCCGACCCGGAAGGTTTGGAGCCCGAGCGGCGGGGAGGAGAGAGCGGGAGTCAGAGCGGGACAGCAGGTCAGTGTGAGGGGGTATCAGTCAGGGGGGGGCATCATACAGAGCCCCCCACCACACACAACCCCCCACCTCACAGGCCCCGGCTCCCTCCACACAACATGGCGCCTCTTTACTTATTTCACTGCCATTTTTGTTTTTCTTTTGTCTGCTTTTGGTGTGAGAGGCGCTGGCCGGCTCGGTGCGGGGGACTGCAGGCCGTGCTGGGGCGGCTCTATGCGGGAGGCCAGGGTCCGGCTCAGGGCCTCTATGTCCCCCATTTTATGCGGGTGTTAGTGTGACCCGCAGGCAGCATCAACTCACAATTCTATAAAACACACGATTCTGCCCCAAATGTCACTAATATATATAACTAGCGACTTGCCCGTCAAAAAATGACGGCAATGTTATGTATATGTTTGTCAAGTTGTTTAGTTATTAACATATATTTTTTACACTTGTAAGTATTTTAATATGAACGTGTATTTTTGTAAAATGTTGATGTAATGGTTTTTTAAAATGTAATTAGTATCTGAAGAATTGTTAACTTGAATATACATTGAATGAATAGGAAAGCCAAAAGTAAAAAGCCTTTTTTAAACGTTGCAAATTTTAACATGAATTTTAAAATATATGTAAGCAATAACCATCAAAGTATATATTTTTAAACTTGAACTTTATTTTTTATGTAAGTTTCGAAGTTGACAAAACATTGGTATAATTTTGAACATTATAAACAGGAACATAGTGAATACATTTTGTAAAGTAATTTTTTATTAAAAGTATTAACATTTGAATGTAAAAACAATTGACATTTAAATTAATCAGTATTAAAATTCAATTTCTATCACAATAATTGTTAACTTGAATATACATTGAATGTAGAGGAAGGCATACAGTCAAACTCTTCTTAAAACGTACGTAATTAAACTAATTTATTACTGAGCACATAAATTGGCGATAAACATTAATGTAGGTAGTAATCTTAAGATAACAGACAATATTTACATTGTGACTTAAAAGGTGCTTGACCTCTTAACATCCACTTTGTAATATGTTGAATGAAATAACTTGAAAATATATTTTTTAAACTTGTAACATTAGAAACATTAACATAGTGACTTAACATTTTAACATAATTTTTACTAACAATGCAAGGCAAGTATTTTGTGAGGCGAATCATTCATAAACATGACTTCCATTAATTATGACTGAATTAAACAACCAATTGTTATGTATTTTGCAATGCTTTAAAAAAATCTTGGCACCTTTAATTAGTATCCTTCAAAGTTATAGTACTTCATAGTAGACAATGTTTTTAGTAAAAATACGTCCATCTTCTAATAAATCACCTTGACTTTCATTGTTTTCAATGTAAACTTTAATTGCCTGTGGATTTTTGCACCTTGACAACGCAACGTACAATTGACCATGTGCAAAAACTGGTTCTTCCAAGAAAATACCCACAGATTTGAAAGTTTGACCTTGTGATTTATTAATGGTCATGGCAAATGCCATAATAATGGGAAATTGTCTTCTTTGAAGTATAAAAGGGAGACTACTTTCACTTGGTGCTAAATCTATTCTTGGTATGAAAACTCTCTCTCCTCTATGGGTCCCAGTTAAAATTTCAGCATCTATAAAATGGTCCTTTAATTGTTGAACAATTAATCTTGTGCCATTGCATAGGCCTTTTTTGGGATTCATATTTCGCAGTAACATGATAATTGCACCTTTCTTTAGCTGCAAAATATGTGGTGGCATTCCAGAAGGAGTTAAAGAGTTTATGAATTCAGTGGAAAAGTTAGCCTGACTTTCATTGTCATCAGCAAGTACAGAATCAGCACTGTGATAATTTCTTTGTGGTGCATAAATTTTTTTTAAGATTTTATTATTGAGGATTAATGCATCTTTATTTTTACACGTCAGTATGACTTGGTTGGCAAGCTCGGAATATTCTTCGTTATTTATGCTCCCTTCAAATATAGCCGATATAATATCTTGTTGACAAATCATATGAGGTGGGATCTCTACAGTGTCGTCAGGTAAATTTAGTATTTTTTCTGTTCTGCCTTCTCCAATTTTAATAAGCCAATCATTGAAATCAGTTTGGCCTTCTGATCTCATATTTTGTTGCAGTTGAAGATGGGTAAAATGTTTCCATACTGTACTTGACTTTATACATGTTTCGATAATGTCAGTTCGATTTCCATGTACAACAACAGGTAATGTTTGTCTAAAATCGCCACCCAACAACATTACCTTTCCACCAAATGGAAAAATATTATCCATGACTTCACGAAGCAAACGGTCAATACATTGGAGGGCATAGCATGACATCATTGTGGCCTCATCTATTATAATTAATTTACATTTCTTCAATTTCTTTGCTTGTAAGGATGTCATGCGAATATCTGACACAGAATTTTCTAAAATAGGCACTGGCAGTTTAAATCCACTATGAACAGTTCTTCCACCTTCTAATAAAAGTGCAGCAATTCCAGTAGTGGCAAACGCCATTGCTATTTTTCCTTGTGCTCGTACTGAACTCATTAATAAATTGTACAAATATGTTTTTCCTGATCCGCCAGGTCCATCAAGATAGAAATAACGCTCTGTCACCATGTCATCATCTATAGCATTTTTAATGGCATGAAATGCTTGCAATTGTAGTGTATTTAAAGTTGCAAGTCTTTCTTCTGTTCTTTCTGCTTGTAGTTGAATGTCATAGTCTTCAAAGTTAATGTCATCTATAAGACCTGGATCAGGCAAATTAAAACTTGCACAACTTAATCCATGAGTTAAAAAGACTTCTTGGATTTCCATTAACGCTTTTAAGTGTGCAATGGGTTCATTGTATCGTCGCATAAAGTCTTCAGCCATATTACTTTTAAAAGTCTCCCACAAAGCTAATGCATTTGGAGCATTTGAGAAGATACAAATAAAAGCAAATTGTTCTCTCATCTGTCGTGGCATTTGACATTGTGCTGCTTCTTCTAAGCATCTTTCCCACTCTGTATCATCAGCGAGTAAGTTTCTATGTCTTGCAGCTAAATGGAAGGATTCATATACAATGTCATTAACAGTTCTTAAGTGTTCAAAACTTTGTGCTCCAGGAACATTTAAAAGTAATATCCGTAAGCAAAAACGTTCAACATCTCTTGGACTGACTGTGTAAATTCTTGGAATAATTTTATTGCCTCTGGTTTTTCTTGGTCTCCATAATCCATTCACAAAAACATAGTGATATGGAATTTCAATATATAAGTATTGTGTTGCTTCAGCATCAGTGGAATTTAATGCAAACCATGCAGTTAGTGTAGTGTGACGATCTTCACTTTGGGCCAATGCATTCATTTCATTTCCAGCATGGAAATAGACTAAATGTCGTTGTGGCAAATGTACTGCTAACCTATATACTGCATGTGATCTATCATGCATTTCAAATTTTAAAAGCCGCCACATAGCTTCTGGCGCACTGACATAGCGAGCATCTACATGAGATGCAAGTTCATCATGTACTAACTCACTACTTTCAGGGTTGTCTGCACTTTTGACGACTACAGTAGCTGCATCGTAACCTTTGTAAATATATTTGTAGACATATTTAATGGATTTGATAGAAGTGCAGGCTTCTACGTTGATGTGGGCGTTGTACTTCATGAGTAAATGTGGATTGTAGGGTACTACATATGTATTGTCCACTTTATTCCCACGAATAATGGCATTATCTCCTTCTCTTCTTTTATAAAGTGGATATCCATCACAATTGGCATAGCTTTTGTCTCTATAATCTTTGGGAAATTCTTTGGAACATTTATTATTTTCCATACATGGTGATTGTGGATTAAGGTCACCACAGGGTCCATGAATCATGCGATGAGTAACAATCTCATATAGTCTACCATATAGTTCTGGATCTGGTAGTTCAGCAACAATGACTGCATCCACTTTGTCTGAAGTATCTAATTTATCTTTTTCTTGAAGTATTATTAGAAGATGTGCATGTGGAAGGCCTCTTTTTTGAAATTCAATGGTATATACATAAGCAAGACATTTGCCAAATAACTGATTTATAGTGAAGTCACGTATTAATTCATTTAATTTAATCTTAAAAACTCTGGCTACTAAATCTGGTCGATCTGAAGCAGTTTGTCCAAGAAGTAGATTTAGTGTAATTTCTGGCCATTGTGGATTACATGTAAATGTCACAAATAAATCGGGTTTGCCAAATTTTGTCACAATAGCCATAGCATCATTGTATCTTTCTCTCATATTCCGAGGAGATCCTTGAAAGGAAGATGGTAAAATGATGGCTTTGCCAGCTGTCATGTCTCTGCTTGTAGCCACGTCAGCAACATAGTCCATGAGTCCAGAATATTGTTCTACACGGAGTTTATCTTGTTGATATTTGATAAAGTTTAAATTATTTGCCTCAACTTGCAAATATGAATCAATAATCCATTGTTGTGTTAGTTTCCCACCACATAAAATTGGATTAAATACATTGCGAATGGCAATTTGAGCTACTTTAAATTCAAGCATAGAAACATTATTTCGGATTCTGGCTTTAGCATTTGGGTAACTGGGAAGAGTTAATTTTGGTTGCCAACCTGCTTCTCCGTGTGGGAAAAAGATGGGATATGTCATTGGATCTAAATTTGGACTTAAGATACTCATATTAATAAACGGTTGGTCCTCATTTCTAGGATATATTCGTATGTCTCTTTGAAATGGTGGTTCTCCTTCATCATTGTGAAACACCATTGCAACCTCATTTGTTGTTGGCAAGTTATAACGACGTTTATCAGTATGTCTGTCTCTTTTAAGCACCATATTAACCTTCGGCATTGGTAATTGATGTGTTTGTGAATGAAGTAGTTGTTCATTTTCTACTTCTGCCAATTTTTTATAAGCTTTACTGTAGGGATTGTTGTCCATAATGTTATTTAGCTCTATGAAAACAGTGGGTAAGCATTTTTTATTTTCTTCCATCTGCATACGTTGGTCAACAGCTTCCATTGTATCTAGGACATATAGTTGAGCGAATTTTCTTTTATTTCCTTCCTCTGGATGTAAATGGGAAGTGCGATGATAAATTTGTCCTTGGACTTTAAAACAGTAAGGACCATGTCCTGGTACATTAGCAGCTAATGTTGCCCCCATGGATGCAAAGGATATGGCACTATTGTAGGATCTTATGTTTGTCTTAAAATTTTTGTAGTTTGGAAAAGTAGGTTCAGTCATAATATTTTGTAAATAAATTGGAAATTCTTTCCTTTCTGGAAGTTTGAACTTGCCTTTTTGACAACAACTAATAAATTGTCCATCTCTGGGTCTCTCCTGTTTAAAATAATAAGCCTCACAAAACTGACATTGAGTAGTCATGTCCCCACAACTATGAACCTCTACTGCTAAAGACTTGAGTAGAGGACAATTTGCAAAGCATATAGGATTTTGCCTTTCATATTCATCAGGTGAAATGTCATATAATGTTTCAACAACAGGTTCTAAATGTTTTGTTTTTTTCGTTGCTTTTCTTGGTATATGTTGTATTGTTTGAGGTAAAATGTCATCTAATGTTTCATGAAACGGTTCTAAATGCTTTGTTTTCTTTGTTGCTTTTTTTGGTATCTCTTGTCTTTTTTCTGGCAAAATGTCATCTGATGTTTGAGCAACAGGTTGTAAATGCTTTATTTTCTTTGTAGTTTTTTTTGACATATCTTTAATTTCTGCAAGTGACAGTCTTTTGCTTGCAATTCTTTTGCGTTCTTTTTCTCGTCGA
Source organism: Discoglossus pictus (assembly GCA_027410445.1). Lineage (NCBI taxonomy): Eukaryota > Metazoa > Chordata > Amphibia > Anura > Alytidae > Discoglossus > Discoglossus pictus. The sequence goes on along the minus strand of CM050166.1, from coordinate 184,563,337 downwards.
ATTTCCTTCTTCTCCGGTGTCTGCTGGCTGTCTGCTCTCTGTCGTCGTTCTCTAGCTTGGCGTCTTTTCTTTTCTTGTTTAGTCTCATTATCAGCCATGTTAATCTGTAAAAATAAAATAATGTACCATTAGTTTATTTTGAGATGTTAAGTTGTTTTTCATGACATATAGTTATCAATAGTGTGTTAACATTTTATAGTTAATCAATTTCAATGCGTTCAATTGAATAAAAGTCTAAATAAGGGCATGAGATAATTATTTAAAGACATTTTTATTTATTAAACATGTATCCAAAAGCAAGTGTTTCAGTAACTAAAAAGGTATTTTAAAAAAGATGTTATGTCCTTATTTACAGCACTATTCAATTTGTCAAATGGCAATTAAATTAGGGTTTAGGACTGGAATGTTACAATGACAAATTATATAGATTCTGTGTTTTTAGACTTTTTTGGACTATGGCAATTTATTTTTTAAGTTTACATTGAAGTTTGTATTTATTGTTAAAGATTATTGGCCCTAAAAGACAAATAAGAGATAGATGATAGATATTACTTTTTATACTGTACCTTGGTTGAAGTTTGATTTCAAGCAAAATTCTTTGTTGGTCCTGTGTTGAAAGCCTTCGTCCGATGGTCTGGTCCTGTGTTGAAAGTCCTCGTCCGATGGTGTAGTCCTCTGTTGAAAGTCCTCGTCCTCTGGTGTGGTCCTCAGTTCCAACTCCTGTTCCGATGTTCTTGACGCAGTATCTGTTATAAAATAAAAATGAAAATGTTATGTTATTTGAATGTCTTTGTATGAATGAAAAAATGGCATTATTTCTGTGTTTTTCTACAATCCTTTTTGGTGCGCCACAATTTTGGTATGCTTCTGTAGGCTATTTTCTAAGGCTTATAGGTGGTTAAACATTAAAGAAGAATATTAATTAATTTTTCTCTTTTTTTACTTGTTATACTGTACCTTGGTTGAAGTTTGATTTGAAGCAGAATCTTTGTTGGTCCTGTGTTGAAAGCCTTCGTCTGATGGTCTGGTCCTGTGTTGAAAGTCCTCGTCCAATCGTCTGGTCCTCTGTTGAAAGTCCTCGTCCGATGGTGTAGTCCTCTGTTGAAAGTCCTCGTCCAATGGTCTGGTCCTCTGTTGAAAGTCCTCGTCCGCTGGTGTGGTCCTCAGTTGAAACTCCTGGTCCGATGTTCTTGACGCAGTATCTGATATAAAATAAAAATGAAAATGTAATATTATTTTAATGTATTTGTATGAAGTAAAAAATGACATTATTTCTTTGTTTTTCTACAATCCCGTTTGGTGTCCACCACTTTTGGTATGCTTATTTAGGCCTTTTTCTAAGGCTTATAGATTGTTAAACATAAAATAAGTATCTAAATGTACTTTGGTATGTGTTTGTGTGAGTTTTCATACAATCCTGTTTGGTGCGCACCACTGTTGGTATGCTTATTTAGGCTTCTTTCTAAGGCTTATAGGTTGTTAAACATAAAATAAGAATGTAAAAGTAGTTTGCTATGTGTTTGTGTGAGTTTTCATACAATCCTGTTTGGTGCGCACCACTGTTGGTATGCTTATTTAGGCTTCTTTGTAAGGCTTATAGGTTGTTAAACATTAAATAAGAATCTAAATGTAGTTTGCTATGTGTTTGTGTGAGTTTTCATACAATCCTGTTTGGTGCGCACCACTGTTGGTATGCTTATTTAGGCTTCTTTGTAAGGCTTATAGGTTGTTAAACATTAAATAAGAATATAAATGTAGTTTGCTATGTGTTTGTGTGAGTTTTCATACAATCCTGTTTGGTGCGCACCACTGTTGGTATGCTTATTTAGGCTTCTTTCTAAGGCTTATAGGTTGTTAAACATAAAATAAGAATGTAAATGTAGTTTGCTATGTGTTTGTGTGAGTTTTCATACAATCCTGTTTGGTGCGCACCACTGTTGGTATACTTATTTAGGCTTCTTTCTAAGGCTTATAGGTTGTTAAACATTAAATACGAATCTAAATGTAGTTTGCTATGTGTTTGTGTGAGTTTTCATACAATCCTGTTTGATGCGCACCACTGTTGGTATGCTTATTAATGTAGTTTTGTAATGCTAATAGGTTGTTAAACATAAAATAAGAATGTAAATGTAGTTTGTTATGTGTTTGTGTGAGTTTTCATACAATCCTGTTTGGTGCGCACCACTGTTGGTATACTTATTTAGGCTTCTTTCTAAGGCTTATAGGTTGTTAAACATAAAATAAGAATGTAAATGTAGTTTGCTATGTGTTTGTGTGAGTTTTCATACAATCCTGTTTGGTGCGCACCACTGTTGGTATACTTATTTAGGCTTCTTTCTAAGGCTTATAGGTTGTTAAACATTAAATAACAATCTAAATGTAGTTTGCTATGTGTTTGTGTGAGTTTTCATACAATCCTGTTTGGTGCGCACCACTGTTGGTATGCTTATTTAGGCTTCTTTCTAAGGCTTATAGCTTGTTAAACATAAAATAAGAATGTAAATGTAGTTTGCTATGTGTTTGTGTGAGTTTTCATACAATCCTGTTTGGTGCGCACCACTGTTGGTATACTTATTTAGGCTTCTTTCTAAGGCTTATAGGTTGTTAAACATAAAATAAGAATGTAAATGTAGTTTGCTATGTGTTTGTGTGAGTTTTCATACAATCCTGTTTGGTGGGCACCAATGTTGGTATGCTTATTTAGGCTTCTTTCTAAGGCTTATAGGTTGTTAAACATTAAATAAGAATCTAAATGTAGTTTGCTATGTGTTTGTGTGAGTTTTCATACAATCCTGTTTGTTGGGCACCAATGTTGGTATGCTTATTTAGGCTTCTTTCTAAGGCTTATAATTTGTTAAACATGAAATAAGAATCTAAATGTAGTTTGCTATGTGTTTGTGTGAGTTTTCATACAATCCTGTTTGATGCGCACCACTGTTGGTATGCTTATTAATGTAGTTTTGTAATGCTAATAGGTTGTTAAACATAAAATAAGAATGTAAATGTAGTTTGTTATGTGTTTGTGTGAGTTTTCATACAATCCTGTTTGGTGGGCACCAATGTTGGTATGCTTATTTAGGCTTCTTTCTAAGGCTTATAGGTTGTTAAACATTAAAATAAGAATGTAAATGTAAATCCTGTTTGATGGGCACCACTTTTGTTATACTTATGTAGTGTTTTTTCTAATGGTTATACATTGTTAAACAATCACATTTGAATGAGGCCCTCGGCCATTAAACATATTTAGGTCCTGAATCAATTGCGTTTTGACCAATTGAATAGGGCTCTATATAAGCACATAAAATATTTTTTGACAGAAGTTTTTAGTTAGTGAAGACCTATTATGTGCTTATATAAAGCCCTATTCAATTAGCCAACTCACAATTGAATAAGGCTCATGGTTCGGTTCTTTTTTATACTTAATACTTTACCTTGATTGAAGTGTGGAATGACAGAGGGTCCCCTCCTGCCAATCTTAATCCGCCGGTCTTCTTGTAGTGTCTGTTTGAAAAATAAAGTGAAATAGTGAATTATAGAATTTTTTATTTGTATTTAACAAACCATGGCCTTTTCAGCATTTAAAGTATTTTTGTATCTTACCTCTTGTTCTTTGTTGGTGTTCTTTAAAAGGGATTGTGCTTCACAGTGTACGGTGCAAATTGTTGAAAGACGCTGTTGATGCAGAGTCTGTTTGAATATTTAAAAAAGTAGAAAGATTGAGTTTTAGGTGATCTATTAAATTGCAGTAAATTAATTTCATTGAATTATACTTCTGTAATTAATTTGAATTAACATTATTTTTTGGTGGGTGCTACACACATATGTCACATACATGAAGCACATTTCCATAGTTGAAAGTAATTTTTTTGTGTGCGTGTGACATATCAGTATACATGAATCATATTTTAATTGTTAAATTAACCTTATTTTTATTTTTGGCCAACATACATAAATGTGTGTGTGACATGTGACTATAGATGATACACATATATGTGCGTGTCACATATCAGTATACATGACTCATATTTTAATAGTATTTTAATAGTCCCAACTTATTTTTTTGTAATGTAATTTAAATGTAGTTGTTTAATTAGTTTGTTGCAGGGGCAATACACATAAATGTGCATGTAACATGTCACTATACATTATACACATAAATGTGCGTGTCACATGTCACTATACATTATACACATAAATGTGCATGTGACATGTCACTATACATTATACACATAAATGTGCGTGTCACTTGTCAGTATACATTATACGCCTAAATGTGCGTGTCACTTGTCAGTATACATTATACGCCTAAATGTGCGTGTCACTTGTCAGTATACATTATACGCATAAATGTGCGTGTCACATGTCAGTATACATTATACGCCTAAATGTGCGTGTCACTTGTCAGTATACATTATACGCATAAATGTGCGTGTCACATGTCAGTATACATTATACGCATATATGTGCGTGTCACTTGTCAGTATACATAAACCTCTTTGTCTTCTTTAATTTTTTTTTTTGATGTCCTGTCTTGAAAATAAGTAATATATTATAGCTTACCTCTCAGTTGTAATTTGCACAATGTAAAGTAGTAAATTAGGAAAGAATTATCTTCTCAAGTTTTAGCAGCAGTTATCTCCGAAGTCACTCTGTTCATCACCTGAGGAGAAATGTATTTTTCTCTGTCAAATAGACAGTATTTATAAACTTGTAGAACATTCTGGAAAGTTAGACCGTTAGAACGTAATACGCATGCGCTATTTGCTTTCCAGCTTACAATTTGCGTTCCATCCGCCATTTTGTGCGTAGTAGTGTTTAAAATGGTGTTTAATATGAGTGTGATCCGTTCCGCATAGTATGTGTTTCATTATTGCGAGTAAGTGTAGTGTAGTTACGTCTGGAGCCTCGTTTTCGTTTTGTTCGGCGGCCATTTTTTCTCTCGCTTAGCCGATTTTCGGTCGTTTAAACTGTTTGTTTTCACTTAAATGGACGTGTAAATGAACTTTTGGAGGTGCCGGATGCCCCCCCGTGCTGTAAGTAAGCTTTTTATGTGTTTGTTGTGTTTATTTCTTGTGTTTGTGATGTTTTGATGCGCGGCGGTTGGAATGGGTCTTTCGCGGCCGTATTTTTTTCCGATGCGGCCGTATTTTGTTGCGAGTAAGTGTAGTGTAGTTACGTCTGGAGCCTCGTTTTCGTTTTGTTCGGCGGCCATTTTTTCTCTCGCTTAGCCGATTTTCGGTCGTTTAAACTGTTTGTTTTCACTTAAATGGACGTGTAAATGAACTTTTGGAGGTGCCGGATGCCCCCCCGTGCTATAAGTAAGGTTTTTATGTGTTTGTTGTGTTTATTTCTTGTGTTTGTGATGTTTTGATGCGCGGCGGTTGGAATGGGTCTTTCGCGGCCGTATTTTTTTCCGATGCGGCCGTATTTTGTTGCGATATACGCAGTTAGCTTTTACGTGTACGACGCAGTGTATTTGTTTCTAAGTCGTGCGTATGTGTGTTAAGAGCGTGTGAGGGGCCTTTTTTACTGTTTTTTTGTTAAGTCTTGCGTCTGTGTGTCTGGGTGTAAGCGGGTGTGAGGCGACTTTGAGTTTTTTTTTGTTATGAAGTTGTGTGTGTGTGTATGTGTGTGTTAACACAGCCGATGTTGGGATGCTCCCACCACCGCAAATGCGGACCCTCGCTTCGCGAGGATCCGCATTTGCGGGGACGTTGTTTGTTTTTTGTTGGCTGGGCGGTTGGGTTTATTCTGTTAAAAAAGTCGTGTGTGTGTATGTGTGTGTTAACACAGCCGACGTTGAGCCTCCACAACCGCAAATGCGGGCCCTCGCTTCGCGAGGACCCGCATTTGCGGCGAACTGCGTCCCTCGCTTCGCGAGGGACGCAGTTTCTTGCGGGCTCGCTACGCGAGCCCGCAAGCGTGAGCAACGACTTGGGTTTTTGTTGGCTGGGCGGTTGGGTTTATTCTGTTAAAAAAGTCGTGTGTGTGTATGTGTGTGTTAACACAGCCGACGTTGAGCCTCCACAACCGCAAATGCGGGCCCTCGCTTCGCGAGGACCCGCATTTGCGGCGAACTGCGTCCCTCGCTTCGCGAGGGACGCAGTTTCTTGCGGGCTCGCTACGCGAGCCCGCAAGCGTGAGCAACGACTTGGGTTTTTGTTGGCTGGGCGGTTGGGTTTATTCTGTTAAAAAAGTCGTGTGTGTGTATGTGTGTGTTAACACAGCCGACGTTGAGCCTCGACAACCGCAAATGCGGGCCCTCGCTTCGCGAGGACCCGCATTTGCGGTGAACTGCGTCCCTCGCTTTGCGAGGGACGCAGTTCTTGCGGGCTCGCTACGCGAGCCCGCAAGCGTGAGCAACGACTCGTACGCTCACAACTATATATGTGATAACAATGTCATATAAGAATTGTGTCTGGCAGCTCCCCGTTTATTGCCTGTGGATCTCATCTCTACACATTATACAGACACTTGTGGGAATTTCCTATATCATTGCATTATAATACACACAACACATACATAAAAAGCTTACCTACAGCAAGAGGGAGCATCCAGGACCTCAAAAAATGAAGTTACACCTTCGTTTAATTCAAAATAAAAGAGTTTAGACACTAAAAAATTCTCTAAGCGAGAGAAAAAATGGCCGCCAAACAAAACGAAAATGAGGCTACAGCACTCTAAACACGCAAAACACCACAAGAAACACACAAAACACCTACGGATATTCCGCTACAGACGCATACCACACATTTGCCGCCATTTTAATGCGGAAGTACACGACTACGCTAACGGTTTGGTCTCGCGCACGCACACTATTACACTGCACACATTCATCATGCTTACACAGCAGCTCCACACCACTAATACTCCAGCAACATCAAAACAGATTGTCAGCTCTTCAACAGAATGCTTCCTGCATATATTACTTCAAAATAGGTAAAGTATATTCATTTATTAATGTATTATTTATTTCATTATTATACACCAAACAGCATTAGCTCACTTACAATTTCATTGCCGTAATTTTCTGACGGGCAATTCGCTAGTATTTTCTAAAATGCAGTAACCCTACCACCAACAATCACCATCTCTGGACTGCAAACTCTTATTACTACTCCATCTAAATTTTGTTATATAATTTGACAACAAAACCTGTTCTGTTTTTTAGCCCTAGGAACACTTGGAGACTTTCTCCTTTTTAAAGAAACATCATTGTGAAACTATTATGTGGTGTGCATTTGGTATAGATTTATAGACTGGAAATGCTAACCTGGAAAATGGACCATTATTACTAAATCAATACATTTAGTTTGGTATTAATCTCAGTTAACAAATAAATTAAGGCATAACTTGCTACTTTTTGTGAATGCCTAGCAATAATGGGTTTTATTCAGCATGGGTAGTATTATGTTACACAGTATTTTACATGATTTAATTATGTCACGAATTGTGATTCCTAATAAAAACGGGTTTATTATTTTAATTACCTTGTTATTATTTATTAGATATAATGACAGTTGCATATTGGTAAATATTTGTTGTCATTACTGCCAGTGAACATGGTTAAATGTGAATCATTCTTATCCTCATCCAGTGGCAAATGATCTGTGATATTGCTGATGAATCCTTAAGATAATTATGCTATGTTTATGTCATTTTCTTGCTGCTCTGATAATGAAGGGCCCGTAGGCCACCTCAGGCTTGCCTGGGGTTGGTGGGAGGGGCCACCTGACCTGGCAGGACCTGGGAGGGGCAGGAGGTGGCTAGCTGGGGGTAGGTGGAGCCATTATAGGCGTTTGGCGCCAATTCCTCCAGTTCGCCCCCAGCTAGCCATGGGAGCGGATGCCCACCCACCCATCCCTAAAGTATTGTTGTTAAAGTGATGTATATGTTGTACTGTGTTAAAAAAAAAAAAAAAAAAAAAGAATAAGTTGTGGATTATGTTGTTTATTGTCTGAAGTACTCATTGTATATGTATCATTGAAGTATATATTATAGGGTATCAAAAGTTTGTTTCATTGTCACAGCGGCGGGTGGTGAGGGGAGTCGCCGGGACAGTGGAAAAATGGGGGAGTTCCTACCCTACGGTGGTACGGAGGCTTCAGGGCGTAGGGTGTACTGTCTCTGTCCAGGCTCCTCCCCTCGGGGTTATGTTTATTTATTCATCGTTATGGTTATTACGTCATGTTATGTTTACCAATAAACGCTGTGGCCAGTTATCTCCCAAGAAGTGTTCTGTGTCTAATTTTATATTCAATGGGTGTTGGGGTATACATTTTACATGCACAGACCAACTGGGCCTTGCCTAGGTCATGGGTTTCAGCTTCATGCTCAGTTATGCCCTCTGTTTTCTGCTCAGTGCAGGCAACTGACGTAGGACTGTTTTTGAGAAATCACAATCTTTCCTCTATCTATTACACTTATTACACAACTAGTAATTTGCCCATTATAAATGACGCTTTCATATCATTTTATCTCCAGTGGTCTGTGCTGTGTAGTCTCTCTTTCTTGTCTCGTTCTCTCCTCTCTTTCTTTCTCTCTCTCCCTATGTCCTGTGTCATGAACCCACGGCAGAGCAAAGTGGAAGGGGAGTGGGTGGTGACCAGAGAAGGAAGCAAAGGATAGGAGTGGTTTCTTATTGGTAGAGAGGGGAGAGAGGAGGGGTTTCAGCAGAAGTTTCTTAAAGAGATGTGTGTGGCAGTGAGCACACATTGAGCCTAAGCTGGAGCTGTAGGTTAGTTGTGTAACAGTCTAATATTCCCCATTTACCCATAATGTCATCTGCAGACATGGAGTCTCTGCTAGGTCAGATTAGGGAGGCTGCAGCTGAAAAAGGCCAGGATTGGCTGTCAGCGTTAGTGGCCTCCATCCCCAGAGTTACCCCTGATAGTTCTCCCTCTATGGTTCCACCTACCCCTCCTCCTATTTATAGTAGGGAACCATCCCCTGATATCCCCAATTCCCCCCCTTTCCCTCCTCCTGGATCCCCCCTCCTTCACCTATCTCCCTCTCCCCCATCCACCTCGGCCATCCTACCTCAAGAGGCCTGGCATCGTCCGTCCAGAAGAACCAGGCCTCCGGCAAGACTGAGCCTTGGTCCATCAGCCCCTTCAGTGAGCCAGCCGGTCCCTCCTGCTGGTCTGAACGATGCTGGGCCTGGAGTGAAGTCGTGGGCGAAGCGGCACGCCGGTGAAACATCTAGCGGGCGGAAGGTACCCCGGTTGGGAGTTGTTGAGAAGGCACAACATGTGGTCCGGCAGCAGGAGCTGGCACGTGGCTCCAGGAAGCTTGGCGGGATGAAAATGGCGCGACCGGAAGTGACATCAGCCTCACTTCCGGCGGCTCGGCGCAGTACGGCGGAGGCCCGCAGGGACGGCGCTGACATCAGGAAGGGTGAGTTACGGGTCCCGTGGGATCTGAGGTCTGTGATCATCACAGGCACTGGGTCAGCCGCAGCAGTGAGGTCTGATGCTGGGTCTGAGAGGCAGCAAGCCCAGGAAGAGGCAGTGCCACCTGGGGGTGTGGACCAGCCACAACCCAGGGTGGTGGGTATGCTCACTAGGAGCAGGGGGGTCATAGGCCTGGGAAGGGAGCTACCTGGGGGGGGAGCCAGGGCACTAGAACAGAGAATTAGGAGCCAGCAGCAGGCACCCCCCCAGGCAGATGGATTATTCAGCACCCAGAGGAGCCCAGGGGACAGACAACCTGATGGGGAGGGGCGGGTTAACCCTGTCACAACAAGGCCAGGCGGTAAGGGGTTACAGGCTAGAACCCAAGCTGGGAATGGGCGCAAAAGGGCCCCACTGGTGGAGGGGCCTGGTAGCCGGGTAAGCCAGGTAAGGAGAGAAGTTTCTATAGAGCCCAGGGCTGGAGTGGCAGCTGCAGGGTATTTGGAGGACGCAGAGAGCGACGAGCAGTGTGGGAGGTATGACACTTCATCCCCAGACGAGAGGTCGGAGAGTGGGGTAGTAGATGGAGGAAGGCAAGGCAGAAGCTACTCCCCTGGTAGAACTAGGGTTAGGATCAGGAGTGGAAGGCGGCGAGAGGAGATCTCACAGAAGTTACACTGCAGGAGGAGTGGCAGGGATGAGCCCCACAGGCTGGAAAGGGCCTTGGGGGGGGAGGCAAGGAATGTCTCAATCACACAGGTCCTCAGCCTTTTATACAGGTTCACAGATGTCATCAGCACGAGCGGCAGCAACACGCCGGCAGAGTGGCGACAACAACCCATCAAGTTCACTTGCCGCACAGTGGGATGCTATCCCGGCAGAGTTGTGCAGGAAAGCCGCAACACCTAACTCTGGAGGTGAGTGCCTTGCACACGGCTCATGCACACACAGAGCACAATCAATACAAGGAACACAATCGACACTATAGTGGAGCTCCTGAGGACTGTGTTGTCTAAGTTAGAAGGTGGGAAGTCAGCGGCGCAGGCATGGGTCCCAGCAACGCTGGTAGATGCAGGAAGGGGGCAGGCAGAGAGGGCCGGGGAGAGCCAGAAAACGGGTAAGAGTGACTCGGCATCTATCGTGGTAGCGGATACGGCGCTAGAAGCCCCCACCCTCTGCAGGATAGGCCCTCTGGGAGTTCACGTAGCGCAGGAGCTAAAAGATAGAATATGGAAGCGGGAGTTTATAGAAATATTTTCCTTGCTGCCGCTGGATCAGTATTTTGAGGTTAAGGAGGACTCATCCCGGGATGAGGGCAAAAAAGAAGAGGATGAGAGAAAGCGTAGGTTTAGGAGAATCCCAAAAACCTTCGCGAATTGGTCGCAAGCGTTCGCAATCTTGGCAAGCATAGTCGGGGAAAGGAAGCCAGAATATTGCTGTGCTCTATTCTGCTACCAGGACGAAATAGACAGCATCCATAGGACATACGGGGGGATGGCCTGGTGGGCGTACGACGAACAGTTCAGGCAGAGGATGGCTGTTAGGGAGGAAATGAGATGGGATGATAGGGAGGTAGGCATATGGATGAAGATAGTCACCCCACTCAGAGCGGCTCAGTCCTTTCGTGGGTCCGGTAATAGGCAGCAGCAGGTCACCAGCTCGTTTAGGAAGGGATGTTGTTTCCTATACAACGAAAGTTCATGCAAATGGGGATCTGCCTGCAGATTCAGGCACGAGTGTTCGGAATGCGGACATCCACACCCATTGTTCCGGTGTTTCAAGAAATTGCGCGGAACTGCAGGGCAGTCTGAGCCCGTTTCCAAAGGCGAGAACGCCGATCAGGCTAGAAAGGATGCTTCCTTGGTTAAAAATGTACTGTAGGCGTAGAGGGTATGCTAAAAAGGCGGAGTTGATCCGTGATGGTTTTGACGGCGGTTTTTCTATTCCTTTTAAGACTTTTCCTGAGCTATTGTTCGTTCCCCCTAATTTAAAATCGGCAGGTCAGTTTCCCGGCATCGTTAAGGAAAAGATTACAAAAGAACTAGCTTTGGGACGGATGGCTGGCCCCTTTCGGGAGCCACCCGTCCCAAACTTGAGGTTATCGCCATTAGGCGTGGTTCCCAAAAAGGAGCCTGGCAAGTACAGGCTGATTCATCACCTTTCTTACCCCAAAGGGGGATCGGTGAATGATGAGATTGATAAGGACTTGTCGGCGGTTAGGTACACCCCATTTGATCAGGCCTTAAAGCTTGTTCGGTTAGCAGGCAGGGGCGCCCTATTGGCAAAGGTACACATTGAGTCTGCTTTCAGATTGCTTCCGGTAAACGCGGAGAGCCAGCATCTACTAGGTTGCCACTTTCAAGGCAACTATTATGTCGATTTGTGTTTGCCTATGGGATGCTCTATATCATGCGCGTATTTTGAAGCTTTCAGTTCCTTTGTTCAATGGGTGGTTCAGGTCAAGTCAGGATCCAAGTCCCTAGTCCATTATTTAGATGATTTCCTTTTTGTTGGACAAGGGGGTTCTCAGGTATGTGGGGATCTGATGGACGTGTTCATGTCCGTAGCGAAAGACTTTGGGATCCCTATTGCGAGAGAAAAGACAGAGGGTCCATGTACAGTGCTTAGCTTCCTGTGGATTACAATTGATTCGGGGAGGTTAGAGTGTCGTCTGCCGGACGATAAAATAACCGATCTCAGGGCCAGAGTGGAGGAAACACGGGGAGCCCGGAAAGTGACCCTTAAGGCCCTTCAGTCTCTGATAGGAAAGTTAAACTTTGCCTGTTGGATAATTCCTATGGGAAGGATTTTTTCTAGGCGCTTGTCGTTGGCGACTGCTGGGGTTAAACAGCCTCATCACTTTATTAGGGTCACCAGGGATATCAAGGAGGATTTAGAAGTGTGGTTAAGGTTCTTGGATTCTTTTAACGGGAGATGTTTTATCCCGGCAGTTCCCATCAACAACTCAGAGATAGACCTTTTTACGGATGCAGCCGGTAGCGTCGGATTCGGGGCCTATTTAAAGGGGCAATGGTGCGCTGAGCAGTGGCCGCCGGAGTGGGTTTCAATAGGGCTAACTAAAAATTTGGCATTCCTAGAACTCTTTCCTATAGTGATCGCAATGTTTATTTGGGGGGATCAGCTTAGAGACCAGCAGCTGATATTTAATTGTGACAACATGGGGGTGGTTCAGGCGGTCAATTCACTGTCGGCTTCCTCTCTGCCGGTGATAAGATTGATCAGACAGTTGGTTCTTAGGTGCATGCAGTGTAACATTAACTTTAGGGCTAAGCATGTACCTGGGGTTCAAAATAAGATAGCAGATGCGTTGTCCCGGTCACAGTGGGATCGTTTCCGGCAGGTGGCTCCAGCGGCGTCCGAGACAGGAATCCCGTTACCACGCCACTTATGGAACATGGGAGCGTGGGGCTAGGGGAGTTGATAAAGAATTCGCTGGCACCAACCACATGGAGGGGTTATAAGAAAGTGTGGCTGGAGTGGGAAGCTTTTGGGGAAGAATTAGCCAGAAAAAGTGGCGGTGAGGTAAATGATCTGAGTACCCTCATCGCGTTCATGCTGCAGTGCCAGGAGTGGGGAATATCCCCGTCCGTGGTAGGTAGGAAGATAACAGCCCTGGCCTTCATGTTAAAGCTGCAGGGGAGGCCAGACGTCACAAAAAATGTCTGTGTGAGGCAGGCTTTAAAGGGAATGAGACGGGGGACCAAGCGAAAGGATGTGAGGAGGCCTATATCATTTGCAGTTTTGCAATCCTTATATGGCGAGCTAGGTGGAATTTGCAAATCTGAGTACGAGGCGCTATTGTTTTGGACGGCCTTTTCGCTCGCTTTCTTTGGGGCGTTTCGGATTAGCGAACTGGTAAGCCGGAACAAGACAGTTATGGGAGGACTTCAGGATCAGGATGTAGAAGATTTGGGTCATTCACTGGTTATATGGGTTAGGCGGTCGAAGACCGACATTTATGGTAAGGGGTCTGCCATTTATTTGCATCCTATTTCATTCGCAGTCTGCCCTTGTAAATTAGTAACTAGTTTCAGGGTAGTTAGAGGTAAGAAGCAGGGTTCCTTCCTAATGCACGAAGATGGGAGTCCTTTATCTCAGTTCCAGTTCATTTCCGTTCTCAAGTTAACATTGGGTAGAATTGGGCTAACACCATCTCAGTTTGGGTCGCATTCGTTTAGGATAGGGGCAGCAACTGAGGCAGCGGGGTCAGGTATGGGGGATGACTGGGTTAAGAGAATAGGTAGATGGGGGTCTAATAGCTTCAGGTCATATATTCGGCCAGAGTTAGTGACTGGTAGTTAACGCTTTCTTTATGACAGGTTCCACCTGGCAGGTGTGGCTCACGGGTCACTCGTATATTTACTGGACCAGGAAGGAGGCTGGGATCAAGGGTGGAGGTTTGTAGCTGGGATTCCCTTCAGATCAGGTGTCACTCCGGTGGTTGGGGGTTAGAGGGCTTAAGTGGCACAAGCTGGTGGAGCATATAGCGGGGTATGCTAGAATGTTTGAAGGGCCCGAGGTGCTGTTTGTTCACGCTGGGGGAAATGACTTAGGCAACATGCCAATCAAGGAGTTGATCAGGATAATGAAGCGTGATGTGGAGCGCTTGTTGGCTCTCTTCCCGGGTTTGGTGATAGTATGGTCAGAAATGATACAGCGTAGGAAGTGGAGGGCTCCCATGGATGGGGCAACGATGGACAGGTGTAGGAAGCGAGTCAACAAGGCAATGTCGAGTTTCATTAGGAGCATGGAGGGATCTCCATAAGGCACGTTGACTTTGAGATAGTTGACGTTGAGGGATATTTTATGAAAGATGGGGTGCACTTAAATCCAATTGGGTTAAATTTGTTTATTTATGCAATTAAGGACAGCATTGCAAGGGCCATAGCTTCGGTGGCGGAACGCACGTGACGTGCGTTTGTAGCGGTAGTGCTTGCCCTCCTACGTTGGTGAAGGAGGAGGAGCCTCTAGGGGCACGGGGTCCCCTGAGGGGTATTAGGCTAAGTAGGGCGGGCAAGCACTAGTTGGTATATTGGTTAATTAAAATTTGGTTTTGGTTTACCTGTTAAGTCTAATAAAGAAGCTGTGGCCAGTTTTTTATACCCAGATTGGTGTCATGTCGTTATTTCAGGTTTGTTGGGCTTTGGGGATATCCCAGGTATGACGGTAACTGGTCATGTCTCTCTCTCTCTCCTGTCTCTCTCCCTCTCCCTGTGTCATGTGTCTGTCTCTCTCCAGTCTCTCTCTCTCCCCCTCTGTCGCTCCCTATGTCCTGTGTCTGTCTCTCTCTCTCCTCTCTCTGTCTCTATGTCATGTCCCTCTCCCTGTCCTCTCTCTCTCTTCTGTTTCTTTCTCTCCCTCTCTCTACTGTCTCTCTCCCTCCCTCCTGTCTCTCCCTCTCTCTCCCTCACTCCCCTATCTATGTCTTTCTCTCTCCTCTCTATCTCTCTCCCTCTTTCTTCCTATGTCCTCCCTCTGTTTTTATATAGAATTATGTTGCTTTCCAATCTGCCATTTTGTTTTCAGTAGACCTACTTCTTGAGGTGGGAGGAGACTGAATACAAAAGAAGCTTGTATCTGCATAATTGGAAAGTGACAATAACTACTGCCAGTGCTCTCAGTATTAAGATAGGGAAGCTAATTCGTTTACAAGGACACACCCTTGAGAGAAAGCAACAGGCTGTAGCAGTGAAGAAAGCAAAATTGAAGCCTGCAGTAAAGAAACATTGCATGTGAAATTTGAAAAAATGTAAAAGTTGTGTTTATTTTTTCTAAAAATATTTTGCCCCTAGCATATTTAGTTATTTAAAAGACCATAGAGAAAATACTGACCAAAGGGATCCTTAAAGCGCCAGTTAATTCATCATAACCTGGAGCACACCACTGTAAAGTTCTCCTATAAACATATTGAAATACTTTTTATAATGTTTAAATCGGTTCCCTTTTCACAGAAGAATACATAAATGAAGTGTTTTTTTTACATGAGTCACTGGCATTGCCCCCAGGCAGTCACAGCAACAGCTCCATGCAGCTCCATGCAGACAGCATAAGCAGAAAGAGAGCTAACCATTCCCAAATAATCTGTGCAAAGAAAATGACTGTTGTAAACTCCTAAATATGTTACTTGTTGGTTAACTGATTGCTGCAGCATTGCTGTCAGATGTTGTTAATCATGGAACAGTCAAGAGTGTGTTTGTAAACAGACCAAAGACCTTAGATTTTTAGCTGTTATTAGTAACTAAAAGAAAACAAAAGCTTTAACATATAATCTTTTGTGTGCTCTTTCACACCATGAGGAGCACTTATAGTGAGGTAAATGTCCCTTTAATTGTTAAAATATTGTCTGTGTTTGAGAACTAAATTTTGTCTTTGGATCCTGTTATTTCCCATCAAATTGCTTTTTTTTTTAACCCATTGTGTTGCATATTTCCTAAAATGCAGTAATCCTACCACCAACAATAACCATCTCTGGACTGCAAACTCTTATTACTAATCCATTTACATTTTGTTACATAATTTGCCAACAAAACCTGTTCTGTTTTTTAGTCCTAGGAACACTTGGAGACTTGCTCCTTTTTAATGAAACATCATTGTGAAACTATTATGTGGTGTGCATTTGGTATAGATTTATAGACTGGAAATGCTAACCTGGATAATGGAACATTATTACTAAATCAATACATTTAGTTTGGTATTAATTTCTGTTAACAAAAAAATGAAGGCATAACTTGCTACTTTTTGTGAATGCCTAGCAATAATGATTTTTATTCAGCATGGGTAGTATTATGTTACACAGTATTTCACATGATTTAATTATGTAATGAATTGTGATTCATAATAAAAACTGGTTTATTATTTTAATTATCTTGTTATTGTTTATTAGATATAAAATTAAACTAAGGGACCTTTGAGGTTGCCACCCTCTTATACCACATTTTCTCAAACTATTATATACTATATTTTGGTTTAAGATGGACAATTTCTTCCCCATCTAGTCTATATCCTTTCCATATTATTCCCCTAATAGTATTCCCCTCTGATGAATTCAATCCATCTTCATGGAGGTCCTATAGGCCCCAACCCTTGTCTTTAGGTTCAGTCAGAGAATTCCCTGTTTTTACCTTTTTCCAATCTAATACCTTTTTCTGCTTATATCAGAAACACACATTACATTGATTCATTCTATACACATACAAATTTTTTTTATTTAAAAATATATTTTTTCCACACCCCCAGAGCAGCTTACATAGGCAAAGATGATACTGGTACCTACCAATAGAAACACTGCATTTGAGCATCAGATCTACAGTGAGGTGTAGCTGATTACTCCCTAAGGCACAGTGATGGATTAGTCTCTTAATGGTGATATGGGAATCCAGACGTGGACCCCTTGCTCACTGTGACTTAGGAAGTTATCAGCTACACCACACTGATGAGGCCCAATGAAGGCTGAAACATACATCTGGGGTTTGCTGTTTCTCCTGTTCAGGGTAGAATTGCCTGGTATTTCGGGGCTGGACCACCCTAGTGAGTGGGACCAGACTGATATACTACAGGATATTTCTCCCTGTTAAGGGCACAAGTGAGCTAAAAGAGGTGGGTTATCATGGCTATAGAACTAACCTATTAAGGTTAGTTTGTTCTCTGATTGAGCACCTATAGTTTGTTTTTTTGTTTAATCTGAAAGAATAGTTTCAAACGATTGCATATGACACTTGTTACAACATAGTCTTCTGATCACACTTGAACTATTAATTGTTCCAATCCTACCCCCTAGGTGTAGGATTTGGTTTGATATTCACTCACTCGGGTGGTCTGATGAGATGTAGATTAATGGTCACAAAAGTCATTTTTTCTCAATAAAAACACACCATTTTTTTATTGAGAGCATAACATTTTTACTGGACTTTTTAAGCAATCATCTATTACTTCTGATAAATGAAACTCTGGCACTTCATCTGTTTAACTATGATTTTCAGCTGGTGAATATTTTAATAGATCTCCCACTGCGTCTCCTTTCAAACTGTAACCCTGAATCATCTGTACAACTGGCTGAAGGTACTTTTGCCAGTTATCTACGTGGGGAAGCTGGATGGTATTAATGGTATTAATAACCCTCCCAGCACTCCAAACAGTTGTGGAACAGTTCTTCTCCAGGTGCAGCCCATATACCCAAATAATACAGGGGTTGACTAGGAACAGGATTGGCACGGTGGATTTGATGGGGACTATCCGTTCTCAGATGGCCCACTTGCTGACACTTGTAATACTAGGGTTCCGATTGAGGCTTGCAGAGGCCAGGGTGAGATCCTCCTGCCCCTCGATTCCTGGCCAGTGCCCTGGGACCTAGCTGGAGAAGAGGGTCCGATGTAGGTAGGGTAGCAGATGGGTGTTGGGGAGCTGTAGAGGCCCGACAGGGTTTGGTGGGAAGGTTCCTTCTTGGGGTGCAGAGCCAGGTGATGCTGTGATTGAGTATTGGCTCTTATTATTATACTAGTGACTTGCCTGACTTGCCAATAAAATGTAAAGCTTTGCAATGCTGTTTTCCACAAAATGTGAGGTTATGGCTTTTCTGAGCACCTTTTTTATGGCACTCATCGCGAGCCCTGAGCTGAGTGCCTTCGAAGCTCATTGCGTGACTCGCAATGAGCGCCTTCAGCGCTCATTGCGAGCCTCTTCCCCGTCTACTTTATAGGCCTCGCGATGAGCGGCTTTGATGCTCATTGCCGTTTTTGCCAAGCCGCACTTTTTCTGCTTTGCAAAGATCCCCTTCGGCGCTCATTGTGACCGCCACGATAAGTGCCTTCATGCCTTCAGCGTTAATTGCGTGGCTCCCTGCCTCGGGTTACGTGTTACTGTCTTGTATTATATGTTGCTGGTTTGCGTTAAGTCTAAGTGCTTAGGGCTCCTATTTACGTCCTTCGGCCTGTTTTTTTCCTCCTTCTGCCTCTGTTTCATCGAGTTTACGTTTTTTTGCAGCCATATTTTTTCTCTCTTCTGCGATTTACAATCAAAAAAAGGGCAAAATATGCCTCAAATGAACTTGCAACCTCACTCACAGGCTCCCTGGCTCTCCCCCTGTGCTGCGTGTGAGTGTGTAAGTAAATTTGAGGCATATTTGTGTGTTTTTTCATGCTTTTCCAGTTCGGTGGTTCAGCCATTAAAGTTGTATTTTTGCGAGCCCCGCAGTCCATGTACGTGCTTCTGGTCCTAAGTCATACAGCCCTTAATTTTTGCCAAGTCTTGCGCGTCTCGGAATGAGCGCAAACTAAGTCCCCTGTTTACGGCTGAAATGAGTGCTTAAATCCTGCGTGCCTCAACTGCGTGCCTCAACTGCTCGCCTCGCTTCACGAAGCTCGCAGTGCAATGATCTCCTTTGGCACTCATTGCAAACTAAGTCCCGCGGCGTGCCTCAACGGCTCGCATCGCTTTGCGAGGTTTGCAGTTGCGTCCCTACGGCCTGCAAGCGTGACAACAATTCGTAGATTGACAATTATTATACGTGATATTATATTGGCTATTGTAGATGAGTCTAGCTGCCACATTCATTATAGATTGGAGTGGTTATAAACGGGTGATGGGTAGGCCAGCAAGGAGTGTGTTGCAGTAGTCGAGATGAGATCTGATGAGAGAATGAATTAGACTTGTATTTGTGTCTCGTGTTAGATAGTGATGTTTGGCAAGATTTGGTCCGTGAATATATATGGGAATGAAAGAGAGGGCAGGATCAAGAAGAACCCCAAAAACAACGGTCTTGGTTGAAGGGAGTGATAATTGCATGGATACTGTAGTAGAGGGTTTAAAAATAAGGAGTTCAGCTTTTGACATCTTAAGTTTGAGATTGGGGGGGGGGGGACATCAAGGAGGATATGCTAGAGAGGCAGTTGGAAACTTGTGTTAGAATAAAGGGGGATAGATCTGATATTGAGAGGTAAATTTGAGTGTTGTCTGCATAGAGATGATATTGAAATCCGAAAGATTTTATTAAGGCTCCAAGTGAGAAATTATAGATGAGAAGAGGAGAGGGCCTAGGGTTGATCCTTGGGGTACACAACCAGTCAGTGGGCAAGGAGAAGAAGTGGTGCCAGAAAAGGAGACACTAATTGTCCGACCTTGTAGTTATGATGTGAGCCATGCAAGAGCAAATTCATGGATGTCAAGAGAGTAGAGAATTTGGATTAGAAGAGGGTGTTCAACTATGTCAAACGCAGGAGAGAGATCTAGGAGAATTAGAATAGATATATACAGTGGCACCTCGGTTTTCAGCCATAATCTGTTCTGCAAGGCAGGGTTACTTCCAAACAAGCATTTCCCATAGGAATCAATGTAAATGTAAATAATACATGCTGGACCCCAGCTTTTTCACATTTTATTTTGAACTGATGGCCTTGTTTTTTGATACAAACCTTAAAACTAAACAGTCACAAATACAAAACAATAATTACATCAAACAACAGAGAATTTAACTTCACTTTAACTGTACTGAGAGGGCTTTAGGGCCCACTGGGATAGTGGTGATGTAGAGGAGAAGAAGGAGGATAGAGGTTATGGCTTGGAACTTTGATTCTTGTAAGCACAGGCTGCACATTGGCTCTTGCAGACACAGGCTGCACATTGACACTTATAGGCACAGGCCTCAGATTGGCTCTTACAGGCACAGGCTGCATATTGGCTCTAAAAGAAACAGACTGCAGATTGGCTTTTACAGACACGGGCTGTATATTGCTTTTTACAGACACAGTCTGCACATGGGCACTTACAGGCAGAGGCTGCACATGGGCTCTTGCAGACACAGGCTGCAGATTGGCTCTTACAGGTACAGAATGCAGATTGGCACTTACAGATCCAAGATGTGTATTGGCTCTTACAGATACAGGATACAGATTGGCACTTACAGATACAGGCCTCAATCCTGTGTGCGGGTGGGTTTGGGTCATTGGAGGGACGCAGGGGGCCACAAGTGGGGCTTCAGGGGGGCCACAGGGAGGGTCCGGCTGGCCATGCCAGGATTAGCTAGGGACAACACTGGGACCCCCAGAGCAGGGCACCGGTGCCTTGCACCAGCTGCACCAGCAGAATCTCCACCTCTGTCTGCTGGTATAATGAACCTATCTCTGCCTCCTTTCAAACCCTCCCCCCACCGTTCAGTAGATAAGTAAATGTTCTCAGGCTCCAAGCTCTCCGGTCAAACAAGATGGAATGTTTCATCTCCTAAATAGAGATGTCCCGAATAGTTCGCCGGTGGACTGTTCCCGGCGAACATAGCATGTTCGCGTTCGCGGCGAACTGCGAACATATGCGATATTCGACCCGCCCTCTATACTTTATCATTGAGCAAACTTTGACCCTGCATGTCACAGTCAGCAGACACATTCCAGCCAATCAGCAGCATACACTCCCTTCCAGAGCCTTCTAACTCATGGACAGCAGCCATTTTGGAATCATAACTAACTTGCAGTCTTACTGAGAGGAGGCTGAGTGTAGGTGATACTACATCAATAGGGAAAACCATAGCTAGGCTACTGTACACAGTGTGCAATACAGTCCTGAAGGACTCTTTTGACCTCTGCTGCAAGGACACCCCTGTGTCTGTTCCCCCTTATCATCATCCTCCCCTCACCTTAGCACCCAACCCTAACACCCCTCACACTTATCCATAAAACCCATCAACCTAACACCTAACCCTAACACCCCTCACACTTATCCCTAACACCCCTCACCCTAACCCTAACACCCCTCACACTTATCCCTAACACCCCTCAACCTAACCCTAACACCCCTCACACTTATCCCTAACACCCCTCACCCTACCCCTAACACCCCTAACACTTATCCCTAACACCCCTCACCCTAACACCTATCCCTAACACCCCTCACCCTAACCCTATCACCCCTCACACTTATCCCTAACACCCCTCACCCTAACACCTAACCAGCTCACCCTTATCCCTAACACCCCTTACCCTAACACCCCTCACACTTATCCCTAACACCCCTCACCCTAACCCTAACACCCCTCACACTTATCCCTAACACCTAACCCTAACACCTAACCCTAACACCCCTTACACTTATCCCTAACACCCCTCACCCTAACCCTAACACCCCTCACACTTACCCCTAAGACCTAACACCCCTCACACTTATTCTTAACATGCCTCACCCTAACACCCCTTACACTTATCCCTAACACCCCTCACCCTAACACCCCTCACACTTATCCCTAACACCCCTCACCCTAACACCTAACCCCCTCACCCTTATCCCTAACACCCCTTACCTTAACACCCCTCACACTTATCCCTGTGTCTCTTCCCCCCTTATCATCAAGGGAGGGGGGAGGATGATGAGGGAGGGGGGAAGAGACACAGGGCAGGATGATGAGGGAGGGGGGGGGGAAGAGACACAGGGGAAGATGATGAGGGAGGGGGAAAAGAGACACAGGGGAGGATGATGAGGGAGGGGGGAAAGAGACACAGGGGAGGATGATGAGGGAGGGGGAAAGAGACACAGGGGAGGATGATGAGGGAGGGGGAAGAGACACAGGGGAGGATGATGAGGGAAGGGGTAAAGAGATACAGGGGAGGATGATGAGGGAGGGGGGAAAGAGATACAGGGGAGGATGATGAGGGAGGTGGGAGGATGATGAGGGAGTGGGGATGAGACACAGGGGAGGGTGATGAGGAAGGGGGGAAAGAGACACAGGGGAGGATGATGAGGGAGGGGGGGATGAGACACAGGGGAAGGTGATGAGGGAGGGGGAAAAGAGACACAGGGGAGGATGATGAGGGAGGGGGGAAAGAGACACAGGGGAGGATGATGATGGAGGGGGGAAGAGACACAGGGGAGGATGATGAGGGAGGGGGTAAAGAGATACAGGGGAGGTTGATGAGGAAGGAGGAAAGAGACACAGGGGATGATGATGAGGGAGGGGGAAGAGACACAGGGGAAGATGATGAGGGAGGGGGAAAAGAGACACAGGGGAAGATGATGAGGGAGGGGGAAAAGAGACACAGGGGAGGATGATGAGGGAGGGGGAAAGAGATACAGGGGAGGATGATGAGGGAGGTGGGAGGATGATGGGGGGGGGGATGAGACACAGGGGAGGGTGATGAGGAAGCGGGAAAGAGACACAGGAGAGGATGATGAGGGAAGGGGGAAGAGACACAGGGGAAGATGGTGAGGGAGGGGGAAAAGAGACACAGGGGAGGATGATGAGGGAGGGGGGAAAGAGACACAGGGGAGGATGATGATGGAGGGGGAAGAGACACAGGGGAGGATGATGAGGGAGGGGTAAAGAGATACAGGGGAGGATGATGAGGGAGGGGTAAAGAGATACAAGGGAGGGTGATGAGGAAGGGGGGAAAGAGACACAGGACAGGATGATGAGGGAGGGGGGCTTGAGACACAGGGGAAGATGATGAGGAAGGGGGGAAAGAGACACAGGGGAGGATGGTGAGGGAGGTGGGAGGATGATGAGGGAGGGGGGATGAGACACAGGGGAGGATGATGATGGAGGGGGGAAGAGACACAGGGGAAGATGATGATGGAGGGGGAAAAGAGACACAGGGGAAGATGATGAGGGAGGGGGAAAAGAGACACAGGGGAGGATGATGAGGGAGGGGGGAAAGAGATACAGGGGAGGATGATGAGGGAGGTGGGAGGATGATGAGGGAGGGGGGATGAGACACAGGGGAGGGTGATGAGGAAGGGGGGAAAGAGACACAGGGGAGGATGATGAGAGGGGGGAGAGACACAGGGGAAGATGATGAGGGAGGGGGGAAGAGACACAGGGGAAGATGGTGAGGGAGGGGGAAAAGAGACACAGGGGAGGATGATGAGGGAGGGGGGAAAGAGACACAGGGGAGGATGATGATGGAGGGGGAAGAGACACAGGGGAGGATGATGAGGGAGGGGTAAAGAGAAACAGGGGAGGATGATGAGGGAGGGGTAAAGAGATACAGGGGAGGGTGATGAGGAAGGGGGGAAAGAGACACAGGACAGGATGATGAGGGAGGGGGGCTTGAGACACAGGGGAAGATGATGAGGAAGGGGGGAAAGAGACACAGGGGAGGATGGTGAGGGAGGTGGGAGGATGATGAGGGAGGGGGGATGAGACACAGGGGAGGATGATGATGGAGGGGGGAAGAGACACAGGGGAAGATGATGATGGAGGGGGAAAAGAGACACAGGGGAAGATGATGAGGGAGGGGGAAAAGAGACACAGGGGAGGATGATGAGGGAGGGGGGAAAGAGATACAGGGGAAGATGATGATGGAGGGGGAAAAGAGACACAGGGGAAGATGATGAGGGAGGGGGAAAAGAGACACAGGGGAGGATGATGAGGGAGGGGGGAAAGAGATACAGGGGAGGAGGATGAGGGAGGTGGGAGGATGATGAGGGAGGGGGGATGAGACACAGGGGAGGGTGATGAGGAAGGGGGGAAAGAGACACAGGGGAGGATGATGAGAGGGGGGAGAGACACAGGGGAAGATGATGAGGGAGGGGGGAAGAGGCACAGGGGAAGATGATGAGGGAGGGGGAAAAGAGACACAGGGGAGGATGATGAGGGAGGGGGGAAAGAGACACGGGGGAGGATGATGATGGAGGGGGGAAGAGAAACGGGGGAGGATGATGAGGGAGGGGGTAAAGAGATACAGGGGAGGATGATGAGGGAGGGGTAAAGAGATACAGGGGAGGATGATGAGGAAGGGGGGAAAGAGACACAGGGCAGGATGATGAGGGAGGGGGGGGGAAGAGACACAGGGGAAGATGATGAGGAAGGGGGAAAAGAGACACAGGGGAGGATGATGAGGGAGGTGGGAGGATGATGAGGGAGGGGGGATGAGACACAGGGGAGGATGATGATGGAGGGGGGAAGAGACACAGGGGAGGATGATGAGGGAGGGGGTAAAGAGATACAGGGGAGGATGATGAGGGAGGGGTAAAGAGATACAGGGGAGGGTGATGAGGAAGGGGGGAAAGAGACACAGGGGAGGATGATGAGGGAGGGGGGGAAGAGACACAGGGGAAGATGATGAGGGAGGGGGAAAAGAGACACAGGGGAGGATGATGAGGGAGGGGTAAAGAGATACAGGGGAGGATGATGAGGAAGGGGGGAAAGAGACACAGGGCAGGATGATGAGGGGGGGGGGAAGAGACACAGGGGAAGATGATGAGGAAGGGGGAAAAGAGACACAGGGGAGGATGATGAGGGAGGTGGGAGGATGATGAGGGAGGGGGGATGAGACACAGGGGAGGATGATGATGGAGGGGGGGAGAGACACAGGGGAGGATGATGAGGGAGGGGGTAAAGAGATACAGGGGAGGATGATGAGGGAGGAGGGATGAGGGAGGGGTAAAGAGATACAGGGGAGGGTGATGAGGAAGGGGGGAAAGAGACACAGGGGAGGATGATGAGGGGGGGGGAAGAGACACAGGGGAAGATGATGAGGGAGGGGGAAAAGAGACACAGGGGAGGATGATGAATGAGGGGGGAAAGAGACACAGGGGAGGATGATGATGGAGGGGGGAAGAGACACAGGAGAGGATGATGAGGGAGGGGGTAAAGAGATACAGGGGAGGATGATGAGGGAGGGGTAAAGAGATACAGGGGAGGGTGATGAGGAAGTGGGGAAAGAGACACAGGGCAGGATGATGAGGGAGGGGGGGAAGAGACACAGGGGAAGATGATGAGGAAGGGGGAAAAGAGACACAGGGGAGGATGATGAGGGAGGTGGGAGGATGATGAGGGAGGGGGATGAGACACAGGGGAGGATGATGATGGAGGGGGAAGAGACACAGGGGAGGATGATGAGGGAGGGGATAAAGAGATACAGGGGAGGATGATGATGGAGGGGGATGTTAGGTTATTTATGCCCTTTATGGATTAAAACCAGACTCTGCATCAACTATGTAATTTTCCGTGGGAGTTTTGCCATGGATCCCCCTCCGGCATGCCACAGTCCAGGTGTTAGTCCCCTTAAAACAACTTTTCCATCACTATTGTGGCCAGAAAGAGTCCCTGTGGGTTTTAAAATCCGCCTGCCCATTGAAGTCTATGGCGGTTCGCCGGGTTCGCTGGTTCGCGAACATTTGCGGCGGTTTGCATTTGTAGTTCGCGAACAGAAAATTTTATGTTCACGACATCACTACTCCTAAAATGTTTTTATGCTCAAATGCTTTTGTAGAAATGTTGTTAGTCTGTTACATCATGACCCTGAGTGATTTAACAGTGTCATAGTATAAGCACATCTATATATCTAGCTACACTAGTAAAAGTCTTGTTGAAGCAAATCTGTTCAGAGCATGTCATATGAACTAGATGGACAGGTATTGTCCGTCCTTTAGCGGTGACACTCCCACAGCCAGCAGATGTACAGAGCATCAACACACTCTCAATACACTGTGAAGCTATTTCTGCCACATGGCAGCACAAATGGAAAAATAACTCCTCTGGGTCTGGCACGACACAGGCGACAGTTACTAGAGGGATTAACTAAAACAGATGCATGTAAGATGCTTACAGACTTTTCCAGACGGGCTGCTTTCCACTGTCAAGAATGAGCCAAAGAAGTGGGCCAGCAAAACAAAATCACATGTGGAGAGAAAATGGGGACAGACTGGGAAGGAAACAAAAAAGCACCTGTAGGGAAATGAACGGAGGAGGTGTAATTCAGAGGAATAAAGATGTATCGGCTGTCACAGGCAGAAATATCACAATATCACAAATGTCAACATTGCAGCAGTTTAATAACATATGAGCTTTCATTTCATCAATGACTGTACTACCTGTCATTGCTCAGCCTGCTTACTTTAGACAGCAACTTAATTGCTCTCAACAAGTTCAGATCCACCATGTCTGTTTAAGTCATCTATTTTTCCAGAAAGATAAATAACCTACATTGCTATAATACAGATCCAAAGACAACTGCAGGGAAAGTTTAAATGTGATGTTTTAGTTTGAATTAGAGAGTATAAATGTGACTAAAACCAGTGTTACTAATTCTTAAAAAAAAAAAAAAAAGGTAAATACTCACTCATGTTATGGTAAACTAAATTTAATATGAAACCACGTTGACCATATTTATCTCTAAATGTTAAAATATATTTGAGTTATAACTTAAAAAGCTGTAATTTACCATCTGATCAGACCCCTCCAAACAGAATATGAAAATCCCAGCATCCAGGTAAAGAACATAGTTCTACCAACTATGAGCCTCATAAGTTACAGTAGCCCTTAATGGAGGCCACAAGTTAATTTTCTATTCAATTGGCGTTTTTTTGTGAGCCGCAAACGGGCTACATGTTACGGCTTGAAATTCTTGTGGTTGTTACAACCGTAACTCACACCCATATAAGCCTTTGATTTTGATCACGTCCCCAAGAGTTACAATCGCTATTCAATTGCTACAATTCCTCAAGCCCGCAAATGTTTTCACAACGGTAAACAGCAAATGTAGAGAAAAATCCTACGAGTGCTAGATAGGACCCATAAAGGGGTTAAAGACATATCTGTAGCACTGTACAAATAAAAAATCAATACTGCACTGTTAATGATGGGGAAAGCAATGAAAGACATTAGAATTAATTGCACAAAAGTCTCAAGCTGGCAAATCGGCAATAAAAAATATTTTATTTTATGTTTCATTTCAGGGTTATATTGATATCGGGAATCAATGAGTTAGCACATATCAGGCCACCCACATGGACTAGAACAGTATCGGCATTCATTTTTAATATTTTGTGTTTTGCAGTTTTGCGAGTCCAATCGACCTTCAAATGCTAATTGATTGACATGTAACCTCCACGTTTTACTGACCTAATGATAGCGGTCTCATTTTCTATTGGCTGTTTCTAACTGGGTATTTACGGCCTTGCTTAATTGATAATGTTCCCAAACTGAAATGCTACGTACAAGTGCATGGTTTCGGCTTTTGGCCCATAATTTGCGGGCTTGTTTAATTGAATAGCACTGGAATTGTAGCAGACAGAGAGCCTGCAGCAAGCCCACAGACATACGGCCTATAAACTGCGAGATGTGGGCTTCAAATTAAAAGAGGCTCTCATTAAACAGGCCCTCTCATTAAACAGGGTACAGCATATTTATAGAAAAAATACAATGATAACTAAACACTTTAGCAAAAAGTAATTAAGCAGTGGTGCTAAAAACACAATCACTTGGAAATTAGTCAGAGTTGTGACAGGGCGATACATAGCTAGGGTCATATAAATTATGTAACCAGAAATGAGATAGGGTACATAGAGGCACCAGTGGGTGGAAGGAAATGTTACCATCAAAAGTGGGCGGTAGGTATTAAAAGTTTGAAGACCCCTGATAGAACATGGAGCAAGCAATACAAGTTTAAAGAACCACTGAAGTGTGTTCAAAGGTTAACATGCTTGTGAAGTAAGTAACAATAGACATAAGTAGGCATTCAAGACAGGAACATAAAGCATTACAGGCCCTAAATTATTTATTTTAAGCTGTGTAAAAACATTTTCAAATCAAGTTCTTCAAAACAGCATAATATAAATATGGCACTTCAGTGGTCACTTAAAGACAAAGGGCCTGATTAAATTGCAAGCCCACAACTCGATCGCTGTAGGCCGTATGTCTGTGGGTGTGTTGCGGATCTCATTCATCTCCGAATCCGGAGCTATTCAATTGCTCAAGTTACTGGCCCAAAGCAGACTCCGTAAACCCTGCACTGGTTTGTAGCAGTTCAGGGTGGGAACATGATCAATTAAGCAAGCCTGTAACCTCCCATTTCAAATCAGCAAATAGAAATTGAGACTGTCATTATTACTGCAGTAAAACATGGAGGTTACATGTCAATCAATTAGGTTCGGGGGTCTGATATGCGACCAGACTCGCAAACCTGCAAAATAAAGAATTATGAAAATGAATGCCAATACTGTTCGCAGCCATATGGGTGGCCTGATATGTATTAACTCATTGATACCCGAGATCAATTTAACCCCGAAATGACACATAAAAATAAATCTTATATACTGCCGCTTTGCAAGCTTGAGACTGTTGTGCAATTAATTCTAATGTCTGTCATCACTTTCCCCGGTATTTACAGTGCAGTATTGATTTTCTATTTGCATATACAGTGCTACAAATAGGTGTTTAACCCCCTTGCAAGTCCTCTCTAGCACTCGTAGGATTTTCTCCTTCTTTTGCCATTTGCGGGTGTGAAAACATTTGCGGGCTTGGAGAAATTGAGCAATTGATTAGCGATTTGTGATTTTAGCAATTGTAACTCTTTCAAAAGTGAAAGATCAAAGGATTCAGGAGACTGTAAGTTACGGGTTTAACCATTGCAATATTTTCAAGGCTGTAACTTGTAATCCAATTGCAGCCCGCAAAAAGATGCCTATTGAATAGCAAATTAACGTGCGACCTCACTTATGGACTACAGTAACTTACAAAAGCTCAATTGAATCAGGCTTTAACAGAGCTGCCTCTTTTAACAATAATTTGATTACAGCTTCATAGACAAAGCCACACACCTTCTATTACCACAAACTATTTACTGTATAAAACAATACATAACAATATCAGCAATTTGTAACATGAATATAATCACTACAGCATGCTATTACACACAAATATAATACACCCATATTACAGTGCATGGAAACAACCACCTACAGTATATAGCACAGTGAATATACCCAGATCTAAACATGTTGCCACCAATACAGTGAACCCCCCAGCATTGAGGTACAGTGCAAATAGAATACTTCACACAAACCTGACTGACACATGGTGGTTTGTGACATAAGCTAACAGTTATACTGTGTTCTCTTTCTAAGTGCCCCTTCACTATGTAACTATCTGCTTCTGAATGTCATATCCAAGCCTACAGTGTAGGGAATCATAGGGGTTATGAAGATAAAATATTATTACCAATTTGCTAATCTTTTATAACAATAAATGGATGATTTCAGCTTCTGAATAAGATCTCTGTAATGAGAAAGTTTTGGAAATAATATATTTACCCTGGGTAGTCTTAGAGAACAGAGGTAAGCCAAGCTAGTAAGTACACCTAGCAAGGTAAAAGCAAAATGCTATTATGTACAGAACAACAAGTTACAGTATTATAAGTTATTACGAGGATGTATATAGAAATAACTATTCAATGAGACTGAAAATAGATAAACGCAATTCGAACTTGGGTAAGTGTAGGTAAATCAGATTTACAATACAGCTTATTGGTATGATATAAACCACTATGATGGGGCCATTTAAGGATATTTGCATAAGTAGTCCTTAATGTGTAGCAAATAGGTTCAGTGACTGTGCAAAAACTAAATGCAGGGTTTCTTTTGGCTGTTCAAGGACCAGCTAGACTAAAGACATGAGTGGTGATCGTAGTCATCTGATATATATGGTGGAAGACTGGAGACTTGTTGGAAATTCTTTATTTGAGGACAATTGACCTCAGTCAATTCCTGAAGAGTATTGACCAGATCAAGTAATTGAGGCAGTTTATGTGAGTGTGTAGTACCTTCTAGGTTGATCCTCCTGCCAGAATTTGCAGAGTAGTGACCGTCAATAGAAATTATGCATCTGTCTGCCATGGTGACAATATACATACACTAATCAATAGAATCATTTGGTGCATTCACTACTAAAAGCAGCTTGTTTGGTATATCAGCAGATTGCCTTCCTTAGCTGTAGCTACAGACTCAGTACTACAGATGAATCAGTTATTATCTTTGGCATCTCTGGTGCAGGTATACTATTTTTCGCTTCAGAGCAGCACAGGGATCCAGAGGGCCCACTCCAACTTTTCTCATGGGAGATGATAAGTTCAGGGGTCTTCTACTCACTCTACTGAGACTGTCTCTAATTGGAGGTAGTTGCAAGTGTCAATTCCCGTCAACAACTTTTGATATGCCTTACCAGTTGTGTAGTGTAGAGCCAATGGATGTGGACGGCAATAGCTCCTGTTCAGGCTGGATCTTTGCTAAGTCTGTTCATCATGTGGCTGTCCAGGAATGTCAAATTTATTGAATTGTAGGCAACTATGTGATTGGATGGCCATCACCATAACTGCAAGTTATATATATATATCAATTTGCATGGGATTATAGTGTGAAATTCATGCTAAGCCATGGTAATTTTCAGTCGGGTCCCTGAACATGACAATCAAAATAAGTTTTAAGATTTATGAATTTCAATCTGTCGGGGGGTACTTTCTGAAACCAACAGACCCAAAACGTATATTGGCAAAATATACTTTTATATGGAGCAGATTGCAATGGGTTGCTGTGGAGCTATCAACTAGCCAACAAAGGAGTATGGGCACTACCCAAAAGTCCAGAAATCGAATACTAAAGCAACTCAAAAATAGTCACAGAGCAAAATTGTTTAACGCCCTGTCAAGCAGTTGTTGAGTCAGCTGTGTTTGCTCATTCAGTTATGCATTCAGAGCCTCATGAATGGTCAAGAGATTACAAATATTATCTTTCTCCTTGAACCAGTTAATAGAAATGGTTAAAAAGGAGAGCAAACTGTTCCACACTGTCTCATGTTAATGTCAGGTTTCTAGATTGCATGCTAAAAATGTGGTGTGTAAAATCGTGTTCTTTGATGATTGTGACTGCCATGGGTACCAATACAACAATCTATTTATGGCCAATCTGAAAAAGACGTTCTTAATTATATCCATTCACAAACCTTACAGATACTACTGCTATATAGATGACGTGTTCAACATATGGGCAGAAGGAGAAAATAAACTCAGAAACTTTCACAATTCATTTAACACTTGCCTCCAATCTATAAAACTTTAAATGGATTTCCCAACAGAACAGGTGAACTTTCTGGACATTACCATATCCATCACCAATGGCACACTCCATTCATCTGTATATAGGAAACCCACACACAGATGCAGCTACTGACAAAGCTCCAGTTTCCATTGCCACAACACTAGTCAAGCCATAATCCATAGCTAAGCTATTAGATATCACAGTATATGTTTAAAAACTCAAGCAACCCTCATTATTACCCAGAAAAGAACCACTGTCATTTAAATACCCTGTGAACACTACCCATTCCAATAAATCTTAAAGATCTTGATACATTTTCAACATCATCTAACAAGATTTATTTGGAATAATAAAAAGCCACACATTTCTAAAAAAACTTTTATTCCTTAGTAACAAAAAAGGAGGTTTATCAATCCCAACCTAAGATCTTACTATAGGGCAGCCCAGCTATCCTTTATCCCACATGCACACTCTGTGGAACACGAACCATTGTGGGTGTTCATTGAAAACATGCAAATGAAACCACACAAATGGGATTTTGCAATTTGATGCCCAAACATCCCCTGTCCAGCATCCCTCAATGCAACCCTTTCATCAGACATACAGTACACTTTCCATATAGAAGTGGATTACTGCAAGACATCAGCTTGCAAATAAAATACCTAACCCCCACCCTTACTTCCCCAAAAATATGGAACTCCCTTAACATGGACTCTAAAAACTGGTGGACATTTCATAAACTAAACAGATTAGACACCTGGATAGAGAACGACCAGATAACTGCCTTCGACCAACTAAGGATAAAATATAATATCCCGCTAAAAGAACACTACAACTATTGTAAGATTATACAATACATCACTATGTTATATAGGAAATGGGGCCCTCCCCAAACTAGTTGGCTCCCAGTACTTTATCAGTAACAAAAGGAATACTAAGTTCATTGTATGCGATTCTAAATTCGCCACCAGAATCTTTCAAACCAAATGTTATGAAAAAATGGGAAAGAGACATGGAGATTCAATGGGAACAAAATGAATGGGAAAAGACATGCTTAAAGTTCACGAAAGGACCCTTAAGTTATAGCCTACAAGAAACATCCATAAAAAGCCTGCACAGGGCCTATTACACGCCAAATAGACTTCATAAGGTAAATGCACAAAACTCCTCCCAATGCTTTAGACAATGCCCCACTCTTGGTACCTTTATCCTCAAATATATATATATACACATATATAAATATATATATATACACATATAACAATCAATTAACTTATGGGGGGCAAAACAGCATTAGAAACTCTCAACCCTTCAAAGTGCAGTAGTACAGAGAATAAATAGTACATTAGTGTGCCCATTTGAATGTCTAAAAATAAGTTTAAAAATTATTTTCTGCTGAGGTTTCCCAGAAATACAGTTATTGCACTGCACTCTGGGAAATATGGGTGGCTTATAAAGCCTTCATTAGGGGATCATGTATTAAATTGGCATTGACTCGCAATAAACAACTATGCCTCAGAGAAAACCCCCTGAGAAGGGACTTAAATTAGAAAAGCTTAATCAAATGAACCCAGCTGTCAAACTTTGTAAGGATATTGATAAAGCTAGATCGGAATTAGACCTTATCTTGTCAAATCATACCGAAAAGGCAATGAAGTGGACTCATCACAAATTCTATACTCAAGCTAATAAGCCTGGCACTAAAGCTAGAACACTCAAAGGGAGAATGATACAATCAAAAATCTTCTGTATAAAAACACTTTCAGGGGACTCTACGATCAGCCCCAATAAAATACAATAAACTTTTCATGCTTCTTTCCAAAAACTTTACACATCCTCTCCTCACTTTGGGACCCGCAAATGACCTCCTTCCTGAATTCGTGCAATCTTCCCTCACTCACTAATCAAGAAAAATATTTACTAAACGCTAAGGTCACAGAACTGGAAGTGAAAAAGGTCATTCAAAATTTGAAAATAGGTAAAGCCCAAGGACCGGATGGGTTTTCCAATTTATATCACAAGAAATGTTCAGATCTGCTTCCTCCCTTATCTGATAAACCTCTTTCATTGGATAATGGAAGGCCATTCAATCCCCCCTGAACTTAATCAGGCCAATATAGTCTTCTTTATGGAAGAAGGAAAGGGCTCAATAGAGGACAAAAACTATAGACCTATTTCTTTGTTAAATAGGGCCATTCAAATTCTTGCAAAACTTATGGCCGATAGAATAACTAGCTTTCTTCCCAGAATAATCCATAAGGACCAAGTAGGATTTACATCTTACAGACAAACAGGGGATAACATCAGGCGAGTAATAAACTCCATTCATTGGGCCAAACAAAAACAAATTCACATGTGCTTGTTAGCTTTGTATATAGAAAAAGCATTTGACTCCCTGGAATGGTCTTATCTTAAAGCAATCTTAACCAAATTTAGCCTTACTGGTTTCTTTATGAAATTGATCCAAACCTATTACGATAACCCTAAAGCATCTCTTAAATTACCTGGAGATTGTAAAGTACATATAGATATTCAGCAGGGTACTAGACAAGGCTGCCCCCTTTCCCCTTTATTATATGCTTTAGCAATGAAACCTTTAGCCCATGCAATTAGGAGCAATTACGATATCCATGGAATTAACATAGGGCATCTGTGGTGCTCTGCTTTCTTCAGTCGGGCTTGATAAAGCTGTTATGGCCAAACCTACCCAGGAGATACACCAAGTTCTTTATATCCCCTCACCAAGACAGCAGATGTCTCTAAAATGTCCTTCTCAGATGCAGTATTTCAAAAATATGGACTCAGTATTAGAAAAATATCAGAAACTGTTTTTATTTCTGTGGGA
Source organism: Discoglossus pictus (assembly GCA_027410445.1). Lineage (NCBI taxonomy): Eukaryota > Metazoa > Chordata > Amphibia > Anura > Alytidae > Discoglossus > Discoglossus pictus. The sequence continues at coordinate 184,529,290 of CM050166.1, read as the reverse complement.
ACATCGTAGACTGCATTCAGAACAGGCTTTTCCTCAGAGACACACAACTCTGAATCTCAACTGAAACTCTCAACTGCCTAACTGCTCTCTCTGACAGTTACAGCCTGACAACACAACATTCTAAAATATTTAACACTTAATGAACCCAACATGCAGCATACAGAATCACACATTACAAGTCAATCACATATAGGCAAGCAACATAATATAACAGCATCACAAATATAGTTGTGAGCATACGAGTTGTTGCTAAAGCTTGCGGGCTCGCGTCCCTCGCAAAGCAAGCGGCACAGTTGCTGGCAAGGAGCGCCAAAGGAGCTCCTTGCCAGCAACTGCGACCCTTGCAACCTCGCAAAAAACGGCCGCACCACGCGCACATCAAAACATCAAAAATCCAACAAATACACACAACAAATACATAAAAAGCTTACCTACATCAAGAGGCAGCATCCAGGACCTCGAAAACTAAACTGACACCTCAATTTAACTGAAATTAAAGCAGTTTAGACAAAATTCTCTAGCGAGAGAAAAAATGGCCGCCGAAAAAAATTAAAACGAGGCTACAGCGGTCTAAAGACGCAAAACACCACCAAACACCTACGTATTTGCCAAAAAACACCTACGAGATAAGAAAACAAGGACACAACCCGCGTGTAACGGAGTTGGAACACGAATCCAATATCTCCGCTGGTATACGGTAAAATATCCAAGAAGCACTACAGTTTAACCATCCCCGACCTCCCATATTGGACGACACACAATTTGGGAGTCAAATGAATACTGACTTTATTTTGTTATTGCAGAAATATTTATACCCATCTCTTCCCACAGGCAATACACATGCCCATATTTGGCCGCACAATACCCATAAAGAGAACAATAGGGGGGTCACACCTCCCCGAGGCTCCCTGGCAACTTTTGATACAATCAGACATTGATTCAATTACACTTCTTTGTTCTTATCTGAGAATGAAAACACTGTATACAATAGACTTCCTTTATCTTATGCGGAGTCTCTGTAACAGGATTATCTCCCATGCCAAGTAGCTGCAAATGTCTGGGACAATATTCTGCAGAGCATAAACCAACATACATATAGTAGGATCATATTTTAACCATAATAATCATAAAACAGGGTAAAACAGTGATGGGTTCCGTTACACACCTCCCCCGTGACCATAAGCCGGCATACACGGTCTGATCCCAACGGATCGGCCTGGGGATGTCCGTACAAAAGTTTTTGTTGGTCAATTCTCTAGTTTGACAACCCATCAGCATTACTGCAATTCACATTTACTCACATTTCCCATATCCCTAGATAGATGGGATCTGAGCGCACAAGACTACTGAATAGCGCTCAGATCCTCTTCACACAGTTCAATTGGCAGGTAGCTAAAGTCTTTCCCATAGTCTTTCATTATATGAATGGGCTCCATGGCATAGCTATCTGTGGTATCACCGCTCCCACAGGGCAAGTACAGAATGACCCCCCTGTATGTAAAGGGCCAGAATGAGTGACATACACTCTGCTATGGCCGAACACTGGTTCCAAAGGGCAATATGTCCCAGGGCCATAGTCGCAGGGCAGGAGACTGGCAAACAGTCCTCTCCAAGACAAAGTGGCGAAGGGCACTTCGTCACACATCTCCCCTTTGGGGGGAAGTCTAACCAGGTACCTGGATATTTTGCTGTGGTGATGGGGCAACACGCTGAGGGGACTTGAGGGGCAGAGGCCAGCGGCACTCTGCCCTGATGCCAGCTCTTCTGCTGGTATATCCTGCAGGACATCCTGCTCTGTACAAGGGACAAAGGGAGGGCAGAGGCCGACTGCACTCTGCCCCACTGTCAGCTCTTCTGCTGGGGTACTTGGGACGTATTCCGGCTCAGTAGCCAGGGAAAGGTGGGGGTCAGTGGGGGTTAACATTTCCTCTGTTAACCCTGGAGCCACATTAGGAGTTAGCTGGGGAGGGGAATTTGTATTTACCCCCTCCTCCGGTTGTCCCAGTGAGAGTAGTTGGGGATCTGGACAGGCTGTCCAGCATCCCGGTAGGTCAGGCACAGAGACCCTGGTCCCATCTGCGCCGTCTGGGGGATTGGTGTCTCCCCTTGTTAGGGTAAGCTGTCGCTGGGGGGAGAGGGCGACATCTTTAGCTCCCTGGGGTTCACACTGCCGCTGGGTGGGAAGGACGACACCTTCTGCCCCCTGGGGTTCACACTGCCGCTGGGGAGGAAGGACGACACCTTCTGCCCCCTGGGGTTCACACGGCCGCTGGGGGGGAAGGACGACACCTTCGGCCCCCTGGGGTTCACACTGCCGCTGGGGGGGAAGGACGACCCCTTCTGCCCCCTGGGGTTTACCATGCCGCTGGGGGGGAAGGACGACACCTTCTGCCCCCTGGGGTTCACACTGCCGCTGGGGAGGAAGGACGGCCCCTCTGCTCCCTGGGGTACACACTGCCGCTGGGGGGGAAGGACGACACCTTTGGCCCCCTGGGGTACACACTGCCGCTGGGGAGGAAGGACGGCACCTTCTGCTCCCTGGGGTACACACTGTCGCTGGGAGGAAGGATGACACCCTTAGCTCCCTGGGGTACACACTGCCGCTGGGGAGGAAGTTCGACACCTTCAGCTCCCTGGGGTACACACTGCCGCTGGGGAGGAAGGACGACACCTTCAGCTCCCTGGGGTACACACTGCCGCTGGGGAGGAAGGACGACACCTTCGGCCCACTGGGGTACACACTGCCGCTGGGGAGGAAGGACGACACCTTCAGCTCCCTGTGGTTCACACTGCCGCTGGGGGGGAAGGACGACACCTTCGGCCCCCTGGGGCACACACTGGAGCGGTTTCTGTTTCTGGGACAGTCTCTCTGCATGTGGCCCTGCTGGTTACACGTGTGGCACCTGATGTACCGTGGAGGGGTTTGGTAGTTCCCACCACCCGGACGCAGTGCTGGGGGGGTTAATGGTGGGAGGTGGGTTAGCAGCTCCCAAGATGGACCGCTCCCGTGCCCGCTGCTTTTCCATTATGAATTTGTGGACATCTGTCATTAACCATTCCAAGGTTTTTATGGGAAGCGTACCTGGGAAAAAGGCCAGTCTGCTTTGGAGTTCTCTTTCAAACTCAGTCTGTGGGGTAATAAGAGGTACTGTAACCATGAGTTCCTTTCTGTCTGCATCCCTGTAGTCCGCGGCCGCCTCCTCCTCATCATGATGGAACGCTGACTGAAAACTAGCCGGTTCCATCCTGCTGTAGCCAGGGGCGCTGTACGGATACTAGCGTTGCCCTCAATTTGTACTCCACGGAATGGTGTCTCCTGTAGCTGTCCTTCTGACCGTGGGAACAATTCCGCCACTTGCCACCAAATGTAATGGAGTTGGATCACAAATCCAATATCTCCGCTGGTATACGGTAAAATATCCAAGAAGCACTACAGTTTAACCATCCCCGACCTCCCATATTGGACGACACACAATTTGGGAGTCAAATGAATACTGACTTTATTTTGTTATTGCAGAAATATTTATACCCATCTCTTCCCACAGGCAATACACATGCCCATATTTGGCCGCACAATACCCATAAAGAGAACAATAGGGGGGTCACACCTCCCCGAGGCTCCCTGGCAACTTTGATACAATCAGACATTGATTCAATTACACTTCTTTGTTCTTATCTGAGAATGAAAACACTGTATACAATAGACTTCCTTTATCTTATGCGGAGTCTCTGTAACAGGATTATCTCCCATGCCAAGTAGCTGCAAATGTCTGGGACAATATTCTGCAGAGCATAAACCAACATACATATAGTAGGATCATATTTTAACCATAATAATCATAAAACAGGGTAAAACAGTGATGGGTTCCGTTACACCGCGCAACCCAAAAAACATTACAAACACAACAAATACAAACAACAAACATATAAAAAGGTTACTCACAGCAAGGGGGGGGCACCGAGGACCTCTGCAAGTGAAGTTACACCTCCATTTAAGCACAAATTTCGGAGTTTAAAGACCCGAAAATCACCTAAGCAAGAGAAAAAATGACCGCCGAACAAAACGAAAACGAGGCTAAAGGTCCCTAAACACGCAAAACACTACCATAAACACGCAAAACACCACCAAACAGCTACGGATATTCTGAAAAAGCCCACCAAACAGCTACGAATATTCCGATAAACTTGCACGACATAGAAAACTAATAATATGAAAAACTCGCACGACATAGAAAACGAACAACGCTACATCAGCCACATTATATACACCAAACACCCTTAGCTCACTTACAATTTCATTGCCGGCAATATTCTAGTAACATAATATAACACAGCATAACATAACATACAGTAATTAGCATAACATAACATAACATACAGTAATTGACATAAGATAATATAACTATAAACAGACACCACCAGATCACATGAGTCCCAAAAATGGTGGTCAGGAGGATCATGACAGCATCAACACCTCAAATTTTGTCTTTTGGTAGATGACCGTCTCTGCACTCTTTATAATTCTCAGGATCACATATAATAGTTGTCAAATTTTGAATGTTCGCCATGCTTGCGAACCTCGCGTAGCTAGGCAAGCCGCTGAAGCACAGAAGTCTTCTGAGCTAGTTAAGGCATTGAAACTTGGAGCACTTAGGCGACGAGCGCCGAAGGTGCTCATCGCCTGCGAGCCTTGCGAAGCGAGTGGTTGAGGCATTGAAGCATGCAGGACTTAGGCACAAATGAGCACTGAAGGCGCTCCTGCGAGCCTCGCGAAGCGAGACGAGCTGTTGATGTATTGAAAAACGCAGGACTTAGTCTCCAAGCAGTTAGAAAATGTGGTATTGCCTTAGGCTGCAAGCAGTTGAGGAACGCGGGACTTCGAAAAAATATATGCAAGGATCGGAGCTTAAAAAAAAAAATACGAGTTCGGAAAAATACGAAGTTAACGGCTGAACCAAGCAAATCTAAAAACACGAAAAGCACAATAAATAAATACAAAAAAAAATTTCACACACAGCACTGGGGGACTGCCAGGACGTCTGGGAGTGAGGTTCCTCGCGAAAATTGGCTAAACGAGAAAATAAATGTCGTCCCCAAAAAATGTAAACAAGGCTACATGAACCCGAACTGAACAAGACACCGCCAGACACGTACTATTTACACAGGAACGTACAAAGTACAAAATACACTATTAGAAAGGACGGAAACTGATCGCGAGCCGCGTAACACATAGACAATCGCCACCATTTTACAACAATAACTTGCAACTAATAACATTACAAATCTAAAATGGAGCTTTACCCGACTAAACCAACGGTTTGCCCTCACCCACGTAGCCTATTTATACTGCACAATTGGCACATTGCTAACACTTTCTCATCAGGGCAGCAAAAGTCCAAATGTACATTGTATGCTGCAGGAAAATCAAAAGAGATTGTTAGCTCTTCAGGATATTGATTGCTGTATATGTTAATTAGAAATAGGTAAAGCATATTAATTTATTAAGTAATTAATTAATTATTATTATAAAAAAAAATATATATATATATAAAAAATAATTCTAAATTGCATATTTTACACTGCCATTACTTTAGGAATACATTAATGCTTCGCACTTCCTAATACATTTGGTCATTCAGAATTAATTATTAACGTACATTTATTTAATAAGTATTAATTAGTAATGGAAAATAAAAATGTATACTTTCCACTGTACTAAAAATGTTTTACTTTTTACACTGCAGTTATATATATCTCAATTACTGCTCATTGGCAGCCAGTGATAGCACTTTCAAAGCAGTTACATATTTAAATCACTTTATTATGCTCTGAGAGCGGAAAACATTTTCTAGTTTACACTGCACTAAAAAAATTGGTATATTTAACACTGTACTTATATATCTGTCTTTGCGATGAGTGGCGAAACAGTATCATTGCAAAGCACAAAACTTTAAGGACACGAAGGTGCTCAGAGGAGCAAAAGTTCACAAGGAGAGACGCTCGCAATGAGCCTCGATGGTGCTCAGAGGAGCAAAAGTACACTAGAGGAGAGGCTCGCAATGAGCGCCGAAGGTTTTTCAGAGTAGCAAAAGCTTTACATTGTGTGGCAAACAGCATTACCATAACTTCAAATTTTATTGCCCCGTCATTTTTGACAGGCAAGTCGCTAGTTAAAAATAAATGTGGATAAAACGGAGGCCCTAAATATTTTTCTTTCTCCTCCCGACATATAATTTCTTCCCGAGAATTGTCACTTCACTTGGCCAACCTCCCATATTAAATACCTTGGGTTAATATCACCCGCCGACTACCAGATCTCCATAAAACTAACTATGCAACTCTGTATAGAGAGATAGGACAAAACTATATGATGTGGTCTAAATGTAATATTTCTTGGTTAGGTCATTTAAATTCAGTTAAAATTAATGTTTTACCCTGTCTCCTGTACCTATTCCACTCCTTGCCTATAGTAATCAATCTTAAACAATTAGGGCCTCATTCTATTATCGGCCGTAAATCGGCCGTAAGGCTGCGATTCCTTGCGAGGGTTCAGTTAACTCGCGATTCTATTATACGGCCCCGCAAGGATCTCCTTTTACGGCCGGCCGCATATCTTGGAACCGGCCGTTAGCTGTGAAATATAAAAACGCAAAAATAAATTCAAGCCTGCACTGTACAGCTCTGTAAATGCTAGGGATCATATTGGGGGACATGAGGATTAAAAGAAACCCACTCTCAAGCTTGCACATCTGCCCAAACCCGAGTTCAAATTAACTGTTTATTTTCCGGCTGCGGCGTGGGTGTGTCTGAGGTGCTCCAAGCACTCTGGACTTTTTACATGGATATTTTACGGATATTAAAAATAAAATATTTTACGGATTTGAGTACAGGATAATTATGTGCTATTTTTTCTAACACCTAAAATCCCTTTATAGTCTTCTCAAAGTGCAGGATGGCTTTATTTGAGCTATTTTATGTGCTTAATTGGTGCTAGCGAGACCTCTTTCCTGCAAGTAAGCTGCGGCTCGTTTTTAGCCTTGCAGAGAGGTTTCCCGGAGCAATTGAATTGCAAATCTCTTGCGGCCGTTTTAGATCAAAGGCTTTCCTCCGGCGCGAGCGGCCGCAAGAGATAGCAAGGCACCGGCCGCAAGCCTGCCGGAATCCCCGGCCGTAAGGGAATAGAATAGCAGAATAGCTTGCGGCCGGTCCTTGAGGCCCCGCAACGGCTGCGGCCGATAATAGAATGAGGCCCTAAGAGAGGTTTCAGTGCCAACCCCTCAGATGTATCTGGCACAATAAATCTCATAGAATTTTGAAAGCAATCATATTTAAACACAATCTAAAGGGGGCCTTTCGTGTCCCAATTTCAAATTATATTATAAGGCGGCTCAAATCTCATTTATTCCAATAGCACATTCCACCTTCCATCAACCACTATGAGTATTTATAAACAATTTAATAATTAACCCATACTTGTGGGACTCTATAGTTTGGCTCCCCAAACCCCTTTCTTTACTAGGGAAACATGCTAATCCATTTACTAAACTCTTACTCACCCAATGAGGTTGAGCGAATCAAAAATATGAGCTAACGCCTAAGTTCCGAGTTCTTACCCCAATTATTCCCCACCCACAATTTATACTATATCTCTATGAACTCTCTAGCCTGGTGGTGTGTGACGAAGTGCCCTTCGCCACTTTGTCCTGGAGAGGACTTATTGCCAGCCTCCTGCCCTGCGACTATGGCCCTGGGACATATTGCCCTTTAAAAACAGTATTCGGCCATACCAGAGTGTATGTCACTCATTCTGGCCCTTTAAATACAGGGGGGTCATTCGGTACTTGCCCTGTGTGAGCGGTGATACCCCAGATAGCTATGCCATGGAGCCCATTCATATAATGAAAGACTATGAGAAAGACTTTGGTTCCATGGCCATTGAACTGTATGTATGTGGTCTGAGCGCCATTCAGTAATAATGTGTGCTCAGACCTAAGCTATCTGCAGATATGTTCTGGGTTATAATATGTTGTGGTTATATCTGTAAAAATATTGTATTGTGTGGTATGCAGTCAAATATCTTTGGTCTCATACACTTGGTCAGGAGTTGCCCATCTGCCTCTTAATAGTATCTGCTAAAACACACAAGAGATAGCAGAACAAAAGGGTTTTAGCAGACAAGATGGCACCATTAACAATGGGGGTAAGGACTCTTGAATAATGAGATGGCCTGGGGTTTCCCCATACTCCCAGCAGGGGAGTAAGTGAGCCTAGGGATGTTACTCTCTCCACCGCCAGAGGTAGAATGAGCAGTTAGCCACGCCTAGTGGGTGGCTCCTGGGGGAGGAGACTCCTGGCTCCCACGCCTTAACCCTGTCTGATTGGCCAGAGGTAATTAGCGGTTGACCAAAGGTAGTCACTGCCCCTACTGTGTATGTGAAGTGTTTGAAAATGTGTGTTGTTTCAATAAAGGGAGTTCTACTTGACCCTGCAAAACGTAGCCTCGTCTCGTTCTTGGAGGGAATTGCTATATTACACTGGGGATTGCTATGCACTGCATACTTGAGCTTTAACTACTGAACTCTTGTTCCTGATGTACTCTCCTTGGAGGAGAGGTCTTCCCCACACGGTCCTGGATGCTGGAGATTCATACAGGGTGTAAGGAAGACTGCGCGGCTCCAGTTAAGCTACGGCGGTTGTGGTCTGTGGTGGTTGAGGTGTCCGGTGTGGTGCTTGTAGTCCTCGGCGCAAGCTAGGAAGTGTCCATCAACGGAGGTACCCAGTCGGGGTGCCAGAAGATCCGTTACATTGGCTGGCAGTGGTGGGATGGCGTCCTAGAGCAAGAAAAAGCAGCCCGGAGACACTGGTAACGTTTGGAGTTACAAATTGAGGGCAACGCTAGTATCCGTACAGCGCCCCTGGCTACAGCAGGATGGAACCGGCTAGTTTTCGGACATCGTTTCATGATGATGAGGAGGAGGAGGCCGCAGACTACAGGGATGCAGACAGAAAGGAACTCTGGTATGATGCCCTGGAAGATGCCCAATGGCGGCGAGGTGAGAGTCTTCCCAGTGATGAGCAGCGGCTACAGAAGCGTGTGGCGATGTAGATGTATCTATTGGGAGAGCAGCCCCTGGATGAGTGGGTGACAAGACTAGAGACCCTGGTATGGCGAGAGATCTGGCTAGACAACGCATACCAGGCCCTCTCGTGGCATACCGTTCGACTTACCCCCTGGACGGCTGAACACGAGTTACCGGAGGGGGATGATTATGATGGCCCGGGTTTATTATGGGATGCCTTGGAGGACGACATTGATCTTGGCAGCACGGAGGGGTCTAGGTTTTGGGACATCTACGACTACCGGATGGGCATGTATGTCTGGGTTGACGAAGGCGAGGTGAGCAAAGGCATGACCCACCTGGTAACGAGAGAGTGGGAGCTGGAGCAGGACTACCAACACCTGCTCAGCTTTGTGCAGCCCCAACCTACTCGACAAGCAGAACCAGACCTCATTGACTGGTCCTGGGATGACCTCCAGATGGTAGGTATAGATGGGACCGAGGTCTCTCTACCGGCCCTACAGGGAGCAGAAGGTGCTGTCCTTCCTCCCAAGTGACAGTGTGTATCCCAGGGAGCAGAAGGTGCAGTCCTTCCTCCCCAGCGGCAGTGTGAACCCCAGGGGGCAGAAGGTGTCGTCCTTCCCCCCCCAGCGGCAGTGTGAACCACAGGGAGCTGAAGGTGCCGTCCTTCCTCCCCAGCGGCAGTGTGAACCCCAGGGGGCAGAAGGTGTCGTCCTTCCCCCCCAGCAGCAGTGTGAACCACAGGGAGCAGAAGGTGCCGTCCTTCCTCCCCAGCGGCAGTGTGAACCACAGGGAGCAGAAGGTGCCGGAGGAGGGGGTAAGTACAAATTCCCCTCCCCAGCTAACTCCTGATGTGGCCCCAGGGTTAACAGAGGAAATGATAACCCCCACTGACCCCCACGTTTCCCTGGCTACTGAGCCAGAATATGTCCCAAGTACCCCAGCAGAAGAGCTGACAGTCGGCCTCTGCCCTCCCTTTGTCCCTTGTACAGAGCAGGATGTCCTGCAGGTTATACCAGCAGAAGAGCTGGCATCAGGGCAGAGTGCCGCTGGCCTCTGCCCCTCAAGTCCCCTCAGCGTGTTGCCCCATCACCACAGCGAAATATCCAGGTGCAGTAACTGTTGTTGTGGGTGGGCTGCTCTTGCACTTTGTTGTTGCTCTAGCACTGGTTTATTGTGGGTAACGGAGGCACTGACCGGCAGAAGGTCAGGTGCCTGGTTAGACTTCCCCTCAAAGGGGAGATGTGTGACGAAGTGCCCTTCGCCACTTTGTGCTGGAGAGGACTTATTGCCAGCCTCCTGCCCTGCGACTATGGCCCTGGGACATATTGCCCTTTAAAAACAGTATTCGGCCATACCAGAGTGTATGTCACTCATTCTGGCCCTTTAAATACAGGGGGGTCATTCGGTACTTGCCCTGTGTGAGCGGTGATACCCCAGATAGCTATGCCATGGAGCCCATTCATATAATGAAAGACTATGAGAAAGACTTTGGTTCCATGGCCATTGAACTGTATGTATGTGGTCTGAGAGCCATTCAGCAATAATGTGTGCTCAGACCTAAGCTATCTGCAGATATGGGTTATAAAATGTTGTGGTTATATCTGTAAAAATATTGTATTGTGTGGTATGCAGTCAAATATCTTTGGTCTCATACACTTGGTCAGGAGTTGCCCATCTGCCTCTTAATAGTATCTGCTAAAACACACAAGAGATAGCAGAACAAAAGGGTTTTAGCAGACAAGATGGCACCATTAACAATGGGGGTAAGGACTCTTGAATAATGAGATGGCCTGGGGTTTCCCCATACTCCCAGCAGGGGAGTAAGTGAGCCTAGGGATGTTACTCTCTCCACCGTAAGAGGTAGAATGAGCAGTTAGCCACGCCTAGTGGGTGGCTCCTGGAGGAGGGGACTCCTGGCTCCCACGCCTTAACACTGTCTGATTAGCCAGAGGTAATTAGGGGTTGACCAAATGTAGTCACTGCCCCTACTGTGTATGTGAAGTGTTTAAAAATGTGTGTTGTTTCAATAAAGGGAGTTCTACTTGACCCTGCAAAACGTGGCCTCGTTCTTAAAGGGAATTGCTGTATCACACTGGGGATTGCTATGCGCTGCATACTCCCTGGAGCTTTAACTACTGACCTCTTGTTCCTGATGTACTCTCCTTGGAGGAGAGGTCTTCCCCACACGGTCCTGGATTCTGGAGATTCATACATGGTGGAAGGAAGATGGCGCGGCTCCAGTTAAGCTACGGCGGTTGTGGAGTCTGTGGTGGTTGAGGTGTCCGGTGCGGTGCTTGTAGTCCTCGGCGCAAGCTAGGAAGTGTCCATCAACGGAGGTACCCAGTCGGGGTGCCAGGAGATCCGTTACATGGTGGAAAACAGCCGGCTTACTAAAAGCTGGCTCATGGTACAGAGATGACAGGGTGCTTACAAATGAGCAACTTGACCAAATCCCAATTCAAGAGCAGTTTACCTACCATAGACTTAAACATTTCATTCAAACTCTAGACCATAGGTTTGGTAAACCAAAATCATCATGGCTGACAAGAATATGTGACAAGGCCCTGCTTACAAAAGGGATTCTAAGACTTATTTATGATTCAATCAATATAGACCAATCCATGCTTAAACCTAAATTCATGAGTAAATGGGAGGGAGCCCTCAATTGCAGTTGGGATCAGGATTCTTGGCAGGAAACATGGACTAACCTCACAAAGGGCTTGCTCAACAGACGTATTTTGGAAACCTCTATTAAGGTCCTCCATAGGATTTATAATACTACGGATAAACTTTTTAAGTGGAAGTTAGCTCCAGGTCCCGGCTGCTTCCAAGAGTGTGGGGAAGTAGGTTCCTTCTTTCATATATGGTGGTCTTGTCCCTGAACTAGCCAACTTTGGCAAGAAGTCTATGCAATGGCCACTGACTTATTTTCTCTGTTTCTCCTATTTCTCCAAAAGTTGAGGTTAGTGTTCTAAGGCATTATGTTCCATTTCTTTCCACTTCCCAAAATAAGCTACTGCAATCTATAATGTTGGCAACAAATAGCCATATTGCTTGACAATGGAAATCTACCTCCCTCAATCTCCAAGGAGTTATTAATAAACTAGCGACTTGCCCGTCAAAAAATGACGGCAATGTGATGTATATGTTTGTCAAGTTGTTTAGTTATTAACATATATTTTTGTCACTTGTAATTATTTTAATATGAACGTGTATTTTTGTAAAATGTTGATGTAATGGTTTTTTAAAATGTAATTTGTATCTGAAGAATTGTTAACTTTAATATACATTGAATGAATAGGAAAGCAAAAAGTAAAAAGCCTTCTTTAAACGTCGCAAATTTTAACATGAAGTTTAAAATATATGTAAGCAATAACCTTCAAAGTATATATTTTTAAACTTGAACTTTATTTTTTATGTAAGTTTAGAAGTTGACAAAACATTGGTATAATTTTGAACATTATAAACAGGAACATAGTGAATACATTTTCTAACCTAATTTTTTATTAAAAGTATTAACATTTGAATGTAAAAACAATTGACCTTTAAATTAATCAGTATTAAAATGCAATTTCTATCACAATAATTGTTAACTTGAATATACATTGAATGTAGAGGAAGGCATACAATAAAACTCTTCTTAAAACGTACGTAATTGAAGTAATTCATTACTGAGCACATAAACTGGCGATAAACATTAATGTAGGTAGTAATCTTAAGATAACAGACAATATTTACATTGTGACTTAAAAGGTGCTTGACCTCTTAACATCCACTTTGTAATCTGTAGAATGAAATAACTTGAAAATATATTTTTTAAACTTTTAAGATTAGAAACATTAACATAGTGACTTAACATTTTAACATAATTTTTACTAACAATGCAAGGCAAGTATTTTGTGAGGCAAATCATTCATAAACAGTACTTCCATTAATTATGACAGAATTAAACAACCAATTGTTATGTATTTTGGAATGCTTTTAAAAAATGTTGGCATCTTTAATTTGTATCCTGCAAAGTTATAGTACTTCATAGTAGACAATGTTTTTTAGTAAAAATACGTCCATCTTCTAATAAATCACCTTGACTTTCATTTTTTTCAATGTAAACTTTAATAGCCTGTGGATTTTTGCACCGTGACAATGCAACGTACAATTGACCATGTGCAAATACTGGTTCTTCCAAAAAAATACCCACAGATTTGAAAGTTTGACCTTGTGATTTATTAATGGTCATGGCAAATGCCATAATAATGGGAAATTGTCTTCTTTGAAGTATAAAAGGGGACTACTTTCACTTGGTGCTAAATCTATTCTTGGTATGAAAACTCTCTCTCCTTTATGGGTCCCAGTTAAAATTTCAGCATCTATAAAATGGTCCTTTATTGTTGAACAATTAATCTTGTGCCATTGCATAGGCCTTTTTTGGGGTTCATATTTCGCAGTAACATGATAATTGCACCTTTCTTTAGCTGCAAAATATGTGGTGGCATTCCAGAAGGAGTTAGAGAGTTTATGAATTCAGTCGAAAAGTTAGCCTGACTTTCATTGTCATGAGCAAGTACAGAATCAGCACTGTGATAATTTCTTTGTGGTGCATTAATTTTTTTAAAGATTTCATTATTGAGGATTAATGCATCTTTATTTTTACACGTCAGTATGACTTGGTTGGCAAGCTCGGAATATTCTTCGTTATTGATGCTCCCTTCAAATATAGCCGATATAATATCTTGTTGACAAATCATCTGAGGTGGGATCTCTACAGTGTCGTCAGCTAAATGTAGTATTTTTTCTGTTCTGCCTTCTCCAATTTTAATAAGCCAATCATTGAAATCATTTTGTCCTTCTGATCTCATATTTTGTTGCAGTTGAAGATGGGTAAAATGTTTCCATACTGTGCTTTACTTGATACAGGTTTCGATAATGTCAGTTCGATTTCCATGTACAACAACAGGTAATGTTTGTCTAAAATCGCCACCCAACAACATTACCTTTCCACCAAATGGAAAAATATTATCCATGACTTCACGAAGCAAACGGTCAATACATTGGAGGGCATAGCATGACATCATTGTGGCCTCATCTATTATAATTAATTTACATTTCTTAAATTTCTTTGCTTGTAAGGATGTCATGCGAATATCTGACACAGAATTTTCTAAAATAGGCACTGGCAGTTTAAATCCACTATGAACAGTTCTTCCACCTTCTAATAAAAGTGCAGCAATTCCAGTAGTGGCAAACGCCATTGCTATTTGTCCTTGTGCTCGTACTGAACTCATTAATAAATTGTACAAATAGGTTTTTCCTGATCCGCCAGGTCCATCCAGATAGAAATAACGCTCTGTCACCATGTCATCATCTATTGCATTTTTAATGGCATGAAATGCTTGCAATTGTAGTGTATTTAAAGTTGCAAGTCTTTCTTGTGTTCTTTCTGCTTGTATTTGAATGTCATAGTCTTCAAAGTTTATGTCATCTATAAGACCTGGATCAGGCAAATTAAAACTTGCACAACTTAATTCATGAGTTAAAAATACTTCTTGGATTTCCATTAACGCTTTTAAGTGTGCAATGGGTTCATTGTATCGTCGCATAAAGTCTTCAGCCATATTACTTTTAAAAGTCTCCCACAAAGCTAATGCATTTGGAGCATTTGAGAAGATACAAATAAAAGCAAATTGTTCTCTCATCTGTCGTGGCATTTGACATTGTGCTGCTTCTTCTAAACATCTTTCCCACTCTGTATCATCAGCGAGTAAGTTTCTATGTCTTGCAGCTAAATGGAAGGATTCATATAAAATGTCATTAACAGTTCCTAATTGTTCAAAACTTTGTGCTCCTGGAACATTTAAAAGTAATATCCGTAAGCAAAAACGTTCAACATCTCTTAGACTGACTGTGTAAATTCGTGGAATTATTTTATTGCCTCTGGTTTTTCTTGGTCTCCATAATCCATTCACAAAAACATAGTGATATGGAATTTCAATATATAAGTATTGTGTTGCTTGAGCATCATTTGAATTTAATGCAAACAATGCAGTTAGTGTAGTGTGACGATCTTCACTTTGGGCCAATGCATTCATTTCATTTCCAGCATGGAAATAGACTAAATGTCGTTGTGGCAAATGTACTGCTAATCTATATACTGCATGTGATCTATCATGCATTTCAAATTTTAAAAGCCGCCACATAGCTTCTGGTGCACTGACATAGCGAGCATCTACATGAGATGCAAGTTCATCATGTACTAACTCACTACATTCAGGGTTGTCTGCACTTTTGACGACTACAGTAGCTGCATCATAGCCTTTGTAAATATATTTGTAGACATATTTAATGGATTTGATGGAAGTGCAGGCTTCTACGTTGATGTGGGCGTTGTACTTCATGAGTAAATGTGGATTGTAGGGTACTACATATCTATTGTCTACTTTTTTTCCACGAATAATGGCACTATCTCCTTCTCTTCTTTTATAAAGTGGATATCCATCACAATTGGCATATGTTTTGTCTCTATAATCTTTTGGAAAATCTTTGGAACATTTATTATTTTCCATACATGGTGATTGTGGATTAAGGTCTCCACAGGGTCCATGAATCATGCGATGAGTAACAATCTCATATAGTCTACCATATAGTTCTGGATCTGGTAGTTCAGCAACTATGACTGCATCCACTTTGTCCGAAGTATCTAATTTATCTTTCTCTTGAAGTATTATGAGAAGATGTGCATGTGGAAGGCCTCTTTTTTTAAATTCAATGGTATATACATAAGCAAAACATTTGCCAAATAACTGATTTATAGTGAACTCACGTATTAATTCATTTAATTTGATCTTAAAAACTCTGGCTACTAAATCTGGTCGATCTGAAGCACTTTGTCCAAGAAGTAGATTTTGAGTAATTTCTGGCCATTGTGGATTACATGTAAATGTCACAAATAAATCTGGTTTTCCAAATTTTGTCACAATAGCCATAGCATCATTGTATCTTTCTCTCATATTTCGAGGAGATCCTTGAAAGGAAGATGGTAAAATGATGGCTTTGCCAGCTGTCATGTCTCTGCTTGTAGCCACGTCAGCAACATAGTCCATGAGTCCACAATATTGTTCTACACGTAGTTTATCTTGTTGATATTTTATAAAGTTTAAATTATTTGCCTCAACTTGCAAATATGAATCAATAATCCATTGTTGTGTTAGTTTTCCACCACATAAAATTGGATTAAATTCATCTCTAATGGCAATTTGAGCTACTTTAAATTCAAGCATAGAAACATTATTTCGGATTCTGGCTTTAGCATTTGGGTAACTGGGAAGGGTTAATTTTGGTTGCCAACCTGCTTCTCCATGTGGGAAAAAGATGGGATATGTCATTGGATCTAAATTTGGACTTAAGATATTAATATTAATAAATGGTTGCTCCTCATTTCTGGGATATACTCTAATGTCTCTTTGAAATGGTGGTTCTCATTCATCATTCTGAAATACCATTGCAACTTCATTTGATGTTGGCAAGTTATAACAACGTTTATCAGTATGTCTGTCTCTTTTAAGCACCATATTAACCTTTGGCATGGGTAATTGATGTCTTTGTGCATGAAGTTGTTGTTCATTTTCTACTTCTGCCAATTTTTTGTATGCTTTACTGTAGGGATTGTTGTCCATAATGTTATTTAGCTCTATGAAAACACTGGGTAAGCATTTTTTATTTTCTTCCATCTGCATACGTTGGTCAACAGCTTCCATTGTATCTAGGACATATAGTTTAGCAAATTTTCTTTGCTCTCCTTGCTCTGGATGTAAATGTGAAGTCCGATGATAAATTTGTCCTTGGACTTTAAAACAGTAAGGACCATGTCCTGGTACATTAGTAGCCAATGTTGCCCCCATAGATGCAAATGATATGGCACTATTGTAGGATCTTATGTTTGTCTTAAAATTTTTGTAATTTTGAAAAGTAGGTTCAGTCATAATATTTTGTAAATAGCTTGGAAATTGTTTCCTTTCTGCAAGTTTGAACTTGCCCTTTTGACAACAACTAATAAATTGTCCATCTCTGGGTCTCTCCTGTTTAAAATAATAAGCCTCACAAAATTGACATTGAGTACTCATGTCCCCACAACTATGAACCTCTACTGCTAAAGACTTGAGTAGAGGACAATTTGCAAAGCATATCGGATGTTGACTTTCATATTCATCAGGTGAAAAGTCATGAAATGTTTCAACAACAGGTTCTAAATGTTTAGTTTTTTTCGTGGCTTTTCTTGGTATATGTTGTCCTTGTTTTGTTGAAATGTCCTGTAAGTTTTTAGTAAGAGTTTGTAAATGCTTTGTTTTTGTAGTTGCTTTTTTTGGTCTGTCTTGACTGATATCTTGTAAAATGTCATCTGATGTTTGAGGAACAGTTTGTAAATGCTTTATTATCTTTTTATTTTTTTGGGTTGTATCTCTCATTTTTGCAGCTGATATTCTTTTATTTGCAAGTCTTTTGCGTTCTTTTTCTCGTCGAATTTCTTTCTCCTCCGGTGTCTGCTGGGCGGCCCATCTCTCTTGTCTTTCTCTAGTTTGACGTCTTTTCTTCTCTTCTTTGGTCTCGTTATCAGCCATATTAATCTGTAAAGGAAAAAAAAAATGTAATTGTGTATATTTTAATTGGTAATTCCTGTTAAAGATTCTTGTGCACAATTGGTGAAATAAAAGGCAAATCATTAATGTATCAGTTATATTTAGTTAAAATTATAATTCCTGTCCTCACTGGCTAAGAATTTGGCCAATGGAATACTGCTGTAAATAAGCATGTAACATATTTTTTTTAAATAATGGTTTTATTTATTAAAAACGTTGTTTGTGGATAGATATTTACCACTGCAAAACTTCTTTGCTAAAAAAAAAATTGATGTGGTTATTGAGCTATGTATTGCATAGTATCAATTTAAATAGAATAAGGGAGATAGTAAATTTATTTTTTTATTTTTCTGTTGACACGGATGCAACTGAAAGCAGTTTCTTCAGTTTTCTACTTTAGTACTTATTATACTGTACCTTGGTTGAACTGCGATTTAAATCCGAATGTTTGTTGGTCCTCGGTACAAAATCGTTGTCCAATGGTGTGGTCCTCTGTTGGAAGTCCTCGTCCGATGGTGTGGTCCTCTGTGTAAAATCCTGGTCCTATGGTATGGTCCTCTGTTGAAAGTTCTGGTCCGATGGTGTGGTCCTGTGGCGATAGCCCTCGTCCGATGTTGTGGTCCTGTGGCGATAGCCCTCGTCCGATGTTGTGGTCCTTTGGTGAAAGTCCTCGTCCGATGGTCTGGTCCTGTGTTGAAATTCCTCGTCCGCTGGTCTGGTCCTGTGTTGAAAGTCCTCGTCCGATGGTCTGGTCCTGTGGAGAAAGTCCTCGTCCGATTGTCTTCACGCAGTATCTATTGTAATATAAAATAGAAAATGTTTTTTGAGTGAAATGTCTTTTAAATAAGTAAACAAATTATGAATTTGGCTGTATTGTATCAGTTATGGTTATTTTTTTCTATTTTTTATTTTTTACTTTCTGTACAATCCCACGACTTTTGTTATTCTTATTTAAGGTTCTTAGTAAGGCTTGTGGGTTGTGATATATTAAATAAGAATATGAATGTATTTTGCTATGTGTTTATGTTAGTTTTTGGTACAATCCTGTTTTGTGCGCACCACGTGTGGTATACTTATTTAACCTTTATTGGGATGATTATAGTTAGTGAAACATGAAATAATATAATTAATGTAGTTTGCTATGTGTTTGTGTTATTTTTTTACAATCCTGTTTTGTGCGCACCACTTAAGCACATAGCATATTTTTTTAAAGAAGTTTTTAGTCAGTGAAAAACTTTCTTTTGGATAGATTTTTAGCAACTAAAAACTTCTTTAAAAAAAAAATGTTATGTTCTTATTTAGAGCCCTATTCAATTGGGCAAATTGCAATTGAATGAGGGCCTTTGTGTGTACCATATGTTGCATAGTTTGACCCTCATTCAATTGCATTTTTTACAATGTAATAGTACTCTAAGGGCCTCATTCTATTATCGGCCGCAGCCGTTGCGGGGCCGCAAGGACCGGCCGCAAGCTATTCTGCTATTCTATTCCCTTACGGCCGGAGGCTCCGGCAGGCTTGCGGCCGGTGCCTTGCTATCTCTTGCGGCCGCTCGCGCCGGAGGAAAGCCTTTGATCTAAAACGGCCGCAAGAGATTTGCAATTCAATTGCTCCGGGAAACCTCTCTGCAAGGCTAAAAACGAGCCGCAGTTACTTGCAGGAAAAAGGTCTCGCTAGCACCAATTAAGCACATAAAATAGCTCAAATAAAGCCATCCTGCACTTTGAGAAGACTTTAAAGGGATTTTAGGTGTTAGAAAAAATAGCACATAATTATCCTGTACTCAAATCCGTAAAATATTTAATTTTTACTATCCGTAAAATATACATGTAAAAAGTCCAGAGTGCTTGGAGCACCTCAGACACGCCCACGCCGCAGCCGGCAAATAAACAGTTAATTTGAACTCGGGTTTGGGCAGATGTGCAAGCTTGAGAGTGGGTTCCTTTTAATCCTCATGTCCCCCAATATGATCCCTAGCATTTACAGAGCTGTACAGTGCAGGCTTGAATTTATTTTTGAGTTTTTATATTTCACAGATTACGGCCGGTTCCAAGATATGCGGCCGGCCGTAAAAGGAGATCCTTGCGGGGCCGTATAATAGAATCGCGAGTTAACTGAACCCTCGCAAGGAATCGCAGCCTTACGGCCGATTTACGGCCGATAATAGAATGAGGCCCTAAGGCAGTCATTGAATTGCAATTTTGAAAATTGAATAGAGTTCTAAATAAGCACATCACATATATTTGTTAAAGAAGTTTTTAGTTATTAAGCATCTATCCAAAAGCAAGGTTTTCACTAACGAAAAAGTTATTTAAAAAAATATATGTTATGTGATTATTTGGATCCCTATAGAATTAGCAAAATGGCAATTGAATAAGGGCCTAAAAGTGCTTATTTATAGCCATATTAAATTGTCCAAAATAGCAATTGAATGAGGGCCTTTGGTTACTGCATTTGTTATATTGTCAGCTCCTCATTCAATTGTATTTTGGCCAATGGAATAGAGCTCAATATCACCACAGAGCATATTTTTTTACCGAATTTTGTATTTAGTGAACTTGTATCCAAAAGCAACGTGTTCACTAAATAAAAAGTTCCTTTAAAAAATATGCTCTGTGCTTATATAGAGCCCTATTGAAATGGGCAAATCACATTTGAGTGAGGCCCTTGGCCATTAAACACATATAGGTCCTCATTGAATTGCAATTTTGCCAATTGAAGAGGGCTCTATATAATCACATAACATATTTATTGAGCAAAGTTTTTAGTTATTGAAAAACTTGATTGTGGTTCGAAGTTCAGTAACTAAAAAGTTCTGTATAAAAAATATGTTATGTGCTTATATAGAGCCCTATTCAATTGAGCAAGTCGCAATTGAATAAGGCTCATGGTTCTTTCTTTTTTATACTTAATACTTTACCTTGATTGAAGTGTCGAATGACAGACGGTCCCCTCCTGCCAATCTTAATCCGCCGGTCTTGTTGTAGTGTCTGTTTGAAAAAGAAAGTGAAATAGTTATTTGTATATTTATAATTTTTCATCTAGCAAAGCATGGCCTTTTGAGCATGTAATGTCTTGTTGTATCTTACCTCTTCTTCTTTGTTGGTGTTCTTTAAAAGGGATTGTGCTTCACAGTGCACGGTGCAATTTGTTGAGTGACGCTGTTGATGCAGAGTCTGTTTGAATATTAAAAGAAATAGAAAGATTCAGCTTTATATGATCTATTGAATTGCAGTAAATTAATGTCATTTAAATATACTTGTGTAATTATTTTCAATTGACCTTATTTTTTGGTGGGGGCTACACACATATGTCACATACATGAAGCACATTCCATAGTTTAATGTAATTATTTTGTGTGCGTGTGACATATCAGTATACCTGAATCATATTTAAATTGTTAAATTAACCTTATATTTTTTTTTTCCAACACACATAAATGTCTGTGTGTGAGATGTAACTATAGATGATACACATGTATGTGCGTGTCACATATCAGTATACATGACATATAATGTCATTTAAATGTAGTTGTTTACTGATTTTGTTTTAAGCTAATTTTGTTGCAGTGGCAATACACATAAATGTGCGTGTCACTATACATTATACACATATATGTTAGTGTCACATGTCACTTTGAAGGGGCAATACACATAAATGTGCGTGTCACATGTCACTATACATTATAGACATATATCTGCGTGTCAGATGTCACTATACATTATAGACATAAATGTGCGTGTCACATGTCACTATGCAGGTGCAATACACATAAATGTGCGTGTCACATGTCACTATACATTCTATACATATATGTGCGTGTCAGATGTCACTATACATTATAGACATATATGTGCGTGTCAGATGTCAGTATACATTATAGACATATATGTGCGTGTCACATGTCACTATACATAAACCTCTGTTGAATATTTAATTATGGTTTTTTGTTGTTTTGTAAAATGAACCGTATTTTTTTTGTGAGCCTATACACATAAATGTGCTATATATGTCACTACATAAATCCTAGTTTATTTTTTTATTTGTTTGACCTGTCCTGATAATAAAATGTAATATATTATAGCTTACCTCTCAGTTGTAATTTGCACAATGTAAAGTAGTAAATTAGTAAAGAATTGTCTTCTCAAGTAAAAGCAGCAGTTATCTCTGAAGTCACTCCGTTCATCACCTGAGGAGAAATGTATTTTTTTGTGTGAAATAGGCAGTATTTATAAACTTGTAGAAAGTTCTGGAAAGTGAGACCGTTAGAAAGCAATACGCATGCGCTATTTGCGTTCCAGCTTACAATTTGCGTTCCATCCGCCATTTTCTGCGTATTACTGTTCAAAATGGTGTTTAATATGATTGTGATACGTTCCGCATAGTATGTGTTTCATTATTGCGAGTAAGTGTAGTGTAGTTACGTCTGAAGCCTCGTTTTCGTTTTCTTCGTCGGCCATTTTTTCTCTCGCTTAGCGATGGTATTAGTGTCTAAAGTGTTTTATTTTGATTTAAATGTAGATGTAACTTGTTTTTTTGAGGTGCTGGATGGTTCCTCTTGCTGTAGGTAAGCTTTTTATGTGTTTGTTGTGTATCTTTCTTAAGTTTTAAATGTTTGTATGTCGGCGTGTTGCGTCCGATGTTTGCGAGGTCGTAATGTGTGGTAACGTGTCTCGTATGGTGTTTGCGTGTGTAGCCTCGTTTTCGTTTTATTCGTCGGCCATTTTTTGTGTCGCTTAGCAAATTATTTAGTGTCTAAACTCTTTTATTTTGAGTGCAATTAAGTTGTAAGTTGCATGTTTGAGGTCCTGGGTGCTTCCTGTTTCTGTAGGTAAGGTTTTTATGTATGTGCTGTGTGTATGTATTGTGTTTTTAATTTTGTAATGTTCGCGAGTTGCGTCCGAGTGTTGCGAGGCCGTAATGTGTGTGAACGTGTGTCGTATGTTGTTTGCGAGTGTCGTAATGTGTGTGTCGTGCTCTTTGGGTTGCGACGTGAACTTTGCGAGATTCGCAGTTGTTTGGGTTGGGAATTTGTGTTGTGAATTTTGCAAGGGTCGCAGTTGCTGCAACTGAAGCCCTCGCTTTGCGAGGTCCTCAGGTGCTGGCATGGAGCGCCTGTGGCGCTCCAAGCCAGCAACTGAGGCCCTCGCTTCGCGAGGGTCCTCAGTTGCTGGCAAGGAGCGCCTTCGGCTACGCGAGCCCGCAGCGTTAGCAACAACTCGTACGCTCACAACTATATATGTGATTACCTTCTTATCAATGAAAAACTTTCCCACACTATCAAGGACTCTCTGCCCAATTTCATAAATACTTGGACTACATGGCTTGAATCATCTCATAGCATACTAATATTCCAACCTTAAACCGAATGGTTATATTTTTAGATTTTAATGGGACTTTGGCTCTAACAGTCATTAATTTTAACTACATCTGAGACAGAAACAAGCGATAACTATGTTAGAAGATAGAGATACAAATATAGAAGGCCTCTACCTTACGAAGTACAGTAGTACAGAAAGTGAATAGTACATTAGTGTTCCCATTTGAATGTCTAAAAATAAGTTTAAAAACATATTTACCACTCACGTTTTCCAGAAATACAATTTATGCGCATACAGGGTCAAATTTTGACGTCAGCAACGCGTAGCCAATGAAATATGGCACGTTTCGTTAGCTGGCTTGGTGGGTATATAAGGTGCCATGTAGGCATTTTGCAAACATACCAACCATTGCTATCATTGGTAAAACATGTGATTTATCCGTCTTTAAATAGGGGATGATCATTGGCTTTTGGGCCATGGGTGTCAGTATTTCTGAAACATCTCAGTTTGTGTACTGTGAGAGAATAAATGGCACCACTGTGAATAAATGACATTAAAACTGTGGAGCAGCACGTGCCATTCATGTCAGTGATGAACATTTGCTACAAAGGTTATGAGGGCCAACCAATATGTTACAGCTGAACAATTCATCGTCTAAACGAAGCAGGAGGTCTCCAGACGAGTGCCTATAACGACAGTACAGGGAACCCTTTTGCATATGGGTCTCCAAAGCAAACGGCTGGCCACGTCATGGTAAAAAAAGGCTAACATTTGCACGACAGTACCGAAATTGGACCTCTTTTTTCTGCTCCATCTATTGGACGGACGTTGGGGTGTCAGGCTGAGAACAAACACTGTACTACCATTTTTGGAAGAACATAAGCTGGTGGCAGCATTGTTATGGTCTGGGGAATACTTTCTTGGCATTTTCTGGGTCCACTTAGTCCTCTGGATGGCACTCTCAACCGATCAGGTTATCTATCCATCCTTGCAGATCAAATACACCCATACATGTTACCTGTCTTCCTTGGAGCGGATGGGATCTTCCAGCAGGACATGTCATATGGCCTGAATTGTCTGGAAGTAGTTGGAGGAGCATGATGAAGACTTCCATGGCCTCCAAAGTCGCTGGACTTGATCCCCATTGAGAACATGTCAGATCACCTTGATCCTCCATGACGCACTCTTCAGCATTTGTCCGATACACTGCAGTCTGCATGGCTCCAGATACCATTGCCAACCTCCCAGCATCTTATTGACTCACTACCATGCCGTCTAGCTGCTGTCTGCACTGCAAACACCTGCTATTCAGGATATTAGCTGATGGTCATAATAATGTGACTGGACCGTGTATAAACATGTCCATCATTTTTACATAGACAGTTAAACTTCCTGCAGAAACCTTCTAGAAAAACTTACATTTACATTGAAATATCTATGTAATATGTAGATACTTTCCTCAATAGCAATGCCATTAGCGACAGCATGTTGGTACAGCTAGAAGAGTACATGTATAGAAGTTCAAATACATGTTTAAAAATTATACCACATGTATTTTATTGCTACAAAACATCTGTATGTTAGGTATTTATAACTACAGTTAAAGCTGCAATTATAGCTTGACTGGCTCTTGACATTTTGCGCAGCATGCTCAGAATTCAGTGACAGAAATAAAAAATTTCATCTGACAGCTTCATATCTTGCAGACTAACTTTTCCATAGATAGCTAATCTTTTTCTAGGTATAAGATTTCATATAAAAGAGACTTCCTTTAAGCATGTTAATCACTTTAAATTTGTTTTACATGATATTCAGTCTTTAATGACCACTTTTAAAAAGGCACTTGTGACGTATGCAAAAAATAGTAGCAACTATTAATTAACATAAACATTTGTTGTGGAAATGTACATTTTTGGGGGGAGAAATGGGTGATAGATGAGAAATCAAAAAGAGGGCAGAATGTTTTGTTGGATAACTGGATCAGATGAAAATTGACAACAAACTCCTTCCCTCACAGGCCCAGAAGTAGGCTGCTTGCATCAGGAAATACAACGATTCCTCTCCAGCATATTAATTTGATGGTGTTCCTATTAAACACTAACTTAATGTATTTTTCCTGCCTAATTAGTCACACAAAGCTTTCAAACATACTTTGTTTGGCATTGTACAGTTGTTCTTGAATTGTAAGTTTGCACATCAACATATCATAACATCATTGTATCTCATTAAATAGTTATTTGCTAGTAATAACATACATATTGTCCACTGGTAACATGTCTTGTTATGAAAAACAATTTGTAAATATGTTAAATTTGCATTTTTCATTTTTATTTACAACAAGGATATATTCAAAATAGTTAAAAGAGACATGTTTTTTTGGCTGTAATCGGAAACCAGGCATTACATTAAAAGACCAGTGCAGTTAAAAAAAGGGTCTTTGCTTGTTAAGTATGTTCCAAACAATATTAGCAGCTGTGTAAGCCATGGTCATTAAGCATTTTTTGGGAATGTCTGAGTCCATTTTGTGTTTGTTACACCACTTCCACAGAGCTGAATCAGCAAGTAGAAGGGTGGGTAATGAAGAAACAAAGAGTCATTGTCGAAAATGAATGGAAACGATTGAAACCGACAACACATATTCGCTCACACTGGCCAAGACACAGACCTCTTGCATCATTCACTGAAACAATAGCTCTCATGCACATTAAGCACCCCTCTCACCTCCACCACTACAGGGTTCTGCAGAGGCATCACGATATATCTTTCTAATTAAAACTACTTTTTTCCATGCTTAAGTATGCGCATAATGAACTGTAAGCCATACTTACAGTTTTCAAATATAAGATGAATGCTCATTTGCAACACTGGGGGGCAGCAAAGCATTTCTAGATGCTCTATGGTCCACAATGGTTTTATAAAGTAGGTTGATAGCTGTAAAGAGCATGCTTCTTTTTATAGCAGAGCCCCATATCTGTCTGCTAAGAGTCAGCAAGCGAATTGGTTTCTGTGCAGCAAGACAAGAAGCAGGCAATACTGTGCATCCAAAAGATCAAAAATGTTAGCACTATGTGAAAACCACAAGGAACCATGGATATCAAATGGCTTCCCAGTCCCTTGGTCTCTTGAGAAACTTGTAAGGAATGTGAAATAGCTGAAGCTCACAAAGTCCCAGGAAAATAAGCACATGAAATGCATTCAGCTATAATACAAGAGCTAATATTCACCAATATTCAGTCTATTAAGTCATTTTTAATAATCATGAGTTATTACAATTAATAGTTCTAATTAGCCACAATATTTCTTGGAATCATCGGAAACATGCAAATTCACTTTTTCACCCCATTATTTACATAATGCAACAAATAAATATTACCGTACTCTAATACTTTGCAATTAGTAAACTATCCTGTATATGAATCTTACCTGTCTGTCTTTTTTATTGTTCAAACATCTAAAAGGTAAAAAATATAATTTTATTGTGGTGCTGTGTAGAGGTGAGTAAACCAGTTCTGTACGGAGCAGTGACATTCCTAACATGATTTAAATACTATAATATATTTAAATAGTTTTTACATATGCCAGAGTAAAAAAAAAAAAAAAATGGAAATACTTTGTTTTAGCTTAGAGTATATCACACCTTAACTGATAAAGCCAAAGTGGTTTTACTAGTAAATTTTCCTTTAAAGAGTCAAGACGTTCAAAATATTCATCTATCTGAACGTCATAATTTAAAGTACCACTCTAGTCCATTATTTACAATTTGCTCTAATGAAGAGCTAAATTTGATTATGGGCAAAATATTTAATTGTGCACTGCCACTGGCTTTTTGAATTGTTTGTGATAGAGTCTTTTACAGTAGGCTTCGTCCTTGTAATATAATGAGATTTTTATTATGACTGTTGCCGAGGGGGCAAACGGGATAGCTGCATGACAAGGTGAGCATATTGATGGCAAGAAATCTTAAATGTGTATTTACATTTTTCATTAAAATTACTCTCAGGAGCATAGGTGATGTCATCACACTGTGCCAGACTATGCTCCTCTGTTTCCTCTTCCCTGTACTCTTTCATCTGCCTCTCTGTCCTCCTCTCTCTCCCGCCTGTGTCTCTCCTTCGTTATCATGACTTTCTCCCTCCCATACTGCCTGTCTTCTCCTTTCCACCCTCCCTGTCTTCTCCTTCCCATCATTTCTGTCTTTTTCCTCCCTTCCCCTCTTTTGCTCATGCTGTCCCACTCTTAAACCCTCTCTTCTCTTTTTTTTTGTCTTCTCTTTTTCAGTCCCATCTTCCTCTCTTTTATTATTCTCTTTCTTTTATAATACATATACCTCAGAACAACATACCTCAACTATGTCTTCTTTTATGCACATACACTTTGATTACTATTTACTAAAACCCATTGTGGAGCTTACAACTAATTCTCAATATCAAATCAGTGAATATATATTATAAAATCCTTTTAATATTAAAAATACAAATCAATGTGATTTTGTAAACAATATTTACATACCCCAATAATAATATGACTCAAAAATAATGTAAAAAAAAAATGAGAAAAATACATAACCCTAAACCACGGATGGGCAAGTCCGGTCCTGGAGAGTCCCGCACAGGTCAGGATTTGAGGATATCCTTGCTGCGTGCAGGTGAGTCAATCACTTCTTCACTCATCCTGATTGACTCACCTGGCCTTTTGGGCGCTTTCCAGGACCGAACTTGCCCAGCCCTGCCCTAAAGTATGTTTTAATACATAGTGTCACATGATAAATAATCCATACAATATAATTAGTCCAATGTGGTATGATGTGAAACTTCTCAAATGGAATAATGGAAGGATTTTTTCACATTAACATAACATGTAAAAATATACTAAATAAATAAATAAAAATAAAACAGCTCTACGTGAAGATCTTTTATATTATATTTCAAGTAGTGTAGTGTTACAGTCCCAGGAGATGCCGGCTCACTCTCCATCCTTCTTGTCTCTGGCCCTGGTTCCCACCTGCAGCTATACCTACCGTGGCAAAGGTTTCCCAGGAGGAAAGTAGCTACATATAGAGTGTTTTTATTTTGTTGTCTCTTTTTACACGTGTTATTTAATGAGGAAATGTGATTTAAAGCATGCTATTGAAATTAGCATAATTATATAAGGTATATATATTATCCACATGTTATCACCAGATACATACAAATATAATATTTAAAAATATTTTTAAAAGGCTTGTCACCTCCATAGACAACGATAAGAACACAATCTTCTAGTTAAATGCATAATATTATATATCAGTTTCAGTTCCTCAATACAGATCTAGTAGCGAAGTGAGGGACGCAGTTCGGGCCGCAAATGCGGACCCTCGCGAAGCGGAGGTGGAGGATCTCAGACCACCAAAAATTTTTATGTCTGTGGCAAACAGCATTACCTGCCTTACAATTTTATTGCCTTATCATTTGTCGACGGGCAAGGTGCTAGTTTTATATATAACTAACAAATTGCCAGTCAAAAAATTACAGCAATAAAATTTGAAGCCTGGGAATGCTGTTTGCTACACAATATGAGGCTTTTGCTCCTCTGAGCACCTTCGTGTACTTCAACTTTCCTGCTTTGCAATGATCACCTTCTGTGCTCATCAAGAGCCCCACGATGAGCGCCTACAGTGCTCATCGTGGGGCTCACAATGAGAGCCTTTGGTGCTCATTGTAAGCCTCTCCCTCTCGCAATGCTCATCACAAGCCGGGCTCATTGCGAACATTTCCTGCCGTCTACTGTACTGTGCCACTGTGCCACTGCACTGTGCCTTCTGCACCATTGGGTTCTCCTTTGTGTATTTTCTAAGTCCTGCGTGCTTGGTGTGCACGCTCCTACTTCCGTTTGTTTTATTTTCATAGTCCTGCGTGCCCCTGGGTTCTCCATTGTGTATTTTCTAAGTCCTGTGTGCTTGGTGACCCTCGTTTTCATCCTGTTGCAGATTTTTTGCATTTTTCGTCCGCCATTTTTATTCTCACACTTCATGTGGTGAAAAACGCCAAATATCGGTGTTATTAGCTTTCAAACTCACTCCCAGGCTTTCTGTGTCTCCCCCGTGCTGTGTGTGTTCTAATTTTGTGTGCATTATTTTTTTTTGGTGGGTTTTTAGAGTTATGCGCTCTGTTATGCGCTCTGCGGCTGCTTTGTCTCGCTGTTTGTTTTATTTTCAAAGTCCCACATGCCTTGCGTTGTTCGTGTAAGTATTCGTGGGTTCTCCGTCGTGTATTTTCTAAGTTCTGCGTGCTTGGCATTGGTGAGCCTCGTTTTCATCCTGTTTGAGATTTTTTGTATTATTTGTCTGCCATTTTTTTCTTGCTTAGCCGATTTTCGTGTTGTGGAAAACGCCAAATATCGGTGTAATTCCCTTGCAACCTCACTCCCAGGCTTCCTGTGTCTCCCCCTGTGCTGTGTGTGAGTGTGTTTTAATTTTGTGTACATTTGTTTTGTTTTTTGGTGTTTTTTTAGACTTACGCACTCCGCGGTTAGAGTTAAGCGCTCCATTTCTGCTTCGCCTTGTTTCGCAAGGCTTGCATATGTGATGGCGCTGCTGCCTGCAATGAGCGCCTTCGTCGCTCATTGCAGCCTTAGTGCTACACGGCTGCTTAAGTGCTGGGCGGCTGCTTTGCCTCGCTTCACGAGGCTTGCATGTGTGACGACAAATCGCAGTTTGACAATTATTATATGTGATCTTCACCACAATGGACAGAACATGAAAAAGATGTAAACATTTTTAAATATTTAATATTTTGCTGTAGAAAAGTATAATATAAATATTAGATGGTGGGGATCCTCTTTGCTTTGAACAGTGCTTTTATCTGTCCAACAATTTGGGGTAAGAATCAATGTTTTGGCCCTGGTGAGGACTGAAACACAATTTGATTAAATTCAATGTATTTGGGCCAGTTCCTGTACATTTCATGTGTGATATTCAATGCATATCACAACTGCTTGGATATTAATGAAATAGTTTCTATACAATTTACCAAGTCTCTGACACTTACTCCTTAGGCAGTTTCCATATCCATGGTTGCTATGGTGAAAGTTAATAAGATGGCTGACCTGCCTCAACTCTTCCAGTTATCCGTTTGTAAGTTCAAGGGGCAGATGAAAACATAAAGGAATACAATGCAATTCTTTAATGCTCTGGGATCAGCAAAGCAATCTCCAATAAAACATATTGGATATTATGTTGAGACAGTTAACTTTGGGAGTTAGATGTTACTGAATGATGATGCAGCAAATTGAAAGGCCAATAATATAAACACATTGGCCTTATCAGAACCATAAAGGGTTGGAATTATTTATCAAGATACAGTACAATAACTGTGTAATATAATAGCTACTAAATGGTTTATCATAGTTGAAATTTATCGGATCTATTAAACAAATAGGGCCTCATTCAATTGCGATTTGGCCAATTGAATTGGGCTTTAAATAAGTACATAGCATATTTTTTTAAAGAAGTTTTTAGTTAATGAAAATCTTGCTTTTGGATAGATGCTTACTAACTAAAAACTTATTTAAAAAAAATATGTTATGTGCTTATTTAGAGCCCTATTCAATTGGCCAAACTGCAATTGAATGAGGGCCATAGTATATATATGTCCCTGCCAAAGTTCCCAGAATGCAGTGTATATGAGCTGGAAACCGTTTTTTTTTCCTTGTTTTAGACATTCAGATGTGAACACAAATGTACTATTTATTTACTGTACTACTATATGGTGGAGGGTTTCTATCGTTCTTTTGCCCACCATATATTAAATTATTGTTGTGGGGAACTACCTACTCACAACACAACACAAGCTGAGATCCTGCTCCATGCTGATAATAGCCAGTAAGCTGTACATGGGTGGGATTCCTAGCTTGTGTATAATCCAAGCCTAGCTTTGCTCAAAGCTGTTTGATACAGTGGGCATATGGCTTAAGAGAAGCCATTTTTGGGATTAAAAGAGCGAAGCATTTGTGGGCACATTTGTGAACCTCTCCTCTGGTGTACATTTGCTCCTCTGAGCACCCTCTGCGCTCATTGTGAGTCCCGCGCTGAGCGCCTTTTGCGCTTATTGCATGGCTCGCCGCTCGTGTAATTTTGGTGGTGTAAGCACCTTTGGAGCTCATTGCAAGGGCCGTGCTGATTGCCGTTGGCGCTCATTGTGAGCCTCTCCCCTCATATACTTTTGATCCTCTGAGCACTCTCTGCGCTTATTGTGAGCCGCATGCTGAGCGCCTTTGGCGGTGATTGCGATCCTCTCCTCTGCTCTACTTTTGGAAATGTTGAAGTGGACAGTATACTTTAGGAAGTGGATGAGATACATCGACGATTTATTATTTTTGTGGAAGGGTTCTAAAGAAGACCTTGATTCCTTCATTGGGACACTGAATTATACCAACTATAATATGAAGCTTACTTATAATGTTCAATTTCAAAGTATTGCATTTTTTGACATTGTTTACAGCAAGACTGAATATGGTAAATTGCATACCACTTTAAATAGAAAACTCACATCTACCAAAAATATACCGTCTGCCTATAGTGCCCATCCTGGCCATGTAATTCGAAATCTTCCTAAGGGAGAATATATAACAACGAGTGTACTGACATTAAGTCTTTTAAAAGTGAAGCACAAAATGTACAAGGGAGGCTGTTGTAAAGAGGATATTGTAAAATTGATTAGAATGTAGCATATCAAATGAGTCTGAATAAAAACAGAGATGATATTTTACAATCAAAAATGAATAAGCAGGAAACAGATTTACATGAGCGCAGAGGGTGCTCCACCTTTAATTTGCAATCATATAGGGTAAAAATATTATATTTAAAAATTGGCATGTTTTGCAGGCTGATAAGGCCTTGAGGGAATTGCTACCTAATACACCAAAGCTTGGGTTTAGAAAGGGCAAACATTTGAGAGACATTTTAAACAAAGTCACTTTTCTGATATGAAATCGTTTATAACCAGATTTCAAGGCTCTATTATGTGTGGACATTGTAGTCCACACGTGAACAAACTTAAGACTATAAAAGATCTAATGGAAAAATATACAAAATTATTGACCATATAAATTGTCAATTGGACTATGCAGTCTACTGTTTGTCTTGTACCTGTAATATCAAATATGTAGGCAAATCAACAAGACCTTTACATTTAAGAATTCCAGGGCATAAAAGTACTATCTGTACTGCTGGCCGGGATAAAAAAAAATTCCAAATAAATTACTCTGGCTTGCTAAACACTTTTTAGAGAATCATAATGGAAATCCTAATGCTTTAAAATGCTGGGGTCTACAGCTAATTAAACCTGGCATACATGGGGGTAATAGAGAAGAAAATTTACTACAAGCAGAGACTAAATGGATCTATTTGTTAAATACTGTTTATCCAAATTGTCTGAATGACCATAATAATGTTACAGTATTTATATGACTATTTATAATTATTATTTATATGTTTTGAGGCGGTAGATTTGTATAATCCTGGGTTAAAAGAATGATGTACTAATATACAGATTGGATGGGGCTGGAAGTGGTTGTCCTTAAATCAGCAAGTGATACTTTGTATCTAATCTTGTTACAGTTAGATAATTTATTCCTGGCACTATGTTATCTTATCTTGATACACATAGCAATATTAGTACCTACCGTATTTATCGGCGTATATCACACACTTTTTCTCCCTGAAAATAGGGGCAAATGATAGGTGCGTGTTATACGCCGATATTCCCTCCCCCCTCCTCATCCTCAACCTCCCTCCTCATTATAAAACCCCCCTCGCATTCTAACTCCCCCTCCTCATTCTAACCTCCCCTCCTCAACCTAAACCCCCCTAAATACCCCACCCTCACTTACCTGCTTCTGCTCCAGCCTCCGCTCCGCTCCTTGACCTGGCGCGCATGTGACGTCACATGCGCGCCACGTCATTAGCATATACCGGGTGCCGGCTATATGCTAATGACGTGGCGTGCATGTGACGTCACATGCACGCCGGGTCAAGGAGCGGAGCGGAGGCCGGAGCAGAAGCAGGTAAGTGAGGGTGGGGTATTTAGGGGGGTTTAGGTTGAGGAGGGGGGTTTAGGTTGAGGAGGGGGGGTTTGAATGCGGAGGGGGGTTTAGAATGAGGAGTGAGGTTGAGGAGGGGGGTTGAGGTTGAGGAGGGGGTTGAGGATAGGGGGGTTGAGGAAGGAGGATGATGATGGGGGGGGTGGAGGAGGGGGTTGAGGATGGGGGATTTGAGGAGGGGGTTGAGAAAGGGGGGGTTGAGGATGGAGGATGAGGAGGGAGGTTGAGGAGGGGGTTGAGGATGAAGAGGGAGGTTGAGGTTGAGGATTTTGCTTCAAAGTTCTTTATTTGAAATTTATTTTTTTCCCCTGAAATTTGCTTCTTAAAATGAGGTGCGTGTTATACGCCGGCGCGTGTTATACGCCGATAAATACGGTATTTACTTAAATTTAGGAAAGCTGTATAAAAATGTTCCTTTAATGATAGGTACTTTATAGTAAGTCGATACAAGGTTATTTATTGACAGCTTAGGCTGGGCACTTTGCCAATTTATTTAATATATATTTATACAATCAATGCCAATGTATTTAAGTGTATGAAATTTGAATACTGGTGTTTCCTGTGTGACAGTCACTCAGTGATTTTGTCGGTGCTTGATCAGCAGCGGCGCTGTGGAATGCCAGTATGGTTGTGATTGGTGTGATGTTTGAAGGCGCTGTGTATTGGGTCCGTTTCCCCCTATTGTGAGCTAAGGTAGATGTAACACTCTCTATCATTATAAGATTATGTGGGTAAATTGTGAGGTGATTGTTAGAAAGTCGTCCAATTTCCCTGTTATGTCACCTAAATTGAGACCACTTTTTCATACTCTCCCATATTTTGATATGCCTTTCCTAGATGGTATATGTTATGTTTGTCATCTAGGTAAATAACCCAAATGTGGCTTTATTCACCAATTATTTTTAATGTTTAATCTATCCATTTTTTGATTAAAGTTTAGATAAAACAAAATAGGATTGTTTGCCAATACTTTAATAAACTATGATACTTCTTTCATTCACAGTGGTCTTTAAAGAAACTACTGAAAAAAATAACAAAAAATCGAAATCACTGTAAAAAGTTTAAAAAATTGGCAGAATCAGAAAAGTGATTAATAAATTAGATTTGTTTGTTTCATCAGGAACTGTTGAGTCCTGTTTGAAGCTGACTGGTTCCAGGCTAAAAAGAATGACTGCTGATGCATTTGAAAAGATTTGTTGGCAACATAATTATACATACTATTGTATTTTACTAATCAAACATGGAATGAAGAAATCTGATTTTATTTTTTTATAGGTGCTGGACTGTGCTATGGAACACAATATCCATTCCCTATATCTAAGACAGTTGAATAACTACTGATCTTTTAACATTTGGCAAAGTAAAATAACATTTACAAAATGCTTTCAATGTCCTTTTAAGTGCCTCAATATAGTGGCAGCATTTCAATAGAAATGAATAAAGATTTTTTCTGCATTCAAAGTCCCTGCCAGGTGATTATTTCTGTTAGAACTAAAAGCAAATGGTTTTGCATTAAACTGAATATAACAGGAAAAAAGAATTATGTTAACGTATCAATTTAAATTCTTCAAAAGAACACATTATGAATACTACACTTTGGTGGTCCACCTTTACTTACTCAGTTTAAAGACCACTGTAGTAAAGAATAAACGTCACATATTTGTGAAGTATTTAATGAAGGAACAACATTAGCAGGTACAATAAGAGCATTTAAAGAAAATGTATATTTAGAGTCCATTTTAGGCTCCTAGTGTCCCAGTAGTGGGAGATGAAGGGTTATTATATGAGGGCATGCTTTGCCATATTATAAATATGACCATTCTGTGGTCCTTTAAGCCTTTATGGCAAAAAGGTGTTTTTGACAAATAAATGTATTTAACTTTTGTCCAAACACCCTGTCATGACTGACTGATTTTGCGACTCCCCTGAACTACAAGAGCAACTCTGTAATTTGGGAGCCCAACACGTGATCAAAAGACCATTACAATGGACATGATCCTTGTTTTAAGGACTGTGACATGTAATGTTGGCCACAATAATGATTGGGATTACTATGTGATGTAATATGCACCAATGGTTGCTTATAGGTGACAGAAATGGTTTATACTATGATTCTGATGTATTTGGTGTAGGCATGAAATTCCCGAATGTTACTCTACTCTAGTCTCTCATGTGTGATCAAATTACAGCCATAAAATCTGAAGTGACCTAACAAGATAACCCCAAGCTCTGTTGTATCTGGAGACCATGGAGGGGGTTTATAGCCTAGTAACTGGGTGAGGAGGTCACAAGAAAAAAGCAGACTCCTCATACAGGGAGGGGAATTATGAAGAAGGGGTCTGGCTAACAAAAGTGGGAAAGGGGAGATGTGAGTTTATTATTTGTTTTTTTAAATGTGTTTGGAAGAAGGAATAAACTGTCAGTCTGAGTCTGAAATGCAAAGCGAAGGTGTGTCTGCTTCTATTTCTTGTATTCTTCTACGGGATGGAAACAAGTTTTATTATTTTCAACAAGTTAGTAACCTTTGGGCTGAGTACTCCTGGGAGGTGCTCTGATCTGAGTTTGCATGCTGGTTGCTGAGATGAACACATAATCACAACCTAGATATGGTTCCTGTAAGCTAAAGCAGGAGAATTAGGTGTATGTGGACCCCTTGTCTCTGGTTCATGACACAACCCTTAACTCTAATTTATTTAAAATAATATATACATCATTGTTTTTAAATTAGAAAGTACCTTAATGGCTTTTTTTATGCTTCATTATTTTTTCATTGTACAGTGGTCCACAGAAAGGGCATTAGCATGATTACA
Organism: Discoglossus pictus; assembly: GCA_027410445.1. Taxonomy (NCBI): domain Eukaryota; kingdom Metazoa; phylum Chordata; class Amphibia; order Anura; family Alytidae; genus Discoglossus; species Discoglossus pictus. The sequence goes on along the minus strand of CM050166.1, from coordinate 184,493,371 downwards.
GAACCATCATCAACTGATAAAAAAAGGTTGAATATGAAGAAAAGAATTATGTGTAATGACGTGTCCAAAAAATAGAATAAAAGGTTTAGTAGAATTTAAAAAAATATATATCTGTAATCATATGTTTATTGTGGTGATCTAAAGTGAAATGCTTTTAAAATATGTATATGTTGAAATGTTAATTAGAAACTGTAAGCAACTTTATATGTATGAAATTGTATGATTGTGAAAAATCAACTCTTGCACACTAAGAAAATGAGTGTATACTGGCAACATTTATCCCAACTACCAGATGGCTCTGCAAAGCACAGGTAGTTGATCAGGAACTAAACATGGTTAGTTTAGTCTATGCTTTTATACTGTATGTTGTTTGGGTACATTACTGTATACCTTATTATTATTATAAACTGCATGCTTTTGTGCAATTATGTTATCTTTGTTTGTGAGTACCTAGTTGTAGTTATGCTGAGCAATTATATATGTATGATATTTATATAGTTTATATGATACCTGCATAGTGCATGTTTCACAGTGCATGCATAGAGCCAGATTCAATTGAGCTTTCACAAGTTACTGTAGCCGTAAGTGAGGTCGCAAGTTTATTTGTTATTCAATTGGCGTCTTTTTGCGGGCTCCAAACGGGTTATGAGTTGAAAACTTTTCAATGGTTAAACTCGTAACTGACTGCCTCCCGAAGCCTTTGATCTTTCTACTTTCGCAAGAGTTAAGATTGCTAAAATTGCAAATCGCTATTCAGTTGCTTCAATTCCTCAAGCCTGCAAATGTTTTCACACCCGTAAATGGCAAATGAAGGAGAAATCCCTACAAGTTCTAGAGAGTACCCGCAAGGGGGTTAAACTTATTTTTTTTTAATTACTAAAATTCATAGCACTGCAAATTGAAATATAAAATCAATACTGCACTGTAAATAATGGGGAGAGCAATGAAAGACATTAGAATTAATTGCACAACAGTCTCAAGCACGCAAATTGGCAGTATATAAGATTTATTTTTTTGTCTCATTTCGGGGTTAAATCGATCTTGGCTATCAATGAGTTAATACATATCAGGCCACCCACATGGACTAAAACAGTATTGGCAATGATTTTCATAATTCTGTATTTTGCGGTTTTGCAAGTCTGAACCCCTGAACCTAATTGATTGACATGTAACCTGAAAATTCCCTGAAATTTCCTTCATAAAATGAGGTGCGTGTTATACGCTGGTGCGTGTTATATGCCGATAAATACGGTATATATATATATATATATATATAAACTCTGTCCCCCTAGATTTTTGGGGATTTCTATACCCTTGATTGTTAACATAGACATATATTTACTAACATTTTGAGCTTAACTCCTCTTCCCCTCATGACCTTACCTGAGCATACTCTACACATTCCTCATGCTTTTAACAATAATAAATAAACCAAAGTACGTAATTGCATGAGAAACTGACCTAGGAGAAACCAACAGCATCTCAAAGTGAGAAGCATGGAAATCACTGGAGACCTCCGCTATTTAACCCAACAAGAAGAGAAGATAGAAACAAGATACTGACAAGATCCTATCTAATCCTAAAGTGTCCCAATGTTCTGTACCAGCAACATTTCTAAACTTCTTTTAGACAATAACTTTTGGTAATTTCTTAAAAACTTAACAATTTGGTCTTAGGTAGTAATTTTCATTTATAGAATTATAAACATCCATGTTTCACTCACATATCGATATCCTATTCTCACTAACCATGGATAATGTACCTAGAAATTATTTATTTAATGATGACATAGATCTGTATTGATATTTCATGTACCTTTAATGATGATGGAAGTTTCTAGATTCAACCAATCCAGTTTCCCCGTGGACTATATATTTCCTATGTGGTCCGTACTCTGTTATCTTTGCAATGTATGCTGCCGTTTCTCCCTGTTTGTACATGCTTTTATTCATGGTTTCCAATCTCTGCCTTCCTGCCTTGACCTCATATTTAGTTATTGCTTATTTTTTAACTCATTTTAACGCTAACCTTCACCCTGTCAGCTGCTGATTGTATAGTGGTCAGTATGAACTCTGGAGTCTCTGTTTTAAATAAACTTTGATTTAGCTGGCAAGAAATATGCATTATTCTGACTAGGAGCAAGCTAAAGGGGCATGGAAGATTTCTGTATTTCAAAAGGAATATAATATACCTATATATCTATTTACTTTTGTGTACTTAAATTTTTGAAGAAGTACTTAAGTCTATTTTTTTATCTACAATCTTACAAATAGTTCCTAATTGGTTTATCCCCTCTAGCTAACAAAGACAGTGTTATTCTAAGTACAGGATGTGCACTGTCTCATAGTAAACAATCATTCTGCAACATGCTTCTTGAGAGAGGTCACTGATTGGCTAATTTGAAACACTGCACTTCCCAGTCTTATCATGAGCTGCATGAGCTACAGAGGAAAGACCCAAACCGGTACAAATTCTATGATTTTAGGCATAAAAAAACAAAGCTTAGAAGCAGTTCTTAATGAAATAAAGTAAATAAATAGTAAATAGATACACAAGTATATTATATTCCTACTGAAGTCCAAAAACCTTACCTGTCCCTATAAGTAGGCTGCTCACATATTACCCATAGATCCAAGACAGAAAATATTTTTAAATATATGAATAACCACTGCACTTTTATTATTTATTATTCAAAGAAGCAAGATCTGAAAATTCATGGAATCTTTGGGAACAAGTTTATGTATCAGCTAAACCTGGATTAAAAATAATACTTCCTTACACTACCATTATTTGTCTTTTTTGGTTCATATACAGCCAAGTCTAATTTATTTTCAATAGATCTCCACACATTAGAGCAGCTGTCTCATAAACTTTGGCTAAGTACAGTACTTTTTAATTAATGCTTGCTTAAAATTATTTCCAACATACTAAAAGATAAACTAAAAGGAGTAACATAAGTTGTCAACAAATTGTGCCCACTGCAAGGTTGCTATGACCATGTATATCTTTGGTAAGCTTGATATGATGATGTGATATTTTTAAACCTTGTGTTGGGAAGGTAGCAAAAAAATATAATAGGTCAACCAGAATTTTAAATTAAATATTACAAGCCTAAAGGATTACACTAATAAAAGCTAATCAATCTACATTTTTAAGTCTGTTTACATAACAATGTCTATCCTGCCTACTGGCTATCGGAAATTGATAGTAGTTTTTCCCTGCATTCATAACTGCACTGTCCGGTTAACCCATAACTGACCTGTTTAGGTGATTCCAGCATTCCATGCTCTGCACAGATAGATTTTATTAAGGGGTAACCTTTTTTTCTCACTACACGAAGCTGAAGCTGCAGATCTGGCAGTGGGCAGTCAGTGATACATGTAAATACAGATTTTTTAAATTTGATTTTTTCAGTGACAAATGCATGCATTTCAACAATTCAAAAAGTATTTCAACATGCTTTTAGGAAATCTTTACTATAATGTGGTCCACATTTTGCTGAATTCAGTGGCCCTTTAAAGAACTTCAGTTATTAAAGGTATATCTACGTTTCCCTGTTTTCCCTTTTCTGTTCTAACACCTGCTGCTTATATCAGACACTCAAGTTACATTGAGTCCTTCGATACACACACAGATTTATTTTATTTAAAAAAAAAAACTTGTTTTCCACCCCCCCCAGAGCTGCTTACATTGGCACTGTGTACCTACTAATAGAAACACTGCTTTTCCGTATGTATTTTAACCCTATACTAACCGTCAAGCCAACAGCAGCACAGTGCAGAGAGCCACAGAACAAAAAATCCTATAACATAAAACATAACACATAAACCAAAAAACATACTGTATAACAGTGTAATCATATTTTAACCATAAGCACTAAGAAATACATAACCATAATAATAAAAACAGGGTAACTCTGGCCAGTCAGACCCAGGCCATAGTGTAAAACAGTCCAGTCAGACCCTGGGCATGACAACTCGTTCCCACTTCTTTCTAGTTGCGACTGGGAAGCTATGCTGCCAGATAGCTTTCCAGCTACAGGGCTGCAACTTGTTCTCTGAGGTCTAAGCCATGGCACAGTTCCAAAAATCTCCAGGGTCCAAGAACCCGGTCCCAGCTGGTAGTGGTAAGTCTAGGGAGTGCAATAAGTGTCCATAGTCATACCCCCCTTTCTGTGGCTCAATCCTGGGGTTGCACTGGGGGCTTGTCAGGTTACTCCACCTCTACAAACCCCTAGTAAAAATCAATCCAAGTGATAAAGTTGGTGGCGTTCTGGGCACCCCGCCTCCTCCTGTCCAGGGTGAATTCTCCCTCCTTCCCAGTGGTGTGATGACCTTTCCAAGTCCCTGGGGAAACATATAAGACCACTGGCCTGGAGGACCCTTCAAGGCAGTCCAGGGGAAACAGTACATTAAGGTTATTAGGTCCAGCAAAAACTTGGGAGGGTCCTTACCCAGCAAAACCATCTCCTTCTAGGCAAGGGAGACCTCCTGTCTTGCTGAATCTGGGATGGTACCAGGTATCCTTGGTAATATAGAAGACCCCAACTTCCCCCTTGCCAATGACCCCAGCCAAATTCCAGTGACAGAGGCACAGAAACAGTGTCCTTGGGCCGCTGCAGGGGAGTCAAAGCAGGGAGGCCAGGTGACAAACCACACCCTGGGGTATCCTCTGTGGAAATACAAGAAAACTGGCCCATCCAGTGGTAAACAAATCTGGGGCCTCTTCTTTCCCCCTTGATAAGGGAAAACATTATTCTGGGGCATCCCATAAAAGAATAGTTCCACTAAGGACTGTACCTGCCGCATCTGCCAGTCTGTACTCCTCCTGATGGCCTTGTCTGGGATCTCTACTTCTTGGGGCTGCATTGTGCTCACTGTCTCCCAGCCCCCTTCTTCTGAAACCACAGTCTGGGCACAGCTTTCACCTTCTTCTGGATCTTTAGTTCCTGGATCCTTGGGCAAAATCTCCTGGCTCTCTCCATCTGATTCTGCCTGGCATGTGGATGCAGGCAGTACTTGAGTACCGGCTTTTACTGTCTCCTGCACAGTCTAAAGAGCAGGGCTGCTTGCCTTTTCTGCTCCAGGGTCTGTGGCTGGCTCCTGGACAATGGATATCCAAGGAACCTCCCCACTAAGCTTACAGTCCATTGGTAGGGAGCAGGGTAGATTTCCCCCGGGTCTTCCCCTCGGCCTGGCACTGCTGTGGTTAGGCCCTGTCCCCATTCCTCTAACTGGGCGAGGCTCAGCCCCCTAAAGCTAGGGACTAGTTCTTCCTCCGCCAGGTCAAGCCACGACATCAAGACAACTTTGCTAATTTTAAAATCCATGAGGCCAGAATTCTCCCCACAGTCCATGCCACCCACTCCCGGACCTCTTGACAATTTTTATGGTCCTCTGAGTGCAAGTCCACTGTTTTCCCAAAGTCTAAACAGTTTCCCTCTGAAACAGACGTGGAAAAAATTAGCTGGGTCCCCTTTGTCTTTGGAAAGTGACTCTCCTCCATGCCTGACTGGCAGGACTCCTCTCAACTGGGTGACCAAAACCCCTCTAGGGATTCTTCATCTAGTAGGGCCAGATAGCCTGCTTTCAGTTGTAATTCCTGCCGGATCAATGGCATCAGTGAAAACGCCTTTTCCAACCATTGGGCCACCCCCAGAGAGTTACAACATCTCTTGAGCACATCCATTGTACTCTGTGCAGTGTCCACCCCACAATTCAGAGGGCCATATGCCAGCACCCAGAGTTCCTCTTTCAGCCCTACTGACAAATAGAGCTGAAACACTAGGGATTCCAACCTCTCCCATCCAGGCTGCATGCTGGTCCTCTAAGTCACTTTCCTGCACCACCAGCTTGTGACCTGGCCATAGTCGCAGAGAGTTGTCATGCCCAGGGCCTGACTATCACCTTAAGTCAGACAAAAATACAGGAAACATTTTTAAATATATACCAAACCATATATTCATTCAATCCTAGCACAAGCACTATCCAAATAAAACACTTAATATTTCGGGTCTTGCGACAATAACAAAGACCTAGAATTATTAAACGCCAACATCACAGCAGAAGAAATTAGAGAAACCATTAAAAATCTGAAACAGGGAAAATCCCCAGGACCAGACGGCTTCTCCAATATCTATTACAAGACCTTTTCAAAATGATTAATCCCCTACTTGAATAAACAATATAATGCTATCTTAAAAGGGGAACAAATACCAACTGAATTTAATCAGGCGAACTTAATTTTTTTCCCTAAACCCGGACGAGATCCCCTGGAGGCCAAAAATTATCACCCTATATCTCTACTCAACAGGGACTTAAAAATATTGGCGAAGCTCATGGCCACCAGATTTACAAGGTTTCTCCCAAAAATGATACACAAAGACCAGGTAGGCTATGTGAAGTTCAGACAGGCGGGGGATAATATAAGGAGAGTTCTGAATATATTTTACAAAATTATCTAACAAGCCTTTATGCACAATAGCACTAGACCTTGAAAAGGCTTTTGACTCCTTAGAATGGAAATACTTGAGGGAAGTTCTGACTAAGATGGGCAAATGGAACTTTATTAACCTCTTATCAAGAACCAGTGGCTTACTTAAAGCTTCAGGGAGACAATAAGAATGTGATAAAAATACAAAGAGGAACAAGACAGGTGTGCCCCATTGTTTGCATTGGCAATTAAACCCGTTGCCCGAAGCATTTACTCAACTTCACAAATTCAGGGGGTTCAGGTAGGATTACAACAGTTCAAGTGCTGCCTATTTCAGGCGAGATCCTGTGCACCCTAACTGAACCAGAAACTTCTCTTCCTGTTTTGATGGAAACATTAGAACATTTCGGGCAGGTCTCGGAGCTCAAAATCCTTTTAAACAAGACTGAGGCTTTCAGGGCCCAAATATCCAAACAAAGCAGCTGAAAAGCAAGTACTCATTTACTTGGCCCACTAGTCACATCACGTATTTAGGAATCAATTTGACCCCTGACCTGTCTGAGCTTTACAAGGCCAATTATGCACCTATACTAAAAACTGTCACGGAAGATACCAATAAATGGAGCAAATTCCCTGTCGGATTAAGTCCGTATCATAAGTTCAACTAAAAAAAAAAAAAAAAAAAGGTTTTTCTCTTCCCCCATAGTGGTCACTAAACTCAGCTGAAAGATGTTGAATATGCATTCCCATTAGCTGTAGTCATAACTTGTGCCAAGGAGATATCACCAGTATGGTCTAGCAACTTTGGAGAGGATGATCCTGCTGTCTGAATCTGGCCCTGCCCTGCAGACCCTACTAAAGACTCAGCTGTTAGCATGGGGTTGCTTTGCGTTGTTCTAGGCATTTCATCAGGTGCCAGTAAAGATGGATATTTTGCCAGGAATACTATATCTATTCTGCTACCTTCCTATCCCCATAATACCGAAAGAATTAGACAAATTTCAAAAGCACTTAACAAGGTTCATATGGAATAATAAAAAGACACGCATATCTAAAATGCTTTTTTTCAGTAGTAAAAAAATTGGAGGACTTACATGCCCAAATCTGAGATCATACTTCAGAGCAGCTCAATTGGCTGAAATACCCCAAGTGCATTCAATAACACACCAACCCCTATGGGTATTCATTGAAAATCGACAAATGAAACCCATCAAACGAGATTCTATTATTTGGTCCCAAAATGTCCCCCTCCCCCCACATAAATAGACATAGTAGTCCTATCATTAGATTTTCACTGTCCAACTGGAATCGGATTAACACAAAACATCACTAAGCATCTAAACTAACTTAACCCCACTCTTACTACTCCTTCAATCTGGAATTACTTAAGTGAGGATCCAAAAAATTGGTGGTCAAGGCATGAATTAGATAAACTAGGTTCCTGGATAAAAAAAAACAACCACATCATCTCTTTTGATCAACTTAGGATAAAATGTGACATTCCTCTAAAGAAACATTATAATTACTGCAAGATCAAACACTTAATTTCCACAAGGATCAAGAGATGGGATACTCCACAATCCAGTTGGTTCCCACTTATATGCAATAAGGGCTCTTCTAACTAAAGGAGTTTTAAGTTCCTTGTATATAATTCTAAATTCCCCTCCTGTGAACATTAAGCCAACTTTTGTGAACAATTGGGAAAAAGACATGAGTACCCAGTGGGACACCAAGGATTGGGAAAAAACATGTTTAACCGTAATTAAAGTCCTTGGAATTATAGTCTACAGGAAACATCTATTAAAAGCCTTCACAGAGCCTACTATACCCCAGTTAAACTGAACAAAATTAACCCCCAAATCTCACCTCTTTGTTATAGGCATTTCTTAAACCCAGGCACATTTTTCCACTTGTGGTAGGAATGTACAGTAGTACAGTTGTTATGGACTAAAGTCCTAGAGCTAGCCTCTAGAGTGCTGCAAATCACTACACCCCCGAACAATCAAAACATGCCTTCTAGGCAAAATCAATCCCTTGATATCTAGAAAACAAAACAATTGGCTACAATACCTAATGATATCCACGAAAAGCCACATAGCCCAAAAATGGAAATCTTCTACTTTAAACATTCAAGAAGTAATCAACAAGTTAAATACCATAATGATTCATGACAGACTGTCGCATTCTTTAGCAAACACATGCCCTCAATTTTAGAAATATGGAACGTATGGCTCTCCTCAACGCAAGCTATAATTAAACTCAGTGGCGGCTGGTAAACTTTCAAGTTGGAGGGGCGCCAGGGCGAAACATAGCCACTCCTCCTTTTTCAAACCACACCCCTTTTATAACCCCTCCCCTGATGTCATAATGACCTTTATAAGCCCCGCCTAATGACCTTATACTTGTAAAGCCCATTGAAATACATGATCAGCAATGCAGAAATGTCAAGAAGTAAAGTAACAATGTGTTAAATTCATTGGTATACAATATAGATTGAAAAAACTTATATGGCAAGACTACAGCAATATCATAATTGCATCTATACGCATTAACAGAAAAATTAAAGCAGTGACACCTACCATTAGTCGGCTCTTCTTCTCAGGGTATTCACGTTCATTAAGTTGACCAATGAGTAGAAACAAATCTGCAGCCACATAGGGTTTGCACCTGGGGTTGAAAGAAAACAAGCAAATCAATCAGACCATTCAAGAACAAAACCATACTTAAAAAACATTAAAAGACCAAGTGGAACCATATAGGCCCCAAACATACCTTAGAAGACCAAGTGTGACCATATAGGCCCCAAACATACCTTAGAAGACCAAGTGTGACCATATAGGCCCCAAACATACTTTAGAAGACCAAGTGTGACCATATAGGCCTTAAACATACCTTAGAAGACCAAGTGTGACCATAGGCCCCAAACATACCTTAGAAGACCAAGTGTGACCATATAGGCCCCAAACATACCTTAGAAGACCAAGTGTGACCATATAGGCCCCAAACATACCTTAGAAGACCAAGTGTGACCATATAGGCCCCAAACATACCTTAGAAGACCAAATGTGACCATAGGCCCCAAACATACCTTAGAAGACCAAGTGTGACCATATAGGCCCCAAACATATCTTAGAAGACCAAGTGTGACCATATAGGCCCCAAACATACCTTAGAAGACCAATTGTGACCATATAGGCCCCAAACATACCTTAGAAGATCAAGTGTGACCATATAGGCCCCAAACATACCTTAGAAGACCAAGTGTGACCATAGGCCCCAAACATACCTTAGAAGACCAAGTGTGACCATATAGGCCCCAAACATACCTTAGAAGACCAAGTGTGACCATATAGGCCCCAAACATACCTTAGAAGACCAAGTGTGACCATATAGGCCCCAAACATACCTTAGAAGACCAAGTGTGACCATATAGTCCCCAAACATACCTTAGAAGACCAAGTGTGACCATAGGCCCCAAACATACCTTAGAAGACCAAGTGTGACCATATAGGCCCCAAACATACCTTAGAAGACCAAGTGTGACCATAGGCCCCAAACATACCTTAGAAGACCAAGTGTGACCATAGGCCCCAAACATACCTTAGTAGACCAACTGTGACCATATAGGCCCCAAACATACCTTAGAAGACCAATCAGCACTGTATAGGCCCAAACCAGTGGATCTTGGGATTCAAGAAAACAACAACATTTCACTTCTGTTTAGACAACACAATAATTAATGTCAAACAAACACGTTGAATTAGCATATGGATAACCATATGAGCAGTAACGCTACGCCAAGGCTTCAACAATTGTTACTGACCATTCACACACCTTTCATATCTCCTTCCATATGCACACCCACACACCATTCATACTTTACTTACCACTAGTTATTTTTGGTAGTTCGGTGGTGCCATTTCTGAGAACTTTACGTACCCTTGAAAGTGCCTCCAATTCCTTCAAACCAATGCATTCAACCGCTCCAGGGCCATGGTGCTTCTTAAATACCTTTTTATCCTCTTCAATGTGGAGAAGCATCTTTCTGATTCTGCAGTCGTCTTCGGTGTTGTAAGGAGGATTCCTTATAGCTTCACTGTCTCTGTGAAATCATTATGCAGATTAAATTGATAGTAAAGTTGGTGCAGAGCAACAGCACTCGTACAGACATGAAATTCTGGCTTCTCGTACAGAAGTGACAGCTACCCTTGGAAGTGCCTCCAATTCCTTCAAACCAATGCATTCAACAGCTCCAGGGCCATGGTGCTTCTTAAATACCTTTTTATCCTCTTCAATGTGGAGAAGCATCTTTCTGATTCTGCAGTCGTCTTCGGTGTTGTAAGGAGGATTCCTTATAGCTTCACTGTCTCCGTGAAATCATTATGCAGATTAAATTGATGGTAAAGTTGGTGCAGAGCAACAGCACTTGTACAGACATGAAATTCTGGCTTACCGTACAGAAGTGACCGCTACCCTTGGAAGTGCCTCCAATTCCTTCAAACCAATGCATTCAACCGCTCCAGGGCCATGGTGCTTCTTAAATACCTTTTTATCCTCTTCAATGTGGAGAAGCATCTTTCTGATTCCTTAGTAGTCTTCGGTGTTGTAAGCAGGATTCCTTATTGCTTCACTGTCTCTGTGAAATCATTATGCAGATTAAATTGATGGTAAAGTTGGTGCAGAGCAACAGCACTCGTACAGACATGAAATTCTGGCTTCACGTACACAAGTGACTGCTACCCTTGGAAGTGCCTCCAATTCCTTTAAACCACGCCAAGGCTTCAACAATTGTTACTGACCATGCACACACCTTTCATAGCTCCTTCCATATGCACACCCACACACCGTTCATACTTTACTTACCACTAGTTATGTGGTAGTGAGGTGGTGCTGCTTAACGCAGTTTATCTTTGCACACCCTGGGGGTATGCATTTTCCTTTGTTTCAATCACTTGTATTTAAATTTTGCATGGCGATCTTTCAAAGAACAAAACTTCTCAATGGTTTTTTCATTGAAGTCTGGGATCTCGGAAATCAGTTGCTTTTCCATTGAGAGCATCGCCAATGCATTCAACCGCTCCAGGGACATGGTGCTTCTTAAAAAGGTTTTTATCCTCTTCAATGTGGAGAAGCATCTTTCTGATTCTGCAGTGGTCATCGGTGTTGTAATCAGGATTCTTAATAATTTCACTGTCTCTGTGAAATCATTCTGCAGATTAAATTGATGAAAAAAGTTAGTGGCGAGCAACAGCACTTGTACAAGCATGAAAATCTGTCTTCCCATACAGAAGTGACAGCTCAGTGCGTAATTGTTCCTTCTTCAGTATTGGATATGCTTGCACGGTGTCTTCCAGAGCTTGGGTTGGAAAGCAAGTGTCATGGGTTTTATACAAGTCACTTTGAACAAGTTTGGCACTGACTAGGTGATTTGAAAATGAAAAACGTTCTTTTGCATGAACCACCACTATGTCACATACCTCTCTTGAAAGTTGTCTCAAGGTTGAGATCTCCGCACTCCGTCTGTGGACTGTTACATTGCTCGGTAAACTTGCTTCTATCTCGTCAACAGAATTACGGATTTTCTGGATGCTGGCGACAAAGTCTTCTGTGACTTTTTTGATATAAACAGTATCCGTGTCTCGCTTCTGAAGCTGACTATAGAGGATGTCAACATGTGGCATTATTAAATGAAATAATTTAAGGAAGTAAAGGAACTCCCTGTCTTCCAGCATTCCAATGAAACCGGCGGCTTCACGTATAGATGTTGGATCAAAGTTTAGACATGCTTCAATTGTCTGGAAACACTCAAGTAGCGCATCTCTGTTCTCGTAGATGACGTTCACGGTCCTAACGTTGAAGTTCCATCGTGTCGGTGCACCTCTTGGAAGTCTTCTACCAACTACCTCATCCAGAACTCCAGTCCTTTTTGGAGAGCGTGAAAAAAAAGATGGTATGCCGCCTATGTTGGGAAAAAAAACTCGAACTCTTCCAATCCTTGAAACTGCTTTCTCCATTATTAGGTTCAGTTGGTGAGCATAGCAATGGACGTAGTGTGCGTTCGGGTACACGTCTTTTATTTTTCTTTGAACTCCTCCTTGATCTCCACGCATCACACTGGCACCATCGTAGCTTTGAGCTATGAGTTTCTTCTTGTCTTCTGGCTCTAGGAGAACAATATTCAGACTTTCCAGGACAACAGCAGCAATCGAGTCTGCATCCGTTGATTTCATTTCCGTGAAGCCATAAAATCTTTCCACCACTTGATGCTTCTTGTCAATGTAGCGATAGACTACAACGCACTGTGTCCTAGCGGAAATATCGGTTGTTTCATCCGCTTGGATTGCCACAAACTGGGCTTCCTTAAGCTCTTGGTGAATCACTTCCTTAATAACTTCATGCATGCAGTCCAGTAGCTCATTCTGCACGGTTTTGGATGTGCCCTTAAACACAGTTGCATTCTTCAAATGCTGTTCCATTGCACTATCGATACTGCCAACCAAATCCATCAGGCCTCGAAACACTCCTGGATTTAGCGATGTTTCACTCTCGTCGTGTCCTCTTAATGCCAGTTCAAAAGCGCCACAAAAGCGAACACAATCAATTATCTTGGAAAGGATGTACCGGTTCTTAGCCACTTCTTCGTTGTGTTTTTGAATACTGACTTGGTATCCTTGGTCCAGTTGAACAGCAATGTTCGCCTGTCCAAGCATCTCAAACTTGATCCTGTTATCCAAGTGAGCTTTAGAACTTTTGTGTTTCGCCAATTTATCAGCTAGATGTTTGACGTCAGTCACTCCAGTTTTGGTCCAAGCAGCGTCACCACCAAAGAGGATGCATGGGAAACAATATAAGGACCTCCTAGAAACGCTTCCACAAAGCCAGTAGTTCTTCTTGTACCATTCAGTATTGAAAGTACGGATATATTTCTTCCCTCTATCTCTTGCGATTTGCTGCAGATTTATCTCTGGTTGGTCAGGTCCTAACCGTTTTACTTCCACATTCTCCTCATAGGTTAGGGTGCCGAAAGGCTTCACAAGTAGAGAGTCAATAGTATTAATTTCTGATACCAATAGAAGAAAGAGATCACGGTATATTAAATTTATATTATGTCACAAAATTACTTAAGAATAACAGTGTGTTGAATTCATTGGTATACATTACAGATTGCAAACCCTCATGTGACAAGACTACATCAACATCAAATTTGCACCTATACGCATAGACAGAAAATTAAAAGCAATGATACTCACCTACAGTTGACTCTCCTTCTCGGGGTATTCACGTCCAGTAAGTCAAACAACGAGTCCAAACAAATCTGCTTCCACAGATAGTTTGCACATGGGGGGTGATAGAAAACAACAAAAAAAAACATTAGAAAGTTCAAGACCCAATCCGTAACTTTTAAAACCTTAAAAGACCAAGTGTGACCATATAGGCCCCAACCGCACCTTAAAAACCTTAAAAGTCCAAGTGTGACCATATACGCACCAACAGTTGACTCTCCTTCTCGGGGTATTCACGTCCAGTAAGTCGACCAACGTGTCCAAACAAATCTGCTTCCACAGATAGTCTGCACCTGGGGGGTAATCGAAAACAACAAAAAAAACATTAGAAAGTTCAAGACCCAAACCGTAACTTTTAAAACCTTAAAAGACCAAGTGTGACCATATAGGCCCCAACCGCACCTTAAAAACCTTAAAAGTCCAAGTGTGACCATATACTCACCAACAGTTGACTCTCCTTCTCGGGGTATTCACGTCCAGTAAGTCAACCAACGAGTCCAAACAAATCTGCTTCCACAGATAGTTTGCACCTGGGAAGTGATAGAAAACAACAAAAAAAACATTAGAAAGTTCAAGACCCAAACCGTAACTTTTAAAACCTTAAAAGACCAAGTGTGACCATATAGGACCCAACCGCACCTTAAAAACCCTAAATAACACGGCCCCAACCGCACCTTAAAAACCCTAGATAACAAATTGGGACCATATAGGCCCCAACCGCACCTTAAAAACCCTAAATAACAAATTGGGACCATATAGGCCCCAACCGCACCTTAAAAGCCCTAAATAACAAATTGGGACCATATAGGCCCCAACCGCCCCTTAAAAACCCTAAATAACAAATTGGGACCATATAGGCCCCAACCGCACCTTAAAAACCCTAAATAACAAAGTGGGACCATATAGGCCCCAACCGCACCTTAAAAATCCTAAATAACAAATTGGGACCATATAGGCCCCAACCGCACCTTAAAAACCTTAAAAGACCAAGTGTGACCATATAGGCCCCAACCGCACCTTAAAAACCCTAAATAACCAATCAAAATCATATAGGCCCAAACTGTACATGAAAAAAAATGGAAAAAAAAAAAACAACAACAATATATATCAATTGATATCAATATATCTCAATCAATAATCAATATATAAATCAATCAATATATAAATATATATATATATATCAATATATATATATATATATATCAATCAATAATCAATATATAAATTAATCAATATATAAATATATTTGTCAATATATATATATATCTTAATATATATATATATATATATATATATCAATCAATCAATAATCAATAAATAAATCAATCAATATATAAATATATATATATATATATATGTATATCTCAATATATATATATATATATATATATATCAATCACACACACACACATAAAAAATATACATAAATATACATAAACATATACATAAAAAAATATATATTAATTGATATTTATTAATTGATTAATTGATGTACTTTATTAATTATTTGATTATATTGTTCATGTATTTCTATTAGACATAATTTTTTATACATATTACAGTGCTATTTATTTGCTATACATGTTACAGGATATTATCCTGTATAAATAGCCCTGTAATATGTATAATACATACAGGGTCACACAAGTTCACACTAACCTTTTTTTCCCTTACAGGCTTCCATACCTGCTTTGCTGATTTGCTAATTTTTTAAAGACTCTCATTGGTTGAAATCGATGTCAATCAAAAATTTCAGCCAATCAGAGTCCTTCAAAAATTTGTATATAAGGCAGAGCGTGGGAAAAAAACAATTAGTCACGGGTGGAGCTCCTTGTAGGAGGAGCTCTGTTAGTTTTTTATTTTTTATTTTTTTAAAGCGTTGTTTTTTTTTTGGTGGAGGCCTCTTGCAATGGGCCAGAATGGATGGACAATGGCTTCAATCAAGATTGGATTATTTTTTGACATGGGCTTCAATCAAGATTGGATTATTTTGACATGGGCTTCAATCAACATTGGATTATTTTGACATGGGCTTCAATCAAGATTGGATTATTTTGACATGGGCTTCAATCAAGATTGGATTTTATGACATGTGCTTCAATCAAAATTAGATTATTATGACTATCCAGGGCACTGAGGGCAGAAGGCCAACGCTGGAGGGGTCAATTTGACAGGTAAGTATGTGCTGTTGTTTATTTTATTTTTATTATTGTTTGTTTAGTATGTATGTTCTGTTTACTTTATTTTTATTATTGTTTGTTTAGTATGTGTGCTGTTTACTGTATTTTTATTACTGTTTTTCCCTTACCTTATTTTTTCTTTAAAAGTGACAGGCACATGCATGTGCCTGTTACTTCTAAAAATGGAATAAAAATAGGGGTGGAGGGGTGGGGAACAGATTGGGGGTGGGTTGGTAGTTGGGTCAGGGTGGGGTCACGCGGCCATGGGTCGGTCAGTGGCCGCGTAGGCCACATGGAGGCCATGATCAGGGGTGGCACAGGCCTCATGGGGGTGATCCTCCACCCCCATGTGGCCTGCGCAAACCTGCTCACCACTCGATTACCCCGATCACCGTGATCGGGGTAATCGGGCTGTGGCATAGCATAGGCCACATCGGGGTGGTGATGATCGGGCCTCTGGGGTGGCACAGGCCACATGATGGAGGTGATCAGGGGTGGCAGTGGCACAGGCCTCAGTCATGGGGGTGATCCGATCACCCCCATGTGGCTGGCAGCCCTGATCACCGCCCGATTACCCCCATCACCGTGATCGGGGTAATCGGGCGGTGGCATAGCATAGGGCAGGCCACATCGGGGTGATTGGGTGTGGCACAGGCCGCAGACATGGTGGTGATGGCTGGGGCGGGGGTGGCACCATTGCAGGCCAGGCCTAGGTCGGCCGTCGGTGGTAGGCCAATGGGTGGCTGGGTAGGTGGCAGGCCAGGCAGGCATAGTGGGGTAACTGGGGGGACCCTACCTTTTATTAGGGGCACTAGGGGTTTGGTTTGGCCAGGCGCAGGGCAGGTGCCAGGTAGACTTACTGTTAGGTTGGGCAGAGCAGATGTGAGTAGTTTCAGCCAGGGAGGTCTCTCTCAGTCTCAGCATGAGCAGGGTCAGGAAACAGAAAGAGGGAAGGGATAGGCAACTGGTGGTTTTATTGACTGTAGATGTCAATCAAAAAGTAAACTCGAAGCCCTATTAGCTGGCGGGCGCTCGGAGCTAACGGTCTGGGTGGGTTTACATTGTTCTCTTGACAACTGTACAGCTTTCCATCATTGATTGGTCAATGATGGAAGACTGTCAGTCATGAAATTGATACATTTATCACCGCCCATGCATATCGTCATTGTGCTGGTGGGCGGAATGCATTAACGGTCAGGGGGCCAGGCCAGGCCTCATTGAAGAGTCTAAAGGTTAGTGTACTAGTGTAATATGATCACACAGGGGATGCAGCCTAGCTACAATAGATACACAGCATTAGTTAATATATACACACAAGGGCAAGGGGTTATCTTAAAGTGACAGTGTCCCAGGGAATAGTTTGCTTCATTTATTACTGTAATAACACTTGAATGATGATGTACACATTATATTTAATTGTTTTTGGGTTATTAATAATAAATTATTGTGTTTTTTGATTGCAGGGTCAAGAAAATATTTGGGGGGGCGTTTGCCCTGACGCCCCAATGGACGGGCCGCCCCTGATTAAACTTTACCTATATAAGTCTGTCTAAAGTCCCCTCAAATATAAACCCCGGACCCCACTTTGTCGATGCCAGGAGCCGGATGAACTCGTAGTATGGGCTGGATGAGTGACTGGTTGCCGGTCATTTCCTAGTCGAACCAGGTACGATATTTGGATTATATATGAAGATTCCGATTTGCTCATAGGACACATATCAATTTATGTTCAAATTATTGTATTGTTTGTTTGTTCAAAGGTGATTTTTTTTTTAAATAATTGTTTCCTTTCTTTTTATTTCCTTTTCATTTTTATATGTTATGTGAAACATTGATATTTTAAATCTAAACTCTGTGTTGTTATTTGCAACATAAGATCCCAACCAGCATTGTTTATTTTATCAAGATTATTATGGATCTTTTTACAACCTTAGAAAGTGTTGAAATTTGTTCTATCCGTGTTAAACAAATAATATATCCTGCATAAGAAACAAATTCCTTCTTAAACATTGTAAAACTTTATTAAGCAAAATGTTTGTAACAACACTGGCTTTGTTTGACAATAAAAAATATTGAAACAAAAAATCCTTAGCAGTGTATTAAAATTACACAAAATATTGATACTAAGAAAACAGATATTGCACAATGTAAATCTTATTTTTCAGAATATTCATTTAAAGATTTAGTAAAGGCCATGACAAGATCAAATAACATTTCCATAACAAGTAATCACTGACAAATGTTATACAAAAGCTTACATTACACATATTATAACCCTCATTTAAAAAAAAAAAAAAAGCTTAATCCCATTATAACTTAATTTATATAATTGTTGTGGGAAACTTCCATGGTATAATTGGTGTGGAATTCAAATTATTTCAAAAGGTACTAAACAATTACTTCAACAGCTAGCAGCTTCCACTCAATTAATTATTATTAATGTGGATATAAAAAGTATCTTCCACTTTTTCATTGCCAGTTACCAAATTAAGATTATTATTTAATATGGATTGAGTAGAAACTCAATGTGCATTGGGGCCCATATATAAATACCCTGTGAAGAGCTACTAAAGAACAAACAATAAATACAATATTTCTCTGGTTCTGAGTTTGCTGTGTCCTTTTTTCTGCAGATGACTTGCACTGAAGACAATTTACCCAAAGCCACAGGGAGCATTCAGTAATTATTGGTAATAATCAGAAAGACTTAATGATTGAAATGATAGTTAAAACTTGCAAAATACAATGTTAGTTTACGGTTATTTTGTAATAGAAATCTATAAATACATTTGTTCTAAATGATACCATATTTGAAACCTCCAGTCTATAGCATTAGGAAAATTAAACGACTGAGCATACCCAGATCCCAGGGGACTAATGGACATATCAGCTTAGATACCCCCTGTGCGGTGTGGGCATATTTTCCTTTTCCTGCAGTTTAGAGCTCCAGGCCATAACCGATAATTATTGACAATGATCTCCCCATTAGAAACAGATTTCAGTATTTGATGGATAGTTTGATCAGAAGGTGTGATTGACAGGTAAGGATTTAGAATTTCTTAATATAAATTTACTGTAAGAAAATGCATGTTTAATAGCATGCAACTAACAAAACACTTGTCATTGTCCATAGTTTAAAAAGCAAAGTTATTATGATTTATAATCATAAGGGAACTGACGTGACAGACTCTCCTTTGTTATACAAATGTTTGGATATTAAAGACAAAACAAACAACTTTACACACATTAATTTACCAGATATATTTACGAAAATAAGCCATTATTCTATCATTAAATATCCACTGTAATGGTGCAGGTTGTTGAAGCAGTACAGATGCACAGCTTTATTGTGATTAAAAAAAAAATCTATATTTTGTGAAAAAAGATACTCAAAATAGGACGTTTGCCCTGATCACTAGAATGTTATTTTAGAAAATGCCAAAGCATTGAGACAGAGCTGGGAACAGATTGAAACAGAGCAGGGAACAGATTGAGACAGAGTGGGGAACACATTGAGACAGAGCGGGAAACAGATTGAGACAGAGCTGGGAACACATTAAGGCAGAGTGGGGAACACATTGAGACAGAGTGGGGAACAGATTGAGACAGAGTGGGGAACAGATTGAGACAAAGCGGGGAACAGATTGAGACAGAGGGGGGGGGGGACACATTGAGACAGAGCGGGGAACACATTGAGGCAGAGTGGGGAACAGATTGAGGTAGAGCGGGGAACAGATTGAGACAGAGGGGGGAACAGATTGAGACAGAGCGGGGAACAGATTGAGGCAGAGCAGGGAACAGATTGAGGCAGAGCAGGGAACAGATTGAGACAGAGCGGGGAACAGATTGAGACAGAGCGGGGAACAGATTGAGGCAGAGCAGGGAACAGATTGAGGCAGAGCGGGGAACAGATTGAGACAGAGCGGGGAACAGATTGAGACAGAGAGGGGGGGACACATTGAGACAGAGCGGGGAACACATTGAGGCAGAGTGGGGAACAGATTGAGGTAGAGCGGGGAACAGATTGAGACAGAGCGGGGAACAGATTGAGACAGAGCGGGGAACAGATTGAGGCAGAGCGGGGAACAGATTGAGGCAGAGCGGGGAACAGATTGAGACAGAGCGGGGAACACATTGAGACAGAATGGGGAACACATTGAGACAGAGAGGGGAATAGATTGAGACAGAGCAGGGAACAGATTGAGACAGAGTGGGGAACAGATCGAGACAGAGTGGGGAACAGATTGAGGCAGAGTGGGGAACAGATTGAGACAGAGAGGGGGGGACACATTGAGACAGAGCGGGGAACAGATTGAGACAGAGAGGGGGGGACACATTGAGACAGAGCGGGGAACACATTGAGACAGAGTGGGAAATAGATTGAGACAGAGCAGGGAACAGATTGAAACAGAGTGGGGAACACATTGAGACAGAGAGGGGAAAAGATTAATACAGAGCAGGGAACAGATTGAGACAGAGTGGGGAACACTTTGAGACAGAGCAGGGAATAGATTGAGACATAGCAGGGAACAGATTGAGACAGAGTGGGGAACACATTGAGACAGAGGGTGGAACAGATTGAGACAGAGCGGGGAACAGATTGAGGCAGAGTGGGGAACACATTGAGACAGAGCGGGGAACACATTGAGACAGAGCGGGGAACAGATTGAGACAGAGCGGGGAACAGATTGAGACAGAGCTGGGAACATATTGAGACAGAATGGGGAACACATTGAGACAGAGCGGGGAATAGATTGAGACAGAGCGGGGAACAGATTGAGACAGAGCTGGGAACATATTGAGACAGAATGGGGAACACATTGAGACAGAGCGGGGAATAGATTGAGACAGAGCAGAGAACAGATTGAGACAGAGCTGGGAACACATTGAGACAGAGCTGGGAACATATTGAGACAGAATGGGGAACACATTGAGACAGAGCGGGGAATAGATTGAGACAGAGCTGGGAACACATTGAGACAGAGCTGGGAACATATTGAGACAGAATGGGGAACACATTGAGACAGAGCGGGGAATAGATTGAGACAGAGCAGAGAACAGATTGAGACAGAGCTGGGAACACATTGAGACAGAGCTGGGAACATATTGAGACAGAATGGGGAACACATTGAGACAGAGCGGGGACTAGATTGATGCAGAGCGGGGAAAACATTGAGGCAGAGTAGGGAACACATTGAGACAGAGTGGGGAACAGATTGAGACAGAGCGGGGAACAGATTGAGGCAGAGCGGGGAACACATTGAGACAGAGTGGGGAATAGATTGAGACAGAGTGGGGAACACATTAAGGCAGAGCGGGGAACACATTGAGGCAAAGTGGGGCACAGAATAAGGCAAAGAGGGGAACACATTGAGGCACAGTGGGGAACAGATTGAGACAAAGTGGGGAACACATTGAGGCAAAGTGGAGAATAGAATGAGGCAGAGAGGGGAACACATTGAGGCACAGTGGGGAACAGATTGAGACAGAGTGGGGAACACATTGAGGCAGACTGGGGAACAGATTGAGACAGAGCGGGGAACACATGGAGGCAGAACGGGGAATACATGGAGACAGAGTGGGAAACACATTGAGGCAGAGTGAGGGACAGATTGAGACAGAGCGGAGAACAAATTAAGGCAGAGTCGGGAACAGATTGAGACAGAGTGGGGAACAGATTGAGAAAGAGTGGGGAACACATTGAGGCAGAGTGGGGCACACATTTCCCTGCAGCTACCTCATTGCTGCACTGTAAAAAGTGTGTGTTTCTGCCTATCCTCACGAGGCACAGGCCTAGGGCAACACATTATCAGGGGCCGGCAGGCTGCCTGAAGATGCAGTGCAGTACATATGTCTATATGTAGTGATATTTCTGCCTGCAAATTTGCTTGACACTTTCTGACATATCATATATATACATTAACAAATGTGAACGTATAATTTGAGCTATAGAAAGGTGGAGGTGCAAGTAGGGCATCTGAGGGAACACACAAATCTGAATGACCTAGGGCAACATAAAACGTAAATAAGCCCATAAGTATACTTTTACTGTACAAGAGTGAGGCAGTTGCAGTGAGTATGCTCCATACTCTTACACAGTTAGTAAAAGATGGGGAGAGCTCCAGTTTAAAAGAGTAGGGTATATTTTCTTACAAAAGAACAACTTTTTTCAATCACAGTAAGTTGAAAATATATTTATACTAACCTTTAAATTATGAAATCTGGACCATTATAGCAGTCTTTTAAAGTTCAGCATTTAAATGTCTCAATATAGAAATCTATAGTTAGCATATTTGCCTCTTATAACCACAGCATTTCTGTGATCCATTGTTATTGACTTTAAATTTTTACTTTCTATTGTCAATTTAAAAATGTATCAGATGCACAGCATGTCATTAAGAACCACTCGAACCACTCTAGTCATATTTTGAAATAAAACTCTTATAAACAAAGTGGAAATAAACACAATGGGCCTCATTCTATTATCGTCCGTAAATCGGCCGCAAGGCTGCGATTCTTTGCGGGGGTTCCGTTATCTTGCAATTCAATTATACGGCCCCGCAAGGATCTCCCCTTACGGCCGGCCGTATATCTTGCAACCGGCGGTAAGCTCAGAAATCTTTAAACGCTAAAATATATTCAAGACGGCACTGTACAGCTCTGTAAATGCTAGGGATCATATTGGGGGACATGAGGATTAATAGCAACCCCCTCTCAAGCTTGCACATCAGCCCACATCCGAGTTTACATTAACTGTTTATTTTACGGCCGCAGCGTGGGCGGGTCTGAGGTGCTCCAAGCCCTCTGGACTTTTTACATGGATATGTGACATAAATTAAAAAATCATTTATTTACGGATTTGAGCGTAGGGGAATGTTGTGCTATTTTTGCTAACACCTACAATCACTTTATAGTCTCCTCAGAGTGCAGGATGGCTTTATTTCGGCTTTATAATGTGCTTAATTGGTGCTAGCGGGACCTTTTTCCTGCAAGTAAGCTGCGGCTCGGTTTTAGCCTTGCAGAGAGGGTTCCTGGAGCAATTGAATAGCAACCAGGATTTTCTTGCGGCCGAAACTCTTGCGGCCGTTTTAGATCAAAGGCTTTCCTCCGGCGCGAGGGGCCGCAAGGGATAGCAAGGCGCCAGCCACAAGCCTGCCGGAATCCCCGGCCGGAGGGGAATAGAATAGGCTAATAGCTTGCGGCCGGTCCTTGCGGCCCCGCATCTCCTACGGCCGATAATAGAATGAGGCCCAATGTATTTTAGAAGTGAAAAAATGACAGCCTCCAAACTTACTTAAATGCAATTATGCGGTGGAAGCTGCCATTTTAGTTTCAACTAATACATTTCGTAAGGTGGGATAAGACCTTGCTAGTTTTGGTCATTGGGACAATGGAAATGGGGCAACCAGTAATTTCATAAGGACTACCAGAAAGCTCATTAGTTTAGAATGACACAACCTCTTGAGGCCTAGGCTGCTGGATATTTCATATTAAAGAAAATGGAAGCCTGTAGTAAAGAGTAAATGCATAAAAAAGTGAAACATTTTAAGACTGTGTTACTTTATGGAAAAATATTTGGTGCATTACCAAACTTTTTATATAGAAAGAGATCTAACTGAAGTAGTCTTTTATGCCCAGTTTGCAATTAATTGGTCAGAGGCTAAGTATTGTCACATTTCCACAGGCAATTCTGTAATTGTCTTCATTAAACAGCTCCAGGGTTACAGCATATTCTCCCTACAAAGAAAAAAGTGTGAGAAACCTATGTAAAACACAAACCAAATACAACATACAACCTACACTAGATTTCAGACAACAGAATATGCATGGTTTTAGTACACTGTGAAAACGGTAAAGCAATGATCAAAATCACCCAGATATAGTTCTATGGAAATAAAAATATAATATTAAGTCCAAGGAAACTGAAATCATGTGGTTGCTCTGAGGTCTGGTCCAAGCATTCCACTTACCCAACATAAAAGACCACAGTAGATCTATATTTACAGTATGCTCATTTGAAGAACTTCCCTTGATAATGTAATACCTAATGTATGTAATTGTGCTGTAGTGGGAGTCACCATGCGACAACTGCATTACCTGGATTTCTAGGCAAATAAGGTAGTCGTCTAGAAGGCGTCCCTGTGAGAAGCACCTCAGGACCTTTCCTGTTTTCTGCCTACTGGCAGTGGTGGCCAGCAGCCACTAGGTTAGATTTAGGGGTTAGGGTTAGGATTATATTTATGGGTTAGGGCTCAAGTTACATTTATGGATTGGGGTCAGGGGCTAGGATTTGGGTTTAGGTTTAGGGTTAGGTTTAGGGATTAGGTTTAGATTTTGGGGTTAGGGTTAGGGTAGTGGCTGATGATAAGCTTTACACTAAAAAAAAGTTGGCGAAAATATCGTCTGCGCCACCTAGTGGCCACTGGCCGCCACTTCTGGCAGGCAGAAAGCATGAAAGATCTGCACCTCAATTGCATAATAATGTAGGTACATTTCAGTTTATTTACTTTATTTAGCCTCTACTTTTTCTAGCCAGAGGCTGAGAGCATTTTCTTTGTTTGGGAGTGGGGAAGGAGATGGATGTGAAGTTGAATGCTTGCAATATGCTTCAGTATAGTAAAACAAACTGGGCATGGGAGAACATGTGTCTGCACCGCTCTGCTCCTAAGTGCACAGTAATATGCAGAATATCAGTTCATTATACTAGCTCACTGCCTCACCAAGCTCTCCTCCTCTATCAGGTGCTGAAAGCCCCATAATCAGCTCACTGACTGGTTTCCATCAACACATCATGCTCCTGCTCCACTTATTTATGGGTGCCAACAATGGCCAACTTAAATGTCACTTTCTAATACCTAGGGCCTCATGCAATTGCTACAATTCATGTTTATTTTCTTTTAGAAGTCCTACAGGTTTCAACCTCCAAGCCCGTAGGACTTTGCAATCCAACCTCCACATTTCATTGAAGTCCTACGGGCTTGAATAGCAAGGACTTTGGATGGGAATTAAACATGAAATAAAGTATTTGATTTTGGCGATGTGCAAGCTTGAGAATGTTGTGTTTTTAATCCTAATGTCACCCATTGTGCTCCCCATTATTTACAGTGCTTTACAGTGCTGAATTGAATTTATATTTGCATTTACAGTGCTCCGAGTTTGCAGGCTTGAAACACAAGTTACAGTCTTGTTCAAGCCCTCGAATGCTTACTGCTGATAGCATGGTTTACGATTAGGGTGAAGTGGGACTATATTATTGAGTATAGAACACATTTTATATGTATTTTCTTTTTACATGCATAAACAATCTCAAATATGTTTATCTCTGTATTTTTTATAAATAAGTATAAATAAAAAAAATAAATATATATATATACTGTATTTATCGGCATATAACACGCACCGGCGTATAACACGCACCTCATTTTAAGAAGAGAATTTCAGAAAAAAAAAAAATTCAAATAAAGAACTTTGAAGCAAAATCCCCAACCTCAACCTCCCTCCTCATCCTCAACCCCCTCCTCATCCTCTGTCCTCAACCCCCTCCTCAAACCCCCCATCCTCAATCCCCTCTTCCACCCCCCATCCTCATCCTCCTTCCTCAACCCCCCTCCTCAACCTCAACACCCCTCCTCAACCTCCCTCCTCATCCTCAACCCCCCTCCTCATCCTCAACCCCCCTCCTCATCCTCAACCTCCCTCCTCATCCTCAACCCCCTCCTCATCCTCCCTCCTCAACCCCCCATCCTCAACCCCCTCCTCAAACCCCCCATCCTCAAATCCCCTCAACCCCCCTCCTCAACCCCCCCATCCTCAACCTCCTTCCTCAACCCCCCTTTTCTCAACCCCCCTCCTCAACCACAACCCCCCTCCTCAACCTCCTTCCTCATCCTTAACCTCCCTCCTCATCCTCAACCCTCATCCTCAACCCCCCTCCTCATCCTCAACCTCCCTCCTCATCCTTAACCCCCTCCTCATCCTCCCTCCTCAACCCCCCCATCCTCAACCCCCCCTCAACCCCCCTATCCTCAACCCCGTCCTCAACCCCCCCATCCTCAAACCCCCCATCCTATAACCCCCTCATCCTCATCCTCCCTCCTCAACCCCCCTATCCTCAACCCACTCCTCAACCCCCTCCTCAACTCACCTCCTCATCCTCAACCCCCCTCTTCATCCTCAACTCCCTCCTCATCCTCCCTCCTCAAACCCCCATCCTCAACCCCCTCCTCAACCTCCCTCCTCAACCCCCTATCCTCAACCCCCCCATCCTTAAACCCCCTCATCCTCATCCTCCCTCTTCAACCCCCCTATCCTCAAGCCCCTACTCAACCTCCCTCCTCATCCTCAACCCCCCTCCTCATCCTCAACCCCCTCCTCAACCTCCCTCCTCATCCTCCCTCCTCAACCCCCCATCCTCAACCTCCCTCCTCAACCCCCCCATCCTCAACCCACTCCTCAAACCCCCCATCCTCAAATCCCCTCAACCCCCCTCCTCAACCCCCCATCCTCATCCTCCTTCCTCAACCCCCCTTTCCTCAACCCCCTCCTCAACCTCAACCCCCCTCCTCAACTTCAAACCCCCTCCTCAATCCACCTCCTCATCCTCAACCCCCCTCCTCATCCTCAACCCCCTCCTCATCCTCCCTCCTCAAACCCCCATCCTAAACCCCCTCCTCAACCCCCCTATCCTCAACCCCCCATCCTCAAACCCCCTCATCCTCCCTCTTCAACCCCCCTATCCTCAACCCCCCCATCCTCAAACCCCCTCATCCTCATGCTCCCTCTTCAACCCCCCTATCCTCAACCCCCTCCTCAACCTCCCTCCTCATCCTCAACCCCCTCCTTATCCTCAACCCCCTCCTCAACCTCCCTCCTCATCCTCCCTCCTCAACCCCCCCATCCTCAACCTCCCTCCTCAACCCCCCATCCTCAAACCCCCTCATCCTCAACCCCAACCCCCTATCCTCAACCCCCCTCCTCAACCTCAACCCCCCTCCTCAACCTCCCTCCTCATTCTAAACCCCCCTCCTCCTCAATGTAAAAATATGGCTTATAGACAGACAACTTTTAACATGACTTCAATGTGTATTGTATAACTTATTATATACAACTGTAAGAAATCTAATGTTAATAATTTTTTATAGCAATTGTATATTTGTATCAAGACATTATACCTCAGGTCTTTTTATTATTCCCACAAATATATATATATATATATATATATATATATATATATATATATATATGTATATATATATATATATATATATATATATATATATATATATATATATATCATAGATGTGTATAAATTAGCTAGCTATATGTGTATGTAATTAGCTGAAAATCAAGTCTGTGTGTGGGAAAGGACAACAGGTGTGAGTAGCCCTGCTCAAAATAACTCAGAGAATCACAAATGTCTTATTTACAGTAAAAACAGCAAGTCTTAAGTGTACATTTGTAGACAGTTGAATACAAGTCTCTATGTGGGTGCATATGAGTGTAATGTTACCACCTGTATAGACACCAACAGTCTAATTTCAACGTATAGCCATATATGACGTATAGAGAGGGTGGGTCATGAGCTACAATATGATATAAAAAGAATCTATGGAAGAGATGGCAACCAGGAGGCAACCAGGGGGCAACCAGCAGGCAACTAGCAGACACCCAGCAGAGGTACCGGTTGGCCCAGGTTGAAGGAGCTTTCATGCAGTCCAGAGAGAAGTGTGCCAGATGAGCCCAGCTGAGCAGATCCTGGTCCTGACCAAAGAGAAACCTGATGGAGGCTGAACTTCCAAAACTGACCACAAGTGGTATTATCCTGTATCTTTTTATTACATAATGTAGAATTCATATCAGTATTATATTTGTAAATATCGTCTTAATACTTCTTGTCTGTTATCTGTTTTGTCTAAAACCCATTGTGTAACCGTATATTAATTTATGTAAAATATATCTTTTAATTATAAAACCTATTCATATGTTAGTTTATTGATTTGTCCAAAAGAACTTATTACTTGAAGAAATTCATACATTAATTATTTAATTATTAGTTAATTTTTTACATCAACCTAAACCCCCCTAAATACCTCCCCCTCACTTACCTGCTTCTGCTCCGGCCTTCGCTCCTTGACCCGGTGACATCACATGCGCGCCAGGGCGCTACGTCATTAGCATATACCAGGTGCACCCGGTATATGCTAATGACGTGGCGCGCTGGCGCACATGTGATGTCACCGGGTCGAGGAGCGGAGCGGAGGCCAGAGCAGAAGCAGGTAAGTGAGGGGGAGGTATTTAGGGGGGTTTAGGTTGAGGTGGGGGGTTTAGGTTGAGGAGGAGAGGGGTTTAGGTTGAGGAGGGGGGGTTAGAATGCGGAGGGGGTTTAGAATGCGGAGGGGGTTTAGAATGAGGAGGGAGGTTTAGGATGAGGAGGGGGGAGGGAATATCGGCTTTTAACACGCACCTAACATTTGCCCCCTATTTTCAGGTAAAAAAAGTGCGTGTTATACGCCGATAAATACAGTATATATATATAAACTAGCGTATTGCCCGTCAAAAAATTACAGCAATGAGATGTGTATGTTTTAAAAGTTGTTTAGTTATTAATATACATATGGAATTGTAAGGTAGCTAATGTTGTTTTCTGTGTACTACTGAAATATAGAATTCAAATTAATAAATGAATTTACGTATTTTTATGCATTGTGTTGAAGAGCTGGCAATCTGTGTTGATGTTGCTGCAGCATTAGTGATGTGGAGGTGCTGTGTAAGCGTGATGAACGTGTGCAGTGTAATAGTGTGCGTGTGCGAGCCGAAACCGTTAACGTAGCTGTGTACTTCCGCATTATCCTAAAATGGCGGATAATGCGTGGTATGAGTCTTAGCGGATTATCGGTATGTGTTTTCCGTGGTGTTGCCTCGTTTTCGTTTTGTTCGTCCGGCATTTTTTCTGTGGCGCTCATTGCCAAAGTACTACAGTTTAACGGCTC
This sequence comes from Discoglossus pictus, assembly GCA_027410445.1. Lineage (NCBI taxonomy): Eukaryota > Metazoa > Chordata > Amphibia > Anura > Alytidae > Discoglossus > Discoglossus pictus. The sequence goes on along the minus strand of CM050166.1, from coordinate 184,464,487 downwards.
GCCGGGCGATGATCGCCTGTGGCGCTCATCGCTAAGCCCGCTAAAGTAATACGGTTTAACAGTAAATATGGTCAAACGGTCAAATGACGCTCAATAAGAATTAAATGTTGTGAAACTTGTTTGCCACACAACATGATGCTATATTTGTCCCTTTTTTTTTCTCTTAAAATAAATACAATTTTTTTTTTTTTTTTGTAACTTTCAACTTATATTTCTTCAAATGCGTTGGTTTAGGCGGGAAATCCGATGTTGCACGAGACAAAGGCGTTAAATCTGTGTTAATGCGTAAATCTGTAATTGCGTTTCGTAAAATGTACTCGCTACTGTCTTTTTACTCATTGCGCGGTTAATCTGCATCCTTTATCTCGTTTTTTAAACACATACGTCTGTGGCTGTGTTTTACGCAGTTCGTAGTAGTATAGCCTCGTTTTAATTTTTTCGGCGGCCATTTTTTTCTCGCTTAGCCGATTTTCGATCTTTGTTACTCGGCTAAATGGATGTAAATTGGAGTTCCAACTCACTTCCAGACGTCCTGCCTGGTTCCCCATGCTGTAAGTAACCTTTATTTTATTTTTGTGTGTGTATTTAGTGTTTTTTTTATTGTTTTGGTTCCGCCGATTATCTAGTAATTTTTTTCATCTCGTATTTTTTTTCTAAGTGCTACGGTTTAACGGCTCGCCTCGCTACGCGAGGCTTGCCTGCAATGAGCGCCTGCGGCGCTCATTGCCAAAGTGCTACAGTTTAACATAACGGCTTGCCTCGCTACGCGAGGCTCGCCTGCAATGAGCGCCTGCAGCGCTCATTGCCAAAGTGCGGCGCTCATCGCTAAGTCGTACGCACTACGTAACGCAGCGTGACGACGAATCGCAGTTAGACAATTATAATATGTGATATATACTACCGACTTGCCTGTCAAAAATGACGGGGCAATAACATTTTAAGCCATGTGAATGCTGTTTGACACACAATGTAAAGCGTTTTGTACTCTGAGGACCTTCAGCGCTCATTGCAAGCCTTGCGCTGAGCGCCTTTGCAGCTCATTGCGTGCCTTGCAATGAGTGCCTTTGGCGCTCATTGCGAGCCTCTCCTGTCGTGTACTTTTGGTCCTCTGAGCACCTTCATGAGTCATGATAAAGAGAGATATATATTTTTATGTACATGTAGTTAGGTAATAATTAATTATTTATTGAATAAATTAATATACTTTAAGTATTTATTATTAATATATGCAGCCAGCAATAGCCTGTAGAGCTAACAATCTGTTTGTACTTTCCAACAGCATAGAATATAAATTTTGAGTGTTGGTGCTCTGCTGATAAAGTGTAATGAATGTTCCAAGTGTGCATTATAAATAGGCTGCATGCGCTAAGTAAAGCCGTTGGTTTATTGTGTAAAGCGGCATTGTATATTCGTAATGTTATTAATGTATTACGTGGCGTGTGAGCCTTTTCCGGCTTTTGTAATAGTGTATTTTCTAGTTCGTAGTGTGATGTGTAAAGTGCTATGCGTTTAGCAGTGGTTTGCACGGTGCGAGGTCGTGTAGCCTCCTTTTCCTTTTATTCATCCACCATTTTTTTCCTTGATTAGGCGATTTTAGAGTGGCGAAAAGTGTCTAAATGTGCTTACATTCGCGTTCCATCTCACTCCCGGACATCCTGGCTGTTGCCCCATGCTGTCTGTGATGTTTTTGTATTTTTTTGTTGTATTTAGTGTGTTTTTATAGTTTTTTTGTTTTCGTACTTCGTTCGTTAATGTATTTTTTTGCGACTCATAGCTTTTTTTTTCTAAGTCTTGCGTCTCGATTTGTAAGATGTTAAGCAGAAAAACAGAGCTTTTAGGCACTTCTTAATAAAGCAAAGTATGCAAAAGTAAAGAGATACATAAGTAAAGTCCATTTAAGATAATATAATATTGGTCAAATAGCCACAAAGTTTCAAATTACATATTTTACTAGAATATTTATTTTAATTGTTATGTCTTCATTAATTATTTTGCCCATCTAATTTCCAGACTAGTTTTTGGTTCTCTTCAGAACTACATTGTTGTATGGTGAATTGGGGCATAAGAAATATCTTGTCCATTTTCCGGCTTTTGTAATAGTGTATTTTCTTGTTTCTAGTGTGATGTGTAAAGTTCCACGCGTTTGGCAGTGGTCGTGTAGCCTCGTTTTAAGTTTTTTATGCAGCCATTTTTTTCCTCGCTTAAGCGATCTTCGCCTGGCGAAAATCGCCTAAATCTGCTTAAATTCTTGTTCCACCTCCCTCCCAGACGTCCTGGCTGTTGCCCCGGCTGTCTTTGATGTTTTTGAATTTTTTTTAGTTGTACTTAGTGTGTTTTTTGTTTTCGCAGTTCGTCCGTTAATCTCGTAAGTCCCGCGTCTCGTATTTTAGTTTATTTTAAGGTCCGCTTTTGTCAACCACTTGCAGGCCAAGGCGATCCCGCGATTAGGAAGTGTTTTGTGGCTAAGTCCCGGGGGTTTCATTGCCTCATCGTATTTGGTGGTGATATTTGTAGTGCGTTGTAGTGCCTTAACGGCTTGACTCGCTATGCGAGGCTCGCAGGCAATGAGCACCTTCGGTGCTTATCGGCTAAGTGCTAAGTGTTAACGGCTCACAGCAATGAGCGTCTTCGGCGCTCATTGCCTAAGTGTTACGCGTTAACGGCTCGCCTCACTTTGCGAGGCTCGCAAGTAGTTAGCGCCTGAGGAGCTCATTGCCTAACTCGTACGCACCACGCAAAGCGTGATGACGTCTCGCAGTTTGACAGCTATTATCACCTATATAGTTGTGAGCATACGAGCTGTTGCTAACGCTTGCGGGCTCGCGTAGCCGAAGGCGCTCCTTGCCAGCAACTGCGGACCTCGCAAAATTTACGTAGTTACGAAAAGGAAAATACGAGACACGTTACGACCAATTACGACCTCGCAAAAATCGGCCACAACCCGTGCGCATCAAAACATGAAAAATACAATAAATACACACAACAAATACATAAAAAGCTTACCTACAGGAAGAGGGGGCATCCAGGACCTCGAAAACTGAAGTTACACCTCAATTTAACTCAAAATAAAAGAGTTTGGACACTGAAAAATTCTCTAAGGGAGAGAAAAATGGGCGCTTAAAAAAACGAAAACGAGGCTACAGCAGTCTAAAGACACAAAACACCACCAAACGGAATTCCCGAAAAAGACATACGAGATTCGAAAAAAAGGATGCAACCCTCGCGACCCAAAACACATTAGAAACACAATAAATACACACAACAAACATATAAAAAGCTTACCCACAGCCAGGTGGTGCACCCAGGACCTCTGCAAGTAAAGTTACATCTCAATTTAAGTACAAATTTCAGAGTTTAAATACCAGAAAATCACCTAAGCGTGAGAAAAAATGGCTGCCGAACAAAACGAAAACGAGGCTAAAGGACCCTAAACACGCAAAACACCACCATAAACACGCAAAACACCACCAAACAGCTACGGATATTCTGAAAAAGTCGGACGACATCCAAAACGAAGGACGCTAAATCAGCCACAGCCGTATACCACACATTAGCCGCCATTTTACAACAATAACTTATATAATGCGGAAGGACACAGCTACGCTAACGAATTTGTCTTGCGCACACTATTACACTCCACACATTCATCACGCTTACACAGCAGCTCCACAGCACTAATGCTGCAGCAACATCAAAACAGATTGCCAGCTCTTCAACAGAATGCTTCCTGCATATATTACCGTATTTATCGGCATATAACACGCACCGGCGTATAACACGCACCTCATTTTAAGTAGGGAATTTCAGGTGGAAAAAAAATTTCAAATAAAAAACTTTGAAGTAAAATCCTCAACCTCCCTCCTCATCCTCAACCTCCCTCCTCGTCCTCCCTCCTCAACCCCCTCCTCAAACCCCCCATCCTCAACCCCCTCCTCCACCCTCCATCCTCATCCTCCTTCCTCAACCCCCCTCCTCAAACTCAACCTCCCTCCTCATCCTCAACCCCCCTCCTCATCCTCAACCCCCCTCCTCATCCTCAACCCCCCTCCTCAACCTCCCTCCTCATCCTCCCTCCTCAACCCCCCAATCCTCATCCTCCTTCCTCAACCCCCCTATCCTCATCCCCCCTCCTCAACCTCAACCCCCCTCCTCAACCTCAACTCCTCATCCTCAACCCCCCTCCTCATCCTCAACCCCCCTCCTCATCCTCAACCTCCCTCCTCATCCTCAGCCCCCTCCTCAACCTCCCTCCGCAAACCCCCTCAACCCCCCCATCCTCATCCTCCCTCCTCAACCCCCTATCCTCAACCCCCTTCTCAACCCCACTCCTCAACCTCAACCCCCCTCCTCAACCTCAACCCCCCTCCTCAACCTCTCTCCTCACTCTAAACCCCCCTCCACATTCTAACCCCCCCTCCTCATTCTAAACCCCCCCTCTCCTCAACCTAAACCCCCCTCCTCAACCTAGACACCCGGTATATGCTAATGACGTGGTGTGCTGGCGCACACGTGACGTCACCGGGTCAAGGAGCGGAGCGGAGGCCAGAGCAGAAGCAGGTAAGTGAGGGGGGTGTATTTAGGAGGGTTTAGGTTGAGGAGGAGGGGGGTTTAGGTTGAGGAGGAGGGGGGTTTAGGTTGAGGAGGTGGGGTTAGAATGCGGAGGGGGTTTAGAGTGAGGGGGGAGGTTGAGGATGAGGAGGGGGGAGGGAATATCGGCATATAACACGCACCTATGATTTGCCCCCTATTTTCAGGGAAAAAAAGTGCGTGTTATACGCCGATAAATACGGTACTTCAAAATAGGTAAAGTATATTACTTTATTATTCTATTATTTACTTTATAATACACCAAACAGCATTAGCTCACTTACAATTTCATTGCCGTCATTTTTTGACTGGCAATTCGCTAGTATGTGATAAGTGTGAGATAGTAGTGCTTGTCCAGTAATCTAGATGAATATTCAGGGTATTGCAGGATATAGAGATACCTTTTTTTATTGGACAAACATAATTATTTATAACGACAAGCGTTAGAGAAATAACTTCTCTTTATCAAGCTTCAGGTTTGATATGCCTAGTAAAGGGTTGGTGAGATGGTTTGGAAGCAAGGGTATCGAGTAGAAGGCAAATTCTGTTTACTGGACACCAAGATTGGCGGGTAGGATAACATTTGATACTGACAGGATGTTTTGTAGGTTTGGTGGAGGGAAGTGTGAGTATGAAATGGTCGTCTTTTAGAGAGATGTTTTGCCTTGAGAGGTAGTGCGGTTGGAATTGGGATGTGGTGAATTCTCCTTGGTGTAGGAATCTGTAAAATGCAAGCATGATGGCTGTTAAAATGGTGATGGAGGTTTTAGTGACAATTGGTTTGCTTGAGAGTAGGGTAACAAGTTTCTTAAAGATGGGACCCATCAATAGGTTGGTGACATGGCGCTGACAATTCCTGGACTTGTAAAAATGCTTTGATGATGGAGAAGAGAAAAAAGATTTATTCGCATTGAGTTCTTATGAAAAGTGGAATTGGATTCCGGTAAAATATGTTTTGATGGTGTGATTATGGAGACCCAGTTGCTTGTTGCAATGAGTGGCAAATGTAATGATGTTGTCAAGATCAAAAGGTGGTTGCATTTTATAACTTGATGTGAATTTATGGAAAAGGTGCCAGGCTCTGTTGTATATCTTCTTTGTATTGTCTGCCAGGAAGGATTGCATAGTAGATTGTGCTGATGACCAAAGCTCTTCTAACCTAGAGAGATTGAGATTACAGTATTCGAGGGAGAAATAGTACTGTGGAGAAAATATCAGTTTCGAAGTTTTGCAAATATGGAAATAATTGAAACTGCTGAGTAAGAGATAGAAGGGACATTGTGTACTTGTCTGGAGACTGAGGTTTAGTTATGGTTTGGTAGGATGATTCTTCCGAAATTATGACGCCAATCATGATTCAGGGTGTAGAAATGATGTACTTATCTGCCTTCATGCTGACCTGGGACCAGATAGAAGTGATTTTTTTCTGAAAGGTATAGGATTTTGAAGTAGTTAGTGAAGTTGTAGATTTGGATGCTAGGGGAAAAGGTTGATGCGCCATACAGGAAAGGTTGGTGATTTTACAGGTAGTGGTTCTTTAGTTCTGAAGCAAGGAGTAGTTACACAAGCTCAGGATCCTTTGCAGCAGATTTTAAGTTGTTGTGAAGGAAATCTAGGGCAGTTTAGTGACTCCAGAGTGAAATCCTGAGATGAGATTATCGGTGAGGGCTAGTGAAGAGTGATGGGAGCTAGAAAAGCCATTTAGGGTGCATTTTCTGTGGACACATTCACTTTGCATGTGTCTTGTGACACAAGGTGCAAATGTGCAACAGCCTGCACACCCTAATTGAACAACCTTTGGAGTTAAAGGTATTGCAAATTGCCATTGCCCCCAGGTTCCCTGAACGTGTAAAACTGTAGCCGTAACGTAGCCCGCAAGACTTACAGCTATTAAAATGGTCTCTCAAAGCTACCCGTAAACGACTTGCAGGTTAAGGGGGCAACAAAAAAACTACCGGATGTCGAGATTTGAACTCTGCTGCCGCAAATCCTTTCTGTTCTGTCCAGCCTGTAACTGTTACGTTCCAATTACGCTTTTAAATTGCAATGAATGTCCAAAGACGCCCTGCGGTTCAAGCCCGTAACCCACAAATGGAGGCAAAAACATTACGGCCTCCAAATAGGACACGCAAAGGGTTTACAGACAATTTCTCAACACTGTAAAATATAATATAAACACACCAGTGGACTTTAAAATATGGGGATGGCATGGGAAGGCATTACAATTACTTGCACAATGATCACCAAATAAGAAATAGGCCTTTAAAAAATGTTTATTTTATCATGTATTGGAATGGTCATGCAATATGAAAAGCCATGCTGCAACATGCAGAAAGCAATTAAAGACACATTACCTGATTAAATAGCAACACAAAAACATGAAACAGATGCCATAATAACCCTTCCTCACTCACAGAGGCTCTAATGTGGACCCTGGAATATATATATGATTGCATACACATCTCACTCCTCACATCTACATTGGGAAAACAAAGCGTGGCCAAATAACACCGCCACATAAGAAATAACAAGTACCAGGGGAACATTTGATTATATGTTGTTCAGTCCTTCAGTCGTGTCTGACTCTCTGTGCTGTTCCACAAGATACTGGATTGGGTTGCCAGTTTCTCCTCTAGTGGACTGGTATTTGTCTGACCTCTTTGCTATCACCTGCCCACCTACACTGGCCCTACATGGTATAGCTCACAGCTTTATTCAGGTACACAAGCCCCTTCAGCACCACCACTTAGCAATCCAAAAGGGGACCAGGGGAACATACACCACACTAATGTACTCTAACCCATCAGGAAGTGCCGCAAAAACACATGGAGGCTGTGTAGAGGCACGGGGATCAACAGCCAACTCACCTCCGTAGCACCCATCCTGGAAAGTCCCAGTCTCACACTATTGCTGGTGGCCATGGGCCAAGATGTATCCCAATTTCCATGTGGTGTATGTTCCCCTGGTCCCCTTCTGGATTGTTAAGTGGTGGTGGTGAAGGGGCTTGTGTACCTGAATGAAGCTGTGAGCTATACCATGTAGGGCCACTGTAGGTGGGCAGGTGATAGCAGAGAGGTCAGACAAATTACAGTCCACTAGAGGAGGAACTGTCATATTGTTAGCAGGCCCTCAGGGGAATGTTGATACTCCACAATATTCCTAATTGGACATTTGCATGTGTATTAACCCTTTATGTTGATTATATATGATATATATTATTATATGATATCTAATGCTATTATTAATATTATTATTATTATATGTATTGATCTATTGCATAGTAACTAGGGCTCATTAGTTTACATATTTAGGAATGTGACACAAATGTGATGTATTTTGATGTCCCATAACCCCAACCATTGACAACACACTGACATGGTTCAAAGGGTATAACATAGCTTTATTTCATACACAGAGCACAATCAGAAATGGACAAGACTGTGCATTAATACCAGGGGTGTGGTGTGGGCAGATACCGGAAGGCAAGAGGCTGTGGGCAATCAAAGGACAACTAAAGGGTTAACTGTTAGACAACATCATAATGATAATGCATAGCATCTACTAGGGTCACATGTGGTCAGGCCACCACAGTAACCATAATCGGATGTGACATAGGAACATCATATAACACTCCATTTCATAGAAATAACTATTAATGCGCATACAACAACCATATGGTCTCCATCTGCCATATTAAACAGATGCTAGAAATCATGGATCACGTGATACTAATCAATTCCACACACAGTGTGTTTTCATACATTACTGCTGATTCCCAAATAGATGATAGGAATCTGGAAAACATGAAGCGGAGATGATAGAACAATCATAAGCTGTTATTATAGTAAATTGTTTTTGTTCTGGACACTACATAAAATCAACTAGGATGAACGTCATCTACGAGCAGTGATAACCATATTGATTCTGTCCTGTTCATTCAGACTTACCGGAATATGTTGAGGCTGTGTGATACAACAAGGCATGCTTCACTGTAAACACAATCTTTCAGCAAAAAGTACTATCACTATCTACATGGAATAGTTGTGCCATGCTGATATCACATCTCACTGGTATATGGGTGATACCAAGGCCAGACAGATTACACTGTTTACATTACCCCTAAACACATGCACATTGATCCTAGATGTTAAACAAAGGAAAACATCCATTTTGTTTGGATGACATGAAATACATTAATTCGCTTTCATACTGTTAACGGGATGAAATGCAACAAAAACGCATTTATAACTACTGCTTTGGATTAGCAAATCCTAATGGGATCGTGCAACTCCAAAGCCGGAACACTATTAATTATAATTGAAACTCACACCAGTCATGTTCATTAGCAAAGAGATACGTAGTCATATATTGAATTTCAGATCCATGTGCAGTGGGGAATGACACTAATCGAATGCCTGTTGAGTACTGGGCTGGGTGTTCACTCACATGATGCTATTGTACTGCTTGAAGATGAAGAACATGCCTTCATGGTCATGAGATTTGGCTATTAACACCTACAGAGACAAGAACAATATATCAATCTTAACAATATTCTGTTTAACTACAACACCTCATCTCATGGTCAATCCACATTGAACATCAATTGTACACACTCTGTAGCCAGCCAATAGTATGTCAACATCTATACCAATCAGTATTCAATGAGGAGTGATCAAGAGGAGGACTTCCTGGATGGTCCTAAGACCTCCTCTTCCGCAACACTGGGCCCCCACCTTCTGTGCCCGTATCCCGTCTCACTCTTCCACAACTTGGTGGTGTAGGAGAGTGGGGTGCCACTACGTTTGGTGGCTGGGGATCAGATTGAGATGGTGGTGAGGTCTGAGATGAGGAGGCTGACGTCTCGGGTCACAGTTATGCTAATCGGATGAGTTTCTGTCTGTCCCGAATTGCCAGTTCCTCATATCTCTCTATCCTTCGGTTGTGCCTCCTCACCTCAGAATGGACCGATCAGATGCTTGCAAGGAGGGTGTGTGTAAGCCTACACTGCCTTCTGAGCAACCGGAGCCTCTTTTTTGTTTACTTCTTACGTGCAAAACGGTGAAACGGGCCATGATTTCCCTCAATGTCAGGGGTGGTGGTGTTGATGGCAATGAGGCCGATGTTGATGGCATTGGGGCCAAAGGTGATGGCATTAGGGCCGGAGGTGTCGGCATTGGGGCTAAAGGTGATGGCACTGGGGCCGGAGGTGTCGGCATTGGGGTCGGAGGTGTTGGCAGCAGGGCCGGAGGCGATGGCCGCAGGGCTGGAGGTGATGGCAGCAGGGCCTGAGGTGTCGACAGCAGGGCCTGGGTGTTGGGCCATGTTGGGGGGAGCCCATTGTGTGTTGGGCCATGTTGGGGGAGCAAATTGGGTGTTCGCCATGTTGGGGGGCCCCATTGTGTGTGAGGCCATGTTAGGGGACCCCATTGTGTGGGAGTGGTTGTGGGCTGCCATGGCCGCAATGTTGTTGAAGCAGGTGGCAGATTTTATGATGGCTGGGGCCAGGACATGGCCGGTGGAAGGGGCTGAAAGATCTGGGCATGGCTGAATGATGCTTGTGAGGGCCCAGGCAGTGGCTCCCACTCCTGAAATGCCTGTAAACATGACTGGCCAGCTCATGTGGATGGTCTTGGGCCCTCTGGAATGTCCTGGCCTTCTTCCTCAACCACTCCCACCTCCAGTGGAGCCTACCCCTGTTCCACTGTGGTTGGGCTTGTCCTCCTGGGTACTGAAATGGAAGAAAGAATATATTTTAGTTGACAGCTATGTGTTTCCATATCCTTGACATCATGGTCACCTGTGATTGACTGTGGTGATTGTGTTACACAGATGAACCACATCCTGCATAATGAGCATTGTGAATATGTGTACTGCAGGTGCGGTGTGCCATCTGCATGTGCATCAGGCACGTGATCTGCTGGATCTGCTGTGCAATGTGTGAGACTGACCAATCTGTGACATGTTGCCAGCACTGGTTGTTAACATGCAGGTGAGACATGGTTCAGGTTAGGACAGTATATGACAGGTGCCCACACCAAGACATGTAATCTCTTTTGAATGTCAAAACAATCTTGATATAATAGCAAATTGTACTCAGAATCAGTTTGAACTGCAGGCATTGGCCATACATTTCATTGATACAAATTATGAAAATGATATCTTTGCTACCAGGATTTACATGATTATTGATGCCCCATATATCTTCAGTCATAACCATAGGGCTTACAGTGCTATTGTATGTCAGTTATCTATGCGTATGGGCAGGGGTGTAGGAGCCAGAATAATTCTAGAGGGATACAGCTCATTGTATACACCAGCCAGAGTACACGCTTATTTATACATACATACAAACATCATGATATCTGCGGGGTATTTGTCCGACCCCCCCCCCCCCACACACACACACAATTCCATACACCAATGTGTGTGGTGTGATATGCTACTCACTCTGCATGGTTCTCGGCACACCCTGTCCTGGTAGGCCCACCATGGCCGATGGCTCAAACCTCCAGTTGCATTTTCAGTACATCTTGCCTCCTCTGCCATCTTCCTCTTCACCTTCAGCTGGCTGTCATCATATCTGTTTTTCACAGACCTTACATCCGTTTTTGCCATCCGTAATGCCGCAACAGCTGAAGCAATCTGACTCCAGGCCTCTACCTTTTGGCTAGCGCTCACATCACTGCCACCATGCATGATCCGATAGCAAGCATGGATTTCCCTGAGTGGGCCCTGTACTTTGTCACAACCTCTTACCTTACCAACTGTTCCCGGGGTTCCTGGCCTCCCTGTCCTCTCCCTGGGGTTGATCCCTCATCCCCACTACCTCCCCCCTGGGATCAGGCCCCTGACCCTTTGGCCCTACTCCTTGTGTGCCTACTTCTGGCTGCACATCCCTCGCCCCCCCCCGCTGCTGCTCTCCTCCACCTGACCTCCCTGACCACCTTACTCTCCTGCTCTCCTCATGCTCCTCCTCTCCTCACTCTTCTCCTCTCCTCACTCTCCCCCTCCAGTGTTATAAAAATAAGGATAAATAAAAATAATATATAAATATATACGTGGATGTGTATGTGGTAAAACAAGAATGTGATTATTATGTGTAGTATAGTAAATGTGTTATGGATTCGGATCCGTACAAAATGCATAACTATATTCTTGCACCTACTTATATATCTTATCTTTGCATTATTATCGTATAACCAGAGCTTTATTAATAAATGCTGAATCATTGGGCACTCTAAGATGGATAATTTGTTACTTCCGCATACAAGATGCCGGCGGCACTACTTCCGGTCTAACAAGGATGACGACAGCTACCACACATTGGACAATAAGAAGGAGAGCGCCATCTTTCCTTTGTCTCGACGTCTGAACCAATGGGAAGATAGACTCATCCCCTGAGGGATAAGACCTGGAGACTCCCTAAGCTCCTGACCCAATACATGCCCAAGGTCCCGTAAAAGCGGACATCTCAGAACCAATGAATTGTTTTGTTAACCTGATGTTTTGCTTAATTGTAACTTTTATCTGATTATTAAAAACTATATAAATAATGACTGACGTAATAAAATGGGCGAGAGAAAGCTTTATACCAGAACACTGTGTTGGTGTATTATTTCTCTAAGGTGTGCACACTATCTATATATATATATATTGGTAATTTGGCCAGGGACAGATATGTCTGAGAAATACTTTTGTTATTCCCGAAAATGGCGCCTGAACAGGGACTTGAGGTTTAACCAAACCGCAGTGTACGGGAGGAGTTCCGACTGTCTTTACGGGAACAGGCGGAGCCTGATCACCTCCGGTACACGGTAAGGACATGATTAGTACCTTAACCGCGTAGACCTGTTCCTGGGACTCGGACCATTGTCCAGTACCGCTGTAGGGGGCGGTTACAAAGTACAGGTAATAGCTTGCCTCAAGTCCATTGTGAATCCTGTACAAGAGATAGTGATATCTGTCGCCTGTGTGTGTCTGCTGGTAGCGTGATTGAACAATTGTGATTTCTTAGATATTGTGATTCGGGGGGCATACACGTGTATGTGTGACAGGCTGTGGGGACGGACGAATTGCACATACAGGCGTACATATACGTGGTCCAGGGATTGAGATTGCTCTGCATACTTACCTGGGAAGGGTCTATGTACGCTGGATAGATGAATATCTCTTGGGGGTCATGATGGTCATGCCTTGGTAGCGTGGTAACCCCGAGAGACGTCTATCGTTCACTACGGGTGATTAAACGTGTATGTGGGACACAGACTTCAGTGGCAGATTGATAGTGTTGTAAAGCACAATAAGCCCTGGGGGTGTCGGTTTTGTGAGCACATGGTTGTGCAAGATCCCGAATTCACATGTCTCTGAATCAAAAGTTTTCTGCAGAAAAGGTTTGATGATTATGATGTTACTAGCGACTTGCCCGTCAAAAAATGACGGCAATGTGATGTATATGTTTGTGAAGTTGTTTAGTTATTTAAATATATTTTTGACCCTTGTAAGTATTGTGATATGAAGATGTATTTTTGTAAAACGTTGATGTAATGGTTTTTAAAAATGAATTTTGTATCTGAAGAATTGTTCACTTTAATATACATAGAATCCAGAGGAAAGTAAAAAGTAAAAAGACTTTTTGCAACGTGCCGAATTGTAACATGAAGTTTAAAATATATGTAAGAAATAACCTTGAAAGTATATATTTTTAAAATTGAACTTTATTTTTTATGTAACTTTGGAATTTTTGCAAAACATTTGTGTAATTTTGAACATTATAAACAGGAACATAGTAAATACATTTTGTAACATAATTTTGAATTAAAAGTATTAACATTTGAATGTAAAAACAGTTTAACTTTAAATTAATCAGTATTAACATGCAATTTGTATCAGAATAATTGTTAAGTTTAATATACATTGAATGTAGAGGAAGGCATACAGTAAAAACTCTCCTTAAACCGTACGTAATTAAAGTAATTCATTACTGAGCACATAAACTGGCGATAAACATGAATGAAAGCTTAACATAGTGACTTAACATTTTAACATAATTTTTCATAGAAATGCAAGGCAAGTATTTTGTGAGGCGAATTATCCATAAACATGACTTCCATTAATTATGACTGAATTAAACAACCAATTGTTTTGTATTTTTGAATGTTTTTTCAAAATGTTTGCATGGCTTTAGTTTGTATCCTGCAAAGTTATAGTACTTCATAGTAGACAATGTTTTTAGTAAAAATACGTCCATCTTCTAATAAATCACCTTGACTTTCATTGTTTTCAATGTAAACTTTAATAGCCTGTGGATTTTTGCACCGTGACAACGCAACGTACAATTGACCATGTGCAAAAACTGGTTCTTCCAAGTAAATACCCACAGATTTGAAAGTCTGACCTTGTGATTTATTAATGGTCATGGCAAATGCCATAATAATGGGAAATTGTCTTCTTTGAAGTATAAAAGGGAGACTACTTTCACTTGGTGCTAAATCTATTCTTGGTATGAAAACTCTCTCTCCTTTATGGGTCCCAGTTAAAATTTCAGCATCTATAAAATGGTCCTTTAATTGTTGAACAATTAATCTTGTGCCATTGCATAGGCCTTTTTTGGGGTTCATATTTCGCAGTAACATGATAATTGCACCTTTCTTTAGCTGCAAAATATGTGGTGGCATTCCAGAAGGAGTTAAAGAGTTAATGAATTCAGTTGAAAAGTTTGCCTGACTTTCATTGTCATCAGCAAGTACAGAATCAGCACTGTGATAATTTCTTTGTGGTGCATTAATGTTTTTTAAGATTTCATTATTGAGTATTAATGCATCTTTATTTTTACACGTCAGTATGACTTGGTTGGCAAGCTCAGAATATTCTTCGTTATTTATGCTCCCTTCAAATATAGCCGATATAATATCTTGTTGACAAATCATATGAGGTGGGATCTCTACAGTGTCGTCAGGTAAATGTAGTATTTTTTCTGTTCTTCCTTCTCCAATTTTAATAAGCCAATCGTTGAAATCAGTTTGGCCTTCTGATCTCATATTTTGTTGCAGTTGAAGATGGGTAAAATGTTTCCATACTGTACTTGACTTTATACATGTTTCAATAATGTCTGTTCGATTTCCATGTACAACGACAGGTAATGTTTGTCTAAAATCGCCACCCAACAAAATTACCTTTCCACCAAATGGAAAAATATTATCCATGACTTCACGAAGCAAACGGTCAATACATTGGAGGGCATAGCATGACATCATTGTGGCCTCATCTATTATAATTAATTTACATTTCTTCAATTTCTTTGCTTGTAAGGATGTCATGCGAATATCTGACACTGAATTTTCCAAAATAGGCACTGGCAGTTTGAATCCACTATGAACAGTTCTTCCACCTTCTAATAAAAGTGCAGCAATTCCAGTAGTGGCAAACGCCATTGCTATTTGTCCTTGTGCTCGTACTGAACTCATTAATAAATTGTACAAATATGTTTTCCCTGATCCGCCAGGTCCATCAAGATAGAAATAACGCTCTGTCACCATGTCATCATCTATAGCATTTTTAATGGCATGAAATGCTTGCAATTGTAGTGTATTTAAAGTTGCAAGTCTTTCTTGTGTTCTTTCTGCTTGTAGTTGAATGTCATAGTCTTCAAAGTTAATGTCATCTATTAGACCTGGATCAGGCAAATTAAAACTTGCACAACTTAATCCATGAGTTAAAAAGACTTCTTGAATTTCCATTAAGGCTTTTAAGTGTGCAATGGGTTCATTGTATCGTCGCATAAAGTCTTCAGCCATATTACTTTTAAAAGTCTCCCACAAAGCTAATGCATTTGGAGCATTTGAGAAGATACAAATAAAAGCAAATTGTTCTCTCATCTGTCGTGGCATTTGACATTGTGCTGCTTCTTCTAAACATCTTTCCCACTCTGTATCATCAGCGAGTAAGTTTCTATTTCTTGCAGCTAAATGGAAGGATTCATATACAATGTCATTAACAGTTCTTAATTGTTCAAAACTTTGTGCTCCTGGAACATTTAAAAGTAATATCCGTAAGCAAAATCGTTCAACATCTCTTGGACTGACTGTGTAAATTCGTGGAATTATTTTATTGCCTCTGGTTTTTCTTGCTCTCCATAATCCATTCACAAAAACATAGTGATATGGAATTTCAATATATAAGTATTGTGTTGCTTGAGCATCAGTGGAATTTAATGCAAACCATGCAGTTAGTGTAGTGTGACGATCTTCACTTTGGGCCAATGCATTCATTTCATTTCCAGAATGGAAATAGACTAAATGTCGTTGTGGCAAATGTACTGCTAACCTATATACTGCATGTGATCTATCATGCATTTCAAATTTTAAAAGCCGCCACATAGCTTCTGGCGCACTGACATAGCGAGCATCTACATGAGATGCAAGTTCATCATGTACTAACTCACTACTTTCAGGGTTGTCTGCACTTTTGACGACTACAGTAGCTGCATCGTAACCTTTGTAAATATATTTGTAGACATATTTAATTGATTTGATGGAAGTGCAGGCTTCTACGTTGATGTGGGCGTTGTACTTCATGAGTAAATGTGGATTGTAGGGTACTACATATCTATTGTCCACTTTTTTTCCACGAATAATGGCACTATCTCCTTCTCTTCTTTTATAAAGTGGATATCCATCACAATTGGCATATGTTTTGTCTCTATAATCTTTGGGAAAATCTTTTGAACATTGATTATTTTCCATACATGGTGATTGTGGATTAAGGTCTCCACAGGGTCCATGAATCATGCGATGAGTAACAATCTCATATAGTCTACCATATAGTTCTGGATCCGGTAGTTCAGCAACTATGACTGCATCCACTTTGGCCGAAGTATCTAATTTATCTTTCTCTTGAAGTATTATGAGAAGATGTGCATGTGGAAGGCCTCTTTTTTGAAATTCAATGGTATATACATAAGCAAGACATTTGCCAAATAACTGATTTATAGTAAAGTCACGTATTAATTCATTTAATTTTATCTTAAAAACTCTGGCTACTAAATCTGGTCGATCTGAAGCACTTTGTCCAAGAAGTAGATTTTGATGAATTTCTGGCCATTGTGGATTACATGTAAATGTCACAAATAAATCGGGTTTTCCAAATTTAGTCACAATAGCCATAGCATCATTGTATCTTTCTCTCATATTTCGAGGAGATCCTTGAAAGGAAGATGGTAAAATGATGGCTTTGCCAGCTGTCATGTCTCTGCTTGTAGCCACGTCAGCAACATAGTCCATGAGTCCACAATATTGTTCTACACGTAGTTTATCTTGTTGATATTTTATAAAGTTTAAATTATTTGCCTCAACTTGCAAATATGAATCAATAATCCATTGTTGTGTTAGTTTTCCACCACATAAAATGGGATTAAAATCATCTCTAATGGCAATTTGAGCAACTTTAAATTCAAGCATAGAAACATTATTTCGGATTCTGGCTTTAGCATTTGGGTAACTGGGAAGGGTTAATTTTGGTTGCCAACCTGCTTCTCCGTGTGGGAAAAAGATGGGATATGTCATTGGATCTAAATTTGGACTTAAGATATTAATATTAATAAATGGTTGGTCCTGATTTCTGGGATATACTCTAATGTCTCTTTGAAATGGTGGTTCTCCTTCATCATTGTGAAAGACCATTGCAACCTCATTTGATGTTGGCAAGTTATAACGACGTTTATCAGTATGTCTGTCTCTTTTAAGCACCATATTAACCTTTGGCATGGGTAATTGATGTCTTTGTGCATGAAGTAGTTGTTCATTTTCTACTTCTGCCAATTTTTTGTAAGCTTTACTGTAGGGATTGTTGTCCATAATGTTATTTAGCTCTATAAAAACACTGGGTAAGCATTTTTTATTTTCTTCCATCTGCATACGTTGGTCAACAGCTTCCATTGTATCTAGGACATATAGTTGAGCGAATTTTCTTTGCTCTCCTTCCTCTGGATGTAAATGTGAAGTCCGATGATAAATTTGTCCTTGGACTTTAAAACAGTAAGGACCATGTCCTGGTACATTAGCAGCCAATGTTGCCCCCATAGATGCAAATGATATGGCACTATTGTAGGATCTTATGTTTGTCTTAAAATTGTTGTAATTTGGAAAAGTAGGTTGAGTCATAATATTTAGTAAATAGGTTGGAAATTGTTTCCTTTGTGGAAGTTTGAACTTTCCTTTTTGACAACAACTAATAAATTGTCCATCTCGAGGTCTCTCCTGTTTAAAATAATAAGCCTCACAAAATTGACATTGAGTAGTCATGTCCCCACAACTATGAACCTCTACTGCTAAAGACTTCATTAAAGGACAATTTGCAAGGCATATTGGATGTTGACTTTGATATTCATCAGATGAAAAGTCCTGAAATGTTTCAACAACAGGTTCTAAATGTTTAGTTTTTTTCGTAGCTTTTCTTGGTATATGTTGGACTTGTTTGGTTGAAATGTCCTGTAAGTTTTTAGTAAGAGTTTGTAAATGCTTTGTTTTTGTAGTTGCTTTTTTTGGTCTGTCTTGACTGGTATGTTGTAAAATGTCATCTGATGTTTTAGGAACAGTTTGTAAATACTTTATTATTTTTTTATTTTTTTTGGTTGTATCTTTCATTTTTGCAGCTGATATTCTTTTATTTGCAAGTCTTTTGCGTTCTTTTTCTCTTCGAATTTCTTTCTCCTCCGGTGTCTGCTGGGCGGCCCATCTCTCTTGTCTTTCTCTAGTTTGACGTCTTTTCTTGTCTTCTTTGGTCTCGTTATCAGCCATATTAATCTGTAAACGTAAACAAATAAATGTAATTGTGTATATTTAAATTTGTAATTCCTGTTAAAGATTATTGTGCACA
The DNA here is from genome assembly GCA_027410445.1 of Discoglossus pictus. Lineage (NCBI taxonomy): Eukaryota > Metazoa > Chordata > Amphibia > Anura > Alytidae > Discoglossus > Discoglossus pictus. The sequence continues at coordinate 184,446,028 of CM050166.1, read as the reverse complement.
ATTGTTGAAATAAAAGGCAAATCATGAATGTATCATTGATATTTAGTTAAATTTATAATTCCTGTCTTCAGTGGCTCAGAATTTGGGCAATGGAATACTGCTGTAAATAAGCATGTAACATATTTATTGAAAATAATGGTTTTATTTATTAAAAACTTTGTTTGTGGATACATATTTACGACTGCAAAACTTCTTTGCTTAAAAAAAAAGTGATGTGGTTATTGAGCTATGTATTGAATAGTAGCAATTTAAATAAAATAAGGGAGATAGTAAATTAATTATTTTATTTTTCTGTTGACACGGATGCAACTGAAAGCAGTTTCTTTAGTTTTATACTTTAGTACTTATTATAGTTTACCTTGGTTGAAGTGTGATTTAAATCCGAATGTTTGTTGGTCCTCGTTTCAAAATCGTTGTCCAATGGTGTGGTCCTCTGTTGGAAGTCCTCGCCCGATGGTGTGGTCCTGTGGCGATAGCCCCCGTCCGATATTGTGGTCCTGTAGCGATATCCCTCGTCCGATGTTGTGGTCCGTTGGTGAAAGTCCTCGTCCGATGGTCTGGTCCTGTGTTGAAATTCCTCGTCTGCTGGTCTGGTCCTGTGTTGAAATTCCTCGTCTGCTGGTCTGGTCCGAGTCCTCGTCCGATGGTCCGGTCCTGTGGCAAAAGTCCTCGTCCGATTGTCTTCACGCAGTATCTGTTGTAATGTAAAATAGAAAATGTTGTTTGAGTGAAATGTCTTTTAAATAAGTTAAAAATGTATGAATTAGGCTGTATTGTATTATTTATGGTTATTTTTTTCAAAAATATTTTTTGTAACTTTCTGTACAATCCCACGACTTTTGTTATTCTTATTTAAGGTTCTTAGTAAGGCTTGTGGGTTGTGATATATTAAATAAGAATATGAATTTATTTAGCTATGTATTTATGTTAGTTTTTGTACAATCCTGTTTTGTGCGCACCACTTGTGGTATACTTATTTAAGCTTTATTGGGATGGTTATAGTTAGTGAAACATGAAATAATATAATTAATGTAGTTTGCTATGTGTTTGTGTTAGTTTTTGAGAATCCTGTTTGGTGGGCATCACTTGTGCAAAAGTTATTTCTTCTTGATTGTACAGGTTATAGGTTGTTAAACATTAAAGAAGAATGTTAATGTAGTTTCCTATGTGTTTGTGGGATTTTTTGTACAATGCTATTAGGTGCGCAACACTTTTGTTATTCTTATTTTGGCTTCTTTGTAAGGCTTATAGGTTGTTAAACATTTAATAAGAAAATCTGTTTTGTGTGTAGCAGTTTGTGTGTTATTGAATTGCGATTTGGCTAATTGAATTGTGCCCTAAATAAGCACATAGGCCCTCATTCAATTGCGATTTGGCCAATTGAATAGTGCTCTAAATAAGCACATAACATATTTTTTTTAAATAAGTTTTTAGTTAGTGAAAACCTTGCTTTTGGATAGATGTTTACTAACTAAAAACTTATTTAAAAAATTATGTTATGTGCTTATTTAGACCCCTATTCAATTGGCCAAATTGCTATTGAATGAGGGCCATAGCATATTATTTAAAATAATTTTGTAGTCATTGAAAAACTGTATTTTTGATATTTTTTTATTAACTAAAACCTTAGTTTTAAGCAATTGTTATGTTGTTATTTAGAGCCCTCTTCAATTGGGCAAATTGCAATTGAATGAGGGCCTTTGTGTGTACCATATGTTGCATAGTTTGGCCCTCATTCAATTGCATATTTTACAATGTAATAGTACTCTAAGGCCGTAATTGAATTGCAATGTATAAATTTGAATAGGGTTGTAAATAAGCACATGACATATATTTGTTAAAATAGAGTAAGGGCCTAAAAGTTCTTATTTATAGGCATATTTAATTGTCCAAAATAGCAATTGAATGAGGGCCTTTGGTTACTGCATTTGTTATATTGTGAGCTCCTCATTCAATTGTGTTTTGACCAATGGAATAGAGCTCAATATCAGCACAGAGCATAATTTTTTACAGAATTTTGTATTTAGTGAACTTGTATCCAAAAGGAACGTGTTCACAAAAGAAAAATTTCCTTTAAAAAATATGCTCTGTGCTTATATAGAGCCCTATTGAAATGGGCAAATCACATTTGAGTGAGGCCCTTGGCCATTAAAGATATATAGGTCCTCATTGAATTGCAATTTTGCCAATTGAAGAGGGCTCTATATAATCACATAACATATTTCTTGAGCAAACTTTTTAGTTATTGAAAACCTTGATTGTGGTTAGAAGATCAGTAACTAAAAAGTTCTGTATAAAAAAATATTATGTGCTTATATAGAGCTCTATTCAATTGAGAAAGTTGCAATTGAATAAGGCTCATGGTTCTTTCTTGTTTATACTTAATACTTTACCTTGATAGAAGTTTTGAATGACAGACGGTGCCTTCCTCGCAATCTTAATCCGCCGGTGTTCTTGTAGTGTCTGTTTGAAAAAGAAAGTGAAATAGTTATTTGTATATTTATAATTTTTCATCTAGCAAAGCATGGCCTTTTGAGCATGTAATGTCTTGTTGTATCTTACCTCTTCAAATTTGTTGGTGTTCTTTAAAAGGGATTGTGCTTCACAGTGCACGGTGCAAATTGTTGAGAGACGCTGTTGATGCAGAGTCTGTTTGAATATTAAAAGAAATAGAAAGATTCAGCTTTATATGATCTATTGAATTGCAGTAAATGAATTCAATTAACCTTATTTTTTGTTGGTGTCTACACACATATGTCACATACATGAAGTGTACGTGTGACATATTATTATACATGAGTCAAATTTAAATGGTTAAATTAACCTTATTTTTTATTTTTTTCTAACACACATAAATGTGTGTGTGTGAGATGTAACTATAGATGATTACACATATATGTGCGTGTCACATATCAGTATACATGAGATATAATGTCATTTAAATGTAGTTGTTTACTGATTTTGTTGTAAGCTAATTTTGTTGCATTGGCAATACACATAAATGTGCGTGTCACATGTCACTATACATTATAGACATATATGTCGGTGTCAGATGTCACTATGAAGGGGCAATACACAGAAATGTGCGTGTCAGATGTCACTATACATTATAGACATATATGTGCGTCTCACATGTCACTATACATTATACACATATACGTGCGTGTCACATGTCACTATGAAGGGGCAATACACAGAAATGTGCGTGTCAGATGTCAGTATACATTATACACATATACGTGCGTGTCACATGTCACTATGAAGGGGCAATACACAGAAATGTGCGTGTCAGATGTCACTATACATTATACACATATACGTGCGTGTCACATGTCACTATGAAGGGGCAATACACAGAAATGTGCGTGTCAGATGTCACTATACATTATACACATATACGTGCGTGTCACATGTCACTATGAACGGGCAATACACAGAAATGTGCGTGTCAGATGTCACTATACATTATAGACATATATGTGCGTGTCAGATGTCACTATACATAAAGCTCAGTTTAATTATTTTTGTGAGCCTATACACATAAATGTGCAATACATGATGACTACATAAATCCTAGTTTATTTTTTTATTTGTTTGACCTGACCTGATAATAAAATGTAATATATTATAGCTTACCTGTCAGTTGTAATTTGCACAATGTAAAGTAGTAAATTAGTAAAGTATTGTCTTCTCAAGTAAAAGCAGAAGTCACTCCGTTGCTCACCTGAGGAGAAATGTATTTTTTAGTTGGAAATAGGCAGTATTTATAAACTTGTAGAAAGTTCTGGAAAGTGAGACCGTTAGAACGCAATACGCATGCGCTATTTGCGTTCCAGCTTACAATTTGCGTTCCATCCGCCATTTTAGGCGTATTACTGTTTAAAATGGTGTTTAATATGATTGTGATACGTTCCGCATAGTATGTGTTTCATTATTGCGAGTAAGTGTAGTGTAGTTACGTCTGAAGCCTCGTTTTCGTTTTGTTCGTCGGCCATTTTTTCTCTCGCTTAGCGATGGTATTAGTGTCTAAAGTGTTTATTTTGATTTAAATGTAGGTGTAACTTGTTTTTTTGAGGTGCTGGCTGGTTCCTCTTGCTGTAGGTAAGCTTTTTATGTGTTTGTTGTGTGTCTTTGTTAAGTTTTAACTGTTTGTATGTCGGCGTGTTGCGTCCGATGTTTGCGAAGTCGTAATGTGTAGTAACGTGTCTCGTATGGTGTTTGCGTGTGTAGCCTCGTTTTCGTTTTATTCGTCGGCCATTTTTTGTGTCGCTTAACAAAGTATTTAGTGTCTAAACTCTTTTATTTTGAGTGCAATTAAGTTGTAAGTTGCATTTTTGAGGTCCTGGGTGCTTCCTGTTTGTGTAGGTAAGTTTTTTATGTATGTGCTGTGTGTATGTATTGTGTTTGTAATTTTGTAATGTTCGCGAGTTGCGTCCGAGTGTTGCGAGGCCGTAATGTGTGTGAACGTGTGTCGTATGTTGTTTGCGAGTGTCGTAATGTGTGTGAACGTGTGTCGTATGTTGTTTGCGAGTGTCGTAATGTGTTGCGGCGTAAATTTGTTTTTGCAAGGGTCGCAGTTGCTGCAACTGAAGACCTCCCTTTGCGAGGTCCTCAGGTGCTGGCATGGAGCGCCTGCGGCGCTCCAAGCCAGCAACTGAGGCCCTCGCTTCGCGAGGGTCCTCAGTTGCTGGCAAGGAGCGCCTGCGGCACTCCATGCCAGCAACTGAGGCCCTCGCTTCGCGAGGGTCCTCAGTTGCTGGCAAGGAGCGCCTGCGGCGCTCCATGCCAGCAACTGAGGCCCTCGCTTCGCGAGGGTCCTCAGTTGCTGGCAAGGAGCGCCTTCGGCGCTCCTTGCCAGCAACTGAGAACCTGGCACAGTGCCCTCGCTACGCGCGGCCCGCTACGCGAGCCCGCAGCGTTAGCAACAACTCGTACGCTCACAACTATATATGTGATATGCTATGTCACTGCTGGTTATTAATGTATGATGATGTGAAATGTGATGTGATAATATTTTATTGATTCACATGCCTCTGTCCACTATTCTCCTTGCTATCCCTTGCCAGCAGTGAGTGGTTACGCACTGCAAAGGTATAGTCCCCGAAGGGCGGTAACAACGGTTTCAGTTTAGACAAGACGTACGGAGTAATCTTTCGTAGCAGTCGAACAAATCAGACTTTCTCTTTCTAACAGCTGGTCTCTCTCTCTGTCTCTCTCTCTCTCTTTCAATCTCTCTCTTTCCCTCTGCGTTATTACCTTATTAAACCCTTGTTACTAAAAATGTGTTTGCTTCACATAGAAATATGGGGCAGAATCAAGCTAAATTGAGTGAGGGCATGTTAGCCCGAGATATAGTCAGGAAAAGGGGAGGTGAGGCTGCGGTGAGCCGATGCAAGAAGATGTTTAAAGTGTGTGGTATTACTAGTGTCGTAGGAGGACATTTGAGAGCAGAAGAGTGGCGTAGAGTCTTGAGAGACAATAAAGGACAGTTACAAGATTGTGGTTTGTTGCCGAGTGCAGAGACATGGTACAGGGTGGCTAAAGCGATTGCACAGGAGGGTTGGACAGAGAGAGAGATTGAAATGAAGGGATGTAAAATGTATGTGTATCATACCCCATGTGAAGTGGTCAGCTCCCCGAATTCGCCCTTTTTCCCCTCCTCATCACAAGCACCCTGTCACCTTAACGCACCACAACCACCACATACTGCCGAACAAAGCCATTCGGTCCAGCCACCACCCAAAGATGGCGCCCACACACACACGAAGGAGGAGACACACTTACCCCCGAACACTATTACATCACCCATCCAAGGGGCTCCGCCCATCACACCTACCGCCCCGATGGCACATCCCATCTCCTTGTATCCAATACTGACTTCAAATGGAACTTTGTATTCTCCATATCCAATATTTCCAGTTATAGAAGCACCAATTGCTATAGAAGATACTACAGGAGATCAAAGGCCCCATAGTGTACATAGTATACACAGCTCGGCCGTAAGCTCACAGTTCGCCCCCCTCCCCAATCCTAGGACACCACTAGATGTACAAGCTCTGCCCAGACATCATCATCAACCTGATAGTTCAGAAGAGGGAGATGACGATATCAGGGGAGGAGAGGGGGCGGAAGAATGGAAGAATAGGAGAACAAACCCAAGACTGAAGTCTAGGAAGATGGCACAGATCCAAAAAACTTACTCTGCAGCTTGGGAGGACCTAGTTAGCTTGTGTGAAATAAAAGCAGGAGATTCATACTGGCCTATTATGCGGAATGCAATAGATTCGTATGGTACAAATCGTCCAAAGCATGACTTTTCATCGGGTGTATAGTTCTGTGACCTGTTAAGATATTGGGCAAAAGATAAATTGGCAGATCCAGCAGTTAATTTACAAGATATCAAACAGGAGAAAGAAGAATCAGTAGAAAAGTTTCATGCACGACTCACACAAGTATTTACAGATCTTGGTTTCAGCCCACACAACAAAACACACACGCAGATGTTGAGTACAGCTTTCGTGCTGGGATTACAGGAGACACTTCAGAAGGGCCTGTTGACGTCCAGACCAGAATACAGAGCGTTACCTTTAGACACATTACTGCTGGTCGCTAAAGGGCTAGAGACAGCGGCTAAACAACCTGCACCATCAGCGTCTAAGAAGACTGCTGTACTTATGGTGAACTCTGAAGAGTCACCACGGAGAGAAACAAGACAGTGTTTCAATTGTGGGAAACCAGGACACCTCAGTAAGACTTGCAGAGCACCTAGAAAGCCGAGACCTAGACAGCAGGAAGATGATACTAATGCAGCGCCTGTCCTTAAACCTACAGCATAGGACAGGGGTGAGCCTGTGTCAGTGTCCCCTATTCTGGCAGTTTCTTCAGGGGATGGCGAAGTAGGGCCTCAAGCTATTGTAACATTACCAATAGAAGGAACTCCCACAACCTTCCTAATAGACACAGGTGCAGCCAGAAGCGTCCTAAGAAAGCAAGATCTGCCCGATATATCTTACCTGTCTGACATTGATGTCGCTTGTGTTGGAGTAGATGTTGTCCCCATCTCCAACCATTCAACACGACCTATGCAAATAGGCCCGTTTCCAGACCTGCTTGCAAGATTTTTAGTATCCTCTACATGCCCTATAAACCTGTTAGGTGCAGATGTGCTTTCCCGACTGCAAGCATCCATCTCATTCACCCCAGACGGAACTGTACAGGTGTCTTCACCTTTACAAGTCACCGAAACGTCAGCACTCTGCTCACTGCCCATATTACTACACATAGATGCCAATAACATCTGTAATACAGGACCAGCTGATATCTTTTACAAGATTCCAGCAACACTCTGGTCACAAGGACCGGAAGATATTGGACATCTAAAGGTGTCACCAGTCATAGTAAAACTAAAACCCGGAGCAGAGTTACCACGAAAGCCACAGTATCCTCTGAAGCCAGCACAAATAGATGCGATCTCCCAGCAGATAGAGAGATTAGTGCAGCAAGGGGCGTTGGTCCCGTGTACGTCACCATGCAACACTCCCCTCTTCCCAATTAAGAAGAAATCCAAAAAGGGAGAGCCATTGAAATATCGTATGGTGCAAGATTTGCGAGCAGTCAATGAAGCAACCATATTGGATACTCCAATAGTGCCAAATCCAAACACTCTCCTTTCTGGAATACCTACAACAGCTGCATACTTTACAGTAGTGGATTTAGCAAATGCTTTCTTCAGTATTCCCCTTGATCCTTCTTGCCAGTATTTGTTCACTTTCACGCATGATCATAATCAATATAAATGGACTGTAATGCCTCAAGGAGCACAAAATTCACCCAGTCAGTTTGCCAAAGCTATGAGCCATATCCTAGATTCTTGGCAACAAGAAAATCCTGACATTACATTACTGCAGTATGCTGCTGATCTCTTGCTATGTGCTAAAGATCTTCCCACGGCCACAAGAACCTCGGAGAGCTTGCTGAGACACTTGGCAGAACAAGGATGCAAAGTGTCCAAAGAAAAGCTGCAATGGTGTAAAGAGTCTGTCATATTCTTAGGACACTGCCTGTCAAAAGGTGTACGTCATCTTACACGCGCCCGTATACAAGCAATAGAGGACATGTCAGTCCCAGAAGGACACAGACCCCTGCATGCTTTCCTAGGCCTCATATCATACTGTAAAGCATGGATTCCGGAGGCATCCCTTCTAATGCAACCCTTGTATGACGTGTTAAAGACTGAGCCATCTGTGATACACAGACAGCCCTATGTAACTTCTACGCCCTGAAGAAGGCTATCTCATCAGCACCAGCACTGGGATTACCAAACTATGATCTCCCATTCAAGCTGTTTGTATCAGAAAAAGAAGGACACGCAATGGATGTCTTAACACAGTCCCACGGCTATTTCTCATGTCAATTGGATGCTGTGGCAAGAGGAGGACCATCTTGCCTCAGAGCAGCATTAGCAGCACATGCCTTACTGGACAAAACAAGTGATATAGTCCTTGGTTATCCTCTAACAGTTCTGGCACCACATGACATAGCAGCCATCATACAGCAAACTCAACCTAAGCACATGACTACAGCCAGACACGTCCGACTGCAATGTTGACTACTTCTACCAGATAATGTGACTTTGCAGAGATGCTATGTTCTCAATCCAGCCACTCTCTTACCATTTCCTGAGGGGAGATGAGGAAGATGGATACTTTTGGTACAGCCTGATTTTGAATCCAGAATCAGGAATAACCAATCTATATGTAAAAAGACGCCTATTGGAATGTGGTAACAGCCAGATGCTTACAGATGAGACACAAGACCCTTTATATTGCACACTAAACAATTTCCAGGCCGAGATTTCCAATATGAAGCAGGTCTCACTGAATTGAAGCAGGTCACCTTGAAACTGAAGACATTGTACAACAATGCAGCAGGTGATAGTGCATTTACGGTGGAACTGTCACCAGAAGTAGAAGTGTTCTACAAACACTGGGATACAGAAATTCCACATGTTGCACTATCAAAATTTGCACCAGATGGATGGAAAACATTTGGAGCTGCAATAAAATGGTGGGAATCTGCAGAGGAAGAGGAGTTGGAAGAGGAAGGAGTAGAGAAGAAAACTTTCGACTGGCAAGCAAATAGCACTCCCAGTACACAAGCCAGAGACCCATATGCAGTCACAGGACTCAAAAATCCGCCTCATGACTGTCTTCAGCAAATGGAAATGGAAACCTCACACCTGGCAAATGTGAAGGAACTTGCTCTAACAGACCCAGACATCACTCTGTATGTGGATGGATCAAGGTATGCTGATGAGAATGGAAAATATCACATAGGATATGTTGTGACTACGGAAAAACATGTGATACGAGCCTTCTCACTACCTCCCTCCATGTCAGCACAAGAGGCAGAGTTGATTGCATTGACTAAAGTCTGTGAGATTGCGACAGGAGTCCGGGCCAATATCTATAAAGACTCAAGGTATGCCCTGGGAGTGACTCAAGACTTTGGGGTAATTTGGAGAGCCAGAGGATTCATGACAGCCGCAGGTACTCCAGTGAAGCATGATAAAGCCATCCGTGAACTGTTAGAACCTCTAACACTTCCGAAGCTAAATTCAGAGGAAGCACGAGGAAACCATCTAGCAGATCAGACGGCTAAGCATGCGGCAATGTCAACACAGGAGATGGAAACAAGAGAGGTGGATGCAGGAATAAACATCTACACAATGCAAACTTTGCCAACAGACTTAACATTGCTCAAAGAATTGCAGAAGACGGCAGGTCCAGAAGAAGTGAACAAATGGAAAGCCAAGGGAGCAGCCCTTAAAGATGGACTATATATTGACAATCTGAGATTGTGTTTGCCAAGAAGCTTGTACCCAGCAACAGTACAATGGGCACATGGACCGGCACACCTGTCAAAGACTCTCATGAATGCTTTAATAAACAAGTATTACATGGCCCCAGGCATCACTACTCTGACAAACACTTACTGTAAATCATGCAGTATTTGTGCCAAGTGTAACGCAGGCTGTACTGAGAAGCCACCACAGAGACATTTGGCGAAATCATTGTATCCATTCCAGAGGATACAAATCGATCACATTCAGATGCCAAAAAGTGGTCGGTATGAATATGCATTGGTCATCGTGGACATGTTCTCAGGATGGCCAGAGGCCTACCCAGTTACAAACATGACAGCAAAGACAACCCTGAAACGCCTGTTAACAGAGATCATTTGCAGATATGGCATTCCTGAATTAATCGAAAGTGATCATGGACCAGCTTTCACAGCAGTATTGGCCAACGAAATATGGACAGCCCTAGGAGTAACCCTCTCCTTTCATACGCCTTACCATCCTCAAAGTAGTGGAAAGGAGGAATGTATGAATGGTACCTTGAAATCTAGGATGCTAAAAATGTCATAAAAGACTGGTATGCCATGGCCTGAAAGTCTTCCGATAGCCTTGTTCAGTGTCAGATATACCCCTAGAGGGAAACATGCATTGTCCCCCCATGAAATCTTGTTTGGGTCAGCTCCTAGACTAGGGTGTTCCTTTCCTCAGCAATTGCAACTTAAATCTGATGTACTTGTTGACTATGTAATTGCACTGTCCACTGCACTGACTAAAAACCATGCACAGGTGTTCTCTTCTATTCCAGATTCGGAAACAATCACTGGTACTCATCAACTACATCCTGGTGATTGGGTCCTAGTCAAGAGATTCGTGAGGAAAACCCCTTTGGAACCCAGATACGAAGGCCCATTCCATGTACTGCTGATCACCGCTACCCCAGTTAAGCTGGAATGGAAAGCTACATGGGTCCACGCATCTCATTGCAAAAAAGTTCCTTCTCCTGACAATCAGGAACTAACACAATGAGTATAATTCAGTGGGTTGTCCTGTCTCTCATGGTAATTCTGAATATTGCTCAACAGGTAACCATTACAAAAAGTAAAGATGGTATTACATTTTGATATAATTCACGTAATACACATGTTGCCACATACACCTTTGACTTCTGTGACATTGTTCCTTGCCCTTCAATCCCTGAACAATGTGATATATACAAGAGAGATATGTATATTGATGAAACTGTTGGAAAAAAGTGTGACACATGGAGAGCAGCGGGATGGGGCACTGGGACACTTTGGGGGTATAGACCTCAAAGTGCCGCAGATAAGAAAGATGACCAGGGTAGGTCCCTCCTTGACCGAATGACTCTAATAAAGACTGGTCGATGTCTGAATAGTGGAGTATCTGGTTCTGATATGCAACTGACTCTGACCATACAAAACCCTTGTCCCATGGATGCTGACACATATATACTGAGGGCTTTGACTAGATGGAAGAGTGCCGAACTGAAGGGCAAGCTTAAGATAGCAGATCTGTACAAACACCCAGACTTACCTTTGGCATTGCGGTCATTGAAGTCAGGGCCCCAGATCATTGGAACAATGGCTGCTACTGGTGATCCAACATATGAGGACACATTAGCTACTGAGACTGGATTCTCAGACCTTAATGTATGGTTAGAATGGATGAAATACAATGTACAAGAAAGTAATAAGACCAACTGTTATGTATGTGGATATGCTAGACCACACTTGGGTACTGTTCCCCTTACTATACCTTTACAAGAAGAGAAATGTTTTCTGAAACTGTTCAAAGGATATAGCCATACAGATGAGTGTGAACAATGGAACAACACATACCCTGTGATAACTAATAATCCCCATCCAGGGAGAGGTATAACTATATACCCTGGAAATTATACGTGTTACAGGAGGAACGTTTCTCAGGGGTTCAACTTACAGAAGTTCCCCAAGGGATTTTGTCACACATATAGAGATGGTTCATCCACACTGCTAGTCAATCAGACCCGATCTTTAGGGGACATATATTGGTTATGTGGGGATATGAAACTTAGGGTAAGACTGTCAGGAGTATGGCGTGGGGAATGTACCTTAGCTAAAGCCATAATGCCGCTACACATTGTCCCAACCTATTACGATGACAATTTATCTAATGACCCCCCCACGAGGTCCAGGAAAAGAAGGCAAACTTCATCATCTGAACCTCGAGAAAGTTTTGACCCACATGTATATATTGATACTATAGGAGTCCCAAGGAGGGTGCCCGACCAGTTTAAGGCCCGAAAGCAGATAGCAGCAGGATTTGAATCACTGATACCAATGATTGGTATAAATAAAAATGTCGCCTGGATTAATTATATCTATTATAACCAGCAGCGATTTGTTAACTACACTAAGGATGCCTTAAAAAGCATTGCAGAACAATTAGAGGCTACATCACACATGGCCTTCCAGAATCGTATGGCATTAGACATGATCCTTGCAGAAAAAGGTGGAGTTTGTAAGATGCTTCCTAACACCAGTACATGTTGTACATATATTCCCGATAACACAGGCCCAAATGGCAAGATCACCTTAGCAATCCAGAAACTGGCCAACCTTGGTCAAGAACTGAAGGAAAATTCTGGCACTATAGATTATTGGGAATCATGGTTTGGTTGGATGAGTGGTTGGCAGAAAGTGTTATTGCAAATAGGGATGGCCATCTTTATTGTCATAATCTTGTGGGCCCTCCTCTTATGTTGCATTATTCCTTGCATACGCAGCTACCTTCAGAAAGCTATGGACAATGAGTCTCCCACTTATCCACCAAGATCTAGACATAGGTCCCCATGGGCAGAATGATGATTGTAAGACATCCCATCGTCTGATGCAGACTTTAACTGACTCTAAGGAGAGTGTTCTCTGAGCTGAGTTACTCTATATATATATATGAGTCCTATGGTCCCTATCCAAGCCTAGCTACACTATTAGAATATTAGAGGCTCGTTAGGTTTCCCCATGCCACATAGGTCATAGGGTAGGTGTGACGTCAGGTCATGGCAAGCCCGATCGAACGAAGATATGAACCTATGACTTTCACACATGCATGCTTCCAACATCCGGAAATAGAAGACACAAAGAATAGTGCTTTGGAAGGACCATAATTAAGAAGTATCTATATATAAGACAAGATACTTAGCTCTAGAAACCCGATACTAGATCAGGTTGTTATAATCATTAAACTTTGTTAAGACTTTTAAGTACTACGAATATAATATGCCATTTTAGGGGGGACTGTTTTGGATTGGGATCCGTACAAAATGCATAACTATATTCTTGCACCTACTTATATATCTTATATTTGCAGTATTATCATATAACCAGAGCTTTATTAATAAATGCTGAATCATTGGGCACTCTAAGATGGAGAATTTGTTACTTCCGCATATACAAGATGACGGCGGCACTACTTCCGGTCTAACATGGATGACGACAGCTACCACACCTTGGACACTAGGAAGTAGAGCGCCATCTTTCCTATGTCTCGACGTCTGAACCAATGGGAATATAGACTCATCCCCTGTGGGATGAGACCTGGAGACTCCCTAAGCTCCTGACCCAATACATGCCCAAGGTCCCGTAAAAGCGGACATCTCAGAACCAATGAATTGTTTTGTTAACCTGATGTTTTGCTTAATTGTAACTTTTATCTGATTATTAAAAACTATATAAATAACGACTGACGAAATAAAATGGGTGAGAGAAAGCTTTATACCAGAACTCTGTGTTGGTGTATTATTTCTCTAAGGTGTGCACACTATGGGCCTCATTCTATTATCGGCCGCAGCCGCTGCGGGGCCGCAAGGACCGGCCGCAAGCTATTCTGCTATTCTATTCCCTTACGGCCGTAGGCTCCGGCAGGCTTGCGGCCGGTGCCTTGCTATCTCTTGCGGCCGATCGCGCCGGAGGAAAGCCTTTGATCTAAAACGGCCGCAAGAGATTTGCAATTCAATTGCTCCGGGAAACCTCTCTGCAAGGCTAAAAACGAGCCGCAGTTACTTGCAGGAAAAAGGTCTCGCTAGCACCAATTAAGCACATAAAATAGCTCAAATAAAGCCATCCTGCACTTTGAGAAGACTATAAAGGGATTTTAGGTGTTAGAATAAATAGCACATAATTATCCTGTACTCAAATCCGTAAAATATTTCATTTTTAATATCCGTAAAATATCCATGTAAAAAGTCCAGAGTGCTTGGAGCACCTCAGACACGCCCACGCCGCAGCCGGCAAATAAACAGTTAATTTGAACTCGGGTTTGGGCAGATGTGCAAGCTTGAGAGTGGGTTCCTTTTAATCCTCATGTCCCCCAATATGATCCCTAGCATTTACAGAGCTGTACAGTGCAGGCTTGAATTTATTTTTGCGTTTTTATATTTCACAGTTTACGGCCGGTTCCAAGATATGCGGCCGGCCGTAAAAGGAGATCCTTGCGGGGCCGTATAATAGAATCGCGAGTTAACTGAACCCTCGCAAGGAATCGCAGCCTTACGGCCGATTTACGGCCGATAATAGAATGAGGCCCTATATATATATATATATATATATATATATATATATATATATTTGTAATTTGGCCAGGGACAGATATCTCTGAGAAATACTTTTGTTATTCACAAAACAAATGTATAGGGGGAAAGGTAGGTGGGTGTATGGGGGGGGGGGAGGTGTAGATGTGCTGTTGCCTACATCTATGATATTATGTGTGTTGTAAATTAAGGGTTAATATAAGTTCCTTTCTCTCTCTCTTTCTTTCTCTCTCTCCAATGCTAACAAACCCATCAATGACTAGACCTGTGTGTTCACTTGCTCAGCTACAGCACAGTCAATGATTTACGGTTTTGGTGCCCTTTGAAACTCCTTCTTTCTGTGTTAATAACGTTTCCCCATTTTCTATTGGCTGTTAGGCCTGCGTCAAACTACGTGGTTACGGGTTTGAATCGTCTCTGGCCCGCATGGTTGAATTTAATAGCTCTATTCTGTAAATATCTATAAATATATATATATATATATATATATATATATATATATATATATAGATACCCGCCCACACACACATTTACTTATCTATCTATCTATCTATCTATCCATCCATCCATCCATCTATCTATGTATATATCTTTCTATCTATCTATCTATATATATATATATATATATATATATATATTTATTTATATATCACACATAAATATGTGGAACAGAGATGCACATGCTCTTGTGCACCCCACGGGGCAGATAAAGAGTTTGTGCCCAGGTGTCCCACATATGTAAACCTGGCCTTGGTAAAATTAAGGTGCCAGTGCCTTATATAAGACTAATTCAGATCTCATTAGTTTACAAGTCTATACTGCTAAGAAATCATTTCAAAGAAACAGTGTAGAAAAACTAAAAATAATTTCTACTTACTTTGGGAATAAAAGGTAATCGATCATGTATGGAGCCTTCATACAAAATGTATTCTAAAAAGAAATAAAAATAGAAGTTGCATACAGCATTACTTATAAAATAATACACATAAAATAATAATTTTTATTATAATAATAATAACAACTTGCTGGCTGTTTTATGTCACTGGAGAATACACTGATACTATATTTATTGCAAAATACCTTTTATAGTGAATACATAGAATAATAAAAGGGGTTTCCCTCTGAAGCTCTGCGTTGTATGTATGCTGGTAAAAACCTACATTTTGGGTAATTAAAGATAATCAGATTGGTAAATGTCACTTTGCTGCACCTCAGTGAAACGCTATGGATCAGTTTTTATTAATGAACTAGCCACTTGCCCATCAAAAATGACGGCAAGAAAATGTTAAGGTGCTCATTGCGAGACTCTCCCCTGTCTACTTTTGTGCTTTGCAATGATCACCTTCAGCTCTTTGGCCTTTGGCGCTCATTGCAGGCCTCTCCCCAGTGTAGTCATCACGAGCCCTGCAATGAGTTCATTGCGAGCCTCTCCCCAGTGTAGTCAATCACGAGCCCTGCCTTTGGCACTCATCGCAAAGTCCTGCATGCCTGGCGTTGTTCGACTGAGTGTTACTGGCTTGGGTTGACAGTGGAAGATTGGTGGAGATGTAAACATCAAGCAAGGTTTTAATAATGTTCTTGATAGATTTTGCATATTTTTTGTTTATGTATGTGCATTAAAAGAACAATCTCTCTCCTTTGATTCTGGTTACCCAACATTTACTGCAGCTTTAGATTGCTATATTAAAATTACCTCCTTTTTTTCTTCCACAGAAAGTAAAGTTGGGTGTTAACTTTTCACAAAGTGGTTTTGATTGGGACAATATATGCTTTCCATGATAGGCGAGATTGAGATTAAAGTAGAGTTCGTTGATATCACGTCCTAAAAAAGAAATACAGAATACCTAATTTGACCTGAAATTGCACATTCATTTAAATTTTTCATATACATTTATTTTGTAGAAACCACACTCTAACACATATTGTATGCCCTTCTGACACTTTTCTTTCACATTTTATCCACTGAATGTCAAGTATAGGCTGAGATTCATTAAAGACTGGGTCAGAGAGTTAAGGGAAGGAGTTACTAAGAATTTCTCATTTTAAAACTTGCACTGAAAGGATGCAAAGCTCTTGCCAGTATTTCATGTTTGACTGTAAGTGCTATGTATGCTTCATTATAATAGAATGTACATGTTAAAAAGGGTTCATATTTTCTTTTGCATTAAAGGACCACAGCAGTTAAAGAAAAAAGACACTTGTTTGTAAAATATGTACCAAACCAACAATATTAGGAGCTCATCATAAAATGTGTTTTTGAGAAAATCTGTATTTATGAAGACTCACAGCTTCATTGATATTGATCTTGAAGGGCCCATAACCACCCGACCCTATCCTTCCTTCTATAACTACTACTCTCTACTCTTTCTTGCCCTTCACTATCCCTCTTTAACATATCATGCCTTCCACTGGCCTCCCATTCTTCTCTGATTTAAATCTTGTCTTCCTCTGCCCACCTTTACCACTCTATACTTCATTGTGACTTAAACTTCATGCTCCTTTGCATCCAATCTTGCTATTTCTGCCCCTTCTACTCTATTTTACCCTTCAGTGACCATCTCTAGCTTCCTCTATCCCCATAAACGATACTCTATTGCGTCCTATACCACTGCACCCCATACTGTCCTTAGCATACAAATCCCCTCCATACTGCAGAAGCAGATAAGCATCACAACTGTGCCTTCTACACAACACTATTTTCTATAATAGTAAATTAAAAGTTGTATTTTTTTCATTGTAGAGAGGTATTTTGTTCATTATCAGGTTTAATTCTCAAACTTAATTATCAGTATGGGCATCCGTAGTCCTTTAATCAATTTAGGTCTCCAACAGGTTAGATGATTTCAAAGTAGCCAGTTAGTTGTCTGCCCAGCAAGAGATTGTTTGTGCCTTACAAATACAAGCATTTGCGTACAGATAAGGGCAAGTTTTGCACACTTTATATTGCTCATCATTTCATTTAAAAAAATATTTTTTATTCAATCATGTTAGAAAAAATGATCTCCACATTTAAACATAATTTATTGAAAATATGTGCTTTATGTATATAAAGTGTTTACCCAAATGTAATCATACATTCATTTCAGTGTTGATTGAAGTTTTTATTTGTAATTGTTATTTTACTTACTTAAAACCACAGCAATTCTCAATACAGGACTTTTTTGCATATGTTTGGTACATGGCTCCATCTCCAAACCAACATCTTGCAGAGGATCTATTCAGGAGATAAGATTTCACAATGCTAAATGGATGTAACAATTATATAAATGGATACTATACACATTAAAGTCAGATTTTTTCTGGTATCTACATAAAATATTCATGACATTTTTAAGTTTGTTTCAAACAATATGGAATTTTCTCTTTTGCGTTCAAAAATTTCCATTGGTCATTTTTAAATCCAGCTATTCATTCAATCTTTCTCTTCATTCAAACTCTCCCTCCATCTCAGGAAGTTGATAGGCATAAACCAAAATGGGATATTGCACTGCAGGTTAATTGCATATTCAATTATAGGCTGTATTATATTTCTTTACATTGTAAAAACATGTTGCCTATTTTCAAAGGTGGATGTCTAAAAGACCATATTGAAAAACTATTTCAGGAAGGCTCTCTTCAATTAAATCACTATGAGTTCAATTCTATGGGTCCCATAAGAACTCCCATCTGATTTATAGTCATAGGAGCTATTTCACAGAATCCTGTGAAATCTACTCACACACCCCTGGGTTGCCCAGAGCTCCATGTCTGTATTACAGTAGTCTCCATAGCAACGCTATGGAATGGTACCCATTTACACGCTACCTTATCCCTACATTCTCCCATATGCCAATCTATCTATATAAACCTCTTCATATGACAGGGAGGGGGTTATATTATTATAAAAACGAATGCAGGGTTTTTTATCCTCCTTAATACCCTCTGCCTCATATGAGCCCAGGTATTACCCAGGATACCCACTTAATACGCAGGGGGCTATCAGGCTCTCTTCCCCCCACCTCTTGTGAAATGGTATGAGGTGCCCATTAACCTTATGGGCATCTCTATGGAACCATTTGTGACCACTAGCCATAACCATGGGAATCCATATGAACCCTCATGGCACCTATGTGTAACTCTTGTTACCATGGGGGTCCCGTTGGCACATAACTTTAACCCTTTTTGACCTCCATGGTAATCTAAAGTATAACTGTATGGATTAAAAATAGGTTCCACGGGGTTCCATAGGGCTGCCCATAACAATTGGTTATATTTAGGTGCCATGGGGGTCCATAGAGACCCCAATGAATGTACTTTTAATGAACATAGGGGTCCTTAAGGATCATCATGTAAATGGTGATCCCTAAGGACCACCATTTACATGATGATACTTGGGTGATACTTGGGCACATAGGGGATATCAAGTATTGAGGGGGGATACCGGCTATCTCTGGCTCATTGGGGGTAGGCAATACCTCCTTCATAGTGTCAGACTGGATGCATTTTTCTGCCTGTACTGAGAGAATTTCAGAGTAAACTTCAGTGATCGGATATCATTATGGGAACGTTGTGATATTAAGGACATTTCAAGTACTCAGATGGCATTTTTCTGAGGTTACATTTACATGTGGGATGTGATAGCTTGGTGGTGTTTACCAGTGAACTTCACTTGTTTCTTATAGGAGTCATGGAATAGAGCCCTGTCCTAACATTGAGCTGTGTAGACATAAATTAATTTCATATGGGGTTTCATCTGTAGCACATATAAAACAGATGTATATAGCGCCATTCCAATCTGACACACAGCAATGAAAGATGGCACCCTAGTAACTGAGGGGGCTTTTTTTGGCTCCCCTAAACTTCTCCCCCTCAATGTAGTTGACTCGCACCAAGACCTTTTTGCAGTTGCTCTCTGCATTGAATCTGAAGATCAACAGTCTCAGTAACAATGCTGCAGAGTAGTACCAACTAGTGAACATACTACTCTAGCCCTAACATCCTCTCTTTTCCCTATCTATGTATATAAGCCCCTTCCGATGGCAGGAAAGGGGTTAAATATTATTAAAAATGAATGCAGGGAGTTTATGACCCCTCTGCTTATAACCCGCTACTCCTATGAGCCATAGCATAACTGGGATTTCCTCCAATACCCCCTATGAGCCAGGGGAAATGCAGGTTTTCCCCCTTCCCTCACGCTTTGAGCTGGGGGAACCCCAGGGATTTACGTGAGCTATGAATCCCTGCACTACCCCAGGTACCCCCATCTAATAATAACCATGGTGTTCCATATAGAAAAGCTACACAAAAGTCATTAGTCCTCCTAAGAGGAGGTCTTAGTATTTTTTTCTTATAGAATGGCGGGTATTTTGTGGGGAGGGCCTTTTCAACAGGTCAGAAGATGAGGATAAATGGGCTTCAATCTAGAAAGACAGGACCTCTGTGGCATAGGACTTAATGATAGATGCCACAGGAGTCCTTAACGGACCTCTGTGACAAGGGATTAATTGGAGATGCCACAGAGATCCTTTAGGACTTCCATTTCATTTGGGTTAATGTTATGTGTCATTGAGGTCCCTACAGACAATATTTAGCTTCCACGGAGGTCCTTTAAGGGGATTAAATTGTAGGTGCAATAGGGGTTTACAGGGTCCCACATGGTTATAGATAGATTCTGGGTCCCCGGGAAAGTGCGTGCAAAGGGGAAATCCCTGGGGTTTCCCAGCTCATAGTTTGTGGGAAGGGGGACTTCCTGTGGTTCCCCAAGTCTATAATGGGTATTTGAGGGAATTCTGGAGATCCCCAGGATCACTGTAAATAGGGGTATGTGGGGTTCCGGAGATCCCGGTGATACCCTTAGTTTGTAGATGTTGGGAGACTCATGGGGGCCTTGTTAACCCCTTAATTGTGTTAGATATCAGAAATGTAGCCTCATATTCAACACAATTAATGTGTTTGGTTGGTAACAGTGTCTGACTTGATTCCTGTTTGCTTCTCAGAATAATTTTTTATGTCTCTATGGGTGGATCTCAGTAAACATAGTTTTTTTGGACAATCTGTGGACTTACGAGCACTCAGAGGATAACGTGCATTACTAGGACTTTAGAATATGATGGGCCTGAGAACATTTTTTAATGAGACAGCTACACCTGAATTGCGATTTTTTAAAAACTATTTAGCAAGCATGACTCTTAGGGCAACATTTTTTGTGTGTGTTTCAAATAGGTTGGTAGTGATTTACGAGCCTACTTGTCTTGTAAATCAGATTCTGAGGCATGGAATGGAGCCCATAGTCAGCTATCAATGCTATAAAGTCATGATATTATTGTGCAATTATACAGTTATACTGGATCTTTGTTGATCTTTATCTCTGAAGTTTTGCATAATTTAGCTCTTTGATTATCAGAGGTTGGGGACCACTACTCTATGTCAAGTATTACAGTTCAATCACTAATTATGATATTGTGTGTAGAAAGGTGACTGAAATAATCTCCACTTATATATACAGTATGGAAAGAAAAAGCCATACGTCTACATATCCCTAGTAATTCAAGAGACCTTTATTCCCACAGATATTCTCAGTGAATATTTTTTTCTATTGCTGCTAAGGATTCTGGTTAGTGATATGCAAATGATGCCTCAAAAGTATCACATGTTCTCCTCACTTAACGTGGGATTTATCTAGGTATAAGGGTGCTTCCCCTGCAGCCTTCAAAACATAATCTTGAATTGGGTTAGAGTGCCTGAAACCCACTTAAGCGACACTGTAAGCCCAAACAGAAAGTTGGTTTTATTTTAAAGAACATTAAAAGCTGTCTATAATCTGTAATATCAGTGCTTCTCTACAGGAAATCATTACCTTATCATATATTAAATGAGTAAAACTCATTATTAAAAAAAATGGACAAACATACCCCTTCCAAGGATCCTATAGTCAAGCATGTAGAGCTCACCAGGACAGCGAACTTTAATATTCTTTAAATATATTTATCTACTGGCCCAGGGCCCCCTTCCCTGGTAGGCCACATAGGTATCTACTCCTTTGCCATTTTTTTAGTACTGGGGAGAAATCCTGAGTCCAGGGATCCATTTTACAGTTCAAGAAGGGTTTCATGGCTGAATTTATTTGGGAATCACTGTGCTAAGGGAAATAATATTCATAGAATCTAATAGATGTTTTACAGAAATTTGCAGGCATTTCTGAGTTGCTGAAAATACCATAGTTTAAGGAAATTAACAAATACTACAGAAAAAGAGAATGAAGTCTAAAAAAGAAAAGATAGCTCAATAAAAAGAATAGTAAAACTTCACCCTCACATGTCATTGCAAATAAACTTTTATGTTTTCAATTACTTGAAATCTAGACTTTGACACCTTGTCACTATGTGCTGAAATTAAGGCTTTAAAAGTTTCTAATTTATGTCTTTGGCACCATTATTGTAAGAATAAAGAGAATAGTGTTTGAAACTTTATTGGCATTAAAGAGAAATAAACAAATGCTGATGAGAATTATGAAATATTTTTGACTAGCGACTTGCCCGTCAAAAATGACGAGGCAATACAATTTGAAGCCATGGCAATGCTGTTTGCCACACAATGTAAAGCTTTTGCTCCTCTGAGGACCTTCGGTGCTCATTGTGAGCCCCGCGCTGAGCGCCTTCGGCACTCATTTGCGAGCCTCTCCTCTTGTGTACTTTTGCTTCGCGGAGCACCTTCAGCACTCATTGCGAGCCTCTCCTCGTGTAGTTTTGTTCCTCTGAGCACCTTCGGCGCTCATTGCGAACATCTCCTCTCGTGTACTTTTGCTCCTCTGAGCACTTGGGCGCTCATTGTGATCCTCTCCCCTTGTGTACTTATGCTCCTCTGAGCATCTTCAGGGCTCATTGTGAGCCTCTCCCCTCGTGTCCTTTCAAGTTTCGAGCTTTGCAACGCAATGTTAAAAAATACGGGCTTGCCCCTTTGGTGCTCATTGCAGGGCCTGCACGACTTAGAAAAAGGCATGCAAAAAGCACCAAAGGCGCTCATTGCGAGGCCCGCAATGAGCGCCAAAGGCTGTATCATCGCGAGCCCCGCAAGACTTTGAAAAAAAGCTTGCAATGAGCGCTGAATATATATATATATATATACATGTATAATATATATATATATATATATATATATATATATATATATACATATATATATATATATATATATATATATACAGATATATATAAATAAATACATATACAGAATATTACACAGTATATATATATATATATATATTCATATTGTGTGTATATATATATATATATATATATATATATATATATATATATATATATATATATATATACACACACACACATATATTTTTTAACCTTGACTTAACATGGTACAGAATAGGTGTTTCCGCTGATCTGCAGGTTGTAGTTTTAATGAAATATATCTGACTTGTGCTGAGCCAGCAGGCAGCGTTCTGTCATTGCTTGCCCTTGGTAAAAGTAGCTATTGCTTGTGTTATAACCTATTCCCAGTATGACAAGAAGTTATTAAAAACAATAGTCAGGAGTTTGCATTGATCATTCTCAAACATGGAAAACAATTTTCAAGTGAACTCACCACAACTTTTGTAATATGCTTCAAAATCTTATGTTTTGCAGATTGTGTGTGTCGGCCATTCTTTCATTTCTCCTGGACAAAGTACACCGAAAATAAAACACAAAACTGCAAGTCTCTTCATGGCTATGATTACTTCTGTTCTCATTTTGTAAACGGAAGAACAATTGCAGTTTTTATTTCCTTGTTTGCAGTACTCGAAGCCAGATAACGTAATATCAAATTACACCTGAATGCTAAGCAGTTTTAAAGAACACTTCAAGAGCTCACAAGAGATTTTTTTTTTTAATTCAATGAATTTTGTGAATGTTCTACGTATGAAAAAATAAACTGTGCTCTTGTTCCTCTTTTAAAATGTTCACTTCCTGTTTTAAAGTTTCACTTTGCAGATAGTTCTTTTTCTTTTAGACAATGAAAAATGTCAGTTATAGATCGATAGGCACAGAATACACAAAAAGTTTTTTTTTTTAAGGTGTGTGTGACAATTTGAAATTCCTGGAGGACACTTTTAAAGGGGAAGTTTCATCTAAACAAAAGTTTCTCTTATAAGAAAGAGCTGAATTATAGAAGTTCAAATACATGTGAATGTTTTATCACTAGCCTTTTAATGCTGCAAGACGTCTGCATATTATGCAATATGAGCTGCTGAAGAATACAGAACAAGGTATTTGCAATAATTTAGAGGTGTTCCCTTTTTGGCTTTTGAATATTGGACATAACCTACTCTGCATTCCAAGTGTCAGTGAAAGAAATGGAACTTGTAATGGCAGCTTCTGCTTTCCCCATAAGTGGAGGAGTAACTGGCAAACTAGACAAGTTTCATATTTTTTACATGGATATTTAATCTTCTCTAGGAATGCTCTTTAATGCAAAATAAAAAAAGTTTAGGCAGAATTTGCCCTTTATCAAGACACACAATGTTTCAGACATAACAATTTAATGTACTTGTTTTTATATATTTTTTTTTATTACTTGCAATTAAAGTTACAGTGAGAGTGAACAAGAGCCAGTGCGATGGAGAGTATGAGTGTATATGAGTGTGAAGGTTCTTGTGTAATTCCTTTAGAGTGTGTAAGTATGTGAGAACATAACAGTACAACCTAAGAAAGTGTGTGAGTAAAAATTGATTGTGAATGGGTGCATGGAGGCGGCCCCAGGCTCCCTTGGGCTCGCCAGGAGTGCACATTGACATGGAGTGCACATTGACATGGGGGAGCCTGGGAGCCCCCTCACTTGTCACGTGACCTAACGAGGGGGGGAGTGAGGAATAGAACGGCACGCTGGCGCCATCTTAAATCACTCTGCGGCGGCAGCGTGACAGACACCCTCCCACCCATCCCCATTTTATGAAGTTGTTAATTGCGGTTGTAAAGTGGTTGTGAATATGTAATGTGTAAATTGATTAAAGAAAATAAAATAAAAAGAAAGAGGTTATCTAAAAAAAAAAAAAGAAAAAAGTAAGAAAGTAAGATTTCAAGTGTTTTAACTGTTAGTTTGTATTATGCAAATGTTTGTTGCTGTCACAGCTACGTTGGGGATGTCGCCTGGGCCAGGTTGTAAAGTAGGGTTTCCTTTACCCCCTTGCCTCAAGTTAAGGAAAAGGGTAGGGCCCTAAGTGCTTGCTTAGGGCGTGAGGTCACCACGTCTGCCCAGGCTCCTCCTCCTTAGTTGGTTGTTTTATATGTTAATAAATATACAGCTGTGGCCTGTTTGTACCCCACCCTGGTGTCATTGTCGTTATTGGTATTGGGTAATGCAAAAGCATTTATGTTAGTTAAGGTTCAGGATCAGCTAGGGTCTCCCGGGTCATGTAAATGTGAGTGAAGGTATGAGAACATGTTACAAGGTCAGTGTATTCAAAGAGAAGTGTATGAGTGAAAGTGTTTTAGTTTGTCAGAGGAAGTATGACTGCTGAAATGAATGTGTGAATCATGTGTGTGTGTGAAAATGGGAGAGTATGTGAGAGCATTAAATGTGAGAGTTTACCTTGTGTGACTGAGTGTGTAAGTGATTGTAAGTTTAAGAATTAAAATATGATTGTGAGTGAATGTGAGTTATATTTAGTGGTGTGGTAATGGATAGAGTAGCTAAGAGAAACAGTGTGTGTGAGCATCTATGTATAATGGGAAAGTATGTATATATGAGTGAGTTTGTGAATGTCAGTGTGTGTTCACCTTACATTATGCCTCAGTGTATATGAGTGGGTGTGTGAGTGAAAGTATGTGAGAGAAGAGGTGAGAGTGACATTATGTGAGACTGTGAGAGAGTGTGTTTGAGTGAGAGTATATGTGCCACTACATGTAAGTGAGTGAGAATCTGTGTGAATAAGATTATGTATGACTAACAATGTTAGAGTGAAAATTGTGTTGCTTGTTTTTGCAAATAATTGAATTGAATGTACAAAACCTTTCATTAGTTATAATTGAATTGTCATAATCTTTCTTGTCAGTGCATTCAATAGGACTGGTGAAATGGTGTTATTTTGAAAAGCTTCTGTTGAGATAGCAATGATTACTCACAGTAAAGCATAATTGTATATCACAGTTAATAAATTAAATAATAAAATATTACATCGGATATACAGTGCCTTGCAAAAGTATTCACCCCCTTTGGCATTTTTTGTGTTTTGTTGCCTCACAACCTTGAATTAACATAGATTGTTTGAGGATTTGCATCATTTAATTTACAGAACATGCCGACAACTTTGAAGATGTTTTTTTTTTTTATTGTGAAGCAAACAACAAATAACAGAAAAAGTCAATGTGCATAATTCTTCAACCCCCTAAAGTCAATACTTTGTAACGCCACGTTTTGCGGCAATCACAGCTCCAAGTCGCTTTGGATAAGTCTCTATGAGCTTGCCAGATCTTACCACTGGGATTTTTGCCCATTCCTCCTTGCAAAACTGCTCCAGCTCCTTCAAGTTGGATGGTTTGCGCTTGTGAACAGCAATCTTTAAGTCTCACCACAGCTTTTCTATTGGATTGAGGTCTGGGCCTTGACTAGGCCATTCCAACACATGTACATGTTTTGTATTATGCGTTCATAATGCGTGAGTAATTTTAAGCATAATTGTATATCACAGTTAATAAATTAAATAATAAAATATTACATCGGATATACAGTGCCTTGCAAAAGTATTCACCCCCTTTGGCATTTTTTGTGTCTTGTTGCCTCACAACCTTGAATTAACATAGATTGTTTGAGGATTTGCATCATTTAATTTACAGAACATGCCCACAACTTTGAAGATGTTTTTTTTTTTTTATTGTGAAGCAAACAACAAATAACAGAAAAAGTCAATGTGCATAATTCTTCAACCCCCTAAAGTCAATACTTTGTAACGCCACCTTTTGCAGCAATCACAGCTCCAAGTTGCTTTGGATAAGTCTCTATGAGCTTGCCAGATCTTACCACTGGGATTTTTGCCCATTCCTCCTTGCAAAACTGCTCCAGCTCCTTCAAGTTGGATGGTTTGCGCTTGTGAACAGCAATCTTTAAGTCTCACCACAGCTTTTCTATTGGATTGAGGTCTGGGCCTTGACTAGGCCATTCCAACACATGTACATTTTTTGTATTATGCGTTCATAATGCGTGAGTAATTTTAAGCATAATCAATTTTTATTTCTGTATAAGTAGATTTTAGTCATATAATTGCCACTAGATAATCAGAGAAGTAGGTGTTTTCTGGCATATAGAACGCAATAGTAATTAACTTTACACCTCTAATAAACATGCACAGATATAATAGGTTACTGGTCATAGATATAGAATTTGACACATGGAGAGAACCTGAATTTACAGGTAATATTAACATGTATTTTTATTACTCTTTTTTGCTATTGCTTATATTTTGGAATAGTAAAACACCTAAAAGCTGGCTTTCTATTTACCTCCGTAAGTACTCAAACATATAATAGTCTACCAGTTAAGTTGGAGGCAAAACAAAGAGTTATAATAGTGGGCTGTCCAACTTAAGTTAAGTAAGGTAACATTCTCCTGATGTAACATTTCACACGATGATCCAGAGGGGGTGTGTAAATAATTCAGAAGTTCAGTCAATAGAATTTATATCCCAGTAGCATACTCAGTATGTATATACATTTTGTACCTGACTTCAGGCAGAATGCTATTAGCATTTATATACCATTTTAATAGATCAGCAATTTGCCCTGTTTTGTTACAGGAAGGGGGGAATGGATAGTCCCTCCTGGCTTTTGTGTATTTGTTTGTTGAGTATGAATGAGAAGCCAAAATCCAAACAGCAATGGTTAAGAGTTGAGAAGAAGATTTTTTTCTCCTGTTTATGCTTGAATAAAGTACTTCACAAGGGGTTTTATTATGGAAGTCTGCTGGGTCAATATTTATCAGTCTTGGAGCATTCTCTGTACATATTCAGATGGTGCTGAAGAGATTTATCCCACAACACAAATGGGTTTGATTCGCCCTCAAAGAGAAAAATTGCTTTTTCTGAATATAATAAGATTAGAGGGGATTATTCTCTGTAGTCAAGAGACTCACCTAAGGTAAGATGCAATACGTTTTACTAAAAAAAATAACTTTAAATGAAGAATTGACTCTATTTACACTAACAAAGCAAAGGGCTTCTCAATATATTTTAACAATAGGCTGACAATAAAAGAAGGTTATTGTAAAATCGATCCACAGGGTAGATTTATAATTTGGTCGGGCTTAATAAATAATATTTATCTAACTCTAGCGAATGTATACTGTCCTAACAACAAACAAATTAGATTCCTTAGGAAAATATTAAAATAACTATATAGAATAAAGAAAGGCTATGTGTGCGTTTGTGGTGACTTCAACATGGTCATGGATTACTCATTAGACAAAAAGGGTAAGATCAAATAAAAATCAGAAGCACAAATAATAAAAATCTCAAACAAATTCCTCAAAGAAATTACGAATTCAGACCTGATAGACTCCTGGAGAGTCTTGACCCTTCCGAGAAGGATTTCACCTTTTACTCAAACAGGTTTGGTTCATACTCCAAGCTGGACAATTTTTTTGTGTCGCTACAGACATTGAGAAATACCAAGGCGGTCGAAATCCATCTGACCCCATGGTCTGACCACTCCCTAAGTAGCTTAACTATCAATGAGCAAATAAAAAATAAGAATAGATCAAGCTGGAGACTGGATCCATCTCTGCTGAAAGATGCAGAATCGGTAAGTGCCACCAAAGTTGAAATTGAGGATTTTTTCAAAACTAATAGAGGCTCAGTAGACTCTGCCATTACATTATGGTGTGCCCATAAATCCGTAATCCGTGGCCTAATGATCTCATGCACATCCGCATTATTTAAACAAAAGGGGAAGCCCTTACGGGAATTATATGTTGACCTGGAAAAGCTCCATTTAAAGATTAAAACATTTTTACAATCACAAGCAGACACCCTTTTGTGGGAATATAGCCAATCTCAAAGTTTACTAGGGAACAAAACAGGAAAGTATTTAGCCAGAAAACTGAAAAAACTGCATATTCACAACAAAATTTCCTGCTTGATAGGATCTGATAAAACATTTATACCCGGACAAAATAGGAGAGGTGTTCAGGGATTATTATAAATCTCAGTACAATCTAAACACAGATTCAAAGTCAGTGAAAATAGAGGAAATTAACATTGATAGCTTTTTGAAGAGTTTAGATATCCCGTAAATTTCTAAAGAAGACCTCAACATTTTAAATAGGGACTTTACACAAAACGAAATAGAGGAAACAATTAGATTAATGAAATTAAACAAAGCTCCCTGCCCGGATGGCTTCGACCCTACGTATTCTACCTTATTCTATAAAGAGTTAAGTGAAAATCTATGTAACGTTTAATGAAATTAAATCTGAGGGAAAGGCAATCCAAGAGTTCGTAGAAGCAAATATCATAAATATCCTCAAACAGAGAAAGGACCCCAAAGACTACAAGAGCTATCGTCAAATATTGTTAATAAACGCTGATGCTAAATTATATTCCAAATTATTAGCTAATAGATTAAATATGTTAATACCTACTCTACTTCACATGGATCAATCTGGGTTTGTGAAAGGGAGACAGGCAAGTGACGATAGTGACAGCTTATAGACATACTATCTTATGCCAAAAAAAAAAAATATTCCCATGCTGGCCCTGTCAGAGTCAGCTGTGAAATCTTGCCATGAAAGCAATTAAAGCCCTGTACACAAATCTAAAAGCTTCCATGGCTGGCCCAGGATATCTAACGGATAAATTTAACATAGGACAAAATAAAAGAATAAGTCAATGTGCATAACTATTTACCCCCCTAAAGTCAATACTTTGTAGATCCACCTTTTGCGGCAATCATAGCTCCAAGTTGCTTTGGATAAGTCTTACCACTGGAATTTTTTCCCATTCTTCCTTGCAAAACTGCTCCAGCTCCTTCAAGTTGGATGGTATGCGCTTCTGAGCAGCAATCTTTAAGTCTGAACACAGATTTTCTATTGGATTGAGGTCTGGGCTTTGACTAGGCCATTCCAACACACTTACATGCTTCCCCTTAAACCACCCAAGTGTTGCTTTAGCAGTGTGTTTGGGGTCATTGTCCTGCTGAAAGGCGAACCTCCGTCCTAGCCTCAAATCACGCACAGAGTGGTACAGGTTTTGCTCAAGAATATCCCTGTATTTAGCACCATCCACCTTTCCCTCAACTCTGACCAGTTTCCAAGTCCTGGCTGCTGAAAAACATCCCCACAGCATGATGCTGCCACCACCATGTTTCACTGTGGGGATGGTGTTCTTTGGGTGATGTGATGTGTTGGGTTTGCGCCAGACATAGCATTTTCTTTGATGGCCGAAAAGTTCAATTTTAGTCTCATCAGACCAGAGCACCTTCCTCCATACATTATGGGAATCTATCACATGTGCGATTTTGTTTTTTGCTGAAAGTAATGGTTTTCTTCTGGCCACTCTGCCATAAAGCCCAACTCTATGGAGCGTACGGCTTATTGTTGTCCTATGTACAGATACTCCAGTCTCTGCTGTGGAACTCTGCAGCTCCTCTAGGGTTACCTTAGGTCTCTGTGCTGCCTCTCTGATTAATGCCCTCCTTCCCCGGTCCATGAGTTTCGGTGGGCGACCGTCTCTTGGCAGGTTTGCTTTTGTGCCATGTTCTTTCCATTTTATTATGATAGATTTGATGGGACTCCTGGGGATCATCAAAAATGTGGATACTTTTGTATAACCTAACCCTGACTTGTACTTCTCAACAACATTGTCCCTTACTTGTTTGGAGAGTTATTTTGTCTTCATGGCAGTGTTTGGTTAGTGGTGCCTCTTGCTTAGGTGTTGCAGCCTCTGGGGTCTTTCAAAAAAGGTGTGTATATGTAATGACAGATCATGTGACACTTAAATTGCAAACAGGTGGACATCATTTCACTAATATGACTTCTGAAAGTAATTGGTTATACCAGAGCTTTTTATGAGCTTCATAACAAAGGGGGTGAATACATATGCACATTCCAATTTTCTGTTTTCTATTTCTAAAAAATAGTTTTATGTATATATTTTTCTCATTTCACTTCACCAACTTAGACTATTGTGTTTTGATCCAATACATAAAATTCAGATTAACAAAACATTGAACTTAAGGCTGTAATGTAACAAAATAGGTAAAAAGTCAAGGGGGTGAATACTTTTGCAAGGCACTGTAATTGGGACTCAAAAAGCATTACCCATTAAGGGATAGTATTCTCATTCCATTTTAAGAATTTAATAATGGACAATCTGAGGGATGTTCTAAAAAAGATAAGATTGACCCTACTTGACTGGAGAAGTCTTAATCTGGACTGGTCGGCAAGAACTGCCGCTGTCAATATGGTGATAATCCCAAAAATTGTTTACGTATTTAAATGCATCCCAGAATGTGCACCTATAAAAAAATTGTCAATGGCGGTTTAGGATCCACCTCCATTACGGAAATACATGACTCTGTTTTAATTTCTCATATTATAAGCTGGAATCTCACTGACGAAAAGAACACAAGGGAAACTACTTACTACAAAATCTATTATGGGCTTCTACTCTGGACTTAAAGCTAGTGAAAAATGTCCCAAGAGGTTTGGCTTCTCTAGTCAAGTATTGGTACAAACATAGGGTCGACTTATGCCTGTCTCATATACCATCTCTGGCAGCTCTGATTAGCTCTTTATTAATATACCAGAACAAGGACACTGAATTAATGTTACTCAGACTGTCCAAACTGGGGATCAAAAGGATAACAGATTTATATAACGGAGGTTCCTTTCTAGATCTGGAAAAGATGCAGACAAAATATGGGAGAAAAAACATATCATGGTTGACATTTAAATCCCTGGCCGATATGTTAAAAACTTGTGGCTATAAAACTAGCAACTTAGACAAATGTTATGAAATAGAGGATCTTTTTATTAAAGACTCAAACTCTCATACCCTTTCAAAAATAAGGAATATCTTCTCAAACTCTATGCCTTTCTTTAAAACAAAGAGTATAGAGAAATGGGTAAATTGAAATTGGAACCCCATACATGGCAGAACATTTTTGCTCTGGTTAAAAGCTCGTCCATGAAAACTTGTTATAAGGAACTATTTTTTTAAATGACTCAAAGATGGTATTTTGTCCCTGTTTCCCTAAACGTGCTTGATCCAGGTTATTCCCCCCAGTGCTGGAAGGGATGTGGCAGCCCAGGTACCTCATTCTACCAGTGGTGAGAGTGTGAAAGGGTTAAAAACATTCCATGTTCCTCTCAAATAGTTTTATTTCATAACGAGCTAGATACCATTTTTCCCAGGGGAAAACATCTAATATTTCATATTCTGCATGTAATAAAGTCTCTTCTAGTAAAATATTGTAACCAAAAAGCTATACCCAACTGGAAAGAAGTAGTCAATTCTGTATGTTACAATAGGGATAAAGCGAAAGATTGTTATATGTCAACATTGATAAATAGGAAGTTGATTTCTGGCTGGTCTTTATGGGACCAATATTGTAATCAAAACTCTACGACATGATATAGGTTCCAATTTCATCTAGGGACTGGCTTTTCTTCTTAACTATACTTAAACCTTAACCTAAATAATAAACAAATAAAATAATTTAGGCTTTTGCGGTCTGGTATTCTCTGCTGTTTTCGGATTTTGACAGCACGATATATGTATGTTTTGTTGATTTTGACTGTTTGTAAAGTATGTTTTGTTTTTATATGTTTGTACTTGTTTAAAACAAAATAAAGCGAAAAAACGTAAACATTCGGAAACAGGATGAAAACGAGGTTGAGCAACGCGAAGCACGCAAGACTTACACAACGCCGAAGACAGTAGCACACGAACAACGGCAGGCATGCAGGACTTTAAAAATAAAACCAACGGCATTCAGCTGACGCCACGCAAAGGTTCAGCAGACACACAGAGGAGAAAGACACAGTGAAGGGACAGGGGGGAGATTCTGGAAAGAGACACATGGCATTCCCAAAAGTTGCAGGTTAACAAGGCCTGCAATGAGCGGCAAAGCCACTCATTGATGGGCTTGCAATGAGCGCCAAAGGCGCTCAGCGCTGGGCTGGTGGATTGCCAAGCACTGCAATGAGAGCCAGAGGTACTCATCGAGAGGCCAGGACAGTAGACGGGAGGAGAGGCTCGCAATGAGTGCCGAAGGTGATCAAAAGTTGTGGGTTCGTAAGGCCTGCAATGTGCTGAAGGCGTTCAGCGCAGGGCTCACGATGAGCGCAGAAGGGACAGCATTCCCAGCCTAAAAATTTTATTCCTGTCATTTTTGACAGGCAAGTAGTTAATATGTATATAACATTCTAAAGTCTACCACCTCCCAGTTTACATTACATCAGCCGCCACTGGGTACCCTACATACCAATGTAATCATATTCAGTCAGGAATACTTTTACTCATACAGTCTAAACATATTGGACCAGGCCTCTTAATATTGTATCAGCATGAACATATTTATATTTGTATGTCCCTGCTAATACCGTATTTGTACACATATTCAGCCATATATATAATAATATAACTGTATAAATATTCAGAGAGGGTCACCTGAAATCATCATAGTAATACAGTATATAAATATTTAGTCAGTGTCTCATGCAAACAGACACATATTTAGCCAAGGTCTCCTATAGACATATACAGAACATAAGCTAGTGACCATGTTCACATATAATTTAAAACACATACATATTTAATCAGGGTCATCTGTAATCATACTTCCTCAAGTGTCTCCTATTACTCCTATTACTGTATTATGTTCTAAAAATATATTCAGCCAGAGCTCCCTAAAATCATATACATTTACATATATTCACCCAGGGTCAACCACAGTGGTGGCTGGTGACTTTCCAAGTTGGTGGGGCAGAAGACAGAGACCTGGCCCCTCCCATTACATAGACTCCACCCAACAGTATAAACCCCTCCCCTTCACTACATGTTACCTATATAGGCTCTGCCCAGTGACACAGACTCCACCCACAAAAGTGATCACATAGAGAGAGACAGGGATAGAAATAGAGAGGGGGGTAGATATAGAGAGAGGGGGGATAGTTTGAGAGGGTGAATAGAGAGAGAATGATAGAGAGGGCAAGAAAGGGATAGAGAGAGAGATGGAGATTGGGATAAAGAGAGAGGGCTAGAGAGAGGGGGAGAGGGATAGAGCGAGAGTGAGATAGAGAGTCAGAGAAAGATTCTATGCCTCTTTTACCCCTCTTTCCCTCACTCAATACCTCCTCTATCCTAATAGCTCTCTATCCCTCCCTCTCTCTATCTATCCCTCTGAGTCTAGGTCATTTATTTTACGACTGAGCAAATAATGATACAAGCAGATACTATGATAGCAGCAATTTTACTGAGAAAGAGTAAAACTGAATAAATAAATAATTTGTTAAATGAGCAAATAGATTAATTAAACAAACAGAGACTAAACAACATGTGGGAGGAACATCTTGCACCTACAGAACGACAGGGTGATAATTCACCAACAACAGACCAGAACAAGAAAGTTGCACCCCAAGTTGGTTCTCCATGACTCAGTACTGTTTTGTTTCTCCCTCCATTTTAAACATTATTATCTTTAAAAAATACATTTGAATAAATCTATGTGTTTTTTTAAATATCTATTCAGTTTATAGGCTGCCTATACATAATTAATATTAAGTTGCAAAAAACATATTTGAGTGGTTAAGTAAGAATATATTTCTAATTCTGCTCCTTCACACACAAACACACACACATATATATATATATATATATATATATATATATATATATATATACACATACAATAAGAGTTCTTCCCCAAAAGTAAGTATATTCTCTGCTTATAAATACATATGGACATAGAGAAAGGTTAAGACACAGGACCCCTTCTGGATCACTACCTTGTCGTGGTGAAGGTGCTTGTTACCTCAATGAAGCTGTGAGCTATATCATTAAAGGTCACGCAAATGGGCAGGTCGTTTCAGAGAGGTCAGACAAAATGCAGTCCACTGGAGTAGGACCTGGCAACCCACTCCAGTATCTTTGCCATGAAAACCATATGGATAAGTATAACTAGAAACAGAGACAAATGTACCTGGTGTGCTGCATCCATGTGGTCACTGAGAGTCAGACAAGACTAAAGGACTGAACAACAACAACAACAACAAGATACAGAGAGGCATATGGACTCACCTGAGCTCTGCAGCTGCTTCTGTCTGGTATAGGCCGGGGTGGTGACAGACAGGTCACAAGCTTGGTGTGTGGAGCAGGGTAGTCAGAATCAATAAGACCACCAGAATATTGAGAACACTGGGACCTTGTGGGTTAAGACTACACCACGTGGAGCCAACAGCAAAACTGCAAGGGTCTTCTAGATGGAGCTGTGGCAGTTTGAGGGTAATCTGGAAAGGGAAAATGCGGGGCTGGGTAAAACAATCCTCACCCGACCACCCACATCCATAGCCGCCGAGCCAGGAGCCACCCCCAGACACCCCCCATCCTGAATAACCCCACATCCAAGAGCCATGAGCCCCCCTAGCAGACCCTCAACCTGAGCAGCCCCCGCAATCCAGAGGCAGGAGCCCCCAGCAGACCCTCACCCAGAGTAGTCCCCCCATCCAGAGCCAGGAGGGACCTTGTGTCTGGAGCCTCCTAGCAGACTATATCCAGAGCCAGAGGGGGACCTTGTGTCTGGAGCC
Source organism: Discoglossus pictus (assembly GCA_027410445.1). Classification (NCBI taxonomy): domain Eukaryota; kingdom Metazoa; phylum Chordata; class Amphibia; order Anura; family Alytidae; genus Discoglossus; species Discoglossus pictus. The sequence goes on along the minus strand of CM050166.1, from coordinate 184,410,815 downwards.
CCCAGCAGCCCCCATCCAGAGGCAGGAGCCCCTAACAGCCACCATCTACAGCCAGGAGGGACCTTGGTGTGTTAGGAATCTGATTATGTTCAGCCTGGGCCAGCGCCAGCAAAACAGCGACAGTGTCATCTAGTCCCCTCTTGCAGGTTTGCTGCTGGAGCTGAGCAGCGTAGTCTTAGCCCACAAGGTCCGAAAACTGAAGCTCTACATGCAGCTCCCTCTGTCTGTATGCACTGTGAGCTGGGAGTTGTATTTTTTTTTCAGTAAACATTATTGAGATTGCACCAATGTATTCACTACCAGGGGGACTGTGAGAGGTGCTGCGTTTTACAGACAGACTCAGTCCTATAGGTTAGAGCACAAATCAGACAAAGACAGCATTTTTACTGTTTTTATTAATGCTCACATGTACTAGGCAAGTCACCAGCAGGGGGATAGATGTGATAAGTCAGTGTGTTTAACTGCAGCACAGAGGGTTTGTGATTTTAAATGACAGCAGAAGCTATTAAAAAAGCAGATTATTGAACATGATAAAATGATTTTTTATTATTTAATTATATGAGTTATACAATTAAGTAAGTGATGGGGGGATTAAGTCAGTGCATTCATTTTGGGAGGGTGGTTGCCCATTTGCCCCTATGCACGGGCCACCCCTGGAACTCAACCATAATTATAGTATAAACGTATATATATATATATATATATATATATATATATATTTATATTTATTTATATTTAAATTTAACCAGCTTCACCTACCAACAGACAAATGTATGCATATTCAGCTAGGGTTACCAATAATTATAATATAAATACATAAATATTTAACTAGGATCAACTATAATTAAACAAATGTACGCATATTTGGCAAGGGTCATCAATAATTAGTATAACAATATAATGTAATATATATATATATATATATATATATATATATATATATATATATATACATAAATACAAATAAAGCCAAGAATACCTTTAGTAATATAAATAGCCATTCAGAGAGAATACCTGTAACTAAGTAAATAACTTCCTCCAAGAATAAATACTATTGAAGAGCTACTTTCTACCAGTATTTCCTTAAAAAAAAAAACATTTTAGTGAAACAACATTATATAAATTTACTTAAGCTGCCTCTGTTAAACTGGTGCACTTTCTACCTACGCTCTACACTCAGCAGGAAATGCATTGGATGAGGGAACAGTTAGCACTCTACATTCTAGTTTCAGGCAGCCAGTTTCTGAACTGCAGTATTTAATTTTTAAGCCAGAAATATTTTTTTAGGGTTTTTTAAATCTAAAATAGGGGCACCCCTCACAGAGTTCACTAACATAAACCAAAAGGCTAATAATAATAATCATTCAGATATTAGTTCATGAAGCAGTTCACACTGCTCAGAGATCCCTCAACTGATGCATGTATCTTGCAAGTCTAAAGATACAGTATCTCACAAAAGTGAGTACACCCCTCACATTTTTGTAAATATTTTATAATATCTTTTCATGTGACAACACTGACGAAATGACACTCTGCAATGTAAAGTAGTAAGTGTACAGCCTGTATAACAGTGTACATTTTCCTCTCAAAATAACTTAACACACAGCCATTAATGTCTAAACCGTTGGCAACAAAAGTGAGTACACCTAAGTGGAAATGTCCAAATTGGGTCCAAAGTGTCAATATTTTGTGTGGCCAACATTATTTTCCAGCACTGCCTTAACCCTCATGGGCATGGAGTTCACAAGAGCTTCACCGGTTGCCACTGGAGTCATCTTCCACTCCCCCAGCTCTGTGATGTCATTATGGAGATCATGCTCTGCTTCAGTATGTCACAGTCCGTTGGCATTCATGGTTCCCTCAAGGAACTGTAGCTTCCCAGTGCCGGCAGCACTCATGTAGGCCCAGACCATGACACTCCCACCACCAAAAGTATTGACACTTTGGGCCCAATTTGGCCATTTCCAGTTAGGGGTGTACTCACTTTTGTTGCCAACGGTTTAGACATTAATGGCTGTGTGTTGAGTTAATTTGAGGGGACAGAAAATTTACACTGTTATACAGGCTGTACACTTACTACTTTACATTGTAGCAGAGTGTCATTTCTTCAGTGTTGTCATATGAAAAGATATAATCAAATATTTACAAAAATGTGAGGGGTGTTCCAAGTCTGGTTCAGGAATATATAGTAAGGAAGTGAAGAAATGGCTAACAGATATTAGGAAATTACCATATAATGAAATAAAGAACGCATAATTGCTCATTTGTGCTGGTTCTACATTAAGAGAGCAAAGGACAAAAGTGATAAAAAAAACTTTGTTATACAGGTAATTGTGCTGGAACTGCAATTAGCATGCAAAAAAAGTGCAAAGTATAAAATAAGATATATTCATCATGATAAAGGGAGTGAAAACAAGACACAACAGTGTAAAAGTAGATAGGATCTACTGTGGTAGTTTTCTGTCTGAATTGAAACAATTCATCTTTAGTTATATAGATACGGTTACAGCAAAGTTTTAAAATCAGTTGCAAAGCTGGGTTGATGAGACTGAAGGGTTGGATGCTAACTAGAGAATGGAATATGTTAAATAAAGGATTCTAATAAGGATTTTGAAAACAATAATAGAATAAATAACTTATTATTTAGAGGCAACCTGAAACCTATCATTAATAATCTCCTAAATGAATTCGTCATAACTCTCAAAAGGAAAATGTGCAAAGAACACCTGGAAAAAGGAAATTTAAGCAAAGACACCAATATAAGGAATACGGAACGATTGCAATTGGTTACACAGCTGTACCAAAAAAACTCTCTTATAACTGTGGGGGCATTTATTTGCTACATATGCATCCCAATCAGATCTACTACAAAGCAGTTCCTAAGCCATATGGTCCCCATGCAGTCTGCTGAAAAAGACAGGACCTCCATGGCATTTAATATCAACCTATATGGCACCTATATTAAGAAATACCTATTTGGCAGCTAAATTTAACCCCCATCCATGGGGATCCTTTAAGGACCTCCATGGTTCCAATAAATAACCCTTGTCACGAAGGTCTTGTAAAGAGGTCCTGTACCTACATGGTACCTAATCATTTACCCTTACTACCATGGGGATCGCTATACCATGGTATCTAACATTAAACCCTAATACAATGGGAGTCTATATAGATCTCCATGATGTTCTAAAGATAACCCCCTATGTGCCATGTGGGTCCTCAAGGACCCTCATGGCACCCAAATAGAAATAAAATGAACCTAATTTTAAAAACAAAACAAAAATGGCACTATTAAAAACTCTAAATAAACAAAATAAAAAAACAAAATCACAGAAATTAAAAAATAATCTAAATTACAAAAAATAATAAAATAAATTACATAAAAATGCTACACTACAACAGTACACTACATAAACTAACAAAAAATAAACACTGTGTGGAAAAAAATCTATTCTTACCATTCCTTAATGAACATCCATTGATGATCATCAATGCCCTAGTCTTCAATCATCTGCCTTGGATCTAATGGGTTGTCCAAGTTGCTTGAAGAATCATGTCCACTTCTGTCTCGATTGAAATTAGTTTTCCTCATTTTTCTGGGCTGTGGAAAGGGGCCTGCACCAAAAAAACACAAAAAAAAACTACATTCCAAAAAAAAACAAGTTTACAGCATTCTTATTTTGTAAAATTTTGTGTAGTTTTATGTTTTAAATGTAATAGTGTAGTTTTATTTTGTTAACTTTAGGGTTAATTTATTTCCAGTAAGGTGCCATGGGGATCCTTGAGAAATACCATGGCATTCTGTATAAACTCCCATGATGTTATAAATTAATTTATATATTGTTGGGGTCTTTATAGATCCCCATGGCATTATGAATTGGTTTAGATAGCATGGGCGTCTGCATAGGCCCCGAATGATAACAGGTATTAACTTGTAAGTACCCTGGGGTCCTTTACTAACCCAATGGTGTTAAGGGTTAATTTTAGGATATCATGGAGGTCCTTCGAGTACCCCCATGGTATAGGGTTAATTATTACATGCCACGGAGGTCTTTACATAACCTCTGTGGCATATTAAACTTATTAGGAGCCACAGGGGATTATATTTAAATGCAACAGAGGTCCTTACAGAACCTCCATGGCATATACAGTAGGTTCATATTACTTGCCATGGAGTTCCTGTAAGGACCTCTATAACCTTGGGACACAGTTTTAGTGCCATGGAGATCTGTTAGGGACCCTCGTGGGAGGGAATGTTTTAGGTGCGGCACAGAGGAACCTTCAGCTCAGGACTGGGTAGGAAAAAAGGACTTACGCACAGATGTAAATGCGTTGTCCCAATTCTACTGCAGAGGATCTAGCAGAATCCTATTTCCCAAAAGTCTTGATGTTTTGCTGGGCCCAAATAGGATATTCAGGACACTACAGTTGGACACTGTAAATAAACATAAAATGCTCAATCCATAGTAACACGAGATGTATCACCCCTAAACAGGGACACTATGTTCCCTTGAAAATAGATTCTCACTTCTGAACGTCACTGAGACACAAGACTTTTGGGAAATAGGATCCAGCTAGATCCTCTGTAGTAGAGTGTAGAATTGAGACACCACATTTACATCTGGATACCAGCTATGTTCACACTCGAGGACCTAGCCCAGGAGGACATCTTACCTTTGGGACTGTACACGTCGACTCTCTCTTGACTAACATACAAACCTCATTTGGATGAGATTACCAAATGTGAGTGTGGTTTAATTATTTTTTATTATTATTGTATAAATAAATGTGACAATATTATATGATCAAGTGGTGTGCGCTTCTCTCCACCATACCCTTATTATATTCATACAGATCAGCCAGGATTAATATGCTTGTGTCGACATAATATTTTTACAGTAATAATCTTAATTCATAACAATGAAAGAAAATTATATAATTTAACTGAGCATTAGATGTTAAAAATGCATTCACTTCTCTATCCTAATTCTTCAGGATCTCTCTGCTGCCTTCAACACTGTTGGCTACACACTTCTCATCCAAATTCTCTGCTCTCTTGGTTATCATCCTACCTTGAAGATCCAACATTTGGTCTCCTTCCCTGGCACCTCTTCATAGCCTCGCCCTCTGACTCTTTAGCATATCCATGTCAAAGACTGAACTCCTAATCTTCCCACCATCTAGTACAGCTTCCACTTCATATATATATATATATTATACACTGTCGACAATGCCATCATCACTCCCACCTCTCAGCCCCATTGTTTTGGGGTTCTGTTGGACCCTGCCCTCTCTTTCACTCCTCACATTCAATCCATAACAAAATCTTTTCTTTTTCATCTTAAAAACATGACTAAAATATGTCATTATTTTACACAAGATACAACTAAAATTCCAATCCACTCTCTCATCCTATCTTGCCTCGACTACTGCAATTCTCTCCTTTATGGCATCCTATCACCCATCTCTTTTCACTCCAATCCATATTGAACGCATCTGCTAGACTCATTTAACAAACTCAACTTTCAGTGTCTGCAGCACCTCTCTGCCAGTCATTCCCCTGGCTTTCCATAGCCTCCAGAATAATATTTAAAAGCATGACCCTAATTGCAATTGCTTTCAAACCCGTAAATGGCAAATGTAGTCAAAAATATTACGGTTACAAAAAGGACTCGCAAGTGGGTTAAACACCTCTTAACACTGCAAAAGCAAATATAAACACACTAATGTACTTTAAAATACTGGCAAAGCAATGGAAGGCATAATTAATTAATTGCACAACAACCCCCAAGGAACAAATAGGCCTAAAAAAATATTTTATTTCTTTTAATAATTTTGAATTGTTATGCACATGCCAATTTGAAAAGTGTTGCTGCAAAATGCATAACGCAATTAAAGACACACTACATGACTAAATTTGCAACACAAAATCATGAAACTGCCTGACAAATGATCCCTTACACTCACAAAGGCTCAAATGTTGACCCTAAAAATAATAATAAATTAATTTTTATTTGTCACTCATCAGATATCAAGTACTAGGGGAACATACACCACACTAATGGTGGAAGGGCCACAAACACACATGGAGGCTGTGCAGAGGCAGGTGGAGCAACAGCCAACTCACCACCATCAGGGCCAATCGCTGCTATGCCCATTTCGTAAAGTCCCACTTCATTGCAGTTGGCCATGTGGCAACATGTATAACCATTATTATGTTGTGATCCCATATCAAGTGTTCTTTTATCAATTAATTCATAATATCACCTGTCATTATGTGGTCAACCCTTCAGGGGAATGTTAATACTCAACGGTATCCCAATTTATATGTGTACTAACTCACAAACCTCATCAAGAATGTTCTACAAGCATGACATCCCAATGCTGAGAATCAAACATAAAGTAGTCATGACTAATATGTGTGACCATTTTGAAAGCATGCCTGTGTCACTGTAATGGGCTGGAATGTTCACATAACAATCCATTGCACAGTAACTCAGGCTCATCAGTTTACAGATATATAAACATGTGATGTATGTCGATGTCCCAAAACTCCAACCATTAAAAACAAACGGAAATGGTGATAATGATATAAAACATTTTTTATTTGATACATAGAGCACACTCAGAAATGTATATGACTGTGCATTAATACCATGAGTGTGGTGTGGGTGGATCCCAGAAGGGCAAGAGGTACTTTGAAAAAAATGATCATTATAAATCACTCCTTCTAATCAAAGTAACCAGTAATGCGCATAGCACTTACAACTTGTCTTTATCTGCTCAATTAAACAGATGCATAAACTTCTGGACTATGTTATTCAATCTAGTTAAACATATACAGTGTGTTCCTAAAACAAAAATAGGAAGAAAGGGTGGTCCAATCCTAAAAAAGGCAGAGGAGGATAAAAAAATAAAACACCCCATGCTAAATACTGTAACTGTAACAATATACCAACGTACCTGATCTCCATCTGCAAGCATTACTGACAATTAGGTAGTTGTCATGATATCTCACTAGCCATGACCATTGATAATGATGTGTCATCTCACAACAACTGCTTAGCTGTAACCACAGTCAAAGGTCCAGGTGTACTATCACCGTTACCATCTGATATTGTTTAGCAATATTGATATCACATTCATCAGCTATACAGGTGAGCACAGTTTAAAGGATACACATGATATCATAAGTTCGGCAAAACTAAGCATAAATACAGGGAGGAAACAAAGATCAGCAGCCATATGCAGTGTTACTTACATCAGACACAAGTATCTGTTCTCAGAATGATATTATGGAGAGGATGACATCCTTCACTAGTGCATGAATTAATTCTGGCTTTGATTAATAGCCATTGGGAGACTTAGCAGGTCCACCGCCATAGCTGTAGTTGTGTAAATATAAGCTAACAACAGTCTTGGCTTATTAATCGGGATATATGATTGAATTAATATAGTTGAGCAACATGTTTAGGAGGGCCTGTCATTGAAGGAATTCCTATCTTAGAGCCACTGTAAATATATTATATTTACTTCATATTTTGAACTATGCTTTCAGGTGGAGATGATGCCTTCATGGACCTGAATTGTGCCTAGAAATAAAAATAAAACATACATTTACTACAGAGTAAGGGCTTTAAAAAAGATAGGGACTATAGCATCTCTTCTCAATGGCATTCCTCAGTGACCATCATGTGGAGAAATATTAAACAGAACCCTACATGTCCACAGAGAAGAGGAACATGGACCATGTGATGGGAGGTAGCCATCTGCGTACAATATTTCACCATCACATAGGCCATGCTCCAATACTCTGTAGCCAGGCTAGGTTAACATTTGTACCAATAGATTGTCACTAATGAGTGCTGTTGAGAAGGTCCAATATATGTGCAGGCCCTACACCCTTAGTACCACTAATCGTAAAAAAAAAGGGCAGGCAGAGGCAGGCCACCCCGCAGGGGCCGTCGTGGTCATGGTGCTGCGATTCCCTTTGGCCCTAGAATAATGCCCAGTTTTCAGAGGCAACGTACCCTGAACTTAAAAAAGTTCTGAGGACATGGTTGACTGGCTAACACAGGACACCCAATCTTCTACAGCTTCAGCTCGAAACCTAGACGCAACATCCTCCTCCAGCTTAGCTTCGGGCACCTCTCCAGTTACCACTCGCCCGCCTGCCGCCACCACCAACACTAGCACCACAGCCGCTTCACTTGATCCGTCAGCAGAGTTATTTACACATCCGTTGGAAGCAATGAGTGATGCACAAACATTAGTGCCAGAGATGTAGATAACAGGGATATGTCCCAGTCAGGCAGCATACTTGTTAATGGAATATAGGTTTCAGAGGAAAGAAATGAGGTTAAGGAACACAGTGGTAGAGCTACTGCTGCACTGGGACCCACAACAGATTAGGAGCCCTCTGCTACTGCTAATAAAGGAGGAATAGTGATGTCCTGAACAGTTCGCCGGAGAACTATCAGTTGCCTGCCTACAGGCGTGTGTGTGAGGCCTACAGCGCCTACTCTGCCAACTTTTGCCAGTGCACAGTGACACTCATATCTGGTGTCACAGTAGCTTGCACGCATAGTAAAACTAATCGTAAAAAAAATGGCAGGCAGAGGCAGGCCACCCCGCAGGGGCCGTCGTGGTCATGGTGCTGTGATTCCCTTCTAACTGGCTAACACAGGACACCCAATCTTCTACAGCTTCCGCTCGGAACCTAGACGCACCATCCTCCTCCAGCTTAGCTTCGGGCACCTCTCCAGTTGCCATTTGCCCACCTGCCGCCACCACCAACACTAGCACCACAGCCGCTTCACTTGATCCGTCAGCAGAGTTATTTACACATCCGTTGGAAGAAATGAGTGATGCACAAACATTAGTGCCAGAGGATGTAGATAACAAGGATATGTCCCCGTCAGGCAGCATTACACACATGGACGTACGGTCTGATGATGATGATGATGATGATGTTGTACCCGGTGCTGCTTCCTTTGTTGAGTTGGCAGATACAAGTGAAGTGGTTGATGATGACGATGCGTCCCTGGGTGTCACGTGGGTGCCTGCTACAAGAGAAGAAGAACAAGAGGAAAGTTCAGATGGGGAGACATAGAGGAGGAGGAGATGAGTTGGAAGCAGCGGGAGGTCGTTGAAAGTAGCTAGTGGCACAGTCAGACAGCATGCATCGGCACCCGGGGTCTGCCAGACAGCACGCCAGTCAATGCATGCTGTTGCCACCACCAGAATGCCAGAGCTCAGCAGTGTGGCAATTTTTTCGTGTGTCTGCCTGTGACAACAGCGATGCCATTTGCAACATGTGCGAAAAGAAACTGAGTCGTGGGAAGTCCAACACCCACCTAGGTACAACTTCTTTGCGAAGGCACATGATGTCACATCACAAACGTCTATGGGATCAACACATGAGTACAAGCAGCACACAAAGTCAAAGCCGCCATCCTCCTCCAGGTCCAGCATCTTCAGCCACGTCAACCACTGCTGCCCTGCTTGCCCCCTCTCAACCATCCGCCACTCCGTGTCTCGCCCTGAGCAGTCCCTGCTCATCAGCCCACAGTCAGGTGTCTGTCAAGGACATGTTTGAGCGTAAGAAGCCAATGTCACAAAGTCACCCCCTTGCCCGGCAACTGACAGCTGACAGCTGTCTTGTCTGAACTCTTAGCCCGCCAGCTTTTACCATACAAGCTGGTGGAGTCTGAGGCGTTCAAAAAATTTGTAGCTATTGGGACACCGCAGTGGAAGGTACCCGTCCGAAATTTCTTTGCCCAAAAGGCAATCCCCAACCTGTACTTGATTGTGCAAAAGGAAGTAATCACATCTCTGGCACACAGTGTTGGGGCAAGGGTCCATCTGACCATTGATACCTGGTCTGCAAAGCATGGTCAGGGCAGGTATATCACCTACACTGCGCATTGGGTAAACATGGTGACGGCTGTCAAGCATGGAATACGTGGCTCTGCAGAGGAGTTGGTGACACCGCCACGACTTGCAGGCAGGCCTGCTGCCACCTCCTCTACTCCTACTCCATCCTCTTCCATAACTTCCTCGGCTGAGTCCTCTTCTGCTGCTGCTATGTCTTGCTCCACATCAACAACACCCCCCCCCCCCAGCTCCACAGGTGCTATTCCACATCCGGGATACTGCAGTGTCACGCCGTCTTGGGGTTGACTTCCCTGAAAGCAGAGAGTCACACAGGACCAGCACTCCTGTCCGCCCTGAACGCACAGGTGGATCAGTGGCTGACTCCGCACCAACTGGAGATCGGCAAAGTGGTTTGTGACAACGGAAGAAATTTGTTGGCGGCATTGAATTTGGGCAAGTTGACACATGTGCCGTGCATGGCACATGTGTGTAATCTGATTGTACAACGCTTTGTGCATAAGCACCCAGGCTTACAGTAAGTCTTGAAGCAGGCTAGGAAGGTGTGTGCCCATTTCAGGCGTTCCTACACGGCCATGGCGCACTTTACAGATATCCAGCGGCGAAACATCATGCCAGCGAGGCGCTTGATTTTAGACAGCCCGACACGTTGGAATTCAACACTCCTAATGTTCGACCGTTTGTTCCAACAAGAAAAGGCCGTTAACGAGTATTTGTATGACCGGGGTGCTAGGACAGCCTCTGCGGAGCTGGGGATTTTTTTGCCACGTTACTGGACGCTCATGCGCAATGCCTGTAGGCTTATGCGTCCTTTTGAGGAGGTGACAAACCTGTTCAGTCGCACCCAGGGCACCATCAGTGACATCATACCATTTGTTTTCTTCCTGGAGCGTGCCCTGCGAAGAGTGCTGGATCAGGCCATAGATGAGCGTGAAGAGTTGTGGTCACCATCACCACCAGAAACAGCCTTATCAGCATCGCTTGCTGGACCTGCGGCATTGCTGGAAGAGGATTGTGAGGAAGAGGAGTCAGAGGAGGAATGTGGCTTTGAGGAGGAGGAGAAAGACCAACCACAACAGGCATCCCAGGGTGCTCGTTGTCACCTATCTGGTACCCGTGGTGTTGTACGTGGCTGGGGGGAAGAACATACCTTCAATGAGATCACTGAGGACGAGGAACCTTGTGCAAATGGGGTCTTTCATGCTGTCGTGCCTGTTGAGGGACCCTCGTATAAAAAGGATGAAGGAGAACGACCTGTACTGGGTGTCCATGCTACTAGACCCCCTGTATAAGCAGAAAGTGCCTGAAATGTTACCAAATTACCACAAGTCGGAAAGGATGCAGCACTTCCAAAATAAATTAAAAAGTATGCTTAACACAGCGTTTAAGGGGGATGTCACAGCACAACGGCAATCTAACAGCGGAAGAGGTGAACATAATCCTCCTCCTCCCACGACCACGGCAAGGAGAGGCCGCTTTACAGACGTGTTGTTGATGGAGGACATGCACGGTTTTTAAGTCCTATGCATCACCACAGCCCTTCAGGGTCCACCCTCAGAGAACGACTCAACCGTCAGGTAACAGACTACCTCGTCATAACTACAGATATCGACACTATGAGGAGCGATGAACCCCTTGACTACTGGGTGTGCACGCTTGCCCTGTGGCCTGAGCTATCCCAATTTGCCATAGAACTTCTGTCCTGCCCTGCTTCAAGTGTCCTGTCAGAAAGGACCTTCAGTGCAGCAGGAGGTTTTGTCACGGAGAAGAGAAGTCGCCTAGGTCAAAAAAGTCTAGATTACCTCACCTTTATTAAGATGAATGAGGGATGGATCCCGAAGGGACTGACAGTGGGCGATACATTTGATTAAAAAAGGCCTGATAGATGAGCTGCCTTGAGCTAATAATGGTCCACACGCTGCTGTATTTTATCCCTGAATGCCGGATGACTTGCGTGACTTATCCGCCACCAACTAGGGTTCAAGACGCAATGTTTTAGGGCACTTTCTGCCTGGCAAACTAACATCAATTTTTCTGGTCACTGCAACAATACCTAATTTTTGCATTTAAATTATTTTATTGTCAGAAGGCGTACAGCATGTAATGAAAAATAAAGCATTTTTGAACAGTCTTGCATAACAGTTGTGCAAAAATACATATTTACAATAAAGACATTTTGTGAAAGTTAGCTGGCTATTCCTTCTTATTTTTACTTTTTAGGTTAATAATTTTTCTCATTTTTTACTGTGATTGCAATTTAAGAGATACCTAATATAACTTAATAACCACTCCTATCTGGTGGCACCTTAGATTGCATGCCTAGTGCCCCAAATTCGAAGTGGGAGGTCCGACCAAGCATCTTTTTCCATCTCCCTGTTCCAAAAATCCATGCCATATACACGTCCCCTGATAGGTGACGTAACAGGTATTAAACTGATAGGAATGAGTAGTACAACTTAATACACCACTCCTATCTGGTGGCACCTTAGATTGCACGCACAGTGCCCCAAAGTCGAAGTGGGAGGACCGACCAAGCATCTTTTTCCATCTCCCTGTTCCAAAAATCCATGCCATATACACATCCCCTGATAGGTGACGTAACAGGTATTAAACTGATAGGAATGAGTAGTACAACTTAATACACCACTCCTATCTGGTGGCACCTTAGATTGCACGCACAGTGCCCCAAATTTGAAGTGGGAGGACCGACCAAGCATCTTTTTCCATCTCCCTGTTCCAAAAATCCATGCCATATACACGTCCCCTGATAGGTGACGTAACAGGTATTAAACTGATAGGAATGAATAGTACCACTTAATACACCACTCCTATCTGGTGGCACCTTAGATTGCACGTGCAGTGCCCCAAATTCGAAGTAGGAGGTCCGACCAAGCATCTTTTTCCATCTCCCTGTTACAAAAATCCATGCCATATACACATCCCCTGATAGGTGACGTAACAGGTATTAAACTGATAGGAATGAATAGTACAACTTAATACACCACTCCTATCTGGTGGCACCTTAGATTGCACGCACAGTGCCCCAAATTTGAAGTGGGAGGACCGACCAAGCATCTTTTTCCATCTCCCTGTTCCAAAAATCCATGCCATATACACGTCCCCTGATAGGTGACGTAACAGGTATTAAACTGATAGGAATGAATAGTACCACTTAATACACCACTCCTATCTGGTGGCACCTTAGATTGCACGTGCAGTGCCCCAAATTCGAAGTAGGAGGTCCGACCAAGCATCTTTTTCCATCTCCCTGTTACAAAAATCCATGCCATATACACATCCCCTGATAGGTGACCTAACAGGTATTAAACTGATAGGAATGAATAGTACAACTTAATACACCACTCATATCTGGTGGCACCTTAGATTGCACGTGCAGTGCCCCAAATTTGAAGTGGGAGGACCGACCAAGCATCTTTTTCCATCTCCCTGTTCCAAAAATCCATGCCATATACACGTCCCCTAATAGTGGACGTAACAGGGATTAAACCGATAGGAATAGTACTACTTAACAGTACACACCTTATAATAACGCTGACAGAGGCAAGGCAGAGAGAGGAGTCTGAAGAAGAGGAGTCAGAGGAGGAAGGTGGCTTTGAGGAGGTGTAAGACCAAACACAGCAGGCGTCCCAGGGGGCTTGTTGTCACCTTTCGGGGACCCTTGGTGGCTGGATGGAGGAAGAGACCTTCAATGACATCAGTGAGGACAAGGAACGGGACATGGCTAGCTTGTTATCCAACCTTGTGCAAATGGGGAGTTTGTGGTTGTGCAAAGGGACTGTTTGCGGTTGTTTGCGGTGCATTATAGGGGATATTGGTCTGTTACTGTGAAGCGGGTGTAACCCTTACACTACCTGATCGATTCTACATCATATCTGATGTGTTAAAGCATGTTATTCCAAACAATTAAGGAATGTTAGGTGATTTATGCCCTTTATGGCTTAAAACCAGACTCTGCATCAACTATGTAATTTTCCGTGGGAGTTTTGCCATGGATCCCCCTCCGGCATGCCCCAGTCCAGGTGTTAGTTCCCTTGAAACAACTTTCCCATCACTATTGTGGCCAGAAAGAGTCCCTGTGGGTTTTGAAATTCGCCTGCCCGTTGAAGTCTATGGAAGTTTGCCGATGTTCGTCCGTTCGTGAACATTTGATAGAATTTGCGTCCTCGGTTCGCAAACCGAAAATTTGATGTTGGCGACATCACTAAGGAGGAATCTTAATTTATTAGATAGGAATAGTGGGTAATTATTTTTATAGAAAGGGATATGATCACCATGGATGACCTGACCATCTACATATAATATTGCCTTTTTTATTGACCACTACATATTTGCACTAGGGCCCTTCATTCACTAGCTCCTTCACTGGTGGAACAAGATGTTTATTGTGATAACTAGTTGTAGGATGAACAGAGTAAGTCAGTGCTATTCTTTGATACAGTCAGCATAGCTAGAATCCATTTGAATTGCTTAAAGAACTACTGAAGTGTCATCACATATATAGTTGTGAGCATGTGGGTTGTTGCTAACGCTGCGGCCCTCGCAAAGCGAGGGCCGCAGTCGCTAGCAACGCTCCCCAGCGGCCCATATCACCCGAGGCTCCCCCTGCCCGGCTCCCCCTGCCCCTCTTATGCTCCACAGCGGCCCACATCACCCCAGGCTGCAGGGAAGCTCAGACACCCAGCCAGCACTGGCAGGACCCTGCCACTGATGCTGCCATGCTCCCCAGCGGCCCACATCACCCCAGGCGCCTGCACGGGAAGCTCAGGAAAGCTCGGACACCCAGCCAGCACTGCCAGGACCCTGCCACTGATGCTGCCATGCTCCCCAGCAACCCACATCACCCCAGGCGCCTGCACGGGAAGCTCAGACACCCAGCCAGCACTTCCAGGTATCAGTGCTGCAGGAGGCAGCTCCAGGGAGGCAGGACAGTTGGGGGTACAAGGAGGAGCCTCCGATCCCGGCCTGTGCTGTCTGGCCTGCAGCTGGGTTCCGCAGCTACTTCAAATCTTTCCTTGCGCTGGGCTCCGAGGACAGGCTGCAGGGGGCGGGGCCTAAGGCTGCACAGGCCTAAGGCTGCAATATAGAGGGGGAGAGGATCGCGAGGCCCGCAATAAACTTACCCCCGTTGGGTGTACAAGGAGGAGCCTTTCCTGGAGAGGGAGCAGCGGTGCTCCGATCTGGGCCTGTGCTGGTTGCCCTGTGGCTGGCTTCTCCCCCAGGGCTCCCTCCTCGGCAGCTCCACACAGCTGCTTCACATCTCTGCCTCAACAAGCTGGCAGGACAGAGATGAGGATTGCGGCCCCCGCTGCTCCCCACACGGACAGCCATCTGCAGAGATCCAGTGGGAGAAGAAGGCACTTTCAAGTACAGGGGAATGTGCAGGGGAACCCAGGAGGTAATGAAGTGGGGGTCACATGCAGGGAGAAGGGAGACAGGATGGGGGAAGGGAGCCAGAAGAGGTAGGTGAGACACAGGGAAGGGAGAATAGGGCAAAGAGACACAGAGGAGGGAGGGGGGTACAGGGGAGGGAGTGGTGAAAGAGACACAGGGGAGGTAGAGGGGGAAGAGACACAGGGGAGAGCAATGGGGAGAATGGGAGACAGGGGAGGGAGAGTGGAGGCAAAGAGAGACAGGGGAGGGATAGAATGGGCAAAGAGAGACAGGGGATGGATATATTGGGCAAAGAGAGACAGTGGAGGGATAGAGGGGGCAAAGAGATACAGGGGAGGGATAGAGGGGGCAAAGAGATACAGGGGAGGGATAGAGGGGGCAAAGAGAGACAGGGGAGGGATAGAGGGGGCAAAGAGAGACAAGGGAGGGATAGAGGGGGCAAAGAGAGACAAGGGAGGGAGAGAGGGGGCAAAGAGAGACAAAGGAGGGAGAGAGGGGGCAAAGAGAGACAAGGGAGGGAGAGAGGGGGCAAAGAGAGACAAGGGAGGGAGAGAGGGGGCAAAGAGAGACAAGGGAGGGAGAGAGGGGGCAAAGAGAGACAAGGGAGGGAGAGAGGGGGCAAAGAGAGACAAGGGAGGGAGAGAGGGGGCAAAGAGAGACAAGGGAGGGAGAGAGAGGGCAAAGAGGGACAGGAGGGGGAGGGGAAGAGACATGGGAGGGAGAAATGTTTGGGAAAAAACTTGATTTTGCTGTCATTTCTTGACGGGCAAGTCGCTAGTATTTATACTAATATTAAGCACTTCACATCAAATGGGCAAAATGTTTTAAAAAGTTTGAAATAAATAGATACAGTCATTAATTTTAAACAATTACATTCAGTTTTGTTTTAATGTCAGTAGACATTTTGCCTTTGTTCATAACAGGAGTACCTGTGAAACCGATGAACTTTGGATTTGGATCAGGTCTTTTTATGTGTTTGTGTTACTGATCCACTTGGTATTCATGGCAGAGATAATGGAGTGAGTTAGCAGTTCCTTCTCCAGTGGGCCACAGCATACAACTCATGGTATTCCTAAGTGGTCGCCCATCCAAGTACTGACCAGGTCTAACTCTGCATGGCTTTAGGGTGGTGTGACCTCTTGGATCCCTGACTGGAAT
Source organism: Discoglossus pictus (assembly GCA_027410445.1). Classification (NCBI taxonomy): domain Eukaryota; kingdom Metazoa; phylum Chordata; class Amphibia; order Anura; family Alytidae; genus Discoglossus; species Discoglossus pictus. Next base: position 184,394,351 of record CM050166.1, on the reverse strand, counting down.
CAAACCTAGGTTGCAGCAGTGAAAACACCAAATTCTTGACCCTGGACCACCAGGGAACCCACAAAGTCTCTTTATAGTTATATTGAAAAACATATTAATAGAACTCAATAGAACAGAAAGCCATTGTAAGACAATCATCTAAATGTAATATTTTCAACAAAAATGCCTTTATGACCATAAATACCTGCTAATATTGTGAATTTGGTACATACTTCACAAACATGTGAAGTTTTCAAAAAACCACAGTGATCTTTTAACTGAATTAAACATTTCAACCTCTTCTTTGGGGGTTGATGATTAACCTGCTACTATTTCTTTAATCATTGGTATTGTTCATCCACAAGTAAAATGCCATACCCAGGTTCAGAGCATGCTTTCTTGTTGAAGTATCTCTGTTCTCATTATATTATTAACTCAAACAGTGTTGGAGATATTTAATTGAGGGACCAGCTGATAAGAACATAATTTGGGGGGCCCCTGTACCTTCTCTATCCAAGGTAGATATCATTAGTGGTCAATAATAGAGCCAAAAATATGTATGTAGGTGGTCCAATCACCCCTAGGGTGATCGGATCACCTTTCAATAACAATAATTATCTGCACTTCCCTCCTAATAAATTAAGAGTTTACCTTTACTCCATGCTACTGCCAGGAGCAGTGGACAACTACCCTGTTGTGGGCCCCAGTGCTGCACTGACAGTAGCTTTGGGTACTTTAAAATGCACTGTAAACTATTACATTTCATAATTATAATGTTCTGATAATATAACGTATCTTGCTCTCCAACACACCTAACAGCATATTCAGGACATTTGGCTACAGGTATTCTTGAAGACTGGATGATTGTTTACGTAAATACATTTGTCTGCCCTCTAGATGGTGCTATTTACCAAGTAGTTATCAGTCTAATACCTCCATCTTGACAAAATGGAGAAATTGACTTGAATGGGATTCTTGTGAAGCACAGCATGTTTAGATAAATAAATACACTATTGTGTTTTCAGTAATTTATAAAGATGTTTCATCATATAGTCGAAGGATAGTCAATCAACATCACTTTAGTTCTTGAAACTATCTTGAGATTCACCCCAGACAGACTCATGTAAAAACAACCATTGATAACTGTGCATGCTGTTCTTTTCCTGATGAGCACTCCTAGTCTTGCTTTGTATGAATATCAAGGATTTAACCCTTTTAAAACTGGAAATGCTAAATTGTTATGGAATACCTTTCGTGTGAAATAACACAGACAAATAAAGAGATATATTTACACTTTTTTAATTAAAACGTCTATTCTACACAGATCATAATACTTAACATCACTGTGTTGCCTTTAGAAAATGGGGCTAGTTGTTTTCATGTATGCAGTTGAATACTGGTAGAGATGGTGCTTGGAGTTTATGCTGTCTTATATATTATACACAATTCAATACAGGGAAAATGCATCATATTTTAAAATATTGTATATTTTAGCTTTCTGCAAATATGATATATTTCAAGTGCAATATTATTTTCTGCCATACTAAGGGGCCCAAAAATCTTTAGGAGAAAAAAATATTTGCAGATAAAGTGTGACACTAAGTGGTGATGCAGAAAAAAAACTGCAGTGAGGCAGTCATGGGAACATTTTGAAGGAGTATTGCAGTACAGAAAATGTTGTGAATTCATGAATCTGCCCAACAAGATATGAAAATAATATTGAGTTAAAGAGCTTTGTATGCAATTTGAAATCCGCAAGAAAACTTATACAGCTAATGGACCAAGTCATTGTTATCTACAAGCTTTGTAAACATTGATGCAGACAGAAGAACAGATGGCAATTGATTAAGATGTTTGTTATCTGCCATGTTGGTGTTTTTAAAGAGACTTTGCTCATCAAAAACTTTGCTTACTAATACACTGTGTAACACTTATAAAATTGGTTTAAAGCATGATTAAATGCATAAAGTAATTTCTACTGCTTCTCCTGTTCAAAGCTATTCAGTGACATTACCCATTTGTTTAAGGAATATAGATTTGTTATTCATAGAGCCTCATTCAATTGAGAAATTGTACCTTATGGGAGTCAGTAATGCAGCCCGTAAACTGATTTGCTATTCAATTGGCGTCTCTTTGCGATTCGCAAAGGATCTATGGGTTATGGGCTGAAAATTCCTGCGGTTGTTACAAGCGTAACTTACGCCTCATCTAAGCCGTGGATCTTTCGGCCTGCAAAAGTTACAATTGCTAAAATCGCAAATTGATATTCAATTGCTACAATTCCTCAAGCCGCAAATGTTTTAACACCCGTAAACGGCAAATGTAGAAGAAAATCCTACGGGTACCAGATAGGACTTGCAAGGGGGTTAAACGCCTATTCATAGCACTGTAGATGCAAATAAAAAAAATCAATACCGCACTTTTAAATACAGGGAAATCAATGAAAGACATTAGAATTAATTGCACAACAGTCTCAAGCTTGCAAATCTGCAGTAGGAAATATTTTCTTTTGTGTTTCATTTCGGGGTTATATCGATCCCTGGAATCAATGAGTTAATACATATCAGGCCACCCACATGGACTAAAACAGTATAGCTATTCATATTTTATATTTTGTACATTGCCGAATTGCAAATCTGATCGCATATGGGACCTCTAAACACTAATTGATTGACTTGTAACCTCCATGTTTTACTGGTGTCATGATGACATCGGTAGTTACGGCCTAGCTTAGTTGATCATGATCACACTCTGAAATGCTACATCTGATTGCACGGTTTACGGTTTCGGCTTTCGGCATGTAAATTGCCGGCTTGTTCAATTGAATCACTCTGTAATTGTAGCAAATTTCAAGCCCGCAGACATACGGCCTGTATAACGTAATCTGCGGGCTTGCAATTCAATCATTTTTAGGTCTTGACAGAGGTCCTTTAACTCTTGTAACAGTTCCCCAACAGCTTAGCAAAGGCTACAAAATTTGCTATTACTCCTGTCATCCCTGGGCAACATGCTCATTTTATGAATCACTCCAGAGCAGCACACATGGAGTGCCACTTCACAAAGAGATGCTGAGGTTAACACAGTTTGTCTCAAGTTCTGTAGGACAATTGAATGACTATGAGAAATTACTTTAGGAACATTCAGGGTTCTCAGTTTCAACCTCTGCCTCTGAGGAATAGTCTGTGAATCAACCTTCATTTCAGTAGCCAATTCCAATATGAATCTGAGTGTCCTGTTAATGTCATATCCTTCTTCCTGCCTATAGCCATTTCTCCGGTCCTTTTTTTCATGCAGTTGAGGGTCTTCTCCACTTTACTAATGCAGTGCCTGCGATAGCACTTGCAAACGCTTATTCAATTGTGTCTATTTAGCACTTAAGGTTTTTCAGATGTGTGTCTCTGGTGTATATGCCAGCTCTGCCATACCAACTCATGCATGACATTGTGTGCACCCTAATTGGCTTCTGTTTAGAGAACTAGTTGTCGTGCCTAGGTTTTTTGCTTGGTGCTACAACTTGACATTCCTCAATTCTTATTGCTATTCTGACTTTGGCTCTGCTCCTTGACCTTCTGATATCTGTCTCCCTGACCCGTGGCCTGTAATATGAAGTTATCTACTCTTTGACATATTACCCTCAGCTTGTGATACAAATGTATCTAATCTTTGGCTCCTGACCTTGGCTTGCTATACAGTTTTCTCTAATCTGTGGCTCCTGACCTTTGGATTATCTCTACTCTCTGGCACCAAAAACCCTTTGCTTGTTATGCAGGTTAAGCTACTGTTTGGCTACTGACCCTTGGCTTGGCTCCCAACCCTTGACCCTTACTGATGGCTCTGATCCTTGTCTTGTTATACATATTTCTCATCCCCATGGCTCCCTAGCCTTGGGATGTTATACTGATATCTCTATTCTCTGGCTCTTGACCCTTGGCTTGTTGTACATGTTTCTCCATTCTCTGGCTCCTGATCTTTGGCTGTCTTTCATGTTTTCTAGATTCCTGACCCTATGGGCCTCATTCTAATACTAAGTTTTGGAAATAAGTAGCTGCGATCCCTTGGGTTTAGCTCAATCGCAGCTTACTTCTGTCAAATCCTTTCATCTTACGAGGCTGCAGGAGTTGCGGCTGCAAAAAACAAAAAATCTCTATTCAAATGCAACACTCACCCTTCCATCAAGTTCTTAAATCGCTAAAATCGAGCTGCAGCTATCTAACACCAAAAAGGTCCTGCAACGCTCTTACTTAAATATAAAAGCCATTCTGTACTTTCATTACAAGTGAAAGTGATTTTAGGTCTTACAATTAATAGCACAACATTGCCCAACTCTCAAATCGGCAAATAACAATAGTTTTTTTCATTTTAAATCTTCGTCATAAAGTCGGACGGCTTCAACATCCAAGCCCCTAGGACGTTTGAATTTAACCTCCGGGCTCGGAGGTTGAAGCCCGTCCGACTTCATGACGTAAATTTAACATGCAATAAAGTATTTTTTTATGGTGATTTGTGAGTTTGAGAATGTTTTGCTATTAATTCTAAGAGCTAACATCACTTCCTCTTTTAATAAACATGCAGGATGGCTTTTTTATTTGCTTATGAAGTGCTACGATTTGAAGGTAAGACCTACGGGTTTGAATGACCTCCAAGCCAGTAACTCATGGTTCAAGCCCGCAAAGCTGTGACTTGTTGTTCAAGGCTGCAGTCTCCGAGAAATGTAAATGCAAATATAAATTCATCCAAAGTCCGATGGGCTTGAATGACCTCCATGCCCTTAGCTCGTTATTCAAGCCCGTCAGACTTTGGATGGAAATTAAACATGAAATAAAGTATTGTATTATGGTGATGTGCCAGTTTGAGAATGTTGTGCCTTTATTCCTCATGTCAACCATTGTGTTTCCCATAATTTACAGTGCTTTACAGTGCTGTTTTGAATTTATATTTGCATTTACATTTCTACAAGATTGCGGCCTTGAAATCACGAGTTACAGCCTTGCGGCCTCGATCCTGTTCACGCACAGAAGTGATTATTGCCGTTAGCATGGTTTGCGATGGGCCATAAGGGGGACCTCCTTGTGGTGCTACCCGACTGAATAGAAGCGTATACGTACGTTAGGAATCGAAGACTTGCGGACGTTTTATGGCCAGATTAGAAAAAGGCCCTATGACTTGTATTAAGATTCTGTCTGAACCAATTTAATATTTTCTCTATAAATGATTAGATCTGTTAAAATATGTTAAAAAAGAGAGGTATATTTGTATCCTTTTTGTTTGTTGCAACTAAATGTTACTTTATAACAGTATGATTATAAATGTAGCAAATTTGTAAACTGTGTATTTTTTTGCAGATGAGCTACTTTATTTATTATTACTATTTATTATTGCCATGAAAAAACATACTATTCTATCTATTATTTGGATACTAATATTGTAAGATTTTCATTCTCACTGTGCGCCTATTCAAAACAATACATTCAATCAAAATGTTACCTTGTCACACCAGTTTTATATATTATTTTTACTTAAAGAATTGTTTTTTCTCTCTCCATACTGCAAATAACCGTGTGTGCCTTCTGCCATTTGTCTGTGGTCATTTAATGTTTAAGATCTGCCAGCTCATTGCTTCTTCTATGTCATCTTAAGGCAAATAATTCCATAGGGATCAATTACATCCCATTAGTCACTTTACATTGCATTGTGATAGACGTTCACAATAGAATCAATTTAAGCAGATACTCTGTTGATTACTGATGCACAGACCAAACCAGCTATGCAAGGTACACACTATTTAAGGGTTGTTCTCTTGTGTATGCAAAAATCTGAATTATTAAGGCATTATTTTCATATAAATGTGTTTCAAAAGCCAAGAAAAATGTTGACCCAATATAAGTGATTTTAAAATAATTTGTAAAGAACTTTATATTTTGGCACAGGGGAGTCTAGCTTTTAAAAAATATATATGCTATATTCAATACTCTTCCCATTACTTACTGTATATAGCCTACATTAATGAATTAATTAATTATTCCTGTCTATTCTATAAACATTATGGTATATGCATTACAGATCAGGGGTGTAAACATGTACGGTACTTGTCTTTAACAAACCATGTATAAATTACCATAAAATGTATTGAACAGTATTTAGAGAACCATGCAACAATAAGTATAATGCATTAGTAAAAACTGTATGCAAAGGATATGTTTACATTTAATTTCACATTGATATACAATAATCTATTTAGACCAATTCTTCTTTTGCAATACCGTCCATGATTCATAAAATAACCACTCTTTTTCTCATAACCTTCTTTTTAGAGAATTTTTTTCACAAATATATCCCTCTGATAACACAAAAGATGTGTTGCTCAGTACTTTCTGATAGTTGAGTCATGAACATTCACATAAAGCAAGAGGAGAATAACCTGGATATTTTTCTTATTTTTTGTGTGACTTCATGGATAATTTGCCAGTTTACTCTTGGAGACATAATAATATTCCTATGTACAGTAACTGATGCATTAAAAATAACAGCAGTACATTTTACCTATTTTTGCACATTCCCTGTCTTAATTAACAATTTTCTTTAAAATGTAACAATATACAAAATAATAAACATAATATAAAACCCATTACATTTTAAGAAAAACATTGGAAATATTTGGAAAAATGTCTTCTCTATTGAATTTGTCCACCATTTAAAAAGCCTTCGCGAAGTGGCTTGTGAAGAGTTGTTTTGAGGGCAGAGGCCAATTTAGGAAGAACATGAATTAAAGAATATTTTTTTGTATTAATGGGTTTGCTTTTTACCGTGACCTTTTTTAGCGCTTGGTGACTGACCTTTCTTTTTAACAGTGAAGAAACCCACTCCAGTTGGTTAGACTACATCAGAATATTCTCATGGTATGTTCTCTGTTACGTTTGCCTCTGGCTCAGACAGGCGGAAGTATGAAGTACAAAAGGATAGAGTGAGTCACGCCACACTTAAACTAACAAAACATAATTTCTTATGTAAAAACATTGACACTTAAAAAAAGTTAAGCCTGACAAATTCTGTAATAATGTCTGCCATTATTGTCCTATAATTTTCTCTACCCACTATACACAAAGATACCGTCAACCCCCAGACAGGCCAGTTATCTCAAGACTATGTTTGTTTTCCGAGACCATTTCTAAATCTATAGATCAAAATGTTTGTCTTCTTCTCTTTGTCTGATACACAGTAGATTATGCATTTAATTGAGGGTCTAGTCTGTCAAGAAGGGTATGACCCTAGCAAATACTAATAGTACCTAACTGAATAACAATATAACCCATGAGGATAGGATTTAGGTAGTTCAGAGATTATTGATTAAGGAGTTGTAGATATCTTGCTTCTATCAAGTTCCTGCTTCTGGGACATCGGTTGGTCCTCATCAATAATGTCTTCCTCTTTGGTGTCACCTGCTATTACCAAGAGAGATGCACAGACATGGATACAGCTGAAGTATCCACTTATGATAACATCATTTCGAAGACTATTCCTTCACTACCAATTACACCACGGGTTTGGAGTCCAGATGTTGGCAATATATATTGATGACATCCTGATTGTTGAAGATGGTAATGCCTTTGAAATGCAGTGAATATGACAAATATCTGACTTTAATAAAGTCAATATGTCAAATATCTGACTTCAATAAAGTGAATATGTTTATACTATCAAGCTTTGGAGGGGATAGTATAGAATTTCTCGATTTAAAAATAGAAGTAAGAAAGGTCTATTAAAAACAAGAATTTATAGAAAACTATTGTTGATTAATCACAGTAAATTAATCTCTCTCTCTCTCTCTCTCTCTCTCTATATATATATATATATATATATATATATACAGAAACACTTATTTCTATTTATCCTTATATTCTTTTTGGGATTGTAAGGGAGGGAGGAGAGAGGAGGGGAGAGGCGGGGAGGAGGAGATGAGTAGAGGTGAGGAGGAGAGATAGGTGGCCCTGGGGAGTGGTGGAGGAGATGAGGAGGAGATGGGGAGTGGTGGAGGAGAGGAGGAGGAGGTGAGTAGTGGTAGAGAAGAGGAAGAGGAGGAGTTGGAGTAGGAGGTAGCAGAGGATGTGGTGTCAGTGGTGGAGGAGGAGGCGGGGGAGGTGGTGGAAGTGGTGGAGGAAGAGGTGGCAGAGGTAGAGGAGGAGCATAGTGGAGAGGAGAAGGGGGTAATGGCAGGGCAGCCCTAGCAACAGTCACATGTAGACCAGGGACAGAGGGGGAGGGGCCTGATCCCAGGGGGGTGGACAGGCCTCAGGGACAAGTCAGGGAGGCAAGGATACCCATCCACAGGCGGGAGGGCAAGAGGCCAGGAGGGAAGTCAGGCCAGGGCCTAGAGCCCAGGCATGGAAGGAGTGGGCACAGCGCAAAGGGATGTGAGGTCCGTCAAGAACCGTTTTGATGACATCAGGGCCAAGGTGAGGAGGATGATGGCCAAGGAGGAGAAGCAAGCTACAGCACCAAGTGCTGGCCCCCAAGTGACTGTTGCTATAACGAGTGGGAGAGGGTGGCAAAGGACCTTCCCAGCCAGGTGCCCACCGCTGGAGCATCAGGCCTGGTGGCCCAGCAGGATCTGGCCTCAATGTCAGGTGTATATGACATACACCAACATGCCACCACATGTACATCACACACACTACGCATGTACATGATGACCAACAGTGACACTGACATGTCAGCTCCATGGAATTAACAAGGGATAGATGGATGTGTCATTAAATCCATGAAGCAGACAAATCACTGTCATTCCTGGGCACAACAACAGTAATCAACCAATAGAGAGTCCATGTATTGGTGTGCCCATTGCAGCGTATGCAGTTACAGACCACAGCAGGAATCAAGGTAGAGTTAGGAGCCAAGAACAATCAAGACCAAGAACCAAAGAATAGATCATATCAAGCAAACGATAGCTAATCTGAGTTGCATTTAGGAGAATCATCCCGGTTCAATCCTAGATGTCAGATAGTTAGGAATGAACACTAAACAATGTATCATTCATCATACTAATAACATATACCTTTCTTTTCTATCTTGCAACATCAAGGAGGTCTGGGTCCAGTGGTGAGCTAGAGGCAGGGGTGTCGGCTCCATCACCGCAGGAGGTCGAGGAGCAAGCCCCCGCCCAGCAGGAACCGGTGCAGGGGGAGGTGGAAAGAAGAGGTGCTGAGGGCCCTAGTTTGGAGAAGGAGGATGTCATCTGGCTAGTGGGGTCACCAGCAGGACCAGCAGCCACACAGCCAGGATTTGACCCCCACTATTCCCCTCCTCCAGAGACCAAGCATCTCGCCAGGGCCCTCGCACTGGTGGGACCAGCTGGACTTTACACCACCTCCTCCTCCCCTCAGCAGTGCGTTCGACTGGCTGCCACCACCACCACCGCGCCCACCAACACCACCGCACTTATTGCACCAGGCTCCAGCCAGGCCCCAAACCCTTCCTCACTATGCCACCAGCACCGCCACCTCCTCACCAGGGCACGCCCCAGGGCCCTCCATCCCCAACACCGAGCCAGACTGCGCAGGTGGAGATGCTGGCCCTCATGCGGCAGCAGATGGAGTGTCTCCGAGGGATCCAGGCCAGCATCTCTGCCAATCATGCGGAAGTCATGCGCAGCCTGGCCAGGCACAATAGGGAGTAGAGGAGGCACCACCTATTGATTGTATTGTACCTGGCCGGGTTGTCCCTCCTCTCCCCATGCCTCCACCTTCCTTAAACCGATTCTTTACCTGCACCGCATATTCAAAGGGTATATTATTTATTTCATATATGCTTGGTCTGATGATTTTCCTCTTTTCTTCAGTTTAATTCTTTACTTTGCAATGAGAAAAAAGTATTCTGTGACTGTACAAAGTATATAGTCAATCTGATTTCTATAATCAGATTGACTATATACCCGCTTCAAATTAATTAATTAATTTAATACATATATATATATATATATATATATATAATCACAATCTCATCCCCTCCCCAACACTCATAAGCAGAAACATCACTGTAAGTCCCACTCTCATATTCTTTCACTCTCACTCCTTCTTCTCCTGGCTGCTGGAGACATATCCCCTAACCCAGGTCCCTCCCTCATTTCTACCTGCTTTCAGCCACGCTCTGCTCCTATGGCAGCAAACACCCGAAACACCCAGAATTTGATACCCATCACTTGTCACAAACCTTCCACTCTACCTTTCTCCTGTGCTCTCTGGAACGCACGATCTATCTGCAATAAACTCACTTTCACTCATGACATTTTCATTACCAACTCCCTCAATCTACTGGCTCTCACTGAAACCTGGCTCTCCTCTTCAGACACTGCCTCCCCTGCATGGTGGTTTTCACCTCAGTCACACACCTACAGTAGACCTGAAAACAAACAAGGTGGTGGTGTGGGTGTATTACTTTCTTCTTGCTGTACATATCCCCTCATACCCCCTGTCCCATCCCTCCAATTTTCATCTCTCCTATCTCTCTACCTGTTGCTGTAGTCTATCGCCCCCCAGGTACTCCCTCTCAATTTCTCGATCACTTTTCCGCCTGGCTCCCACACTTTCTTTCCTCCAACATTCCCACACTGATACTTGGTGACTTCAACATTGCCATTAACACCCCCACCTCCCCAGCAGCCACCAAACTACTTGCACTCACCTCTTCCCTCGGCCTCTCACAACTTACAGATTCTTCAACTAACCATGCTAGACACTCTCTTGACCTTATTTTCACTAATATTAGCCCTTCCTCCAACCCAGTTATCCACCCTCTCCCTCTATCTGACCATCACCTCCTTACCTTCAACCTCACCATATCTTCCTCTCATCACTCTTCTTCAACCCCAGCCACAATAACCCACAGAAACCTGCTAGAACGCAACCCTACACAGCTCTCCACTGTGCTTCAACCTCTTCTCAGCACTCTCACCAACCTCAACTGCCCTGACACTGCCACCTCACACAACAACTCTACTCTCTCTTCCACCCTTGACACCCTTGGCCCCATAACTACACGCAGACGCCCTCAATCTCATCCACAACCATGGCACACTACACACACATGTTACATACAGAAGTGCTCCCGCACTGCTGAACGACTATGGAGTAAATCACGCTCCACAGCAGATTTCCTTCACTACAAGTTTATGCTACGTTCCTACTCCTCTGCCCTCAACCTGGCCAGACAGCATTACTTCACATCACTAATATCAACTATGTCCTCCAACCCCAAACGTCTGTTTGCCACTTCCAATACTCTCCTCCGCCCACAACCTGCCCCCATCCCTTCCTGTCTCACGGCTGAAGACTTTGCCATCCATTTTACTCATAAAACTCAATCTATCTGCAATGAACTCTCCTCTCATCGTGGCTCACACACTCCACCCTCTCAACTAACCAACAACACCCAATCTACTCCCCTCCCCATTCCCACAGCCACTTTGAACTACTTTACCCCTTTTCAGAGGAGGAAGTCTCCATCCTAATATCATCTTATCACCTCACTACCTGTCCTTTGGATCCTATTCCATCTCAGTTCATCCCTCCCCTCTATACTACACTAATCCCAGCTCTCACACACATCTTCAACCTTTCCCTAAACACTGGCACGTTTCCATCATCTCTAAAACATGCCATAATTACACCCACTCTCAAGAAACCCTCATCCGATTCTGACGTTGCATCTAACTAGTGCCCTATCTCTCTACTTCCCCTGGCTTCCAAACTGCTGGAGCGGCTCGTCTATAACTGCCTTACCAGTTTCATCACCTCTAACTCTCTTCTGGACACCTTCCAATCTGGCTTTCGGCCCCAACACTCCACTGAGACAACCCTCATAAAAGTCACCAATTACTTGCACAGCCAAGTCTAAAGACCACTTTTCCATTTTGCTTCTTCTGGATCTGTCTGCCGCCTTTGATACAGTTGACCATCCGTTTCTACTCCAAATTCTCTCCTCCCTCAGCATTCGAGACACTGCTCTCTTGTGGTTCTCATAATACCTCCAAGAACGATCATTTAGCGTCTCCTTCTCCGGCACATCTTCTTCTCCTCACCCCCTGTCTATTGGCGTACCCCAAGGATCAGTCCTAGGACCCCTCCTCTTCTCCATCTACACATCCTCACTCAGCACCCTAATAAACTCTTTTGGGTTCCAGTACCATCTCTATGCAGATGACACCCAAATCTGCCTCTCAGCACCAGATCTATCCCCCTCTCTTCTAGCACACGTCTCCAACTGCCTCTCTAGTATATCCTCTTGGATGTCCGCCCCACCATCTAAAACTCAACATGTCTAAGGCTGAACTCTTTATCTTATCACCCTCTACTACAGCTTTAATTCCTCACATCTCTCTCTCTGTCAACAATGCCATCATCACTCCCACCTCCCAAGCCCGTTGTCTCGGGGTTCTACTGGACCCTGCCCTCTCTTTCATCCCACACATACAGTCTCTAACCAAATCCTTCTCCATCTAAAAACCATATCCAAAATACGCCATTACCTTACACAAGACACTACTAAGATTCTAATACACTCTCTCATCATCTCTCGTCTTGACTATTGCAATTCGCTCCTTGTTGGCCTGCCCATCACTCACCTCTCCCCACTTCAATCCATAATGAATACCTCCGCCAGACTCATCTTCTGTACATATCGTTCAGTGTTGGCAGCTCCTCTTTGTCAATCACTTCACTGGCTTCCCTTAGCCTCCAGAATAAAGTTTAAAATATTGACCCTAACTTATAAGGCCCTCAACAACGGCGCACCCCCATACATCTCTGCTCTCATGTCCAAATACTCCCCCACACGCTCTCTTCGTTCTGCTAACGACCTTCTTCTTTCTACCACTTTTGTCACCTCCTCTCACTCCTCCTCCAGGACTTTTCTCGTGCTGCCCCGATTCTCTGGAACTCCTTGCCTCGCTTCACCAGACTATCCTCCTGCCTTAAATCCTTAAAAACTTTTAAAAAAACACCGCCAGACTCATCTTCTGTACACATCGTTCAGTGTTGGCAGCTCCTCTTTGTCAATCACTTCACTGGCTTCCCTTAGCCTCCAGAATAAAGTTTAAAATATTGACCCTAACTTATAAAGCCCTCAACAACAGCGCACCCCCATACATCTCTGCTCTCATGTCCAAATACTCCTCCACACGCCCTCTTCGTTCTGCTAACGACCTTCTTCTTTCTACCACTCTTGTCACCTCCTCTCACTTCCCCCTCCAGGACTTTTCTCGTGCTGCCCCTATTCTCTGGAACTCCTTGCTTCGCTTCACCAGACTATCCTCCTGCCTTAAATCCTTAAAAACATCAGTAAAAACGCACCTCTTTAAAGAAGCCTATAACCTTCCTCCCTAACATGCTCAGCAATACTCTGTCCCTACTGTACCACATACAAACTTCAACCTTTAGATTGCAAGTCTGCGAGTATCAATCCTGTAAGGTGCTTTAGGGAAATCGCTATGGACACCGGATTCCAAGCTCAAAAACAGGGCCCTACATTCATTGCAATGTGTGAATCTTGAACTTGTCATTGCCTGTAACTTAACTTATGCATAGCGTTACGGAATATGTTGGCGCATTACAAATAAATGATAATAATGTCCATCTGGTGATGTCTATGTGTAGAGTTGTCTCTGAGGCTGTGTAGAGTTGTCTCTGAGGGTAGTTACCATGACCAGAGAATTATCTTGACATAATTTTAATCTCTGACCTGCTTTATTTTGTATTCCAAGGCCAAACTTTTCTGTTATCCCAGGTATCCTTTGGTTATTTACTTTAGCATTCCATATCCTCATAGCATTGAATAATTTCTGCCTCTTCACCATCTGTGATTGGATCATAGACTTAATTCACTAAGATGTTAAATGGCTTGCCTTGAATTCAAACTGAAATCATTCAGTCATTTATTGGATTGTAACTGAGCACTGCTTTGGTCACTCTTTGACTGATTATGAGGAATCCTTCTCCTGCAGAAATTTCTTCTGCAGTATTCTTGACAACACTAGAAAATTGGGTGGTTGTCTGACATGAATTGTGCTATTCCAGTCTATTTGAGTTCACGAATTCCCAGGATATCAATGTTGATATTATTGTAATATTGTCATCCCATGTTTGCCAACATCTAGTTTGCCTTTTTCATAGTTCTAACATTCCATGTTCTTATTATGAATTATTCTTTGCAGCAGCAGACTCTCCTTTGCCCTCCAGACACATCCTCAATAGGGTGTTCTCTTGACTTTGGCCCAATCACTTCATTAGATCTGGTGCGACTTGTATTCGCCCTCTGCTCTTCCCCGTAATGTAGCATGGCCTTCTGACCTCATTTTTCTGGTGCAATATAATTATTTCTCTGTGCTTATTCATAAAGCTTTCTTGGCAAAGATACTGGAGTGGATTGTCAGTTACTTCTTCAGTAAATCCCAAATGTGTTACCTTTAGCACTATAATAGGTACATCCTATGTCAACATTGATGGCGCTATACAAATACATACATATATACATGAATGTGATAATCAGGGTTGCAATATTTTGTGAACGTCATTATTATATGATGGTTTATGGTTCTTTATGTTAGTCTGAGGTATTCTCATAATAAGCTTTGAATATTCTTTTCTAATATACAAAAACTGATTGGTGTCCTCCCTATTGATAAATACAGTAAACTCTCAGTTAACCGGCACCATTCAGAATTGGTAGATGCCAGATAAATGTAGCTTCTGGTTGCTTGAGAGTTACTATTAAAAGAGGCCTAGATAAGCTGCACATAGGATACTCTCCTAAGTATATTTGTCAGTGAGGGCTGTTCTAGAAGCAGCAGCTTTCACTCCTCACTTATACACAGATACGTTTGGCTGGAGGGTGCGGTGCTGAACCTGGGGAATATAACACCAGCACTGCCCTGGCTCAGTCACTCTTGCCTGTCTGCTTCCAGGTAACATTGAATTGCAGAGACGTACAGTGGATGAAATCTAGGTGCCTGTAAGCATTTTGTGGCATTACAACCTGGCTCTTGTTGAGCACTGTAAATGTTAATGTTTATATAAAGTACTGTATTAAAAAATATATATTTTTGCTTGAGAGTTTTTGAGTTTTGGTTGCTTGAGTTCTGGTTAACAGCGGGTCTACTGTACTACTTTATATAGTATGATAGCCTTGACAAAGTGCCCTCCACAAACCCCTGTGGAATGTAGCAGAGTCTGACCTATTCATGTGAAAATATGTCACTGCTTCAGTCTCCTCCATCTCTCTCCTACAATTATCACTGGTCTGTATGTTCAAGATATTGGGAATAAAGTTTTGTTGAGATTTATACCTTTCTGCTAATAGTAATTACAGTAGAATTTGCAAATAACATACAATTTATGGAAAAAAGGAAAAGGGATGATGTGGCTCTAGGTTATAAACCCAAGGTAAAATTACATAGAAGGGTGCTACCAGGGATCAGACAAATTAATGTATCAGCAAAAGAGGACAGGAAAGGATTCCCTTTATCATGGTGCACACCTGAGAACCAGTACAAGAATAGCCTTTAAAACTTAGCATTTAATAGTACCTTTAAAACCAATAAATATAATAAAAACCTATAACACGACGCTAGTGCTACCTTATTGTGGACAAATATATATATCTCTACTAGCTGGGAAAATATCAGTACCAATCTTGTGGTAGGGTTAAATAGGGAAGGCCAATATATAAAGTGTAACATACAATTAACCAATTTTATTATGCTTATTTAAAGGTACACTAGGAGTATATTTTCCAGCCTAAGTAAACTGTCGTCACAAGTTAAAAGTACCATGTGCAAACAACATCTTACACCTCCACTGCCAAGGTGAATTAACATACATAACAATAGACAAGACCAAGTCCCCATTAAATTTGAAGCCCGCAGCAGCCATGGTACAGCCGCAAAGCCTGCAGGCTTGAAATTAGACAAGCCCACAACATACGTGGCCATCATCCAAATACGTAAATCATGCATCCGCATGCTCCATTTGCGGCCGTGAACATGATCCATTAGTCAAACCTGTGGTTACGGGTTTAGACGAGCCAATAGTAAAAGAGATTGTCATCATTACGTCACTAAAAAAAAAGAGGTTAGATTTCAATCCCTTACGTGTTTTAAGTACTAGTTGCGATCGGGCCTGCATTGCAGAAATAATGCAATATTAATAAATCAATAAATATGATATTCTAGTCCATGCAAGTTCTATTATATGTATTAACACATTGATTGCTGGGATCGATATAACATGGAAATTAAACATTAAATAAATATTTTTTTATTGCTGATTTGCTGGCTTGAGAATATTGTGCTATTAATATTAACCTTACATCAATAACCCTTTAATTTAAAATACAGTATTGTGTTTATATTAGCTTTTACAGTGCTAAGGACAGGAGTTTGACCCCCTTGCGTGTCCTCTCTAGTACCTGTAGGATTTTTGGCTCCATTTGACGTTTACGGGTTTGAACGCCAGTGCGTCCTTAGGGATTTGTAGCAATTTAATAGCGATTTTCGATTGTTACATTTACGGGCTTGACAGATCAAAGGCTTAGCTGGGACAGAGTCAAGATTTTGACTAGGGTTTTTCCGATCTGCGGGTAGCTGAAAGAGGCCAATTTAATAGCCATAACTCTTGCAGGCTCCTTTACGGGCTACGATTTCTAAAATCGTAGCAATTTAATAGGGCTCCAAGTAAGTTACCTGATGAAATCAACAGAGCTAGACAATATAGATTTTTCATCATCATTTCTCAAGAAGATGGGAGTCTCTATATTTTTAGTGATTTAAAATAATATGTGCTTTTTAAAAACAAACATACTTATGCTGCCTTTAAAATAAATTGAAAAAATATACTTCCAGTGCACTTTAAAACAAATTGTTGTAATTTGGAAACTAACTAAAGGATTTGTGGAAATAGAATATCCTTTGTCTGTAATTATAACTAAATTACCTTTAACTAGAAAGACAATTTTCAAACAGAAATAAATAAATAGTTTCATTATAAGCAAATGTTAAAAATGAAAAGCCCCTTTACCTAATAAAACTAATTTCAATTGTTTTTTTACATTTTTCAAACCTGTAAAATTGTAATAATTTACAATAATACTATTTCTAGCTCAATCTAAATGTTTCTCAATTCTGTAGATATAATATGTATACATTTCACAAAATCATATTGTGTTACAAATAATAAAAACATGATATTGAACATTTATTAAATTAGCACTATAAAACTAAACATTCAAGTTTTTAAAAAAAATCATATGTTGCACTTGGACCAATGAAACTCTATTAGCCCAAATACAATAAGGATCCCAAAGTGCCTAAAACTAAATAGTACAAAAAAAACGAAATATTATAAAAAAATACAAAATTCTCCACATCTGTAAAAGGGCAAAAATATACTTTACCTATCCTCGGACACCCTCCAGTAATTAAGCTCTCGTCTTCACTCATCAGTCCTGTAAAAGCGGGAACACTCATTCTGATTGAAGATTCGGTACTCATCAGTCTTGATTGAAGCAATCAATTCTCATTTTCAGACCATTTTTTGGGCCTGTGCCTAAAAAACCTGTAGATAAAAATCTAAAAAAATACTTGTAATGGAGCTCCTCCTCTGAGGAGTACCTTCTCCGCCAACTAATGGGTTTTGGTGCGCTTCTTTGACAGTGTCAGATATAGGGCATGACTAAATCAAATAGTCTATTCTGATTGGCTGAAATATAATGGACACACATTTCAGCCAATCAGAATCCTTAACGTAGATATTTAAGGGGAAAAAGCATGCCAACCCGCCTGTCATATGTGGGTTAATTTAAGGTGCCATGGGGTCCATTGTTATACTTTAGATGGAATTTCATGGAGTCATAGGGTCTAGTCGGTGCAAGGCAGAATCCCAGTGGTCCCTGGTGGGGGGGGCGGGGGTTAGGGAGAGGGAATCCCCAGGCTCATATTAGGTAGGAGGTATTGAAAGGGCATACCAGTGGATGCAGTGGCTCATTGTGGTAGTGCTATTAACCCTTTAATTGTGTCAAATTGGAGAAATCAAGACACAATTAGGTATTTAACTTGTAGATGGAGTAATATTGTGAAGGGAGGTACCGTATGTGATAGGGTTTTGTGAAATAATTATGATAATTGGGATATTTGGAGCACTAGAGCGGTATTTCACAGAGGTTAGATATAGGGGTGTAATGTGATAGCTACGTGAAGAGTTAAGAGTGAACTTCACTTGGCTTTAACTACAGGAGACATGCAGCCCTATTAAATTACCTGTAAAATCCTAAAATCCTAAAGCCTGATAAGGTCCCCATATTTATTGCAAATCATAAACAGGAAGTTATAGATTATTGCACATTTTATGTTAAATAAACAAACCTCATGTGGCAGTTGGACAAGTCACTTTCTATGAAAAAAACTTACATAGGGAAAGAACAGTATGAAACTGATCGCTTATTTAATGGTTTGAAAGTTTCAGGTGTTATATATTATAGTAGGAAATTGCCTGTCAAAAATTACGGGAATACGTTTTCCCCACCTCTCCCTCCCCCGTGTCTCCTTTCCCCCTCCGCTGTGTCTCCTACCCCTGTGTCTCCTCTTTCCCTCTCTCCCCCCTGTGTCTCCTTTTCCCCTCTCCCTCACCTGTGCCTCCTTTTCCCCTCTCCCTTTCCCCCTCTCACTCTCCTGTGTCTCCTTTCCCCCTCTCCCTACCCTGTGTCTCATTTCCCCCGCTCTCCCTCTCCTGTACCTCCACTGGCAGGAACCAGGCACTAAGGGTGATGCGAGCCCTGGGGGCCTTGTAATGAGCACCTCTGGCTCTCATTGCGAGCCCTGCAATGAGCGACTTTGGCGCTCATTGCAGCCCCTGTCGGATGTTGTTAACCCCGGGCCTCGCGATGAGCGTCTGCGGCACTCATCGCAAGGACCAAAGCGTAAGTCGTGTGTCCCTCAATGGCTCGCAGCGTTCGCAAGGCTCGCAGTTGCGTCTCTTGCTTTGCGATGGACGCAAAAGCGTGACCAACAACGCAAACACCCCCAACACTGACAACTACCGTACATATGTGATATACATTTAAGATCTGGGAATTAAAATTCCAGAGTTCCTTTCCACCTATTTAGTACCCCTAATGTAGATATTTCAAAATCATCAAATCAGTCTTGTAATAGTACATGATGTTTGATCTACCCAGTGAACTAAAATTGTATAAGCCTGCATACATTGCAAATGGAAAGCATTTCAACAAATACATTCCTGCGAGATATAAAAAAAACAACTGCACCTAAATCCTGTCTGCTCCAACACTGCAGATATGGCCTCCTAGATTCAGTCCAGATGTCCTTAGGGCGAGAGGGGAAATGTCTAATACTTGGGAAATGTCTAATACTTGGGAAATGTAATTTCTTTTACAACAGCATATGGTTTTTCTGACATGATGTTATCACCATGCTAATTAATTTATTGCCAGTTTTTATTTTTGCATCTCATTTGATCATTGAAAACTTGTTAAGTCAGAAAACGTATTGTCGGTTCTTTGTTTAGTAACAGTATTTCATTTTTCTAAAATCAATAGGATTTTGTGATTCCTGCTCCAAATAGTATTTTATATATTTTCAAACATATAAGATTGTAGATTTATTTTTACATTAGTATAGGGCTTAACATTATCTAGTTGGGAAATTAAAGTCAACATGAGTTATATACCATAATCATTTATCTCCTGCCTTACAACTAGAGCGGTCCTTGCAAAAAATATTAGGCAAATCAAATGCAGGAATTTTACCATATACCATAAAGAATAAAGAGAACCTGTAATGCTATGTTGTGTAGTTTTAAGTTCTGATTTTACAGGGACACTGTAGTGGCGATGGCTCGTTAAAAATATAGGTTGCTTCCAGCAATTTGTCTAATTATGTAGTTATATTTGTATTTCTACTTTTAAATACTGAAATATTAAAAAGTAGTAACAAATACTATTAAAATACATGAACCAAAAGTTTGTGTGCTTATCGAAACATAATTTTTTTAACAAAAGCTCTGTTTTCACTTGCTCAAACCTTCTGAACAGTGCCTGCAAAAGTCTGCAGTCAAAAAATTGGTTGTTCCGACTGTTGAAGCCGTGATGGAAATCAGCCATGATACTCGACTAAATGGGCACCTGTGGAGCCACTGCACAGGTCAGCACTTGACACAGGCCTTCTACTGGCTAAGAGTATTGTGGGATGTTACCCACTACTGGTAAAACCTGTGATATGTATCAGCACGGAGTAAACAGGGCTCCCTTTCAACCTATGTCAGTAATTGATACACCCTTTCAGCGTGTGACTGCAGAATACATTTCAGATTTCATGAAAGGGACCCCTACAAATAATAAAAAATTAAGCAACTCTACATATATAGTGGGGTTAGATGAGTAGGATCGGCCCCAAAAAGCAACCACATTGATATGATGATGGGTGTACCATGTCTGAGACTTACCTGTCCTAGATATCTGCCAAACTTTCAGAATGATCCAGAGGAAGGGATACTCCCTGATCTCCTTGTCCTAGCCCTTAAAGCCCTGCTCCTAGCTGACCCTGCTGAGCAGCAACTGCATTTACAAAAGCTGGTAGCCCTGTACCACAATTTTTATGCCTTATGCCCAGGCAGGCGCCCATTAAGCAGTCAACCTATAGAGTTCCAGAGGTGGCACTGGCAAGTATCGAACAAAATTACAGGAGATGCTAGACTTAGGGATGATGAAACCCTCCTGTAGCCCATGGGCATTCTTGGTGGCACTGATCCCCAAAAAGGATGGCTCCATCCAGTTTTGCATGGACTTGCTGAAATGTTAATGATAAGACCACCACCGATGCTTACTTGCCGCCTTCAGTGGCAAGCTACTTGAGCGGTTGGGATGCTTTCCTTACTATTCTTGACCTGTCTCAGGGATACAGGCAGATTCCCCCAACCATAACAGCTAAGGAGAAGTTGGCCTTTGTCACCCCATTTGGGCTCTACCAATTCACGGTGATGCCATTCAGGCTGAAAAATGCCCCTTCTACTGGTCGATCAGCTACTACAACATTTCACTCATGTGTACCTGGACAACAGCACTATCTTTAGCAACTCCTGATTGTATCATCAGGACCCTCTGGTCAGGATCCTAGACCATATTCAGCAAGCAGGGTGAATTATAGCCCCAATAAATGTCATTTTGAAGAAGTAAGCTAAGTCCTGAACCAGCTAAGATAGGGACAATTACCTAGTGGCCTATTCCCCAATGAAAGAAACAGGTGATGGATTTTTTCGTCTTCTCTAGATATTTACAAATGTTTGTTAGTGCTGACAAATCAATGAACAAGGAGAGCAGCATCCCTATATTAGAGGTATGTTTTTACCATCTGAGGTAAGCTGTGCGGCCATGGCTTGTGAGTTGTCAGGGCATTAAAGAAGTTACAACTTTACCTTTATGAGAAGGAATTTACTGCAATCAAATAATTTCACTCCTGTGTTGACTGCATCTAGTGGTGGATGCTTGATATGGTGGAGTCTGGTAGTGCAAACATTTAATTTATTGATCCAGTAATGCCAGGGGTAGGCCTACCAGAACGTAAATAGTTTGTCCTGCTAAGAAAACCAGGCCTGAATAAGCAACCTCAACTTCCAGCTGGGGAGGCATCAGCTTAAGGAGATCACTTGAAGGGGGATAATCAAAAGGAACAAAAGCCAGTGTGATCTGCCGCAGAAAGGACTCTGGCCAGAATTAAAGTACTCATGGCCCACTTCATGTTTCACCAACACTAAGTATTCGGCCATCCCATCCTTAGTCTGGGCATGTAGGACAGGTAGCTGGTAGTGATGTCCTATCCCCATTTGACCGCAGGCAAACTTCATAGCTTCCTCAATCCCTGGTTCCTCAGTATCCTTCACTCATTTAACAGGGCAGGGACGTTTCTATAGGCCCAACCTTGATCAATGTATACATTATGGTAAATGTGTAACTATTGCCTAGTTTTGCAGATCTTTGAATGTGCCTGTAAACTCACAATAAAGTAGCCCCCATCTTGATTAAATTACCAGGTGAAGAACTGTGGTTCTTCTATAAGTGTTAAATAAATATTGCCGTATTCTCGTTGTACCCACTTGAGTTTCAAGAAAATCAACCCACAGAAGGTATGAAGACCTAACCGGTAAGAGTTCTTAATTGTGGCTGGTCCAGCTAGTCCCGAATCTTGACATATATTCATATTTACATGCTGGCTAATATAATTTTATCTGTTATCGGTTTATTATTTCAAGATTTATATATCTTCCAAAGTAAAATTTTAGTTCATTCAAAATGGGTATGTTGTATATTCATTTTTAACATTTTGTGTTCCATAAGCTAAAGACTAGAAAAGTTCATTTTTATCTAGCACAACAGGTCAACAGTTTTGCTCTGTCAACAGAAATTGTTTTAGTCTAACCAGTCACAGCCTCTACGTATGTATCCATATATACCCACTTTGCAGCAACCTATTCATTAATTTAGTAATCGCAGATTATGGGCTGGAGTAAACGACTTCTGCAGTAAAATGATTACAGTGCATGTGATTGACTGCACCTGTTGCATCCTTACAATATAAGATATTTTTTTATTTCCCTTTAACAATATTAAAGGTTCATATATTTTAATGCAATAATTTACCCTCTTATTGATTGATCTATTTACATACTAAAACCCTTTTGTTTTAAATACAATTATATTATATTAACAATACACAATATGTCTGATTTACATAACATAAAAGAAAAAGTTGAGTGCTAACATCTTTATTTGTTAAATTTAGCAAAATAATAATTCCATGTTTAACTCTACTTTGAAAATACATTGTGCTCTTCAGGGAAGTGTTCTGACATTTAACAAAGTGAACAGCAGTGCCCACCACGGAAATTAAAACTTTACTTGAAAGATATTGGTTTTGAATTCATTAAGAATCTTCACCACACCCTCAGGGACATGTTTTGTTTGCAAGATAAATGCCTCAAGTGTGTTGAGACTTTGGATTGGACTCATTCAAATTTGGTATTAAATAAGAGGAGCTAATCATATCATAATATATTATTTTCCAAAAGCAGTGCATGTCTTACTCCCCTCTTGGTTTGATTTGATAATATAGACTCTTATTATGAGTAATGAGTATTTAGTAAAGGACATGCAGTTAGAATTGAGAAATCCTTATTATTAATTTCCGCATATAGATTACATTTTATTAATGAAGCCACTTTAGATTTCTTTAAATTAACATGAAGAGTTTTATCATTTATCCTAGAAAACTGACCTGATGAAAGAGTTTTGTTTTTAGTTGCAGTGATCAACCATACTAGCAAATGGCTGCAGCTTTAGAAAATGTCAGTTGAATAATGAAGGGCCCTTAGGCCACCACAGGCTTGCCTGCGGTTGGAATGAGGGACCACTTGACCTGGCAGGACGAGGTATGTGTAGGAGGTGGCAAGCTGGAGGAGATAGAGCCATTTATAGGTTTTTGGCGACATTTCCCACCATTATGCCTCCAGCTAGTCATAAAGCCCACACACCCATCCCTTAATTATTGTTGTTAAAGTAATGTATATGTTGAATTTAGAATTTTTGAAAAAAAATATAAAAAAAATTTGAAAAAAACAAACAACTAAAGATGAATAATGGAAAGTTGGGGATTATGTTGTTTATTGTCTTAAGCACCCATTGTTGTGGATTCATTATTGTAGTATATATTATATGTTATCAAAAGTGTATTTATGTTGTTGTCACAGCATTGTGTTTTGAGGGAAGTCGCCGGGTCAGTAGCAAAATGGGTGAGATCCTACCCTACGGTGGTACGGATGTTCCGACATGGTAGGCCCTGGACGAGGGTTCAGGGCGTAGGGTGACCTGTCTCTGGCCAAGCTCCTCCCCTCGTGTGGTTATGTTGATTTATTTATTGTTATGGTTATTACGTCATGTTGTGTTTACCAATAAATGCTGTGGCCAGTTATCTCCCAAGAAGTGGTCTGTGTCTAATCTTTATATTTAATCCAAGTGATTGGGTATAAATTATTATGTGCACATACCAACTGAGCCTTGCTTAGGTCATGGATTATGAAAAAATGCACAAGAAGTTCTAACTTTGTACTGGAACAAAATAGAGACTGCATAGATATACTTAATTGCAACATTAAACTGATTGATGTTGCCATTTACAAAATAGTTTTCTATTTAGTAGCAGGTTGTCACATCAAGATTGTGACAGTTAACGAGGGATATCACTAGTTTGAACTTGCTATTGTGATTGAGAACACTTCTACACCTCCATCCAGCATAAACAAGAACACAGGAATTTACAGTATAAGCTGCACAAATAATATTTATCCAACATTATAAAAGTGAGAAGAAAAGTTTAGGAGAATAATCAATATGTATTGAATTACAATTAAACTAGATTTCCATCAGGAAGAAATTCTAGTAAAACATAAAACTGTAAATTAAAATAATCCATTTACACAAACTTTTTGTATGATTTTGATAGCATTTATTTAGAAAGTTAGAGTTTTACCAATTTAATTAGGAATCTTGCAATATTTTATAAGAAATAAAGACACATATGAATAAAGCTGACATTCACACCTTTACTTGATAGCAGTTTCAAACAGGTGACTTATCCAGTGTGCGGAAAGCAGTGAAATATAGCAGATATGGTAATTATATTAGGATGTTCTAGCAAAGAAACACTTCTTTGAAGTGAATGTAGTGGACCCAGATTTGTCAAAAGATGAATTGATTTTACAGTATTGACACTTTTGAATTTGCAGCAATATGCACATAGCGGGAAATGAACAAATATCTATTACAACATGTATTGAAAATGTAAACTGCAAATAGTAGTCTGTTTAATAACACATTCACTGTTGTATTTCATAGTGTGCATATTCTCGTTAATAGCCTATACAGTGGGGGGAAAAAGTATTTGATCCCCTGCTGATTTTGAACGTTAGTCCACTGACAAAAAAATGATCAGTCTATAATTTTAATGGTAGGTGTATTTTAACAGTGAGAGACAGAATAACAATAAAAAAACAAGAAAAACGCATGTCAAAAAAGTTATAATTTGATTTGCAGGTCAATGAGGGAAAAAAGTATTTGACCCCTTCAACTTAGTACTTGGTGGCCAAATCCTTGTTGGCAATCACAGAGGTCAGATGTTTCTTGCAGTTGGCCACCAGGTTCGCACACATCTCAAGAGGGATTTTGTCCTACTCCTCTTTGTAGATCCTCTCCAAGTCATTAAGGTCTCAAGGCTGATGTTTGGCAACTCAAACCTGCAGCTCCTCAACAGATTTTCTACGGGATTAAGGTCTGGAGACTGGCTAGGCCACTCCAGGACCTTAATGTGCTTCTTCTTGAGCCACTCCTTTGTTGCCTTGGCTGTGTGTTTTGGGTCATTGTAATGCTGGAATACCCATCCATGATCCATTTTTAATGCCCTGGCTGAGGGAAGGAGGTTCTCACCCATGATTTGACGATAAATGGCCCCGTTCATCATCCCTTTGATGGGAGGAAGTGGTCCTGTCCCCTTAGCAAAAAAACACCCCCAAAGCATAATGTTTCCACCTCCATGTTTGACTGTGGGGATGGTGTTCTTGGGGTTATAGGCAGCATTCTTCCTCCTCCAAACACGGCAAGTTGAGTTGATGCCAAAGAGATTGATTTTTCTCTAATCTGACCACAACACTTTCACCCAGTTCTCCTCTGAATCATTCAAATGTTCATTGGCATACTTCAAACGGGCCTGTACGTGTGCTTTCTTGAGCAGAGGGACCTTGCATGCGCTGCAGGATTTTAATCCTTCACGGGTAGTGTGTTACTAATTGTTTTCTTGGTGACTATGGTTCCAGCTGCCTTGAGATCATTAACAAGATCCTCCCGTGTAGTTCTGGACTGATTCCTCACTGTTCTCATGATCACTTAAACTCCACGAGGTGAGATCTTGCATGGAGCATCAGACCAAGGGAAACTGACCGTTATTTTGTGTTTCTTTCATTTGCGAATAATCGTACCAACTGTTGTCACCTTCTCACCAAGCTGCTTGGCGCCCATTCCAGCCTTGTGTAGGTCTGCAATCTTGTCCCTGACATCCTTGGACAGCTCTTTGGTCTTGGCCATGGTGGAGAGTTTTGGATTGATTGATTGCTTTTGTGGACAGGTGACTTTTATACAGGTAAAAAGCTGAGATTAGGAGCACTCCCTTTAAGAGAGTGTCCCTAATCTCAGTTTGTTACCTGTATAAAAGACACCTGGGAGCCAGAAATCTTTCTGATTGATAGGGGATCAAATACTTTTTTCCCTCATTGACCTGCAAATCAATTTATAACTTTTTTGACATGCGTTTTTCTTGTTGTTTTTTTGTTTGTTATTCTGTCTCTCACTGTTAAAGTACACCTACCATTAAAATTATAGACTGGTCATTTCTTTGTCAGTGGACAAACGTTCAAAATCAGCAGGGGATCAAATACTTTTTCCCCACACTGTAAATCCACCATATTGTTATTTACATAGCACGTGACCATTATGACTCAAGAGTTAGTCTGATATAGTTCAGTAGTATAACAATATTATTATATAGTTCAATAGAATAATAATATTAATAAAGTGATCATTTATAAATAACATTTAATATTTAAGGCTTTATTTTATCATATTTAACTTATTATTCATTTATTATTTTATTATTATTCCAAGTATACTATTTAAGGGCTCCATTCCATTCTGGCTCATAGCAGTGACAAATGTCTGCTTTTCTGCTACAGGAGTTTTTTTCTCGCTTGTTAGTCCATCACTCCTCTTAAAAAAATCCCCTCCAAGTAAGTGACACATGACAATGACTGTTTCCCGTTGCTCTCTAGCCCTTAAGTGGACCAGTACTGCTCAGACTGCATCTCACCTAGAGCAATCAACATTTTTAAGCCCTGGAGCAATGGGAAAAGGCCAAAACGGCAGGTGGAAATTGTCACCGGAAGCCGCAGTGTCAATCCTGCATGCAGGCGGTACAGGTGTATGAGTCGCCTGATGCTGACCCAGGAGATGAAGGCATCATTTGGCAGCACCCTGAACAACCAAGCAGCCTTCTCTAGGGACAGCACTGCTTGCTCCACATAGAGAGGGGACTAGAAAAGGTAGCCTAAAGAAAGCTTGTCTCCACTTCACCCAGTTGGCTAGCCGCGGTCAACGGGCATCTTCAAATGCGGTCGAAACTCAGTAAAAAAGAAAAAGCTCACACCTTCCTCACAAGGTGTACTTGGACTGAAACTTGCATGTTGGAACATCAGAACTATGCTTGACACAACAGACAGCAGTCGCCCAGAACAACGCACTGCTCTAGTACACCACAAACTATCAAGGCTGGCTATTGACATTGCTGCCCTCAGTGAAGTCCGGCTCCCAGAGGAAGGAAGCCTTCAAAAACATGGGGCAGGCTATACCCTCTATGGGTCAGGGAAGCCAGAAAATGAGAAATGTCTCTCTGGTATCGGCTTCATGGTGAGGAACCATATCGTTTCCAAACTTGACAACCTGCCAAAGGGTCACTCTGACCGCATAATTTTTAAGCATCTCCTACTTCAAAACAAGCAGCATGCTACAATTTTCATTGTCTATACCCCAACTCTTCAAGTGAATCCTACAGAATCTCGTACAAAACGGACGAAAAGGTCATCATCCTCGGCGACTTCAGTGCCAGTGTAGGCAAGGTTTCAGAAGCTTGGAAAGTGGTACTTGGCAATCACAGTGTTGGAAGCTACAACGACAACGGGGGCCTTCTGCTAGAGTTTTGCACTGAGCAGAAACCCACTATCACCAATACAGTTTTCCAGCAGAAGGACAGACTAAAGACAACCTGGATGCATCCTCGGTCCAAGCACTGGCATTTTATAGACTATACTCTGGTGATGTCCAGCGCAGAATGTAATACTGCCCACCATCTGGTGCGCTGCAAACTTCGACTCCACTTTCAATCCTAAACCAAAGAGGAAATGAGCAAGAAAGAAGAGGTTAAAAAACTGTATCCTCCAGTCAGCTGAAGTGAAGGCCGACTTCCAGGCGAATATCCAGTCAGGACTAGAAGATCGCAGATGCTTCACGGATCCTTCCTCAGATGCTTTATGGAAACATCTCAAAACCAGCATCCTGCAGACTTCTAAAGAGGACCTGGGGTTCTCCACAAAGAAAAACAAAGACTGGTTTGATGAAAACATTCTGGAGATTCATAAATTACTTTTGAAAAAGAGTTCTGCATCTCGCTTAGCTGTCTTTCCCTAACAACAAAGCAGCCTTCTTGTGTGCAGCAACTTCCAACGAAAGCTTTGAGAAATTGAGAACCAGTGTTGGGCCAACCTTGCGTAAAGAACTCAGTCCTGCACAGATGTCAGTGACTACAGAGGGTTTTATGAAGCCCATCATCAGCCTGTACAAGAAGAAGGGAGAAAAGTCAGACTGCTTCAATTACCGGGGGATAACTCTGCTCTCCATCACAGGGAAAATCCTCTCAAGAGTACTCCTCAACTGGTGCCCACTATTGCAGAAGAACTCCTCGCTGGGAGTTAGTGTGATTTTAGAGCCAACGGGAGCACCACTGGCATGGTGGTTCTCAGGCATCTCCAAGAGAAAAAAACAAGGGACTTTATGTGACGTTTGTCGACCTTACCAAAGCTTTCGACACTGTGAACAGGAAGGGTCTGTGGCAAATTCTGGAACATTTAGGACGTCCTCCTAAGTTCCTCAACATGATCATCAAGCTACATGAAGACCAGCGTGGCCAAGTTAGGCACAACAACGTCCTATCTGAGCCCTTCCAATAAGCAATGATGTGAAGCAGGGCTGTATCCTTGCACCCACCCTTAATGCAGCAAAGTGCCACAACAGAACTTGATGTTGAGGATGGACTCTACATCCGATTCCACACAGATGGCAGTGTGTTCAACCTGAGGTGACTAAAGGCGCACACCAAGACAGTGGAACAACTCGTTTGAGAGCTACTTTTCCGACAATACTGCCCTTGTTTCCCATATGGCAACAGCTCTGCAGCAAATTACATCTTGCTTCGCCGAGGCTGCCGAGCTTTTCGGTCTAGAAGTCAGTTTGAAGAAGACTGAAGTTCGCCACCAGCCCGCACATCAGGAAGATGACTGTCCTCCTCGCATCACTATTGGCGAGTCTAAGCTGAAAACAGTCCAACAGTTTACCTACCTGGGTTGCATCATCTCCTCGGACGTAAAGGTTGACAAGGCAAACAGACTGGCAAAGGCAAATGTTGTATTCAGGAAGTTTTATAAAAAAGGGTTTGGAACAACAAGCATCTTAACAAGTCCACAAAGGTCAACTTGTACTGAGCTGTTGTGCTGACCACCCTACTGTACAGTTCCGAGTCATGGGTTACCTACCGCCACACCTACGACTTCTTGAGTGCTTTAATCAACGCTGCCTCTGCACCATCCTGAACATTCATTGGAATGACCACATCTCCAACACTGAAGTCCTAGAACAGGCAGGAATCACTGGCATTGAGGCCATACTGCTGAAGAAGCAGTTGCGCTTGGCAATATTGACCATCGTTGATGGTCCGCTTTAGCCCCAGACCAAAAGGCATGGATAAGTACCATTCACCAGGCTGTCTCCTCGAGACCACACACAGGGCTGGTCTTGAGGACAAAAGGAGATGCAGAAAAATTGGTGTCACTGCAGCACCCAACCCAGAACAAGCCTTCCAATGCAACCACTGCTGTCGAGTCTGCCTGTCCCTCATTGGCCTCCTCTGCCACTAGAGAGCCTGTAGATGTGGACACCCCCCTCTTAAATCTTTGTTCGCGAAGCCAAGCCTATATAGATGCAGCAGCAGCTGGCATGGCCACTTGTGTGAGGGTCGACCTGGTCCTTAGACACAGCAGCAGCCACAAGAAGCTGGATAGGCTCAGCAGCAGCCCCAAGAGGCTAGTGAAGACCGGGAGGCACAGCCAGCTCAGTAGGTGGAGCTACAGCCCTGGCAAATACAATGTGCACCAAGGGTGTACAGGGTGAGAGTCCCTTGGAGGGTTTGTATGAATGAGCGTTATCGCTTATCCTAGCAATTGCCAAGATGTTAGTTGGCAAATATGTCTTCGCCTCTGGTAGCTTCCAGGAGACAGAGGTTATCATGGGGGTAATGGCTTGCACAATTTTTTCCAAAATGCTGAGCCAAATCCTGGATGCTATGGCAAGGAAGGTTAAGAGGTACATTGGTTTCCCCACTTCTGGCGAAGAGTTCAGAAAGCTCTGAGATGATGTATGTCATCTAGGAGTTCTGCTCAATGCCCTTGGTGCCATTGATTGCATGTATGTGGCATTAATACCTCCCAAGGTGAACGAGTTGTACTTCACAAATCTCAAACATTATCATTCTATGAATGTGCAAGTAGCTTGAGATGCCAACATTGCGCTTATAGAGTGCAAATGCAGGCTTTCCTGGAAGTACTTACAATGCCCATATTCAGTGGTGGAGCACCGAGGCCCTGTTCTTGGAAGCCCCTCTCCCCCCGAGCCCCTCCTGATCCACCCTCAGCACCTCCTGATCCTTTCTCGGCCCTTCGTGACCCCCCTCCCGATTCTCCCAGTGATCCCCCTATATCCTGATTCACTGCATTAGTGCTTTCAACCGGGCCAGCAGCACTCCCCTGAACTGCATTCTCACCTACCGGCACATCCCAATGTCACACATGCGCCACAAGGGAAGGCTGCAGTGTGGAAGGAGTCCTGGTGTGGTAGGAAAAGCCAAGTGGGGGAGATCAAGAGAGGCCAAAGGATGATCAAGAGTGGCAGGGGGAACCAGAGGGGAGGAGCAGAGGGGGTCAAAAGTGGCAGGGGGAATTCAGAAGCTCCTGGAGGTTCCCAAATGTGTGATGTGTATATATATGTTGGCACCAGAGGGGGGCCCAAAATATTTTTTTAGCACCGGGGCCCTCTATTGACTAGCTCTGCCACTGTACATATTCTCTGCCTTAAAGGATGACTGCAGTTCATTGAAAATGGCATTTGTTTGTCAACAATATTAGCAGATTTATAAGCTCTGGACATAAAACATTTTGGGGAAAATCAGAATTTTTGAACACATGATCTGTCATTACATATACACACATTTTTTGAAAGGCCCCAGAGGTTGCAACACCTAAGCAAGAGGGACCACTAACCAAACACTGCCATGAAGACCAAGGAACTATCCAAACAAGTAAGGGACAATGTTATCGAGAAGTACAAGTCAGGATTAGGTTATAAAAAAATTATCCAAATCTTTGATGATCCCCAGGAGCACCATCAAATCTATAATAACCAACTGGAAAGAATATGGCACAACAGCAAACCTGCCAAGAGACGGCAGCCCACAAAAACTCACGGACCGGGCAAGGAGGGCATTAATCAGAGAGGCAGCACAGAGACCTAAGGTAACCCTGGAGGAGCTGCAGAGTTCCACAGCAGAGACTGGAGTATCTGTACATAGGACGACAATAAGCCGTATGCTCCATAGACTTGGGCTTTATGGCAGAGTAGCCAGAAGAAAGACATTACTTTCAGCAAAAAACAAAATGGCACGTTTTGCAAAAAGGCATGTGGGAGACTCTCAAAATGTATGGAGGAAGGTGCTCATTTCTGATGAGACTAAAATTTAACTTTTCGGCCATCAAAGAAAACGCTATGTCTGGCGCAAACCCAACACATCACTTCACTCAAAGAACACATGGTGGTGGCAGCATCATGCTGTGGGAATGTTTTTCAGCAGCCGGGACCTGGAAACTGGTCAGAGTTGAGGGAAAGATGGATGGTGCAAAATACAGGGATATTCTTGAGCAACACCTGTATCACTCTGTGCGTGATTTGAGGCTAGGACACAGGTTCACCTTCCAGCAGGACAATGGCCCCGGACACTTGAGTGGTTTAAGGGGAAACATGTAAATGTGTTGGAATGAGCTGGAGCAAATTTGCAAGGAGGAATGGGCAAAATTCCCAGTGGTAAGATGTGACAAGCTCATAGAGACTTATCCAAAGTGATTTGGGGGTGTGATTGCCGCAAAAGGTGGCTTTTCAAAGTATTGACTTTAGTAGGGTGAATAGTTATGCACATTGACTTTTTCTGTTATTTGTTGCTTGCTTCACAATAAAAAAAAACATCTTTAAACTTGTGGGCATGTTCTGTAAATTACATTATGCAAATCCTCAAACAATCCATGTTAATTCCAAGTTGTGAGGCAACAAAACATGGAAAATGCCAAGGGAGGTGAATACTTTTGCAAGGCACTGTACATCTGGAAACTGGATGTGATGTAATAAACACAAAATGTCCCAATCCACATCATATTAGAGATCACTGGAAGGAGGGGTGGGGGAGGATGGAACAGACAGATATCTAGAGCTTTTGTTTGATAATTAGATACAATGTAAATTGACACCAAACTCTTTCCCCCAACAGAGGCAAAAAAGCAGGATGCTTCTTTCAGGAAACGCAACTATAACTTTACAAAAATGTATCATGAATGCATACACAGAGACATCAACATTTACTGTATATACTCGAGTATAAGCTGACCCGAGTATAAGCCGAGGCACATATTTTACCACAAAATACTGGGATAAATGAGTGACTCGAGTATAAGCCGAGGGCGGGAAATGTGCTGCCCCCTCTGTCCCCCTCTTGTGTGCCCTTTTCTTGTGTCCCCTCTCTTTCTCCCCTGTGTCTTTTCTCCCCTCTCCCTCCCTTGTGTCTCTTCACCCCTCTCCCTTTCCTGTGTCTCTTCCCCCTCTCTCTTTCCTGTGTCTCTTCCCCCTCCCTTATCACCCTCCTCAACCTCCCTCTTCATTCTCAACCTCCCTCCTCAACCCCCCTCATCCTCAACCCCCTCCTCAACCCCCCTCCTCATTCTAAACCCCCTCCTGAACTTCCCTGCTCAACCTCAACCCCCCATCCTCAACCCCCTCATCCTCAACCCCCTCCTCAACCCCCCTCCCCCTCCTCATCCTCAACCCCCTCCTCAACCTCCCTCCTCAACCTCAACCCCCCTCCTCATCCTCAACCTCCCTCCTCATCCTCCCTACTCATCCTCGACCTCCCTCCTCAACCCCCCTCCTCATCCTTAACCTGCCTCCTCATTCTAAACCCCCTCCTCAACCTCCCTCCTCAACCTCAACACCCCATCCTCACCCCCCCCATCCTCATCCTCAACCCTCCTCCTCATTTTAAACCCCCTCCTCAACCTCCCTGCTCAAGCTCAACCCCCCATCCTCAACCCCCCATCCTCATCCTCAACCCCCCTCCTCATTCTAAACCCCTTCATCAACCTCCCTGCTCAACCTCAACCCCATCCTCAACCCCCATCCTCATCCTCAACCCTCAATCCTCAACCTCCCTCCTCAACCCCCCTCCTAAACCTCAACCTTCTTCCTCAACCCCCCATCCTTAACCCCCCCATCCTCACCCTCAACCCACCTATCCTCATCCTCAACCCCCCCATCCTAAACCCCCCATCCTCATCCTAAACCCCCGCCATCCTCATCCTAAAACCCCCTCCTCACTTTTCCCCTCTAAATACCTCCCCCTCTCCCTTTCCCCTCACTTACCTCCATCTGCAGCTTCTCCTCCGGCCTCCACGCTCCTTCGTGCGTCTTGACCCGACCAATGCTCATGACGTGGCGCGCATGTAACATTAGCATATACCGGGTACCGATGCAGGAAGAAGCCGAGGCCGGAAGAGAAGCTGCAGATGGAGGTAAGTGAGGGGAAAGGGAGAGGGGGAGGTATTTAGGTATTTAGAGGGGTAAAGTGGGGAGGGGGGTTTAGAATGAGGAGGGGGTTTAGAATGAGGAGGGGGTTGAGGATGAGGAGGGGGGAGGGAAAGAGACACGGGGGGTAGAGAGACACGGGGGGTTAGAGAGACACAGGGGGTTAGAGAGACACGGGGGGGTTAGAGAGACACGGGGGGGGGTTAGAGAGACACGGGGGGGGGGGTTAGAGAGACACGGGGGGAGAGTGACTCGAGTATAAGCCAAGGGGGCCCTTTTTAGCCTTAAAAAAAGGGCTGAAAAACTCGGCTTATACTCCAGTATATATGTTATGTTGTTTTAGTTGAAAACTAGCTTTATAGTGTTATTACTCTCTTAGACTCAAAGGGTCTCATTAAATTCCACAAATTGTAGTCACTGAAGCCCGTAAAGGAGCCCACAAAAGTTATTGCTATTAAATTAGCCCCTTTTAGCTACCCGCAAAATATTTGCGGGTTACAGGTTGAAAAGCAACTGCAGTTGCCAAAATCGTAACTCCGACTCAGATCTTTCAGACCCGTAAATGTTACAATTGCAAATCACTATTAAATTGCTACAATTCCTCAAGCCCCAAATTGTTGTCACACCCGCAAATGGCAAATGTAGCCGAAAATCCTGCGGGTGCTAGCGAGGACTCGGAAGGGGGTTAAGCATCTGTTCGTAGCAGTGTAAAAGCAAATATAAACACACTACTGTATTTTAAAATACAGGTAGAGCGATGAAAGGTATTAGAATGAATTGCACAACAGCCTCAAGCACGCAAATCTGCAATGAAAACATTTTTTTATGTGTAATTTCAGTTTTATATAAATCTCAGCAATCAATGGGTTAATACATATCATTGAACTTGCATGGACTAGAATAATAGATATATTGATTTTTTTATATCGCAATTTTATGGATTATGTGTCCGTTCGCAAACCGGACTTCAACATTGTAAATGATTGTGGTTTAAACTCCATGTTTTACTGACGTCATGATGACGGTCTCATTTTCAATTGGCTATTTCCACATCTGTAGTTACGGGCTTGCTAATTTGACCATGATCTTGCCCTAAAATGCTTCCTTTGGAAGCATGGTTTACGGTTTTGGATTTCGCCCATGTAGTTGCAGGCTTTTCAGATTTCAAGTCTGCAGACTTACGGGCTGTATGAAGGTAACTGCCGGCTTGGAATTTAATGATGCCTATTGTTTTTAAACATATACTGAATGTTTTCATCCCAAGTAGAATTCTTTCTTTCCTTCCTTGGAGCATCATGACTTCATGTGATACATCCTGTGATACAAGGGCTCACTGCTATACTGTTAATGTAGAAGAGATCCTTGAGAAAGAAGATTTGGAATTCTGGGAACAGACCATGACCAACTGAAGACATGATAAACAAGAAAAAACCTGGATGAATGTTCTTTGTGTCAACTATTTTTCCTTCCACACCAGGGTGGAATACTTTAGTTCTTAGTCTTGTTTTGGCAATGCCTGGCATCCCCTGCAGTTCTGCTCTGTGGATCATGGCTGTTATCATGTGGAGACACTTTTCTCAGTTACCTAGAACAACTTAATCAATAGCATGTTGCTGTATTAAGTGGACTGATACATGGGTCATTGCTGTAAATGCTGAAGTAATAACTCATAAATGTAGTTCAATTTATTTATTTTTACATATTAATTAAGGTTGAAAAAATACTTTTAGTCCATCAAGTTCAACCTTTTAAGATCTCCTTTGATCTGCAACATGCGGATTAGTTGTTAATTGATCCAGAAAAAGGCAAACAGAAAGAAAATTCCAGTGAAATCTCAATTATTTCCTTCCTGACCCCAGATATTAGCGACCAGATTCCTCCCTGGATCAATACTCTCTCTCTAATTAACCAGGATAACCCTATATGCTCTCTTTAATTAAAAAAATATATCCAATACCTTTTAAAAGTTATCTATCAAATGCGCTGTCACCACCTTCTTTGGTAGAGAATTCCACAGACTAACCTCCCTTACTGTGAAGAACCCTTTTTTCTTTCTTTAAGGTGAAATATTTTTACTTCTAATTTTTACTTCTAAAAGGATGTCCTCTTGTCAGTTTAAAACGTCTTGGCACAAAAAGCTCACTTGACAAAGCCTTGTATTGACCCTGGATGTATTTATATAAGGTAATCATATCCCCTCTTAGGCGCCTTTTTTCTAGAGAAAATACATTTCATTTTGTTTTACTCACTAGTATATTTAAAGTCGCTTAGCAAAGATTCCCAATGTTATTCCATTTAAAGCGTTCACTAACAAGTACTATATCATATTGATGCATAAAACCCCCAAAAATCAATCACATAAAGTCGTGATTGCAATTGGTCGCAATACTGCGCAATATGATCAGTAGTTACTATGAAAAGTAGCTTGATAGTTACTGTGAGGAATTTTGATGCATTGCAACACAGAGCAACGCATCTTAGCAATTGTCAAAGTCTATTATATTTTTTACTAACATTGTTATTTTACACTTCTATTGTGTGATTAAAGCCATACTTGACTATATTCGGGTGGTGCACGTTTATCCTTTTCCATCTACAGTAATAGGTATCTGCCTTGCACCCTCTTATATCTCTGCTCTTGTCTCTAAATACTCTCCCAACTGTCCTCTTCGCTCTGCTAATGACCTTCTTCTTACCCCTCTCTTATCACCTCCTCTTATTCCCATCTGCCACTATTCTTGGGAACTTCTTGCCTCGCTCCATTAGACTATCCTCTGTCCTCAAATCTTTTAAAACCTCACTAAAAACGAATCTCTTTAAAGAAGCGTATCACCTTGAGTCTTAATATGCACAATATATTGTACCTCACCTTTCTATACCTCACTCATACCCTCTAAACTATAAGTTTGTGAGTTTTCAATCTTATTGGGTGTTTTAGAGAAAGCAGTTTGTATGCTTAATTTTAAACTCAATAACAGGGCCCACGATTTATTTGTGATTTATTTTTGACTTGAATCGACCCTTCTTAGCACTACAGAATATGTCTGCATGTTACAAATGAAGGTTAATAATAATAGCCCAAGACTATTATTATTTTTATGTATTTATTTATAAAAAAAGTGTTATCCACTGGTACTGATGTGCCTGGGTGGTACTACTTATAAAGGCAGAGTTTAAGCTATGTACTATTATAAATGACTTGCTCCCGAGGATGAAAGAAGTACAACATAAAGTCTGTTTATCTCTATCACAGAGAACACAAGATCAATATTAATAGTTTTAGTTACATTGTTCTCTGTGCACAATAATTAGCTTAATTTAACCAGGTGCCTAGGAAGGCAAGCTTTGTGTCATTGTAAGTGTGATTAGTGATAGCTAAAAGATAGGAACAAATCTTCAGCATTTCCATTGCTGAATTTTAGAGACAACACTCTTTTTGTTGTGTTCAAGAACAAAGTTTCAACTGAGAACATGGGTATATTGAAATGTAGTCTCAGTCTACTGTTTTATTCATTTATTTTTTGATCACAAAAAAGATGTTTCTTTTTTGTTTTTGACATATTGGAGGGAATATAAAGCAGCGTGATGGAGACCAGTAGGGCAGATGATCTGCTATTTTAGGAAGTGCTGTGCAAAGGTATTGAGAAGATAAAGAGTTCTAATGAGTGTGGGTTGGTATCGAAGGAGAGAATAGGTCACACAGTAGAAAATACTATTTTTTGAGAGAGGAAATGGACTAAGATATTGGACACAAGAACAAAGGGAAAAGAACAAAGGTTAGACCTTGTAGATGGTGACCCTGCCTACAGATCCTAAGGAGGTGCTGTGTCACTTGTATTGTATAATTTGACTGGCCAAAGAATATAATGTACATTCTATATAACAGGAATTAACCATAGCTGTCTAGTTGCAGTTTGAGGTTGTGAACTGTGTTTAAATGATCCCAACACATTTCATAATTTACTTGCTGTTTATTTAAAGGAATATGGAAGGTTCCTGTATGTCACTAAGAACAGAATACACCTATGTATCTATTTACTTTTATTTATCACATATATAGTTGTGAGCATGCGAGCTGTTGCTCTCGCTTGCGGGCTCGCGTATTGAGCCCGCGGCCCTCGCTACGCGAAGCAAGGGCCTCAGTTGCTGGCATGGAGCGCCGAAGGCGCTCCTTGATAGCAACTGCGACCCTCGCAAACTTTACGTCAAACTTTACAACATACGAGACACGTTTCCACCCATTACGACCTTGCAAAAATCGTCCGCAAGCCGCGGATATGAAAAAATAAAAAACAATAAATACACACAACACATACATAAAAAAGCTTACCTACAGCAAGAGAGAGCATCCAGTACCTCAAAAAATGAAGTTACACCTTAATTTAACTTAAAATAAAAGAGTTTAGACACTAAAAAATTCTCTAAGCGAGAGAAAATATGGCCGCCAACAAAACGAAAACGAGGCTACAGCACTCTAAACACGCAAAACACCACAAGAAACTTGCAAATCACCACAAAACACCTATGGATATTCCGCTACAGATGCATACCACACATTAGCCGCCATTTTAGAACAATAACTTATACAATGCGGAAGTACACAGCTACGCTAACGGTTTGGTCTTGCGCACGCACACTATTACACTGCACACATTCATCACGCTTACACAGCAGCTCCACACCACTAATGC
Source organism: Discoglossus pictus (assembly GCA_027410445.1). NCBI lineage: Eukaryota > Metazoa > Chordata > Amphibia > Anura > Alytidae > Discoglossus > Discoglossus pictus. The sequence goes on along the minus strand of CM050166.1, from coordinate 184,355,865 downwards.
TCCAGCAACATCAAAACAGATTGCCAGCTCTTCAACACAATGCTTCCTGCATATATTACTTCAAAATAGGTAAAGTATATGAATTTATTAATGTATTATTTATTTGATTATTATACACCAAACAGCATTAGCTCACTTACAATTTCATTGCTGTAATTTTTGATGGGCAATTCGCTAGTATTATTTTATAAAGAAGTGCTTAAATGCCTTTTTCTGCCTACAATCAAACAAATAGTACCTGCTTGAGCATGCCCTCTGTGGCTCAAAAAGACACAGACTGTGCAGTGTCTCATACTAGCCAAGCAGTGCCCATCTCTCAGCAAAATTCTGCAACATGCTGCTGGGAAATGGGCACTGATTGCCGAATTTGAAACACTGTACTTCAGAGTCTGAGTCTTATCTAGCGGCATGATCTACAGAAGACAAACCCAACCAGGTATTATTTGTATGATTTTAGACAGAAAAAGAGATTTTAAGCACATAAAAGTACATAAAAGTAAATAGATACATAGGTATATTATATTTCTTGTGAAATCTAGAAAACTTTCATAGTTAATGCTCTAGTTTTTATCCTTTAATTTATTATTGTTGTTGTTTAGTCATTATGTTCAACTCTCCATGACCCTATGGACCACAGCACACCAAGCACATCTGTCAACCACTGCCCCATGAGCTTCAGTGACCTCATCTATTCATCTCACCCTTTGTCGTCTCCTTCTTTGTGTGCCTTCAATATTTTCCAGCATCAGAGTATTCTCTAGGAAATCCTGTCTTCTCATAATATGGCCAACATTTTTGAGCTTTAGCCTCATGATCATACATTCCAGTGAACAGTTTGTCTTGATTTTCTGAAGTACTGATTTATTGGGTCTTCTTGCAGTCCAATGGACTCTATGCAATTTTCTCCCAACAGAACAATTCAAAGGCATCAATTCTACAACACTCAGCCTTCTTTATGGTCCAGCTCTCACATCTATATGTTACTACTTGGAATACCAAAGTTGTAACTATGCAGAAATTTGTTGATAGTGTAATATCTATTGGGCACCACTAAATGGATCTGGTTAATAAAGCACAGACAGAGGGGATTGAATGATACAACCAGCATGTCTCCTGAAGTAGCTACTGTAATTGATCGTGAAAGGTATAAAAGGTATCTGAAATAATCCTGATATATTGAATAGTGCTACTACTAGGGGGTATGCATTTTGTGGTAATAAACTTATTTTGGACTCTTGATAGTGGGCAAAATTGTTGTATTTCGTTAAGATTTTTTTATGCTAAAGGCACATCAATTGAACTTAAGTATGTACAAGTGGTATATCAGTCTAAAAGGCAGGAGACAAAATAAATTGTTAAGAGAATTATTCAGAAACGTAGACAATTGTATAGGTTAGTATCATAACCCCTTGGTATGTAAAAAGTAAGTATTTCACTGCTGCAGGTGAGGCTAATCTGTGAATGAGTCAAATAAGTCTTCCTATCATAAGGAAGTCATTTTAAATTAAGGTGTCAACATGTGTGGGTGATATACATTCTGTACAGCTGGAAGATGAGAACCTGAATGCTACTGGTTTAAGATAATGCCAACCGCAAAAAAGGAATGGTGTTCAAGAAAAGATGTGAGAAAAGTGGAGGATAGGTTGTAGTGTTTTGCTTAAGAAATTAAGTTGTTTTAATTTTTTCAACTTTAGATGAATTTTTATAGAGCACTTTCAATTGTTTATAGGTTTCTTCTTCAATTACGATATTATTACATTTTTTGTGGACATGTACTCAACAATCACCAAACAACAAAATAACACATTTGAAGGTGAAAGCAAGTTTTATATTCATGGAAGAGGTCTGCTTTGCAGATATCAGTAGAATAATACCAGTGCATCTTTTATCTGAACAACTCTAAATGTTGCAGTATGCAGAAGCTGGTGTCAGCCCATGAATCTTCTCTGATCATAGTTATCCCAAAGGACTATTGTTGTCCATTTTATTTTCCTTGTATGACTTTTAAGATGTGTGGAAAAAAGAAGGAGTCTTTTGATAACTGTTCACGTTGAATTCTTAGAAGGAGATACTAAATTTAAAAACAGTAAAGTAGAAAATGTACTTTAATGGTTATTGCATCCATAGGTTCATGAAGCCGAAAATGAGTTGAATGAACATTGCTGTGTGCTAATTCAAGTTTGAAATGTACCTTCTATATTTATATGAGCCAGCTTGAGACTGACATAAGAGTATGAGCATGTTTTAATTATTGCATGATGTGATTATTAATGCCACTAGTATAAGATTATACATATGTTTATGTTATGGGCTATTTCATGCTTAATACCAAAATGAATAGATATTGGTGCCTAACACCTGTTTTTTAAAGAAGATATAACAAAAGGGGAGCATATTTTATTGACAAGTGCTAGATAAAATCTATGAAAAATCGCTGCATAACCATAATCTAAAATAAGGCATATATGAGGACCTCTTAGAAATAAATGATGTGAAAACTGCTCTACCAAAGTCTAGGCTAAGAAAAAAGTAAAAAGCATAGTGATAGTATATAAATCCCACCAGAGAAGCCTTTGATAATGTTGTGGAAGCAACAAAACCGGTCAGGCCAGAGGCAAATATACACTTAGCGTGCAATCGTGGGCATCAACTGCAGAAGGAAATTGGTATCGTTCCCTAAGTTTATTAATTATTGAAATACTTATGTGCATTTTGGCTGTTAGGTTCCCTATCTAGGGTATACCCAGGTGCTACTTCCAGCTTGAGAACGGGAGCACGGGGTTAGTATGACCTGCAGTCTCTGCACACTTTTTCATACAAATTACTAGGATGCAGCTGCAGCATTCTAATATGCCCAATATACAAATGCACTAGCGACGTGCCAGTCAAAAATTACGGGAATAAAATTTGAAGCCTGGCAATGCTGTTTGCCACACAATACCAGGCTCTCCACCCACTAACTTGCAAACCTTATCGCCTTTGCCACTCATTGCGAGCCTCTCCCCCCTCCACTTTACGGGCCTTGCAAATTGAAGCTAAGTCAGTGGAAAATTGTGTTTAGTGTGTGTGTGTGTTTCCTTACCTACCTAACAATAGCAGTTAATGTGATTGAGCTCATTAAAAAATGAAAGCCAGATAACAAGCAACTTGAGACCATGGTAGTAATTTTAGGTTTGTATACAAAAGCATAGTGATACTGTAAGGTAATAGTTAATAATAAAAATCACATATAATAGTTGTCAAACTGCGAGACGTCGTCACGCTTTGCGAGGTACGTACGACTTTCGTAAACGCGTATGACTTAGCCGATGGCTCTCATTGCTGCGGCGAAGGTGCTCATCACTGCAAGCCTCGCGAAGCAAAGTGAGCCATTAAATCGTAGCACTTAGCCGATGCAAGCCTCGCAAAGCGAGGCAAGCCTTTAAAATACGAGACGCAGGACTTAGAAGAAAAAAGATATGAGACGCAAAAATTTACGAGATTAGCGGCCGAACAAAAAACCTGAAAAACACACTAAATACACCCCCAAAAAAAAATACAAGAACATCACAGACAGCATGGGACAACAGCCAGTGAGGTGGAGCACAAATTTAACTTGATTTAGACGATTTTCGCCACTTAAAAATCGCCTAAGCGAGGAACAAAATTGGCGCGGAAAAAAATTAGGCTACACGACCCCGGACAAAACACTGCAAAACGCATAGCACTTTACACATCACACTACGACCTACAAGATAAACTATTACAAAAGTCGGAAAATGCTCACGAGACACATTAATTACGTTACGACTATACAATGCCGCATTACACAAAAAAACAACGGCTTTACCTCACACACGAAACAGCTGATTTAGAATGCACAGTTCAAACATTCATTACACTTTATAAGCAGGGCACCAACACTCAAAATGGATATTCTATGCAGACGAAAAATACAAACAGATTGTTATCCCTTCAGCCTATTGCTCGCTGCATATATCAATTATAAATAATTAAAGTATATTAATTTATTGAATAAATCATTAATTATTACTTAATTAATTTATTGAATAAATCATTAATTATTACTGGACTACATGTATATAGAAATAAATATCTCTCTCAGAGGACCAAAAGTACACGACAGGAGAGGTTCGCATTGAGCGCCGAAGGTGCTCAGCGCAAGCCTCACAATCAGCGCCGAAGATCCTGAGGCTCGCAATGAGCGCCGAAGGTACACACAGTACAAAATGGTTTCGATTATGTCTCAAACAGCATTCCCATGGCTTCAAATTTTATTGCCCCGTCATTTTTGACGGGCAAGTCGCTAGTAATAATTTTAATAACAATAATAAATTATTGGTTTAGTCTCAGCATAGGCGGTAGCTTAGCTGTAATCTTTCCAGATGGTCAGGTCATTTAAATCATCACTAAATGCTATATTAATTTTATACATAAATGGATACCAGTTTCTTTGCAAATGTTTTACCTGATCCTTCGCAAGAGTTAATGACAATATTTATGTTGCCAAATAAATACATGGCATTTAAAGTATCTGTGAATAAGAACACATGTATATATATATTTTTAAATTAGGAAAAAGCACTTCCAAAACACTTCATAACGTGAGTGCTGCATCAAATAAAAGGGATTAATCTACCCCTCTCTATGAGTTCCATCTGTTGCCATAACAACTATAGAACACCATGCTAGTGATCAATATATTCTAATAAGATTCACCCGTGTTTGCAGCTCATTATAACACAGCTACCTACCATTTTTTGCTTTTTATTTTATTTAGATCAAATGTTCTGTATAGCCCATTCTTTCATGTGCAGAAGTGCTAAATTCTTTTATATTTTAATATATTAAAACAAATACGGTATGTAATGCCATGTGGATTCACCATACCACTTTTAGGGACCTATACATTTAAAGTCAAAAAGTATTTTCAAATTCTAATGTTTTTAAAATAGTGTGAAATCTGACAGTTATAAAAGGCAAGAAATGCTCAAATACATAACTATTTTGAATTAAATGTTTATAAATGGAAGATATAATTCACATGAATGGTTCACATAATGCATAGTCAAAGTACTTCTGCTATTTTACTAAGTCAAATAGATAGAAATTATAGTACTTTAAAGGGACACTGTAGACATAAAATGGATTGTTAGCTCAGTTATATAAAGTTATGATTTGTTACTGAAGCTTCCATATTAGCCTCTCACCCTCCTCCCAGGCTTCAGAATGTGTAACTGACATACGTAAACAGCAAACAGTGATTCTCCATGTTACATTCACTAATGCAAACACATCATAACAAGGAGCTTTCTGTTAGTCCATTGGGCCATGTGATGTATGCTTTAGTACTAAAGCAATCACCACATAACTTCATGGACCAATAGCAAGCTTGTGAAATATGAAGAATCAAAGAAGATGAACTGCCTACCACCCACCTGACAGCATGATACAATGTGAGACGCCTGGAGGTAAATAGAGCTAGTTTTTAAAAATTGTAATGTTAATTTAATATTTATATAATTGTGTTAAAGTGCTTTATCATGGCATGTGCATCTAGTACCAATAGAAACATTTGCAAGTAAACACTTAGGTAGTTTATTTTAATATATTAAAAAAACACAGCCCACTGTAAATTGTATATTTAGTCATATTCCCCGTGTGATTTCTATTACAATAGAAATACGGACCATGTGGCAGATATAATTGTGTGATATGCATTTATGGATGATTTATATAACAATAGGCAGTGGGTATGTAGTAATTATCAGTGAAATGTATACACTACACATGCTCATTTTCAGTTATCCTTCACAACTCCATAATATTGCATTTCATGCAGTTGGTAAGGCGTTTAAGAAACTTTCTTGGTTCTTTGACAAACACATTTTAAAAAGGCCATCTTTGTGTTTTACTGAATCTACTCCTATATTTAAATGTTTATGATGTCATCAATCATATTTATTGGTCTTTTATAATTTTTAATAATGGTAAATAGTGTAGCATCTGAAAAACATCATCCTCTACCAATAGCAAAAAACATACTTGGGGTAATACAGTTAGGGGTTTCTTTAGTCAATATTAGGCAAAAAACATCATTAATTATAATAAGAGATTTAACTTGATTAAAGCCAGATGAGTATCATAAACTACATAAAAAGCTCTTGCGCTTTAACTAAAAATTATATAAAATCCTAGCATTTTGTATTAAATTAACAAACATGCGACCCCTTTTATATGACAATAATTCAGAGGCATATGAAAAAATACCTGTTCTTATTTCTGTTTTTACACTGTCGATGTGGAGTGCTTGGTACATAGAACTAAAAATAAACTAAAACATAATGATCAACATAATTTCCTAGCTAGCAACTGTTAAAACATTGTAGATTTCAGAGAAATCTTAATTATTTTCCAATATTTGCAAAACTTACTAAAGAAAAGTATCAAGAACATATGGGGAAATGTATATGTTCATTTGTTCTTTAAATTGAAAGTATCAACATATTAAATAACCAACTATCTAGCTATCTATTTTTTTACTTTTTTTTCTTCTAAAGTGTTGGTTTTGATTAAAAAGGCTAAGAAATAAAAAGTCCTTCTTAACACAACTGTCTTGCTAGGAGTAAGCTTTATTGGTATGATTCTACAATCTTTTTCATAGTAATTACTGATCCAATTGGCAGATTGATATTAGTGTGATCTCTGTTTTATGTGTCAAGGCTACAGTAGATGGACCTCCTGCTGAGGAGAAAACATGTGCAGAGATATCCCGGCTGTCTGCTCAGTGCCATCACTGACTGTCACCTATACCCTAAAGCAAAATGTAACCATCTTAGCAATGGGCACAATGCCACCCAAGCAGATGGCAGTGAGTGGAAGCAGACTTCATGAATGTGTTTGAACAGGGCAGGGATTACTTTCTGGATGTTCAATGTAGATTTCTAGAGGTGTGCTGTCAATAGTTTGTAGTTAAGTAGGATTAATGTTTAAATATAGAATCAGTGGCATCTGCAACTGAGCTTTAGTAAAAGGACTGAGTTATAGAATACTGCAGAGTTGACCTGAGGCAATATATACTGAAGAATCCAGAAAAACAAGATTGCGGTACATAATCCAGATGAAATTGTGCTCAGATGCCTACATTTTGATGACATTATCTGTTCATTGGAAATTACTCATGTCTGTACAGCTCCTATGATAATCACAGTTTTTTTAAATAGACAAAAAGAATAATGCAATTTGCATTAGAAAGAAAGAAAAAAAATAGATTAATGGCCTCTCACCTTCAAGAAGGACCAATTTGCTAAGATGCTCTCTGACAATTACTGCTGGATGTGCACAAATGCATAGATTGACCTGTTTGGGAAAAAAGCATGGTGGGGTTTTAATATATATGAATGTGTATTTTCTTTGAGAGGAAACTGCAATATATGTGATATAGACAAAGAGGCGCAAAACAGTCAAAGAGGCGCAAAAAAGTCCTGCAAATCAGTAAATTTTATTGAATCAAAATAAGGAAAAAGTAGTAATCACACTCACGTATAAAATCCTCAATATATATGAGGTATGCAGATAGCATTTAGGTACTAGACTCAAAATACACAAACCCAGTTCATTTCCATAGAAATAGGTGCTGCAGGATAGTAGGGGTCTCCCAATAATCACACACACGCTTGCCACTATACTATAGCAATCCTTGTAGAGTCGATCTTGAGTGATGTGGACACAGAGAGGGGTTGTTGTTAGAACCCCACTTCTAATAGTAACCTACACTTAAAGAGCTGAAAAGCCCTAATAGTGTGGCACATAGAAATATGAGCACTTAATCACTACTATGGCGTATACATATAGAAAAAAGGCCCAATGCACTGATAATACAGATACAGCAGCTGTCAACATGCAAAAATAGCTTGGAAATAAGTACTATAAAAACACAAACAAAATAAAATAAAATAAAAAGTATTAAAATGTAATTAAAAGCGTCTCGACTTAAAGCAATGATATAAAACAATAAAAAATAATGCCAGTATAACTCTGCATATAATTGCAGTCACTTAAAGTTATAATGCTTACCTTATAACTTTATTTAACTGCAATTTTTATTCCTGTAGACGCCTTACAGGTGATATAAGAGTTGAGCCTTATTTTTATATTGGTGTTTATCATCTATTATTCAATATATAATATTATTTTTTTCTATTATAACAGTGTTATTAGCGCTACAGATTTTTGTCATGCACTCTTGTTTTAAGTGTTGACTAGTGATATATCAAATTTTATTAAGGTACTAGCGACTTGCCCGTCAAAAATGATGGCAATAAAATTTGAATGCTGTTTGCCACACAATGCGAGGCTCTCCCCCCTCTAACTTGCATGCTTCGCGATGAGCGCCTTTGACGCTCAACGCGAGCCTCGCAATGAGTGCCTCTCCCACGCCGCTCATTGCAGGCCTCGCCCAACCTGCCACTGTCACCCAACCTGCACCTTCACCGCTCATCGCGAGGCTTGCGATGAACGCCTTTGACGTTTATTGCAAACCTCTCCCCTGCTTCGCTGCTCATTTGATGCGTCATCCAACCTGCAACTTTTGGGCCTCGCGCTGAGTGCCTTTGCTTCTCTGACCCCTATGTCTGTTTCCCCCCTCTTCCTTTCATGTGTCTGTTTCCCCACTCCCTCTGCCCTGTTTTTTCCCCTTATTTCTCTCCCCTGTGTCTCTTTCCCCCCCTCTCACCCTTGTGTCTCTTTTCACCCTCTCCCCCCTCTCCCTCCCCTGTGTTTGTCTCTTCTCTCTCCCTGCTCAAGTCTTGCGTGCCTCGCGATGAGCGCCTATCGATTCTTTTTCAAAGTCTTGCAGCCTCGCTATGAGCTAAGTCTTTTGGCCTTCGGCCTCGTTTTGAGCCTTTTTCGAAACATGTACAGGTTTTTGTCCGCTATTTTTTTTCCTCGCTTAGACGATTTTCAATCTTCTCTCTTTGTGCCCTCTCTCTGTGCCCCCTGTCTCTCTCTCTCTCTCTCTGTTCCCCTATCTCTGCGGTCTGTGTTCACACTCTTTCTCCCTCTCTCCCTCCCCAGCTCCCTTCCTCTCTTTCTTTTTCTCTCCCTTCTATTCTCTTTGTGTGTTCTCTCTCAGCAAATCGTTGCAACAATTTGCAGCGTTTAGTATCAAGTGTAATGCCTAAATGCGCCTGCACAGAGCGCACCATGCAGGCGTTACACACATACCGTATTTTTCGCCGTATAAGACGCACTTTTTCTTCCCCAAAACTGGGGGAGGAAAGTTGGTGCGTCTTATACGGCGAATATACCTTTTCAAACTGCCTCTGTCCTCTTGATCTCACCCCAGCGCTTCCTACCAGCATCGCGTCGGCCGGTGCGTCCTAGTGACGTCACACACGCAACGCTGCAGTACACGAGGAGTGCTGGTAGGAAGCGCTGGGGTGAGCTCAAGATGGCAGAGATCAGAAGGAAGGTGAGGATCAGGAGGATCAGGAGGGTCAGGGAGGGTCAAGGGCTCCCAAATGCTGCAGTATATGTATGTATGTGTATGTATGTGTATGTGTGTGCATGTATGTGTGTGCATGTATGTGTGTGTATATTTATGTGTGTATGTATATGTATCTATATATATATATATATATATATATATATATATATACTAGCGACTTGCCCGTCAAAAAATGACGGTCAATAAAATTTAAATGTTGTGAAATTTATTTGCAACACAAAATGAGTCTACTACATTTGTCCCTTTTTTGTTTCTAAAAATAAATACACATTTCTTTTTTTAACTTTTTATTTTTTGTAACTTTCAACTTATATTTCATAATCATTTTTTTTTTTAAAAACAATATAATAATATCTTAATTTTAATGCATACATATTGTACTTTTTAATGCATACATATTGTAAAGTGTAACATGAAATTTTGTAACAGGCAACTTGTATATTATACAATCTTTCAACCTTCTTTTAACAATACTAACACTTTTAAATAGATATTTATCACTTAGTAACTGCAGACTATATTAACTTAGAGTAAGAACATTTTTTTACAACTAATTTTTTTTTTTTTATTTGTAACATTTTTGTTAAACTCTCGTTAAACTAAATTACCATTGAATTCAGAGGAAGGCAAACAATAAAAACCCCCATTCAAACTTTTGCAATTGTATCTTAGAGGGAAAAAAATTAATTCCTTCCTGACCCCATTAACTGGCGATCGGATTACTCCCTGAATCAATACTTTTCCAAATCTTATGAAATGATTCAACTACATAGTAACAATACATGTTTGCCTATAACATATCTCTTTAACAAACAGTTTTTAAACTTTTTTTTTGTGGGACCAATCATATGAACATGAAACTTGTAACCCATTTCAATATGTTTAAGGATGTTTAAGTTTTTTTTTTATTTTCTGTTTGTCTTTTATGCAAATATCACATAGCGTTTCCAAAGTGAAATAGTGGTCCCCTATTTAAAGAGTCCCAGAGTACTTACATTTTGTACTGGAAGTCAAACCACTGTTCTCTATGGATTTTTTTGTCCATTGTATATAGTTTGTTCTTGAAATGTTGTTTTTGTGCAATAATATTGAGTACCTTAAAATGTTGTCATAGAAATGAACCTACTCTACTCTATGTTTACAATACCTCATAGTACACAATGTTTTTTGTGTAAACGCATCCATCGTCTAATAAATGACCCTGACTTTCATTTTCGTCAACAGTCACTTTAATTTCGTTTGGATTGGTGCACCTTGAAAAAGCAACATAGAGTTGTCCATGTGCAAAAACTGGTTCCTTTAAAAAAATCCCAACAGACTTAAAAGTTTGGCCTTGTGATTTATTGATGGTCATGGCAAATGCCATGATAACTGGAAACTGTCTCCTTTGAAGGACAAAAGGCAAACCACTCTCGCTTGGAGCTAAATCAATTCTTGGTATAAAAACTCGGTCACCTCTATGGGTCCCAGTTATAATTTCTGCATGTATAAAATGATCTTTTAACTCATGCACAATTAATCTGGTGCCATTACAAAGTCCTTTTTTTGGATTCATATTTCGCAATAACATGACAATTGCACCTTTTTTCAATTGTAAAATATGTGGTGGCATTCCAGATGGTGTTAAGGAATTAATAAATTCGATACTAAAATTCGATTCACTCTCTTTATCATCAGCCAGAACAGAATCTGCACTGTAATAATTCTTCTGTGGTGCGTTGATGTATTTTAAAATTTCATTATTTACATTCAAGGCATCGATATTTTTTGATGTTAATATCACTTTGTTTGCAATGTCTGAGTAATCCTCGTTATTAAGAGTGTTTAGAAATATGGCTGATATCAGTGATTCGTTGCAAACCATTTCTGATGGAATTTCAATAGTATCATTTGGTAAATGCTGTATTTCTGGATGTTTTCCTTCTCCGATTTTAATAAGCCAATCATTGAATTCATTTTGGCCTTCAGATCTCATATTTAATTCTAATTTGAGATGTGTAAATATTTGCCACAGTTTACTGGTCTTGATACATGTTTCAATGATCTCTGTTCTATTTCCGTGTGGCACAACAGGTAATGTTTGCCGAAAATCTCCTCCTAACAGCATCACCTTTCCACCAAATGGCAACTTATTATCCATCACTTCTTTTAAGAATCTGTCAATACATTGCAGTGCGTGACATGACATCATTGTTGCCTCATCTATGATAATTAGTTTCGTTAGTTTAAATTTTTTTGCTTGTATAGAATTGAGTCGAATATCTGACACTGATGTTTCCAAAATGGGAACTGGCAGCTTAAATCCACTATGAACAGTTCTACCACCATCTAACAAAAGTGCAGCAATTCCAGTTGTTGCAAATGGCATAGCTATCTGACTGTGTGATCGAATATAACTCATCAAACAATTGTAAAGATAAGTTTTTCCAGATCCACCTGGGCCGTCTAGATAGAAATACCGGTCTTTGACCATTTCATCATCTGTAGCATTTGTGATGGCCTGAAATGCTTCTAACTGTTTAGTATTTAATGTTGCCAGTTTTTCTTGTGTTTTTTGTTTTTGTAGCTCAGTGTCATAATCATCAAAATTAATGTCATCTATAAGTCCTGGATCCGGTAAATTAAAACTTGAACAATTTAATCCATGAGCAAACAATATTTCTTGAATTTCCAACAATGTTTTTAACAGAGCGATTGGTTCTCTGTAACGTTTCAAGAAGTCTTCTAACATGTTTAATTTAAATGTTTCCCACAAAGTGAAAGCATCAGGTACATTGCAAAATATGCATATGAATGCAAATTGTTGTCTCATTTGCTTTGGCATTTGACATAGCGCTGCTTCTTCCAGACACCTCTCCCATTCTGTATCATCAGCTATGAAATTTTGCTGTCTTGCAGCTAATAGGAATGTATCATAAACGATGTCATTGACTGTACGTAAATGCTCAAAACTCTGTGCACCGGGAACATGTAGCAGAAGTAATCTTAAGCTGAAACGTTCAATATCCCTTGGACTGACGGTATAAATGCGTGGTATAATTTTTTGTGCATCTCTTCTTCGTTCTTTCCATTGACCATTTACAAATACATAGTAATATGGTATCTCTATGTATAAAAATTGTCTGGCCTGCGTATCCTGACAGTTTAATTTAAACCATGCTATAAGTGTGGTATCTCTGTCTTCACTTTGACATAATGCAAGTCTTTCATTTCCTTGAGTAAAGCAAACCATCTGACTTTGAGGCAAATGTACAGCTAAGCGATAGATAGCATGTGACCGATCATGCATCTCAAATTTCAAAAGGCGCCACATTGCTTCAGGAGCACTAACATAGCGAGCATCTAAATAATTTGATAGTTCATCGTGTACAATTGGATTTTCGTTTTCATTTACAGCACCTTGTACAACAACAGTAGCTGCGTCATATCCTTTGTATATATATTTATACACATACTTAATTGATTTAATCGAAGTGCAAGCTTCTACATTGATGTGTGCATTGTACTTGATGAGCAAATGTGGATTGTATGGAACAACAAATCTATTATCAACCTTTTGGCCCCGGATAATAGCTGTTTCTCCTTGTGTTCTTTTATACAAAGGATATCCATCACAATTAGCATAAGTTTGCATTTGAAATTGTTTTGGGAATTCTTTTGTACATTTTTTATTTTCCATACATGGTGAATTAGGATTCATTTCTCCACATGGGCCATGAATCATTCTATGTGTAACAATCTCCCAAAGTTTTGTATATTTTTCTTGGTCTGGCAATTCGGCAGAAATGACTGAATCCACTCTCTCTGCAGTTTTCAACTTATCTTTTTCCTGCAGTATTAAAAGTATGTGAGCATGTGGCAGTCCTCTCTTTTGAAATTCAATAGTGTAAACAAATGCCATACATTGTCCAAATAATTTTGCTTTAGTGATATCATGTATTAATGAATTCAGTTTGATTTTAAATACTCTTGCCACTAAATCTGGTCGGTCAGATGTAGTTTGTCCCAAATACAAATTTTCCTTGATCTCTGGCCATTGGGGATTACACGTGAATGTAATAAATAAATCTGGTTTTCCAAATTTTGTGACAATAGCCATGGCATCATTATACCTTTCTCGCATATTGCGAGGAGATCCTTGGAAAGTTGATGGCAAAATAATTGCTCTTCCAGCTGGAATGTCTCTGTTTGCAGCTATTTCAGCCACATAATCCATTAATCCACAATACTGTTCAACTCGTAATTTTTGTTGTTGAAATTTAATGAAATTAAAATTATTGGCTTCAACTTGTAGATATGAATCAATAATCCATTGTTGAGTGAGTTTGCCTCCATGTAAAATTGGATTAAAGCAGTCACGGATAGCAGTTTGTGCAACTTTATATTCCAGCATTGAAACATTAGATCTAATGCGAAGTTTAGTATTGGGATAAGTTTCCAATTTTAATTTTGGTTCCCATCCAGGTTCACCATTTGGAAAGAAAATGGGATATGTCATTGGATCTAAATTACAACTTAATATATTGATGTTGATAAATGGTTGTTCTTCATTGCGTGGATATATTCTAATATCACGCTGAAAAGGTGGTTCACCATCCTCATTTTTAAACACCATAGCAACCTCATTTACTGTCGGTAAATTATATCTTCTTTGATCAGTGTTGCGATCTCTTTTTAACACCATATTTACTCTTGGTATAGGCAATAGATGTCTTTCAGCATGTTCCTGTTGTTCTTTTTCCAGCTGTGCTAATTGTTTGTATGCTTTACTATATGGGTTGTTTTGCATAATTTTATCCAGCTGTTCAAAGACTATGCGCAAACACTGTCTATTTTCTGGTAGTGTCATTCTTTGTTCCACAGCTTCCATCGTATCCAAGACATACAACTGTGCAAATTTCCTTGGCTCTCCTTCTTGTGGGTGTAAATGTGAAGTTCGGTGGTATATTTGACCTTGAATTTTGAAACAATAAGGACCATGTCCTGGTACATTTTCTGCTAAAGTTGCACCCATTGAAGCAAATGAAATTGCACTGTTATAAGACCTGATGTTTTGTTTGAAATTATTATAATTTGGAAATGTTGGATCACTCATAATACATTCTAAATAATATGGAAATGGATGTCTTAGTGGAAGTTTGACCCTTCCTTTCTGACAGCAACTAATGAAATTTCCATCAGTAGGTCTTTCCTTTATGAAATGATAGGCCCCACAAAACTGACAAAGCACATTAAGTAACCCACAATAATGAGTATCTACATGTACTGCAGTATTGAACACATTGTCATGCATTTTTTCCACATATATATCAAACCCACTTTCTATATGTACATTGTTGTCATGTGTGTCTACATTTAAGTCATTCTGCACAATAGAATCATTAGACACTGGTTCACATAGATGTTTTTTTTTACTTTTCCTTTTTTTGCAAGGCCCAACAGACTCACTTTTGGCTTTCTTAGCAATCTTTCTTTTATTTAAAAGTCTCTGTTGATCTTCTTGTCTCAAGCGTTGTGAAGTTTCTGGTGTATGAGCATCTCTCCACCTTTGCTTCCTTTCCCTTGCCAATCTTCTTTTGCGTTCCATTTTGTCTTCTCCATTATCTTCCATTTTTTAATCTGTAATAGTCAATATAAATATTAATTAGTCTTTCTTCTTATTTTTGTGTACATATGTCTTTTTACTTTTTGGACTGTTACATTAAAGTTGATGAATAAACGTTATCCTTGTTTCCAATGAAATAAATGAAACCATTTTTCAAATTATTTTATTGGCATATATTAAATTGGTAATAACTGGACATATATATTTATTATATCAATTATTCATCTTTCAATTCATTTTAAATCCTTCTTGATTCACTTCACTGCATACATTTTTTTTTTTTTTTGGCAAGTGCTTCTTCGTTTTGTTAAATGTTTGTATTGCTTCGTATTGTCTATTCAACTTTCCATAATTTTTTTTAACATATGCTGTTTTGATGTGTCAGGACCAAATTAAATATTTACCTGCAAAGACGGTCTTGATGTTGTTCAAAGGCTGCAAACGTCACACTGTGTGTTTATTCACTTTCCTTGATCAATAATCTGTAATTTAAATTTTAGAATCTTTGTATTATTTCACTTCACCCATATCATTAAATAAACATCAATCAAGAGACATATATTTTTATTCCTTAAAAACCTGAAAGCAAATTCTTTAATATGTTCCTATAGTAATCTAATACAAAACTGTTTTTGATATTACTCATTATTAATAATTAATTCATTAAATAAAGTGCATTATGAATGTTATTTTTAATTCTTTCACACAGGTAAGCACAATATCTAACGAATTAATTACTAATGTAATATACATTATTAATTAATAATTATATTTAATGTACATTATTAATTAATGCAGAATATATAAGCAATTATTAATTTAATGTACATTATTAATTAAATTTAAACTGAAAACATAAACATGAGTCTATCTGAGAATTAAATTATTAAAATCATGTACATTCTTAATTAATGAATCAATGTGTTTGTTTTCTGCACATTCTTAAACGCTAACATTTTTGATATTACTGTTTAGTAATAATTAATTAATTGTAGAAAGTACATTATAAACGTTATTTACAATTATTTTACACAGGTAATTACAATATCCAATTAATTAGTAATGTAATCTACAATTAATTAATGTTCAATATATAACCAATTAATTTGTAATAGAATGTACATTATTAATTAATAATTAAATTTAATGTACATTATTTATTAATTCATGAATAAATGTGTTTCTTTTTTATGGACATTCTTAAACGCAAACTCACTTTTATATTAATGCTTAATTCATTAATTATTTAATGTACATTATCAATAGTATTGTCAATTGTTTCACACAGTTAAGCTCAATATTATATTTCTGTTAATGAAATAATGTACATTAATTTAATAGTTAATTGGTTATATTTTATTGATTATTAATTCTTAATTAAATAAAATACATTATGAATATTATTTACAATGTTTCACACATTTAAGCACAATATATAATCAATTAATTATTAATTTAATGTACATTATTAATTAATAATTCAATGTAATGTACATTAATAATTAATGCACAATACATAACCAATTATTAATTTAATGTACATAATTGTCCTTATTAAGTAACTAATAATATAGTAATTAATTAATGATACTTCTTAAAATGTACCTTTTGTAATTCAATGTTCCTGAATCAGTATCCTGAAGAGCTATCAATCTCTTTCGATTTTCCAGCATCCGAAAATGTCCAGTCACACTGTCATCACCTCAGGAAAAGGTGTCAGTAATGTGTCAATTGTGCCCTATATATAGGTTTTTGCGCGAGCCAAATGCATTGTTTTCGGCGGGAAATACGGGTGCGCGAGCGAAATGCATTGTTTTCGGCGGGAAATACGCTGTTGCTCGAGACCAATGTGTTGTTTTCGGCGGGAAATCGGAGTTGGCGCGAGACAAAGGCGGGAAATCGTAGTTGGCGCGAGGCAAAGGCGGGAAATCGTAGTCAGCGCGAGGCAAAGGCGGGAAATCGGAGTCTACGCGAGACAAAGGCGGGAACTCCGTGTTAATCCGGAAATGTGTGGTGTGCGTCTTATCAGATTTTCCGTAAGTGTTTTCCGTGGCTATAGTGCTGTAGCCTCGTTTTCGTTTTGTTCGGCCGCCATTTTTTCTCTCGCTTATTTTTTTTAAAGTGTCTAAACTCTTTTATTTTGCTTTAAATGAAGGCGATAGTTTTTGTTTTGAGGTCCAGGATGCTTCCTCTTGCTGTCGGTAACTTTTTTATTTATGTGTTCTGTGTATTTAGTGTGTTTTATCTTTTTTCTTGTCCGCGGGTTGCGTCCGATTTTTGCGATGTCGTAATGTGTCTTATACGCCGTCACGGATTATCCGTAATGTGTCTACGCCTTTTTTTTCGGCCGCCATTTTTTCTGTCGCTTATTTTTTTTTTTGTGTTTACATTTTTGTATTTTAAGGTAAATCAATGTGTAACTCGCTTTCTGCAGGTCGTGGATGCTCCCTCTTGCTATCGGTTAGGTTTTTATGTATGTGGTGTGTGTAGTTATTGTTAATTTTAATTTTTATGATAGGCGGTTTGCGGCCGTATTTTTTTACTACGTTTTAACGGCTCGCCTCGCTACGCGAGGCTCGCCGGACGATGAGCGCCTCCGGCGCTCATCGCTAAGCCCGCTAAAGTTCTACGGGTTAACGGCTCGCCTCGCTTCGCGAGGCTCGCCGGGCGATGAGCGCCTGCGGCGCTCATCGCTAAGCCCGCTAAAGTTCTACGGGTTAACGGCTCGCCTCGCTTCGCGAGGCTCGCCGGGCGATGAGCGCCTGCGGCGCTCATCGCTAAGCCCGCTATTCGTACGGACCACGCAAACAGCGTGACGACGACTCGTAGCAGGACAATTATAATATGTGATATATATATATATGTATATTTATGTGTGTATGTATATGTATGTATGTGTATCTATATATATATATATTTGTGTGTAATGTAGGTGTGTATCTGTGTGTAAAGTGTATTTGTGTTTGATTCAGATTTTTTTTCTTCTTGTTTTCCTCCTCTAAAAACTAGGTGCGTCTTATCTGCCGGTGCGTCTTATAGGGCGAAAAATACGGGTATTCATAATTATTATAGTGGATGATGTAGTTGGTGTAACAGCCGTGTAACAATGGTTTAATGACAGTAAGACAGAAAGGGTTTTGGTAAACACTTGTTAACCTAAACATTTCTGGAAGTTCATTTTAAGGAACTACCATTCTATCAGTCATTTCTGGGGTCTCTGTGTTCTCATAAGAGTTGCATCATTTCAAGGTGACTCAGAAAGATTCACATTCAATTCAAGTGGAGGACTTCACCCCAAATGTTAGTGTTGGCTGTACCCTATCAGATTCCACAAATTGAGCTAATGCTGAAGTCACAGAAATGATAACTAGTGGTTTGTGAGACAAATATGTTTGTTTCACCCTCCAACATTTACCCTGATGGTGTCCATTACTGGTTTACAATTTTGAATTATACACTGATGCTACTTTTTAAAAGGGACATAAAAAAAAAAGAATGCCAGATAAGAAAATGGCAGATCTTGAAGTAGTAACATGTAGAAATGGGAGTTCATATCCAAGTGGTCACTGCATGCCATGATTAGCCTGCATGGAGATGGGGGAGAGAAGTAATGTTCTTACATACTTTGTGTTGTTCAGAGTTTGAATGTAACTTTGAGGCAAGGCTGATAATCTTGGAGGATGACTACCAATAAAGTAGACCTGTTGTATCTAAAGTCTAGGCACCAATTAACTGAGGTATTGTATATAGACAATATCATATGTCAGCCTATTTAATGCCCTGATGGCCAGTTAGTGTGTGAGTGGATTGAATGTTGTGTATTCCAGTCTGCTTTATTGTACAATGCAAACAAATGAAAGCCACTGAAAGTGCCTCCTTATTACTGCAAGTTTTATCTAAAACATCAATTTTGCTGACTGCAAACAAATTAAAGGTGTACAGAATGCGCTCTTGTCAGTACACTTTACCTCCTATATTCATTTATATTGATGTATTTCTCAGGAGACACCCACACCTTCCTTCCTCATTTATAACAACAGAAACTCATTGCTTCCATTATTCTTGTGATCTCTGCTCTATGGTGCTCAGAAATTGCCTTTTCTCTGCAATCATTATCATATCTATATCCATATAGAATAAACTACGTTATTACTGACTGCAGCAAGTGAATAATGCAAGTGGGTTATTTATATTTTTATGTTCCACTGTTGTGACATGTTGATGTTACCCTCTTAGTCCAGCTTTCTTATTCAAAGGACATATTTTCACTAAATAAAGGACTGTTTCCTCGTTAATCAAATAGAAGCAGTTGTGATCAGTATTTTGAGATACATATATATATAGTACTGATCACACTGCATTACACTGCATTACACAAGTGGATACAAAAAGTCTACACACCACTGTTAAAATGTAAGGTTTCTGTGCTGTAAAAAAATTAGACAAAGATAAATCATTTCAGAACTTTTTCCACCTTTAATGTGACCTATAAACTGTACAACTCAATTGAAAAACAAACTGAAATCTTTTAGGTAGAGGGAAGAAAAAATATAAAAATAAAATAATATGGTTGCATAAGTATCCACACCCTTAAACTAATACTTTGTTGAAGCACCTTTTGATTTTATTACAGCACTCAGTCTTTTTGGGTATGAGTCTATCAGCATGGCACTTTCTTTTGGCAAGATTTGCCCACTTTTCTTTGCAAAAACACTCCAAATCTGTCAGATTGCGAGGGCATCTCCTGTGCACAGCCCTCTTCAGATCACCCCACAGATTTTCAATCGGATTCAGGTCTGGGCGCTGGCTGGGCCATACCAAAACTTTAATCTTCTTCTGGTAAAGCCATTCCTTTGTGGATTTGGATGCATGCTTTGGGTCGTTGTCATGCTGAAAGAATAAATTCCTCTTCATGTTCAGCTTTCTAGCAGAAGCCTGAAGGTTTTGTGCCAATATTGACTGGTATTTGGAACTGTTCATAATTCCCTCTATTTTAACTAAGGCCCCAGTTCCAGCTGAAGAAAAACAGCCCCAAAGCATGATGCTGCCACCACCATGCTTCACTGTGGGTATGGTGTTCTTTTGGTGATGTGCAGTGTTGTTTTTGCGCCAAACATATCTTTTGGAATTATGGCCAAAAAGTTCAACCTTGGTTTCATCAGACCATAACACCTTTTTTCCACATGCTTTTGGGAGACTTCAGATGTGTTTTTGCAAAATGTAGCCTGGCTTGGATGTTTTCTTTGTAAGACAAGTCTTTAGTCTTGCCACTCTACCCCATAGCCCAGACATATGAAGAGTACGGGAGATTGTTGTCACATGTACCACACAGCCAGTACTTGCCAGATATTCCTGCAGCACCTTTAATGTTGCTGTAGGCCTCTTGGTAGCCTCCCAGACCAGTTTTCTTCTCGTCTTTTCATCAATTTTGGAGGGAGCTCCAGTTCTTGGTAATGTCACTGTTGTGCCATATTTTCTCCATTTGATGATGACTGTCTTCACTGTGTTCCATGGTATATCTAATGCCTTGGAAATTCTTTTGTACCCTTTTCCTGACTGATACCTTTTAACAATGAGATCCCTCTGATGCTTTGGAAGCTCTCTGTGGGCCATGGCTTTTGCTGTGGGATGCGACTAAGACAATTTAAGGAAAGACCAACTAGAGCAGCTGAACTTTATTTGGGGTTAATCAGAGGCACTTTAAATGATGGCAGGTGTATGCTGACTCCTATTTTTCTTTTTTTTTTTCCTCCACCTAAAAGATTTCAGTTTGTTTTTCAACTGAGTTGTACAGTTTATAAGTCACATTAAAGGTGGAAAAAGTTCTGAAATTATTTATTTTTGTCTCATTTTTTTACAGCACAGAAACCTGACATTTTAACAGGGGTGTGTAGACTTTTCATATCCACTGTATATATATATATATATATATATATATATATATATATATATATACAGTACTGATCACACTGCCTTACACAAAGCCGAGGGAATAGAGAAAATTAAAGGGCCAGTGTACTCACTTTTGGTTGTTAAACCTATTTTAAATTCACCATTAACATAAAATATACATGTGCAAACAGCAGCAAATCAATTCTTTAGTCAGAAAATATAATTTAAAAACACTGTTTACCTTATTAATGGCCCCTGCTGTATCCTTTCCCACCTCTCTATCCTGAGCACTGCTGAAAGGACATGAAAGGTTTCAACTGAAATAACATTATTCAAGCCTTACCAAGACAGCCTAAATAGTATTATCCCAGTTGAAATCTTGCATGTCCTTCCAGTATTGTTAAGGACTGTGAGTGAGGTGAGGGAGGGATGCAGCAATAGCCACTAATGAGGTAAACTGTATTTTTAATTATATTTTATATATTTGTAATTATATTCTATGGCTAAAGCTTTGACTTTTTGCTGGTTGCACATGTATATCATTTTGGTCCTTTATGCACTTTAAACGTTAATGATCATTATTGAGCAATGTATGTAGTCATGTCAGATAACAAGAAATACATTTACATCCTGTAACACAACCAGCTAAATAGCAAAAAAAATACAGTTCAACTGTGAGTCATTTATTGTATGTGGTTTAGTTGGCTTTCGCAATCATCACAGAGAGGAAGCACATGGCAGTTCCACAAAATCTATTTTATGCATTCACTGATAAAGAATTTGTTCCCACTTCCTAAAAGGATCTTTTGTCAAGTATTGCTTTTTATAAAGAAATATGCAAAATGCATAACATTAGGGATGTGATCAAAGGCTAAAACAAAATGTTGGCGTGTTATAATCCTTATTTATGAATTATGGAGCGTTGCTTTATCAATGTAATATGGCACCATTTTGCTTCTGTGTAATATTATAGATCAAAGGTCAACTACACCACTAAAATTATACTTTTTCTCTGTGTTTTGCACTGGTATTACTGGGCTAAAGTAAAACAGTGGAATTTCCAAATATATTATCAGCCTTATTAAATTGTGATTCAGTAAATTTAAAAACGCTCTATATAAGCACAGAGCCTATTTTATTTACAGAAGTTTTTAGTTAGTCTGAAAACCTTGCTTTTGGATAGAAATACACTAACTAAAAACTTCTGTAAAAAAAATAGGATCTGTGCTTATATAGAACCCTTTTACATTTCCTGAATCTCAATTTAATAAGGCTGTATATCTTAAAGCTGAGGGTAATTAGAAGTAATCATTTTTCAGTTGAATGTTATTAAAAATAGTATAACTTTAAATTATAGGTAATAATACATACTTTATCAGAATGTTATCTACAAAATGCATTTTGTTACATGACCTAACCAAGGCCCAGTGAGTATATCCGTATAATACTTTGGACACAACTTACTTCCTGAATATAATGATTAGACACAAAAACAATTCTTGGGATAACAAAACTGGCCACAGCGTTTATTTGTAAATACAAATTTACGTAATAACGATACCAATAATTAAGTAAACATAAACAAGTGAGGGGAGGAGTCTGACCTGAAACAGTACACTCTACGGCCTAAACCCTCGTCCAGGGCTTACAGTAATGGAACATCCGTACCACCGAAGGGTAGGATCTCACCCACTTTACCACTGTCCCGGCGACTCCCCTCACCACCTGTCTCAGAGAATGCAGCAGAATACCTTTGCAGCATTCAACCCCCCAAAAAACGCCATGGCCAGCCACCATCCTACCTAGCCCCTTACTCTAAGAGCTCCTACTTACTCATGACCTTAAACCCTGCTATAATCATGAATTATTAACCCTAGAGCCCTTGTGCGACCATTGCTCCAGAAAACTACTTCCGGGCAAAGATAAACTTGCATTTTTACTCCTCCTACATGCCCTTTCCTATGCCTCAATAGAAGCCGCTGTTTGACGGGTGTATTACCAGGGGTGTTTCTATAACCTGGACCAATACCATGGTAGGTGTTGAATAGCCAACCCGCCACTTGATTATCCAAATGATGACATTACCCATATCCTTAACAAACCGATCGTACTTCCATCTAACCAGGGCCACACCCCAGCTGTGGCCATGGATCGGCAGCTGAGGCAAAGCACCTTCATGGTCAGATATATACGAATATCCATATCCTACCATCCCAGTATACGACCCTCCAATACTCCAAACCACGTTCTCCAGAAGCCCATAAGGATGTTATAGTGGCTGATCTTGCATCAAGCCAGTGGGTACCAAGTTCCAATACAGAACAGACCCAGCTTTGCTTGCAAGTCACCAAGTTCCAAAATCGTAATCGTAGGGAACCAAACCTTTCTCCCATAAGGAAAGGCACCAACAAATCACACATTTTCTGGTCCAAGAACCGTACTACCACGGGAGCGCGATCAGTGTACCCCGGACACTGTAACTAACTCCCTTTTCCAAACCTGATTCAACTTGGACCGTCGCGGCCATCATGTCACCTGAAGTCACCTTAAACTTGTCTGTTTACGCCACCCTCTCACTACCAGCGGACCAGCGGGAAAGAGAGATAGCTGCACAGAACTGCAAGGTTTTGCACTTATCACAGACCTCTTTCCGGCCCTTGAGAAAAGGCTACCAGCTGCCTGCCATCCCTTTGCCATACCTCCTGTTAAAACTTTGCTCCACCTTCAATACCGATACTTCCTACGCCAGGTCCTTCAGCTCGGCCTGTTTTGAAAGGCCGCGGATCCTACCCGACGCCCCACCTTCGGGGAACACCTCCTCCAGGCCTTAGGTTACCAAGAACCTCAACTTTGCCCGTTCAAATGCCAGTCCTCCCACTATGGTCATCAATCTGACGTGCGCAACTAGAAAGCACCAGTCAGCCAACCTGTCCTGAAAACTGGTACCTATATTCTTTCAAACCATAAGCTCCATTACTGGTACTGAGCCCAAGTGTATCCAACCTTGGCATCCTGAGCGGGATAATGCATAACAGAGTAAATGTCCTGTACTACCGCCCTATTATCCAAATGCTGATTAACTTCACCCCCTGTAGACGAACAAAGCATACGCCTGAAGGATGTCCGAAGCCAATAACCCATACTACTCGACACCTTCACTGAACTTCTGATACATCGTAGCCTGAAGGAGAAGTGATCTAACAGCAGATAAACAAACCGTCCCTTCGAACCTCTATTACGTATTGCGATGGGAGGGTAAAATTGACCTCCGTCTCTGCATGCCCGTAGCAATGCAATGGAGGATTTTATGACCTACCCGGGAGAACAAACCCCAGATAAGGTACCCTCAGCCTGACCCTCTCCGGCAGGTTCCAAGACTAACCCAATGCTAGGTGATAACCACCGCCATGAGTGCCGGAAAGCAAACCAATGCCCAACATATGCATCCCTACCGAACATGAAACTATTGATATGGAGAACTGTCTAACCCCCAAATGGAAAACAGTTTTTCCACCACTAACACCGAAATTACCCATGAAGGTCCGAAAACATAACACCGACCATGACCCGGCAAAGTGACCTATAACACTATTGCCACAAGGAAAGACCCACCATTGGGGGTTGAGGGGGGGTTAGTGACCCCTTTTAACCGAAAACTCCCAGTGGACCGCACATAATACTAACCATAAAACGTGTGCGCTGACTCGCCTGGTAAATTAGTATGGAGAGGAATTGGCCCTATCATTCCTAATGCCAATCCTTCCCCGAACCAGCTTAATGGACAGTACCCGCTAACCATTGTTGAATATGTATAGGCTTATGGCCCCAAACAAACGCGAGCAAATAGCAAGAACTACAGGTGGAGCTAGGGAGGAACACCCTAATTACCTTTTTAATACAAAATCAATTATGTTACCAAATCTGCTACACCCGAAGGCCACTAGGGATCGACCTGACCCGCAAGACAGCAAAGCCCAATCGGTGGCACCGTACTGTTCTGTAAAATACACTACTGAATTTTTATTAAACGGGAAATCGATTTAAATATCACTTCTCCTGCATTATGTCTAACGTGGGAATGGTCGTACCCCGTACTTAAACCCATAGACTTGGAAATAGATGCCGCTCTGCATGAGCTATGGGTTTGCGACTCAAGCTTGCCACTCGCGCCCGTTGTAATTAAGAAGCACTGTAACCCAACACATTTTTTAAGCCTGAAGCCATGGCGGGTCTCCCACTGCACTTCCAGGCTCAATTTCAATGGGGCTGATGTGCAGTTCATGAAGGGACACTCAATTACCCTCTACTAGTAATCCCAATATACTCCCAAGTCCCCGTTATACTGTGCAGAGAAACGGGACACACTACAGAACTATTAACAAATGCAGGAATATGCCTAATTGCCCACTACAAAAGCAGATGCCTGCAAGCCGTGCAGCTATCAATAGACCACGTAAAACTACCCGCCAACAACTTACCGAGGCAGCCTACTCTGCTTATCCATAGCTCTAATGTGTACAAAACCCAAAAACCTATAGTATTTAAAAACCATTAGTAATCCCTATCATATAACCTAAACTACTATAATACCTCGGGCATGCTTCACTGGAAAGTGTTGCATGGGAAAGGGCACCTAATCCAATATTACCCAACTTATAGGTACACTACACCAGTGGCCTTAAGGGCTACGGGGGAGGATCATCCACAAAATACTGTTTTTTAGCAGCTACCTGACTTATACTAAGAGTACAGGAACTTAACTAGATATTAAATAATGTCCTGCAGCATGCTCCCATATGATAAAGCAGTGCAGTACATAGATTACTAGTCAATGCATGCCCCCCCCCCCCCCCCCCGCTGCTCCCATGACGCATGGAGTTACAGCAGCATAAGAGAGCAGGAAGGGCCTAGTATCCCAGGCCTCCCTGCATAAGCCTGCCTAATAAGGAATAATATGGCACCATAAACCCCACTGCACGGGCAGCTTACCCAGCTGGGTGACATAGGAGAACTTGTGTTGGGTTTGACCCTACCCCATTATATGATACTATACAAACTTTGTCACTAATAGTATACCCATACCTCTTACTCTAAACTCTAGACTATTATCCTCTTAACTACTCTGCCTGTGGCTCTAAAGGCCAAGCACCTAGGCCAGGATTCTGCTCTCTCTGTCTCCCTGCGGGCAGCCGGCGCCTGAGCGCTGTGTGGCAAGCCCGCAAGAAACAGACCACAACTCCCCAGATCCCCTGGGATGTTGCCTCGCCCCAGCAGTGTCATCTGCTCCTCTGCTCAGGTCCCCCGCCTCACTCCATGATGCAAACCAGCCCGCAGCCTCAGGATCAGGATAGCACTCACGATGAGGAGAGAGGATGGAGGGTCAATAAGGAAGAAAAAGGACAGAAAGAAAAGAAACAACAGAAAGACAACCCTCATATTTGTTCTCTTGGCTAGCTGGGGGCATAATGGCGAGGAGGACGCAAAACGCCTATCAGTGGGTGCACCCCCCAGGTAGCCACCCCCTCTCCCATACTCCCGGGCCTACCAGGTCACGTGGCCCTCCTACCAACACCAGGAGGCCTGAGGAGGTATACAGGCCATTCAGTAAGTGTACACTGAAGTCTGACATGCCTTCAGTGTAAAGCCATGCAACAAAAAAAAAAAAAAGAATAGGCTGATTAGATACATATCTTACAGAGGTCAGTCTGAACATGCCCAGTCTTTTCCTTTCAATATGGCTTTATACTGAGACAATAGCTTTAGAGCCCCAGACAATAATTAGCAATTCAACACTCAACTGATAAAGTACGTTTTGCTTTGTAATGCTTGTAAACAAATCTCTACTTCCCACATAAACTACTCACCTTAATATAAAAGGCAAATACATTGCCACCAAATGTTTTTTTTTTCTTGGATCAGAATACCATACAATTCTATTTACGGCTACATTTATTCTCTCTCTTCGATTCTCATTTGATTGGAGCTTAAGGAATGTTTTGTTACCTCTATCTAAATGCTGTGTTTATGGCTGTATTTTTATGTATGTTTAACATTTTGTTGTTTTGAAGAATAAAAAAAACAAAATAAAAACATCCCGTGTAACCACTGCGGTCGAGTCTGCCTGTCCCACACTGGCTTCCTCAGCCACCAGACAGCCCACAGATGTGAAAACATCGCTCTTAAATCTTAATTCGCGAAGCCAAGCTAAACTGATGTGTCCACAACTGCAATGTTTTTCATGGTCCTTTTCCTCTGCGCCTTCTTTCTAATATTGTGCGGTTAGAAGGTTAACATACCTTCCCTTTAAGGCAGCTCCAAAACAATCCTGTAGTATGGTATTTTTGCATAAGCAACCTTAATTAAAGAGGATGTCTGTTTACTTTAAATAGATCCTTTATGATTTTTTTTGTTTTATAAACTAAACTTGATTTATTAATTTGACTCTCCTGAATGTAATTCTTACATACCCTCATGCATGCTGTCATTTTGCACACCTGTGACCTGCTGCTTACTGAATTTTGCAGCTTCAAACACACATAGAGCCTCATTCAATTGAGGCATCGTAAGTTACTTAATGTTACATTTGCTGGTCTGCTGCGGGCCCAAGTTAAGGTGCTTTTCAATTGTCCAGGCCCGTAAGTTAGGGGCTGTTCGAGAAAATCGGAAACCATTGCCGTCGGAATTAGCATTTGCGGGCTTAGGAGCAAGCCCGTAACTCCTGATGCAGAAATAGCCAATGGAAACAGAGATCGTCATTCTGACCAACCTCTGAGCCCATATCTCGTAAGTGAAGGCCATAGGACTTTGACATACGACCGCCGTTTTCGTAGTCCTACGGGCTTCATCCTACAAGCACCTAGGACCTAATAAATATCTAAGTGCTAGTAAAGGGTCTCAAATCCAATAGTTGGTTCTGACCTCAATGTCACATAAAAGTGTAATTGTAAGCCTATGCCTGTGAATAATCACTAAAATATAGACAAGACTGTTGCACTTATTTATTGGGTCCAAATATACTAATAAGAGCTCAGTGACCCCATATTCTTTATTGTTCATACTTAGCGAACACTGGGGAACAGTGTTTCTATTAAATAAGCTATGTGGTTCCTGCATGGACTTGACCTACGAGAATTATAGATAAAGTTCTTCAGTGGTCCATTAGATTAACCACCATCTCTAATCTGTTTCACTCTTTACGGCGACAACTGTTTGTGAAGCTTTGAAAGTGATTTCACTTCAGAGACCACCTCATATAAACTGTGAGTATTAGCTTATTCTTTTTGTTCAGAGTAGAAACTTTAGAGACTATACGCATGCACAATGTGGGACTATAAAAAGAAGTTCATATTACTGTGTCTATTGTATTTTATTATATTGTTCAGTATTTGTTTATATGCTATTAGCTCTATATATTTGAACTCTAAAATCTGGTAGTTTATGGTATTATAGGCCAGTGGGAGTTATAGCTCTATTCTAAAATTTTCAATGTAACTGATTTCTCTTACTTTTTCAAATTTTATATAGAACTCAGTGCTTAAAGAACCAATGAACTTTTACAAAACATGTCTGTTTAATCAATATTCAATCTTATAACATCTTTTATTGTCTTCTCTTGATAGCTAAGGCCTCCTTCTAATGCTAATGCTGTAGTTGCAAATTAATATGAAACACAGGCCCACACATGTCTTTGTATGTAACATGCCCTTTTGATGTTACAGTAGCTGCATTGTCACCGGCGACATAGCATGACCAAGTGAAATATATGCATGGTCCTGTCTTGCATATCAATTTGAAACTGCTGCATTAGCAAAATGGAGGCCCTGCTATAAAGAAATACCTATGAATAACAAAATGTCTCCACCCACAGTGGAAAATAGAAAGCCTATATAAATGTTTTCCTTTTTTTTAAAATAATATATTACTACAATAAATCAAGTCAACGTGTTCAGACTTCAGTGGTCCAATAATTTATCATTATCACAAAACTGTATTGTGCGTGATAGTTTCTAGTGATATATATTTACTGCTTGAAAATCTTAATGCTTCTCTTTCAATTCATGGTTTACACATGATAAATATTTTATTAGTATGAAGAAAATTTTTATTTTGGAATCAATGGAAAACACTCCTCATTGTGCACACTTATGTCCAAAATGTTGCTCTTTGGGAAATGTTTTATTGAAATACACATGTAGATTGAGTTTAATTCTTAGAAAATGAGTAATAAAGCATGTTTTGCTTTTCAACCATCTGTTTTAACCACAGTAAACACCCATAAACACCCATAAATACAATATTACCAAGACACCAGATATTTTATTCATGTGGTAGCCGTTTATTTTTTTGTTGTTGCTTATCCAGCTTTTGCAAGTTTTTTCTTTCATATGGTACTTTCATGGCATAAACAAACTTGTTTTATTATTTAAATAGTTGTTACAAGTAATACTTAATTGGATCGTTTGGGTTTTCTTTGCCAGGCAAATACATTTTAATTTTCAAGGTTATTTCTCCCATTTAACTTAAATTTTATGAGGAGACCTATAAAAACTTACTTAGATGAGGCTGAAGGCCACAAGTTTAATTAATTACCTGCTTATGTGTATAACAGTGTACCTGTGCAACTCCACTGATATGAAAGAAACTGATAGTATGATATCACTCATGAAAAGAAACAGAAAGTTGGTGGGCTCAGCTTGCCAGAATGTCTGTTTCTTCTAGTTATTTTTTTAAAGTTTTCACATTTTAAAAAGTGAAATTGCCAAAAGATTATTAATATACTAATTGAATCCAAAGAAAAGTAATACCCTAATATTCAGATTATAAGATATTATGTTATATGGGTTATGATCCATACATATATTTTTTCATAGCAACATTACTATATCTCTGTAGTATTCAGCATTGGATTCCAAGGGGTTTATAAGTATTTGGATATATTCTCAAGTATAAAAAGAAGCACAGTGAATGGCTTGTGAAACCTTGCATATATCTTAAAAAAATGATTAAGAAAAAATAATAATTTATATATATATATATATATATATATATATATATACTGAAAATGTACAAACACTATATAAAAGTACAGAGAAGAGTAAGAAAGAAAGCGAAAATATAGCTATAGTGTAATATTTAGAACATGAATTACTATTCTCAAATATATAGTAAAAACTTCACAAAAGATATCCGTGTTTCATCATGTGACTTCCTCAGAGATGATTGTTATATAATAAGGTATATATCTATATATATATATATCTATATCTATATATATATATATATATATATATATATATATATATATATAGATACATCAAATTGAAAACACAAACCCCTGTCACGGTCAGGGTTGAGGAAGAAAATCAGCAAATCGAGTAGCCTTCCAATAACTTAATTTCTTATTAAAAATGTCGATCAATATACAATAACCAATAGATTGTAAAGAGATGTCTGAAACAGTGACCTTTGCTGACATAGCTAACACTGGGTACATCAAGCAAATCAACATGCAGATATAAAACTGATAATAATCAACAATGTAAAAGCGTACTAGGTGTAATGACAACATCATGTCACGAACACTCAATTACATCACCATGTCTTACAGAAGCAATGATGTCACACCATCAGATGGTGCCAAAGCACTTTGTCATATAAAACATGTGCAAGAACAGTGGTTGCAGTAATGTGAACTAAAGAGTGGAAAGGAAAATAGCCAAAAAGCTATAAGAAATTTATAAAATCAAAATAAAATCACCAAGCCCAAATATATAAAAAATAAATACATTTTATAATACTTGAATATGGAAAAAATAATGCAATGAAAGTTTGCAGAATTGTACAATATATACCGTATTGGTCCGAATATAAGCCGCACCCGTATATAAGCCGCACCCGTAAAGTTCAAGGGGAAAAAATATAAATATAAGCCACACCCGTAAAATTGGAGAGAGAAAGACTCTCAAAGTGATCAGCCATTGCAAGAAACAGGCTTTCTAATTAGCACTGTAGCTTTTTTTGCAGGTTACAGGCTTTACAGGATGTTAAAATCACTAAAACCGTAAATCGCTATTCAATACCGCAGTCTAAAGCACGAAAATCGGCACCCTTGCAATCGCACGCGTTACAAGCAAAGTTCGCAAATTGGCAATGATTTTTTGACGGTCGCTAATATAAGCTGCACCCGTAACTCCCAAGCTCAAAAATCAGAAAAAAGGTGCGGCTTATATTCGGACCAATACGGTAAATAAAAGGGTCATAGACAATTATAACAATGCAAATAAACAACAATGTAAATATCTACAATACTCACACAAAAAGATCCATGATAAGATCCATATTTCAGAGAACAATAGAATGAAAATTTTATAGCGAAATTATAGAACAATAGCTAATTCTATTTGATCATTTGGATTTCTGTAATAAAAAAGGTATATGTTCAATAAAAAACACTCTCAAAATGAGGGATCACAGTGATGCCCTTTAGAATTATGTAAGGAAACAAAATGAGACGTAAACTCATTTTTTTTACGTTTCTCATGTCCCCCCAAGCACTACTTTAGAATCCTTTAGGTGTGCCCTGTCTACTGCAGATTATAACTACCTTGTAACACATACAATACATCCCATATTGTGTGTTGCAGCTTACAAATTGCTTAATTGTATGCAATTTCCTTTTGTCAAATTTTTGAATAACTGCATAACATGGTGTAAGGAGCACAACACCTGGATCCCTGAATAATGGAAACAGTGATATGGTGTGATGAGTTATCTTTCATCCTGTTTGTTATACTCAAATTAATTTATGTTTGGAGAAAGCCAAAGGATTCCTTCAACCCAAAATGTATTTTGCCAAAGGTTAAAGATGGTGTGAGATTTATATTAGTATTGGCAGCCATTTTGTTAGGTCCAATGATTGCTCTACATGGTTGTAAATCTGCCAATAATTTGATGCCAGTTCAAAGGACTAGGTGCTCCCTATGGTGCAAACTCTGTTCCCTCATGATGTTCCCATATTCAAGGATGATCATTTCCCCATACACACTATAAAAATTCAAGAGTGGTTTCATAACCACCAGGATAAAAACATCTTCCTTGGCCTTCCCAATCACCAGATATAAGCATAACTGAATGTTTATGGGAAGCCCTGGAGTGTAGAGTGTGAAGTAAATTTCCTCTACCTTCTTACTGCAAAGAATTGGAAGCTTTTCTTCTGATTCAATATCTCATTAAGGATGTCATCAGTGATAGCCCTACTCCTTTTTAGTTCTTTGATATTAATATTGTTACTTATGGTCATTATTTTGTGCACCCCCTGTATGTCATTGTTATATACATTTACATAACTAGTCCTTATTATACTGTTCTCTGCCACGCATTTTTTTAATACAGTTCGATAGCACTGTCATGTATTTGAAAAATATTATTTATTGTATAGACCTGCAAAATGATTAATTTCTACAACATTATTTTACATTTTACAGCATTATTATACAGCTGGTGACAAATTATTATAGTGATCTACTGCATTATTATATATAGCATTATTATACAGCTCTACTGTTTTCTTATACAGTTATATTTCTACAGTATTTATATACAGTTACATAACATTATACAGTATTTTGTAGTTATTTAGCATTATTATACATTTCTACTGCATTAGTATATAGTTCTACAGTATTTTTTATACAGTAATATAGCTTTCATATATAATACTCGTGCATTGTTATACAGATATACAGCATATTTACATTTATATATCAAAAATATTCTGTTCTATTATATTATTTTACTACTCTACTGCATTATTATACAGTTCTAATGCATTATTATTTAGAGTGGGATATTAATGCACTATTAATCAAAATTAAACAAGTTCTGCAATTAGCGTAATTACATTTTTTTATTGCAACTAATTATGTTCACAAACAAAATGGCTCCATTACACTAATTGTTATTGTAACATTAAATATTCATTGATAAATAAAAAAAAATGCAATGACTTTTACTTTGTTTATAATGTAGATACAGAATATACAATTCTTTCTCGCACAAATTGCCTGATATATCAGAAGAGAAACCTATATAAACTTAGGCACCTGACATCTTAAATTTACTGGAGCAACATTATTTTAATAGTTTGGTCCTACTATAGGTGCTCAAATGTTTCTGAAGTGATGAGGGTACTTATTATGCTCTAGTGTTTCAATAGAATAGAATAGGATTCTTTATAAACAGCATTATATAGGACCATGAATTTAAACTTGTTAATATCACACTTTTTTGACTTTTTTTAATCTGATTGATTGCTTCTGTGGACAGGTGTCTTTTAGACGTGCTCCTAATCTCAGCACATTATATAAAAGACACCTGGGAGCCAGAAATCTTGCTGACTGATAGGGAATCAAATACTTATTTCACTCATTGACCTGCAAATCAATTTATAACCTTTTGACATGCATTTTTCTTGTTTTATTCTTTGTTATTCTGTCTCTCACTGTTAAAATACACCTACCATTAAAATTACAGACTGATCATTTCTTTGACTGATCATACTTTTTCCCTCACTGTGTGTGTGTATGTGTGTGTATGTGTGTGTATGTGTGTGTATGTGTGTATATGTGTGTGTATGTGTATGTGTGTGTATGTATGTATGTATGTGTGTGTGTGTATGTGTGTGTATATGTATGTATGTATGTATGCATATATATATATATATATATATATATATATATATATATACAGTGGATATAAAAAGTCTACACACCCCTATTAAAATGTCAGGTTTCTGTGCTGTAAAAAAACAAGACAAATATAAATAATTTCAGAAATGTTTCCACCTTTAATGTGACCTATAAACTGTACAACTCAATTGAAAAACAAACTGAAATCTTTTAGGTGGAGGGAAGAAAAATAAAAAATGAAAATAATGTGGTTGCATAAGTCTGCACACCCTCTTATAACTGGGGATGTAGCTGTGTTCAGAATTAAGCAATCACATTCCAAATTGTGTTAAATAGAAGTCAGCATACACCTGCCATAATTTAAAGTGCCTCTGATTAACCACAAATAAAGTTCAGTTGCTCTAGTTGGTCTTTACTGAAATTTTCTCAGTCACATCCCACAGCAAAAACCATGGTCCACTTAGAGCTTCCAAAGCATCAGAGGGATCTCATTGTTAAAAGGTATCAGTCAGGAGAAGGGTACAAAATATTTTCCAAGGCATTAGATATACCATGGAACACAGTGAAGACAGTCATCATCAAGTGGAGAAAATATGGCACAACAGTGACATTACCAAGAACTGGAGCTCCCTCCAAAGTTGATGAAAAGACGAGAAGAAAACTGGTCTGGGAGGCTACTAAGAGGCCTACAGCAACATTAAAGGAGCTGCAGGAATATCTGGCAAGTACTGGCTGTGTGGTACATGTGGCAACAATCTCCCGTATTCTTCATATGTCTGGGCTATGGGGTAGAGTGGCAAGACAAAAGCCTTTTCTTACAAAGAAAAACATCCAAGCCAGGCTACATTTTGCAAAAACACATCTGAAGTCTCTCAAAAGCATTTGGTGAAAAGGTGTTATGGTCTGACGAAACCAAGGTTGAACTTTTTGGCCATAATTTCAAAAGATATGTTTGGTGCAAAAACAACACTGAACATCACCAAAAGAACACCATACCCACAGTGAAGCATGGTGGTGGCAGCATCATGCTTTGGGGCTGTTTTTCTTCTGCTTGAACTGGGGCCTTAGTTAAGATAGAGGGATTTATGAACAGTTCCAAATACCAGTCAATATTGGCACAAAACCTTCAGGCTTCTGCTAGAAAGCTGAACATGAAAAGGAACTTCATCTTTGACAACGACCCAAAGCATACATCCAAATCAACAAAGGAACAGCTTTACGAGAAGAAGATTAAAGTTTTGGAATGGCCCAGCCAGAGCCCAGACCTGAATCCAATTGAAAATCTGTGGGGTGATCTGAAGAGGGCTGTGCACAGGAGATGCCCTTGCAATCTGACAGATTTTTAGTGTTTTTCCAAAGAAGAGTGGGCAAATCTTGCCAAGTCAAAATGTGCCATGCTGATAGACTCATACCCAAAAAGACTGAGTGCTGTAATAAAATCAAAAGGTGCTTCAACAAAGTATTAGTTTAAGGGTGTGCATACTTATGCAACCATATTATTTTATTTTTATATTTTTTCTTCCCTCTACCTAAAAGATTTCAGTTTGTTTTTCAATTGAGTTGTACAGTTTATAGGTCACATTAAAGGTGGAAAAAGTTCTGAAAGGATTTATCTTTGTCTAATTTTTTTACAGCACAGAAACCTTACATTTTAACAGGGGTGTGTAGACTTTTTATATCCACTGCCCAGCCCTCCACTGTACAGTAGTACAGTATATAAATAGTACATTTGTGATCACATTTGAATGTCTAAAACAAGTTAAAAGAATTGTTTCCTGCTCAGAATTTTGAGAAAAACAGTTATTACATTGCATTCTGGGAAGCTAAGCAGGGACATGCAAAAGTGCTCATAAATGCATAAAAGCTGTGTAATGCAGCAGTCATAAGTTTAAAGGAAGCCATGTTTAAAATGGTTTGTGGATTGAAGAGCGAGGCATTTGTGGGCACATTTGCATGATAGAATCTGTGGGTAGTGTTAGGCAGAGGGTGGAGCAGGGGGAGGAAGTAGTAGGTTTAGAAAGACAATGGGGGTGGTGGGAAGAATTTATGGAGGTAGGGGAGTTAGAGAGGGATAGAGAAAGGGAGACAGTGGAAATAGAAATATGTAGCGTGGAGAAGAGGGAGATAGAAGGGAGCAAGTGGAAGTAGGGTGAGCTACTGCCATTGCAACCGGTGGCCTGGGGGGTGGGCTAGTGCTGTGTTTTTATTTTTATTTTTTGTATTTTTGTATTTCTTATTTTAAGTTTTGCTCCACAACTGGTGCCTGGACCCCTCCCAACAAACCCCTCACCTGTTTCTGAAGTGGACTAGCCTGATTCCTGAGTCCCCTGCTCTCTCCTTGTGTCTGCTGGCACAGGGAGGAGCCAGCAGAGGGAAGAGCCAGCAGCCCGGCAGTGCGGAGCAGGAGCAGGAGGTAAGAGACAGGGGAGAGGCATGGACGGAGGGGAGACATGGAGGGAGAGGGGGAAGGAGGCATAGGGGAGAGAAGGAGACTTGGAGGAAGAGAGGGAGAGGTATGGGGAAGAGAGGCACATGGGAGAGAAGGAGACATGGAGGGAGGAGAGGCATGAGGAAGAGAGGCAAAGGGGGAAAAGGGAGGCACATAGAGGGATAGAAAGGGAAGGGGGAGACATGGAGGGAGAGGGGAAACATGGGGAGAGAGGGAGGCATGGGGAGAGCTGTGGAGACATGGGGAGACATGTAGTAAAAAATTACTACAACACGTTTACAGAAAATAAGTAAACATAGTAAATATTATAAATATTCTACTCACCTTTCCAGCATGTCCCGGTCCTTCTTCTTTTCTTCTTCTCTGGCGCGGCCCCTGTTGGAAAAAAAACAACATTACATTAGTACAACATACATAAACCTCAAAACAAAGTAAAATAAACATAATATATAGTGTACTGGACCCTCTTCTGCCCCGGATGGGCCCTGGAAAAATCTGCACTGTAAAATAACGCTAATGAGCCTCCTACAGAGTTTTCTCGAAGAAAATTGGCAATGGCAGCGTCTGATTGGCGGAAAACGCTGTCTATCAAATTCAGCCAATCAGAAGATGCCAATGTGTGAGCCAATGAGAAAGGGAAATACTCCAAAATCCCACACTGATTGGATAATGCACCTGTCAATCTTTATTTAAACCAATCAGAAGGATTTATTGCCATCAGCCAATCATAATGGGATACACCCCCATGGGGTGATTGGCTGAAGACATCTGCGCCTTCTCATTGGCTGAAATACTGATTGACATTGACAACAGCCAATGAGAAGGGGCAAATGCCTTCGGCCAATCAGTACGTTGGGGTATATCCCATTGTGATTGGCTATTGTCAGTGCAACCAATCAGAATGTGCAGATGCCTCCAGCCAATCACCCTGTGGGGGTTTATTCCATTGTGATTGGCTGAAGGCATCTGCGCCTTGTGATTGGCTTAAATAAAGATTGACAGGTGCTTGACAGGTGTGATTGGCTCATACATTGTCGCCTTCTGATTGGCTGAATTTGATAGCGTTTTTAACCAATCAGAAGGCGCCATTGCCAATTTTCTTCAAGAGAAGGCTCCGGGAGGCTCATTAGCGTCTCTGTTATTTTTTTATTATTTTTTTTAGAGCGCGATTCCAGGGCGGGGCAGAAGAGGAGGAGGCCGGAGACAGCGCGGGGAGGTAAGTACAATGTAGATTATGTTTATTTTGTTTTATGTTTTTGTATTTGTACTAATATAATGTTTTTTTTTAACAGGGGCTGCGCTGGAGAAGAAGAATATAAGAAGGACAGGGACATGCTGGAAAGGTAATTAGAATATTTAGAATATTTATAATGTTTATTTATTTTCTGTAAATGTGTTGCACTCATTTATTTATATTTTTTTCCCTAGGTTGCTGATCTGAAGGGACATCTGCAAAGGTAAGTGGTCTTAATTATTTTATTTTAGCTTAGAATTAGGGTATTTTAAGTCCGTGGTAGTGACGCTTGTGTGGGTGTTTGTAACAGCGTGTGAGGAGCCGTAGAGCCTCCACCTCCGCAAATGCGGCCCCTCGCTTCGTGAGGGTCCGCATTTGCGGGCCTAAAGTCTGCAGTTGCTAGCAAAGATCGCCTTTGGCGCTCCTTGACAGCAACTGCGGCCCTCGATTCCCGTTAGCAACAACCCACATGCCCTTGCAATGTCTCTCTTATTTAGACTTTAGTCCATTTCCCTGGCGCTCTATTAACTCCCTTGCCCTGGATCTCTCTCCTCTTGCTCTGAGTATCTCTTTTCTATTTTGTCTCCTTTGCCCTAAGTGTCTCTCTCCTCCCAACCCTAGCACACACTCTCTTGCATTGCACTGGCTGACCTGTAGGCAGTCAGACGCCATAATCCACCATGTTGTCAGTGTAAAGTAAGCTTTTATATTTATATATGTTTTCAATGAAAATAAAAACCATGAGATAAAAATGTTAGTGTGTCATAATGTATAATAAAATGAAGAGCCTTACCCAATTATCTTTCTATCTAATTTTACAATATAATGTCTCTCAAAAAAAAAGGGGGGGGGGTCAAAAAATGTTGGGGGAGCAGTATGTCCGTTCTGTGTCCCAGCCCTGGTCCTCCATTTCTCCTGCCCTCCTTCCTCACACACATCCCCCGCCCCAAATATTTTTGTTCTATCAATACTCCCCCACCCTTGTGGCCTACCCTTGCTCACCTCCATAGCCTGCCCTCCTTCTCAGCTGCTCCTCATACCTGGCTCCTGGGTGCCCCTCGCTGCAATGTGGCAGGGGCTGTTAGAGCTGGAGCTTCAGGGGCAGTAAGACAGCGAGGATAACCAGGTGCAGCCCACATCACATGCACATGAAGTACAAGTGGTACACCACCAATATCTCCACCCCTGGTTCTCAGTAATATCATTGTTGCATATAGTTCATGTGTCTGAGACCGGGATTTTGAATCTGCCAATTTTCTAAATTAAATTTGAGAGTAAAGAAATACCTATAAAGATAAATGAAATTGTCACAACTTTTTATTTAAACATATTGCTAAAACATATATAAAAATCTGCCAAGGGGAAAAATGCAGAAGTCTCCCAGGTCATAAATTATGACCATAATCAAAAAATGCAAAGTCTATGAATCAGTCCAGTTTACTTCTTTTTTACTATATATACTACATGTTCTATAAGATCAACCAGTGGGTGAGAAAAAGCCTACATAATAGTGTTCTTTTAAAAAGTAAACATATGTAATTGCATGCTCAATTCAATGAAAAGTATAATTATCTTAATAATATGTTGTGTCAACGCTGTCATTAAATGAGCACCGCCAAAATGAAAAAAAAAATTGTTTGAAAACCTTGTCTGGCTCTGAGCATAATTAAACAAGCAGAAAGTCATGCATCTACAGTAGTTCTTAATTAGAAAAATGTATTGTGATGTCTCTGCAGGACCCTTTAGAGATGCATGGTACATTGGTGGAAGATGTGTGTGTGCGAGAAGCGTTTACATTCCTGGAGAGCTTGTGTTGCAGTGAATGATGCATGGGTCTGTGCAAGTGAGGAGAATGTCTGTTGTGTCTTATTTCAGTCTTATCCCATTTTCTTTACAATGGCTCTATGTTCTCTCATTCCCAAACCCTCTCTTCTCTGATAGTGATAACACTTTCATGAGTCAGCATTGAGGAAGTGATATAACACACACAATATTGATTCCTTTACTAATAAAAAGAGACTTCAAAGAATCAGATTTTCCTATAAAATGTTTTATATACACAAGTAACACAGCGGTTAATATTGTTAGTTTGTTACTTGACAAATAATTGTCTTTTTTCTTGAATTGCAGTGGTCCTTTAAAGAGTGAATAGAAACTACCAAATATCTAAGGAACAAACAACATTGTGTTCTGAGGCACTGTCTGTAATGCGTTTCTGATTGCCTCTCCAGACATTTTTTTCAAGAAATACAGTCCTTGCTTTGTTGTATTTTATTCAGATAAAGCTTTTTTTCTGCAGTAGCTCATCTGTTCATTCCATCAGCAATCACTTTCACATGTCAGCCCTGACATATTTACTCAGTCTGAGAAGGATACATCACCTTCTTGTACAACAAATTGACCCATCAGTTGCAAACAACTAACATTTCCTTTATGCTGAGAAAATGATGGTACTTGTCTTCTTTATTCTCTCTCCCGAGTGACATATGTTTTAAATAACACAAATATTGCTCTAGAAGCAATACTTCTATTTTATTGGACTTTTAAAAAAAATTGCATTCCCGTTTAGTCCCTTATCTAAACCTTCATTGAGAAATGTTTTGTGGAAATCAATTTTTTGATGTAAAATAT
Source organism: Discoglossus pictus (assembly GCA_027410445.1). Lineage (NCBI taxonomy): Eukaryota > Metazoa > Chordata > Amphibia > Anura > Alytidae > Discoglossus > Discoglossus pictus. Next base: position 184,315,860 of record CM050166.1, on the reverse strand, counting down.
TATATCTAATGCTACAAAATGTTATTTTGCATAGTTTGCTTACCTATGCATGGCTACAATAGAGCTTCATCACAGTGATATATTCTCTTTGCTTTTGTTATAAACTGATTAATATACAGAGCAGAAATGTATCCTTTAATGCAGTGTTACACTATGATATGGCCTTTACTTGCTATAATCACACCCTCCTAACGATATTCAAATCACTCAGTTACTTATTTGAATATAATATTTATTGTGAATATCATCACATTTGACAAAATCTGTGACCATTACATAATCTGTAATCTGTGTTTAGTAGAATCCCATGTTTGTGTTTTCCATGTTTCCTGTAAGCTTGGCGTGTGATTGGGTGTGTTCTGCAAATTATTATTATTTACTAATATGAGGTAGGAGTGGGAGCAGGAGGGTGGAATTTGACTCATTGTTGAATTCATATATGATTTCAGCATCTACACCTTCATCTTCACAAACACTTGTTCAGGAGAAAACGTTTTCAAGTATACTTGCAAGCCTTGATTACCTTGCTCTGTAAACTTGAAAAGAAAGTAAGAATATAACTGCAGCTTCCATGCTCAACTAGAGTCTAAAACTGAAATTTTCACTTGAAATGAGTTTGTGTCAGTGATTTTCACAGCTGAGAATGTTGCTTATTGGTTGCATATGTCAAACACATGTACACCTTTTCCTAAACTATAGTAGTCCTTTAATTTCAGATACTTGCAAATTGCTTCATGGAACTTAATGCTACTATTATAAACCCACATAGAACCTACCAAGAACCTTGCTTTGGGATAATTTATGATTTTGCAATCTGAATAATATCTCTCATTTGAATACAAACCTGTATTTTCATCTTAAAAATAAGTACTGAAATCACTTGAATGACTACTTGAACCAAAGAAGGCATTTGCAAATGAAACATTTGGGGTTTTGAAAGCTCTGTACTATAAGTCTTCTTTAAAATGTTTTTTTTTTCCAAACGGTATCACCTACTACAACCAACTTGCTATTCTCAAAGACCAATACAATAATCTACAAACATTCCAATTAATTCATTAATCACATGCCATCTTGACTACAAGAACACATCCATAATTGGTGTCCACAAAACCTTTTGCTCTCTCCCCAAATCTTAAATGCAAGGCTCATCTACGTAACTCACCACTTGACTACTGCTACTCTCTGCAAGTCATTCCCTTTACACTACATGGCAAAATTCCAAATATTTACCTTCACATATAAGTCCTAGACAAACCTCCACCTTCTTATATGTGTTTTCAGTGAAGCCAAGTTATCACCCAGGTTATTAGTATCTATAACTCAAGCAGCAGTGTTAACTGTTGGGTATTACTTTATCACCTTTTCAATTGGATCAAATCTATATCCAACCGTCAATCTCCATCACCTCTTTTGTTTCACATACCAAAATCAGTATATTCTGTATTGTTGTATCTCTGGTGTATAGAGCTGTAGGAAATACTGATACATTATAAATAAAGCTTCTTATTACTACAATTACTTTGGTCTCAAAAATGCTTTTGGTATCGGTATTAAAAGCCTTGAGCTGTTTATATATGTCAAAATATGTAGTTGTAAAAATATATTTTTTTGCCCAGGTTTGTTTCTGCATTTTACCTTAATGGTTTATTCATTCAAGTAACATAGCTGATATCTTTCAATACTCAAATACTATTTTTGGCAGGTACATCTCAATTCCAATATGACATATGGCAGAAGAAATCAATCATCTATGCTGTAAGCTAATGTTGTGTATTCTTACAACGATATAATTAGTGTTAAAGTTTACAATCTCTCATTGCAATAAGACACACTTTATATATTTTCTTTTGTTTCCAGCCCCAGGCTATGACACAGTTTCTCATCTAATGGCAGAAGCTCAATAGCTTTCTGACGGGGATCAGGCTTAGGCAAATCCTTTGTAATTCTCCACGTTGAATCATGCTGATCTGCTCCTGCTACGATCTTCAACTTCAGAATTCTAAGTGATAAATGATGAGATCGTACAGAGCTCTTTCAAAGTAATCCCTTTGGTTAAAGAAAGTTTCAAAATGACAACTTGCTGCATTGCTCTGTCTGCCTGCACAATGTGGATTGACGTCCTTTGCAAAATACAAGAGGAATCTCTTAAATGGATACTGATCCCTAATAAAAGTACACACAATGTGTCAGAGAGCAATTGTTTCCCCTGCAGGTGCCCCTGTGGCTTATGCGTTTTGTCGGTATGATGTTCTTCTTTCCAGATATTGGAACAAACTACAGCTGCCTATATTTGCTATAGGACTCCCTCAGCCAGCTGTTGCGTGACATCCCTACTGGAGACAATTGCAGTTTATACATTTATGGAGAAATGCTGGTGATGGAACCATAATACATGTGAGCAGGTGTAATAATAACGTGTCACAAACATAACCAGATCTTGGTCACATATAATGCCACATAGACTAAATAGACAGGTAGCTGCACATGATTAGCATACTTTTATAAATATATTAGCAAATGCTGAATGATGTACCCTGATGGACAGTTTACTACATTAGTTAATTTGCAAATAAGCTCAAGCGATCTCCTTATTTTCCCCTATTGCTATGGAATCTCAGGTTGTAATTCTCCATGTCTCTTTTATTGTACTGCTGTTTTATCCTAAATTTCTCTCTTGCATATTTTTCTTTCAGTCCCCTCTGCTAGAGTTTCATTAGAATACTAAGGAAGAAAATCTTGCTTCTTTCTTTGCCTTTACATTGTGACACCTCCCTAATGGAGCCATTCTTAGCGGCTAGTGTAGCTAACAACTAGCTCTTGACTTAAACCTATAAGGCTAGAGACACTCTTCTGTGAAATTAGGGGCCTCATGTGTATTTGTAATATTTGTTGATGTTATACCATCATCCCTCATATGAAATATGCTGTGTCTAGTGTGTATCACTTTATTGACATATTTATGATACGGTTTTAACATTAATATGAGTGAGTGATATTTTGTCCTATATGGTACAGGATAGTGTTACAAGACACAAGTGATGGGTGAAAAGGTGCAAAGAGGAGAAAATACTTGGAAGTCCTGAGAGCAGAAAGTGCACAAGGATTGGAAAAATTGGTTGCAGAACTCCTGTTGAATGTAAGAACACATCTTCTGGAAGTACTGTACTGACTTTCAACTGCAGTGAATCTTATAGCAGAGGATGTTGTACCTGATCAGTTAGACTGGTTCTTGGGGCAATTAGGCAGATTCCTGAGATAAGTGCTGCAGGGAAGAGAAGCAGATGTAATAAATATAATGGTGGGAGAGTCAAGAGAGGTTGGTGACGGGGAAGAAAGAAAGAGAGCAGGGGAGAAGAGGGAATCAAGAATAATCTGTAATTACGTAGACCTCCATTCAATTGCAACAGTTACAGAGCGATTCAATTGAAGAAGCCCGCAACTACCTGGTCGAAAGCCTAAACTGTAAACCATGCACCCGTAAGTAGCATTTCAAACCATGATCATAATCAATTAAGAAAGGCAGTCAGTAAAAATTGGAGGTTAAACATCAATCAATTAGTGTTTAGAAGTGCGATATGCAATCGGATTCCCGCAATCCAGCAACTTACAAAATAATTGAAATTAATGACAATACTGTTCTAGTCTATGTGGGTGGCCCGAGATTGATATAACATATAATATATAACATTGAATAAAACATAAAAATAATATTTTTTATTGCAGATTTGTGAGCTTGATACTGTTGTGCAATTAATTATAATGTCTTTCATCACTTTTCCCGTCTTTTAAAGTGCAGTATTATTTTTTTATGAACAGGTGTTTAACCCCTTTGATAGTCCTATCTGGTATTCATAGCATTGTCTTGTACATTTGCCATTTACGAGTTTGAAGGCAATTGCGAGCTTGAGGAATTGTAGCAATTGAATCACGATTTGCGATTATAACATCTACGGGCTTGAAAGATCAAAGGCTTAGATGGGTCAGCTTATGATTTTGACAATCGCAGGTATTTTGAGCTTCTAACCCCGAACCGATTGTGGGTAGCTAAAAGACGCCAATGGAAAAGCAAATTATTTTACGGGCTCCATTACGGGCTCTTGTAACTACAATTTGCTCAATTGAACGGAGGCCATAAACTGATAACATCTCAACAACCACAAATGCTCATGCAGATCACATGACCAAAAGAGTGTGGTTGGTCCATGTAGGAGGGATGGATGAACTAGAAGGAGATTGTGAGCCAATATGTGACATCATCAGCTCTGCTTCGAATTCTCATCTTTGGAAAGTTTTATAGTTGTTTTTATCCTGAAACCTGGTTGATGTCTTAAATGCAAGTGTTTTTTTTCCTAATAGTGTTGTAAACATGCAAAAATAATTTACATGCAGGAAGAGAGTCTTACTACTACCACAAGGAGATGAAAAGAAAGGAATAATGCAGGATCACACTAGTATCTAGGCCAGTGGCTCTCAAACTTTATGATCTGGGAACTGGCCAGCTAATTACTTTACAAAGTTTATAGGGACCAGCTTTGATATCTGGAAAATGTTAAATGGATTGATTCCACATGTGACAGACTACATTGTCATTTAGTTTTGCATTTAAAGTGAATAGAGTATCCTTCTAATTCAGTTCATCAATAATCACATATATAGTTGTGAGCGTACGAGTCGTTGCTCACGCTTGCGGGCTCCCGTAGCGAGCCCGCAAGAACTGCGTCCCTCGCGAAGCGAGGGACGCAGTTCGCCGCAAATGCGGGTCCTCGCGAAGCGAGGGCCCGCATTTGCGGTTGTGGAGGCTCAACGTCGGCTGTGTTAACACACACATACACACACACACGACTTTTTTAACAGAATAAACCCAACCGCCCAGCCAACAAAAACCCAACAACGTCCCCGCAAATGCGGATCCTCGCGAAGCGAGGGTCCGCATTTGCGGTGGTGGGAGCATCCCAACATCGGCTGTGTTAACACACACATACACACACACAGAACTTCATAACAAAAAAAAACTCAAAGTCGCCTCACACCCGCTTACACCCAGACACACAGACGCAAGACTTAACAAAAAAACAGTAAAAAAGGCCCTTCACACGCTCTTAACACACATACGCACGACTTAGAAACAAATACACTGCGTCGTACACGTAAAAGCTAACTGCGTATATCGCAAAAAAATACGGCAACATCGCAACAAAATACGGCCGCATCGGAAAAAAATACGGCCGCGAAAGACCCATTCCAACCGCCGCGCATCAAAACATCACAAACACAAGAAATAAACACAACAAACACATAAAAAGCTTACTTACAGCACGGGGGGGCATCCGGCACCTCCAAAAGTTCATTTACACGTCCATTTAAGTCAAAACAAAGAGTTTAAACGACCGAAAATCGGCTAAGCGAGAGAAAAAATGGCCGCCGAACAAAACGAAAACGAGGCTCCAGACGTAACTACACTACACTTACTCGCAATAATGAAACACATACTATGCGGAACGGATCACACTCATATTAAACACCATTTTAACCACTACTACGCACAAAATGGCGGATGGAACGCAAATTGTAAGCTGGAACGCAAATAGCGCATGCGTATTACGTTCTAACGGTCTAACTTTCCAGAATGTTCTACAAGTTGATAAATACTGTCTATTTGACAGAGAAAAATACATTTCTCCTCAGGTGATGAACAGAGTGACTTCGGAGATAACTGCTGCTAAAACTTGAGAAGATAATTCTTTCCTAATTTACTACTTTACATTGTGCAAATTACAACTGAGAGGTAAGCTATAATATATTACTTATTTTCAAGACAGGACATCAAAAAAAAAAATTAAAGAAGACAAAGAGGTTTATGTATACTGACAAGTGACACGCACATATATGCGTATAATGTATACTGACATGTGACACGCACATATATGCGTATAATGTATACTGACAAGTGACACGCACATTTATGCGTATAATGTATAGTGACATGTGACACGCACATTTATGCGTATAATGTATAGTGACATGTCACATGCACATTTATGTGTATTGCCCCTGCAACAAACTAATTAAACAACTACATTTAAATTACATTACAAAAAAATAAGTTGGGACTATTAAAATACTATTAAAATATGAGTCATGTATACTGATATGTGACACGCACATATATGTGTATCATCTATAGTCACATGTCACACACACATTTATGTATGTTGGCCAAAAATAAAAATAAGGCTAATTTAACAATTAAAATATGATTCATGTATAGTGATATGTCACACGCACACAAAAAAATTACTTTCAACTATGGAAATGTGCTTCATGTATGTGACGTATGTGTGTAGACCCCACCAAAAAATAATGTTAATTCTAATTAATTACAGAAGTATATTTCAATGAAATTAATTTACTGCAATTTAATAGATCACCTAAAACTCAATCTTCCTACTTTTTTTAATATTCAAACAGACTCTGCATCAACAGCGTCTCTCAACAATTTGCACTGTGCACTGTGAAGCACAATCCCTTTTAAAGAACACCAACAAAGAAGAAGAGGTAAGATACAAAAATACTTTAAATGCTGAAAAGGCCATGGTTTGTTAAATACAAATAAAAAATTCTATAATTCACTATTTCACTTTATTTTTCAAACAGACACTACAAGAAGACCGGCGGATTAAGATTGGCAGGAGGGGACCCTCTGTCATTCCACACTTCAATCAAGGTAAAGTATTAAGTATAAAAAAGAACCGAACCATGAGCCTTATTCAATTGTGAGTTGGCTAATTGAATAGGGCTTTATATAAGCACATAATAGGTCTTCACTAACTAAAAACTTCTGTCAAAAAATATTTTATGTGCTTATATAGAGCCCTATTCAATTGGTCAAAACGCAATTGATTCAGGACCTAAATATGTTTAATGGCCGAGGGCCTCATTCAAATGTGATTGTTTAACAACCTATAACCATTAGAAAAAACACTACATAACTATAACAAAAGTGGTGCCCATCAAAGAGGATTGTACGAAAACTCACACAAATACATAGCAAACTACATTTAGATTCTTATTTAATGTTTAACAACCTATAAGCCTTAGAAAGAAGCCTAAATAAGCATACCAACAGTGGTGCGCACCAAACAGGATTGTATGAAAACTCACACAAACACATAGCAAACTACATTTACATTCTTATTTTATGTTTAACAACCTATTAGCATTACAAAACAACATTAATAAGCATACCATCAGCGGTGCGCATCAAACAGGATTGTATGAAAACTCACACAAACACATACCAAAGTACATTTACATACTTATTTTATGTTTAACAATCTATAAGCCTTAGAAAAAGGCCTAAATAAGCATACCAAAAGTGGTGGACACCAAACGGGATTGTAGAAAAACAAAGAAATAATGTCATTTTTTAGTTCATACAAATACATTAAAATAATATTACATTTTCATTTTTATTTTATATCAGATACTGCGTCAAGAACATCGGAACAGGAGTTTCAACTGAGGACCACACCAGCGGACGAGGACTTTCAACAGAGGACCAGACCATTGGACGAGGACTTTCAACAGAGGAATACACCATCGGACGAGGACTTTCAACAGAGGACCAGACGATTGGACGAGGACTTTCAACACAGGACCAGACCATCAGACGAAGGCTTTCAACACAGGACGAACAAAGATTCTGCTTCAAATCAAACTTCAACCAAGGTACAGTATAACAAGTAAAAAAATAGAAAAATTAATTAATATTCTTCTTTAATGTTTAACCACCTATAAGCCTTAGAAAATAGCCTACAGAAGCATACCAAAATTGTGGCGCACCAAAAAGGATTGTAGAAAAACACAGAAATAATGCCATTTTTTCATTAATACAAAGACATTCAAATAACATAACATTTTCATTTTTATTTTATAACAGATACTGCGTCAAGAACATCGGAACAGGAGTTGGAACTGAGGACCACACCAGAGGACGAGGACTTTCAACAGAGGACTACACCATCGGACGAGGACTTTCAACACAGGACCAGACCATCGGACGAAGGCTTTCAACACAGGACCAACAAAGAATTTTGCTTGAAATCAAACTTCAACCAAGGTACAGTATAAAAAGTAATATCTATCATCTATCTCTTATTTGTCTTTTAGGGCCAATAATCTTTAACAATAAATACAAACTTCAATGTAAACTTAAAAAATACATTGGCATAGTCCAAAAAAGTCTAAAAACACAGAATCTATACAATTTGTCATTGTAACATTCCAGTCCTAAACCCTAATTTAATTGCCATTTGACAAATTGAATAGTGCTGTAAATAAGGACATAACATCTGTTTTAAAATACCTTTTTAGTTACTGAAACACTTGCTTTTGGATACATGTTTAATAAATAAAAATTTCTTTAAATAATTATCTCATGCCCTTATTTAGACTTTTATTCAATTTACCGCATTGAAATTGATTAACTATAAAATGTTAACACACTATTGATAACTATTTGTCATGAAAAACAACTTAACATCTCAAAATAAACTAATGGTACATTATTTTATTTTTACAGATTAACATGCCTGATAATGAGAGTAAACAAGAAAAGAAAAGACGCCAAGCTAGAGAACGACGACAGAGAGCAGACAGCCAGCAGACACCGGAGAAGAAGGAAATTCGACGAGAAAAAGAACGCAAAAGAATTGCAAGCAAAAGACTGTCACTTGCAGAAATTAAAGATATGTAAAAAAAAACAACAAAGAAAATAAAGCATTTACAACCTGTTGCTCAAACATCAGATGACATTTTACCAGAAAAAATACAAGAGATACCAAAAAAAGCAACAAAGAAAACAAAGCATTTAGAACCGTTTCATGAAACATTACATGACATTTTACCTCAAACAATACAACATATACCAAGAAAAGCAACGAAAAAAACAAAACATTTAGAACCTGTTGTTGAAACATTATATGACATTTCACCTGATGAATATGAAACTCAAAATCCTATATGCTTTGCAAATTGTCCTCTACTCAAGTCTTTAGCAGTAGAGGTTCATAGTTGTGGGGACATGACTACTCAATGTCAGTTTTGTGAGGCTTATTATTTTAAACAGGAGAGACCCAGAGATGGACAATTTATTAGTTGTTGTCAAAAAGGCAAGTTCAAACTTCCAGAAAGGAAAGAATTTCCAATTTATTTACAAAATATTATGACTGAACCTACTTTTCCAAACTACAAAAATTTTAAGACAAACATAAGATCCTACAATAGTGCCATATCCTTTGCATCCATGGGGGCAACATTAGCTGCTAATGTACCAGGACATGGTCCTTACTGTTTTAAAGTCCAAGGACAAATTTATCATCGCACTTCCCATTTACATCCAGAGGAAGGAAATAAAAGAAAATTCGCTCAACTATATGTCCTAGATACAATGGAAGCTGTTGACCAACGTATGCAGATGGAAGAAAATAAAAAATGCTTACCCACTGTTTTCATAGAGCTAAATAACATTATGGACAACAATCCCTACAGTAAAGCGTATAAAAAATTGGCAGAAGTAGAAAATGAACAACTACTTCATTCACAAACACATCAATTACCAATGCCGAAGGTTAATATGGTCCTTAAAAGAGACAGACATACTGATAAACGTCGTTATAACTTGCCAACAACAAATGAGGTTGCAATGGTGTTTCACAATGATGAAGGAGAACCACCATTTCAAAGAGACATTCGAATATATCCTAGAAATGAGGACCAACCGTTTATTAATATGAGTATCTTAAGTCCAAATTTAGATCCAATGACATATCCCATCTTTTTCCCACACGGAGAAGCAGGTTGGCAACCAAAATTAACTCTTCCCAGTTACCCAAATGCTAAAGCCAGAATCCGAAATAATGTTTCTATGCTTGAATTTAAAGTAGCTCAAATTGCCATTCGCAATGTATTTAATCCAATTTTATGTGGTGGGAAACTAACACAACAATGGATTATTGACTCATATTTGCAAGTTGAGGCAAATAATTTAAACTTTATCAAATATCAACAAGATAAACTCCGTGTAGAACAATATTCTGGACTCATGGACTATGTTGCTGACGTGGCTACAAGCAGAGACATGACAGCTGGCAAAGCCATCATTTTACCATCTTCCTTTCAAGGATCTCCTCGGAATATGAGAGAAAGATACAATGATGCTATGGCTATTGTGACAAAATTTGGCAAACCCGATCTATTTGTGACATTTACATGTAATCCACAATGGCCAGAAATTACACTAAATCTACTTCTTGGACAAACTGCTTCAGATCAACCAGATTTAGTAGCCAGAGTTTTTAAGATTAAATTAAATGAATTAATACGTGACTTCACTATAAATCAGTTATTTGGCAAATGTCTTGCTTATGTATATACCATTGAATTTCAAAAAAGAGGCCTTCCACATGCACATCTTCTAATAATACTTCAAGAAAAAGATAAATTAGATACTTCAGACAAAGTGGATGCAGTCATTGTTGCTGAACTACCAGATCCAGAACTATATGGTAGACTATATGAGATTGTTACTCATCGCATGATTCATGGACCCTGTGGTGACCTTAATCCACAATCACCATGTATGGAAAATAATAAATGTTCCAAAGAATTTCCAAAAGATTATAGAGACAAAACCTATGCCAATTGTGATGGATATCCACTTTATAAAAGAAGAGAAGGAGATAGTGCCATTATTCGTGGAAAAAAAGTGGACAATAGATATGTAGTACCCTACAATCCACATTTACTCATGAAGTACAACGCCCACATCAACGTAGAAGCCTGCACTTCCATCAAATCCATTAAATATGTCTACAAATATATTTACAAAGGTTACGATGCAGCTACTGTAGTCGTCAAAAGTGCAGACAACCCTGAAAGTAGTGAGTTAGTACATGATGAACTTGCATCTCATGTAGATGCTCGCTATGTCAGTGCGCCAGAAGCTATGTGGCGGCTTTTAAAATTTGAAATGCATGATAGATCACATGCAGTATATAGTTTAGCAGTACATTTGCCACAACGACATTTAGTCTATTTCCATGCTGGAAATGAAATGAATGCATTGGCCCAAAGTGAAGATCGTCACACTACACTAACTGCATGGTTTGCATTAAATTCCACTGATGCTGAAGCAACACAATACTTATATATTGAAATTCCATATCACTATGTTTTTGTGAATGGATTATGGAGACCAAGAAAAACCAGAGGCAATAAAATTATTCCAAGAATTTACACAGTCAGTCCAAGAGATGTGGAACGTTTTTGCTTACGGATATTACTTTTAAATGTTCCTGGAGCACAAAGTTTTGAACACTTAAGAACTGTTAATGACATTGTATATGAATCCTTCCATTTAGCTGCAAGACATAGAAACTTACTCGCTGATGATACAGAGTGGGAAAGATGTTTAGAAGAAGCAGCACAATGTCAAATGCCACGACAGATGAGAGAACAATTTGCTTTTATTTGTATCTTCTCAAATGCTCCAAATGCATTAGCTTTGTGGGAGACTTTTAAAAGTAATATGGCTGAAGACTTTATGCGACGATACAATGAACCCATTGCACACTTAAAAGCGTTAATGGAAATCCAAGAAGTCTTTTTAACTCATGGATTAAGTTGTGCAAGTTTTAATTTGCCTGATCCAGGTCTAATAGATGACATTAACTTTGAAGACTATGACATTCAACTACAAGCAGAAAGAACAGAAGAAAGACTTGCAACTTTAAATACACTACAATTGCAAGCATTTCATGCCATTAAAAATGCTATAGATGATGACATGGTGACAGAGCGTTATTTCTATCTTGATGGACCTGGCGGATCAGGAAAAACATATTTGTACAATTTATTAATGAGTTCAGTACGAGCCCAAGGAAAAATAGCAATGGCGTTTGCCACTACTGGAATTGCTGCACTTTTATTAGAAGGTGGAAGAACTGTTCATAGTGGATTTAAACTGCCAGTGCCTATTTTAGAAAATTCTGTGTCAGATATTCGCATGACATCCTTACAAGCAAAGAAATTGAAGAAATGTAAATTAATTATAATAGATGAGGCCACAATGATGTCATGCTATGCCCTCCAATGTATTGACCGTTTGCTTCGTGAAGTCATGGAGAATACTTTTCCATTTGGTGGAAAGGTAATGTTGTTGGGTGGCGATTTCAGACAAACATTACCTGTCGTTGTACATGGAAATCGAACTGACATTATCGAAACATGTATAAAGTCAAGTACAGTATGGAAACATTTTACCCATCTTCAACTGCAACAAAATATGAGATCAGAAGGCCAAACTGATTTCAATGATTGGCTTATTAAAATTGGAGAAGGCAGAACAGAAAAAATACTACATTTACCTGATGACACTGTAGAGATCCCACCTCATATGATTTGTCAACAAGATATTATATCGGCTATATTTGAAGGGAGCGTAAATAACGAAGAATATTCCGAGCTTGCCAACCAAGTCATACTGACGTGTAAAAATAAAGATGCATTAATCCTCAATAATGAAATCTTAAAAAAAATTTATGCACCACAAAGAAATTATCACAGTGCTGATTCTGTACTTGCTGATGACAATGAAAGTCAGGCTAACTTTTCGACTGAATTCATAAACTCTTTAACTCCTTCTGGAATGCCACCACATATTTTGCAGCTAAAGAAAGGTGCAATTATCATGTTACTGCGAAATATGAACCCCAAAAAAGGCCTATGCAATGGCACAAGATTAATTGTTCAACAATTAAAGGACCATTTTATAGATGCTGAAATTTTAACTGGGACCCATAAAGGAGAGAGAGTTTTCATACCAAGAATAGATTTAGCACCAAGTGAAAGTAGTCTCCCTTTTATACTTCAAAGAAGACAATTTCCCATTATTATGGCATTTGCCATGACCATTAATAAATCACAAGGTCAAACTTTCAAATCTGTGGGTATTTTCTTGGAAGAACCAGTTTTTGCACATGGTCAATTGTACGTTGCGTTGTCACGGTGCAAAAATCCACAGGCTATTAAAGTTTACATTGAAAACAATGAAAGTCAAGGTGATTTATTAGAAGATGGACGTATTTTTACTAAAAACATTGTCTACTATGAAGTACTATAACTTTGAAGGATACAAATTAACGATGCCAACATTTTTTTAAAGCATTGCAAAATACATAACAATTGGTTGTTTAATTCAGTCATAATTAATGGAAGTCATGTTTATGAATGATTTGCCTCACAAAATACTTGCTTTGCATTGTTAGTAAAAATTATGTTAAAATGTTAAGTCACTATGTTAATGTTTCTAATGTTACAAGTTTCAAAAATATATTTTCAAGTTATTTCATTCAACAGATTACAAAGTGGATGTTAAGAGGTCAAGCACCTTTTAAGTCACAATGTAAATATTGTCTGTTATCTTAAGATTACTACCTACATTAATGTTTATCGCCAGTTTATGTGCTCAGTAATAAATTACTTTAATTACGTACGTTTTAAGAAGAGTTTTACTGTATGCCTTCCTCTACATTCAATGTATATTCAAGTTAACAATTATTCTGATAGAAATTGATTTTTGATACTGATTAATTTAAATGTCAATTGTTTTTACATTCAAATGTTAATACTTTTAATAAAAAATTAGGTTACAAAATGTATTCACTATGTTCCTGTTTATAATGTTCAAAATTATACCAATGTTTTGTTAACTTCTAAACTTACATAAAAAATAAAGTTCAAGTTTAAAAATATATACTTTGATGGTTATTGCTTACATATAGTTTAAACTTCATGTTAAAATTCGCGACTTTTAAAGAAGGCTTTTTACTTTTTGCTTTCCTATTCATTCAATGTATATTAAAGTTAACAATTCTTCAGATACTAATTACATTTAAAAAAACCATTACATCAACATTTTACAAAAATACACGTTCATATTAAAATACTTACAAGTGTCAAAAATATATGTTAATAACTAAACAACTTGACAAACATATACATCACATTGCCGTCATTTTTTGACGGGCAAGTCGCTAGTCACATATATAGTTGTGAGCATACGAGCCGTTGCTCACGCTTGCGGCGAACAAAAAATGAAACGAGGCTAAAGGTCCCTAAACACGCAAAACACTACCATAAAGACGCAAAACAGCTACGGATATTCCGAAAATCTTGCACAACATCGAAAACTAATATTACCAGAAACTCATACGACATAGAAAACGAACAACGCTACATCAGCCACATTATATACACCAAACACCCTTAGCTCACTTACAATTTCATTGCCGTCATTTTTTGATGGGCAATATTCTAGTCTGCTTATAACTGTGACTATTGGTAATGACATGTTGATATTGTTACGTTCTATTCAGTATCAGTAGAGAAGGTTTCAGGGGCCAGCACCAGTCAGGCTGTTGAGAACCACTGATATAGGAAACTCGCCACTCTTTTTATGCATGGAGAAGTGATAAGAGACGCCAACATAATAAATAGTACATTTTTACATTTTAAACTTAAACTGTTCATAACCAGTTTCCATAGTAAGCATATTTTCTGGTTCACTTATGGAATGTGATATATAAATTATAAATGTTGATGAGAGAACCTAAGCCATACAACACAGAGCTCTTTTTAAATATGATTTATAATTTAAGGAAAATAAAACTTGAACTACTCTGAAAAGAGTATGACTGTGTGCCCAAGACTTTATAAGGCCTACAGTGAACATAAATTGTTAATCTTTTTATTAATGTAATCATAAGTTTTAAGCAAACCTTCTTATAAATCTTAAATTATAATAATATTGTTATGCAGGGGAACATATTAAGAATACTGAGGCAATAATAATACAATATTACTAATTAGTTAAAAATCCAAAGTTTCTGACAAAATATATTCCGAAAGATTAGAGTGTGTGATCTCATTAATAAAACATCACAAACTAATTGGGTTGATTAAAAGAGTACTATTCTTACATAAGACAACATGGGATAAATCAGAAATATAATTGTACCTTCTACTTTTACTTTAAAAAGTGTGATATATTATATAAATACGTTTTCTATTGTATATGAAAAATATGGCAAAAATTTCTAAACTGAAATTGTGCCTCTAATATACAAGATACGTTTATTTGTACTTGGGGAAGAAAGCAAAATTAATCCTCATTGCTAAAGCTTCTTATACTGTTTAGCCTGTAATTCATTTGTAAATAGTCATCAACCTAAAATGGCACCAAACTTACCAAAGCTTTTACGCATTTTCAAGATTTTTCAGACTGCAAATAAAGACAGAATATTGCTTACATTTTAAAAGTTGATCATAAATTGATGCATAGAAATGTTGGCATGATTTATTCTGTGTCAACACTTCAAGGAGAAATGATTTTGTCTTAAGTATTCTTTTACTGATTTCAAAGCGATAGATTCAGAAGTAACAAAATAAATGATTGTTTGCAATGCAAAGTGGTGTCAAATCTGATACTCTGAATATGTGTCCTATTAACTCAATAATGGTGCCTGGATTTGAATACCAATGATGATAGTGTTGTCATCTGATTTATTTACCCATGTGACTCATATTCATCATACAGTCTATAGCTAAATGTAACATTCAGCAGTGCACAGTAGGCTTGAGATCTAATGATTGCGGCAGTCTCATTTTATTAACAGCAGTTAGAGAGACATTATACCACTCAGCATGCCCTAGATAGTGCATCTGAAATCCGCCAAGTAAGCCGCAATTTAAAAAAGGAAAACATTTTTTTCTACATACGTTTAAATTTTTTACTCGATAGTGCAAAGCATACCAAGTATCTACAGTTTAAAGCCAAATAAGGGTAAGTACATATCAGTATACAACTCTTTAGTCATCTCTAACTGTGACAATTTGCATAGCCAGCAAGAAAGCAGGCTGTAGGGAGTCTAGACAATACTGGCCAACAGCAAACCCATATATTGGTCAGCTTGTGTTTTGAGTACAACACAGTGGTTTATTCAAATTAATTATTAATATACATCATGTTTCCAGTGTTCACTGTAGCTCACATCACCCTATACTCTCTAAAATATGGTTATGTCTAATAATCAAAAGGCAAAATATATAAGTTTTGCAGTATGTGTTTATAAATACATGTTTAGCTGTCACTGCCCTTGTTTGATATCCTGCTATGAGGTTTGAAATAGTTTGACTTTAATTATAAATGCTTGAAAAACTCTGCCATAAAGGAAATGGTTGACTGAGTTAGTTGAAATAGTGTGATGAAACAATACCAGAATGATACATTTTAGTGGATGAACGCAGCTTGAGAGGCCCATAATCTATTTCTCCAAGTGTTGGTTTAGAGAAAGAAAAGAGATATTTGTGTGAAGCTTTGTAATGAAGAATACACTGCCTGGGATATTGAGTCCATTTATTTCCAGTTGTGCTCAGACTAACTCAAGTTTGACACTATGGATTTAATTCTATGAAAGCTGAGCTTTAGCTAAATCTACCTTACATCTGGCTGAGTACAGGAGCTTTATTTCAGCATCATATGCCTAACTTTTATGTCTGAGTGTTACTGAACAATGTATGTAACTGCCATAGTATTGCCAATGCATTCAAACATTTTACAATCTCCTGCTAAGGTTAACTGTAATATCAATACACTGTGGATGTGTAAGATGCACATAAAAAAATAAATATATATATATATATATATATATATATATATATATATATATATATATGTATTGTGACCAGGATTGCCGTGTAAACAGGTTTATTATGAAATAACAAAAACAAACAGGAGCAGTAACTTAAATAACGAAAATAAACATCTACATATACGGACTGACTGTGACACAGGAACGCCCTGACTATACCTGTGCAGCTTACCTGCAACAGGGACAAAAAGACTACACCCCGGTGCCTTCAGGACGGAGCTTCCACTCCGTTGTTTCATAGGAATAGCGCCACCTAGTGGCAAGGACAAAGACAGTCTTTTAATAATTATAATTTGTCAACTTGTGGCCAGGTGACAAATAGTCTGTGGTTATTGAAAGATTGCCACCTTGTGGCCAGGATACAAATAGTCTTCGACTATTGCTATATTGCCACCTTGTGGCCAGGATACAAATAGTCTCAGACTATTGCTATATTGCCACCTTGTGGCCAGGATAAAAACAGTCTCTTGTATATCGGTAGTCTTTTCCACGTTTCTACATCAGTAGCCGCGGAAGAAGCATAGGGCCCGCCCGTCTCTCCCGTATGCTTCACCCCAGGGACCCTTTGATTGAGCAGTATTAAATTATAGCATATGTACCGGTCAAACACTCAGCAACTTCCCTGGGGCATAATCGGTTTGGTACCTTCAAACAGGTCCTCTGTCAGCTACACGCTCAGCAGTCCACGATATCCCACAGGTATTGTTTTCAGTCACTCTCTAAGGCTCAGGTATACAGCTGGACTTGTACCTTTCTCCTCCAAGAAACCGCAGGATCTCACTCACCACATGGCTTCTCCAAACAGTTCACCTTGGTCATCCCAGCAGCAATTCAGGCAGCTGTCAGTCCTCTCAACTCGCTGTACTTTCCAGGCTCCTTCCAGCTTGTCTCCTTGGCAAGTCCTCAGGTTCTGGCTTCAGCTTCCAGACTACTCAGGCCAGAGCCTAATCAGCAGCACACCCCTCCCCTTCACTGGGGCTCCCTGGAGTTTTTATAGTGAAGCACTGGACCAGGTGAATTTAAGTGTTTTAACTCCCTGAGAGCTGGATACAAGGAGCAGTTCAGCCTATGGCTTACATAACGGCCCTTGTTTGATATCCTGCTATGATATCCTGCTAATCTGTCCCCGGCTCCTTACATTCTCACAATATATATAAGTACACAGACATTAATATATAAATACGGTATATATATATATATATATATATGTATATATATATATATATATATATATATATATATATAGTTATATATATGTACAGTATCTAACAAAACACTCTGCTACAATGTAAAGTAGTAAGTGTACAGCCTGTATAACAGTGTAAATGTGCTGTCCCCTCAAAATAACTCAACACACAGCCATTAATGTCTAAACCGTTGGCAAATTTGGTCCTAAGTGTCAATATTTTGTGTGGTCACCGTTATTTTCCAGCATTGCCTTAACCCTCATGGGCATGGAGTTCACAAGGGGGTTCACAGATTGCCTCTTGCACTCCCCCACCTTCCATTTGAGAATGCCCCACAGATGCTCAATAGGGTTTAAGTCTGGTGACATGCTTGGCCAGTCCATCACCTTTACCTTCTTTAGCAAGGAAGTGGTCATCTTGGAGGCTTGTTTGGGGTCTTTATTATGTTGGAATACTGCCCTGCGGCCCAATCTCCAAAGGGATGGGATCATGCTCTGCTACAGTATGTCACAGTACATGTTGGCATTCATGGTTCCCTCAATGACCTGTCGCTCCCAAGTATGGCAGCACTAATGCAGGCTCAGACCTTGTGTATATATGTTCTCTATAATATGTGGTGTTTATTCCCCCTATATGCATTTACCTGATGATGTCAGATGTTGCCTCCACTCTCTCTGCATCAATGTTTACGTTCAAACTGAGAGTTTCATCTCATATCAGTGTTTTTGTGTTCTTTGTGACTTATCCATCTAACTGTCATTTAGGGATTATTTCAACTACCTTTCCTTAGTATAGATATATACTTTTGGTGCGAGTATCATGGTCTGGGCCTGCATGTGTGCTGCCGGCACTGGGGAGCTACAGTTCATTAAGGGAATCATGAATGCCAACATGTACTGTGACATACTCAAGCATAGTATGACCCCCTCCCTTCAGAGACTGGGCCACAGAGCAGTATTCCAACATGAGAATGACCCCAAACACACCTCCAAGATGACCCAGGCCTTGCTAAAGAAGCAGAAGGTAAAGGTGATGGACTGGCCAAGCATGTCACCAGACCTAAACCCTATTGAGCATCTGTGGGGCATCCTTAAATGGAAGGTGTGGGAGTGCAAGGTATCTAACATCCACCAGCTCCTTGATGTCATCATGGTGGAGTGGAAGAGGACTCCAGTAGCCACCTGTGAAGCTCTGGCGAACTCCATGCCCATGAGGGTTAAGGCAGTGCTGGAAAATAATGGTGGCCACACAAAATATTGACACTTTGGGCCCAATTTGGACATTTGCACTTAGGGGTGTACTCACTTACGTTGCCAACGGTTTAGACATTAATGAGTGTTGAGTTATTTTGAGTGGACAGCAAATGTACACTGTTATACAGGCTGTACATTTACTACTTTACATTGTAGCAGAGGGTCATTTCTTCAGTGTTGACACATTAAAATATATAATTAAATATTTACAAAAATGTGAGGGGTGTACTCACTTTTGCAAGATACTGTATATATAAAAAACATATATATTTCACTGTTCTTGAATTTCTCTAAATTCAATTTCTTTAAATTCAAGAGAAACTTACAAAACTCCCTTTTTTGTATCATTTTGCTGCCTCAGATTTGGCAACTGTGCTACTGCCTCAGAAATATAGTGTCAATGGTGCAACAATTCACAACTAAACAGCAAAGACAGTTATGTTTCTACTAAAAGCAAGTCAGAATGAAAATGAAGTCATAATTAACACGTTAACACGATTATTAACATAATCAACACATTAAAGAAATGGCCGTCGAAGTGATTATTAAAAATGGTTATATACATAAAGTATTGCACTGATTAGTTCACCAAAGATATTCTGGCCTGTACATTTGCACAGAGCACTGATGGTGGCCCAAAATCCTGTTCAAGAGGTCCAGAGACAGGCCACATCCATTTGCAATTTCACTGTGATAAGGCAAATAAATCATATCAAGCCAACTACTCCCCTATTCTGCAAGATATTTCACATTTAAAAATGTCACTTTGAATCTCTGCGCTATATTTCAGTGCTTACCTTATTCAGTATGGCTTCGGACTTGATAAAGAGAGGTACAACTCTTTACTAGCTACTAGTAGATGCAAGGTCAGGTACTTTGGAATGACCCCTTCATTGTCCGGAGAACAAAGGCAATATTTATTATTATTATTTTATTTGTAACGCACCAACATATTCCACAGTGATAAACAGGAGCTAAGTATGTACTTGTCTAAAACAATTTTTTTTTTTTCTCAATCAAGTTTTTGTTAGGCAAATAAAGCACGCACAAAACAGTACATCTTTCTTAACAGGATGAAATGCAATTTACATTAATTGTCTAATTACATTAAGTCTCATATCCATAATGCTGTGCGGTGCTTTGGTGAAGCATTCTTCCTTCCGCCTAATACGGATTTTTTAAATTTATTGGGGATTTGGGTACATCTTCCTTAGTCATTTATTGTTGCAAATTAAGTATCTTGAGTCCCCTTCCCTTTAGGGGGTCGGGGATATCTTTCTTGTTTTAGGTGGTGGGGGGGAGAGGGGATATTTAGGTGGGGTCAGGATTAATTAAACTGGGTATAGGAAAGATATGATGGGGGGTAAGGGGGGGTATTAATTATACCTGAGATTTTACACTCGATCCACGCTGACACCTCACCTGATCTTGTCCTGCAAGATGGACTTGTTATGTTCAAGACGCCATGGCCTTCCTCACATCCGGGGGAGCCTTAGTCATAGCGTCAGTTGTCGTTAGTCCCCTTAAGCTAAGATGGGAGTGTAGCCAGGGGCTCCATATATCAAGGAATGTGGGCATTGCGTCAGCTAATAAATGTGATAATCGTTTGTTGGTGGCTATAAAGTTAAGTTTGTTGATGATGGCCATTGTTTTGCTAAGTGGCTTTTGGCCGCTAGCATCATGAATTGCAGTAGTACATTTTAAGCCCTGGAGAGAAGGGGGCATCTGGTCCCCAAGAGTGCAATCTCTAGGTCTCTGTCAATGTGGGTATGGGTTATCGTGGATGCTAGGTCAAAGACCTCCTCCCACATGGCTCTTGCCATAGGGCAAGTCCACCAAATGTGGATGAAGGAGCCCGATTCCCGGCAGCCTCTAAAGCACCTGGGGCTTACTTTGTTGTTCCATTTATGTTGCCTGTCCGGAGTTATGTATGTTCTATGGAGAACCTTGAGTGAGGTTTCCAGCAAGCTGAAGTTAAGTGCGCCTTTAGATAAATTGGCCCATGTGGAGGACGACGAGCCCTCATCTCTTTCATGCCCCAGGTCTTGTTCCCATGCTGAAATATATGCCGGTTTCCTGGTATGTTTGTCGTGTAGAAGTTCCTGGTATAGGAGACTTATCATTCCTTTATAAAGAGGGAGCGACTCGCAAAGCTTAATCAACCAATTTGTTTTTGGGGGTCCAAATTCCCATTTTATTGAGTTCGCATGAAATAGCAGTTTTCTGAAGTTAAAGTACTCTTTGGGTGGTATGTTCAGAGAATTTATTATATTGTCTTGATGTTTAATTTTGTTATGTTAGAACCATGATCCCAGATGCAGAAATCCCCTTGTTTGCCAACAAAAGAGCGATTCCTGGGTAAGCGTTGGGGCGAATCCTGGGTGGGGGGCCACTGCTGTCAGTGTGGAGGGTGTTGCTGAGAGTTGTCGTGTTTTAGCTGCCCATCGCCACATTTCCAGGGTAAGTTTTATGAAAGGGTTGTCCATTTTCCTCAGGCTATCCGGATTATCAGACAGCCAGAGGATATTGGCCCATGAATAAGGTGTCATTGCCCTGTTTTCGATAAACATCCATAATGGTTGATGCTTTGTTGAATGAGCTAAAGGTATGAATGCTAGCTGGGCGGCCTTAAAATAAATACGAAGATTTGGGCATGCTAATCCCCCCATACGTCTGCCTTTGTGCATTTCTGTTTTTGAGATTCTATGGCGTTTGTACTCCCAAATAAAGTTACAAATCTGTTTCCAATTTTTTTTTGGGATTGGGATTGGGATGGTTCTAAAGAGGTACAAAAGCCGTGGTAATAGATTCATCTTGATCGCATTAATGCGACCCAGCCAAGAAAGGCCACCTTTAGTCCACGTTGTAAGTTCAGTGTGCAATTCCCTGAATAGGGGAGGATAGTTGGCCTTGTACATTGAATCTATAGAGTTGGTAATATAAACTCCCAGGTATTTGATTGCTGACTTTGACCATGTAAAGTTGAAATTTTGTTTTAAAAAGTTCTGCGTGTGGGCTGAGAGGAAGCAGCCTAATGCCTCAGTTTTGTCCGAGTTAATCCTAAAACCAGATATTTTGCCAAATTGTTCTAGGAGGGATATCAGGGCTGGGACGGATGGAGTCGGGTTCGTTAGGGAACAGAGCAAGTCGTCTGCGAAAAAACAGCTTATCATGTGGTGCAAGCCTACCTCAACCCCCTTTATCTCCGCTTTGGATCTAATCATTTGGGCTAAGGGTTCTATTGCTA
This sequence comes from Discoglossus pictus, assembly GCA_027410445.1. Lineage (NCBI taxonomy): Eukaryota > Metazoa > Chordata > Amphibia > Anura > Alytidae > Discoglossus > Discoglossus pictus. The sequence goes on along the minus strand of CM050166.1, from coordinate 184,293,401 downwards.
GTGCAAAGAGCAGGGGGGAGAGGGGGCATCCTTGTCTAGTTTCCTTTTCAATCTTAATTATTGAGGGGTTATCCCCCGCTAATTTGAGGCAGGCTTGGGGTTTGTCATAGTATATTTTCAAGAGGTTAATAAATTGTTCAGGGAATCCAAATTTCCTGAGAACTGCCGAAAGGTACTTCCACTCTACTGAGTCGAAGGCCTTCTCAAGATCTAACGCTAGGAGACACATAGGAGTTCGGCGTTGCTGAGATAGATGTATTAAATTTAATATTCTCCTGACATTATCCCCTGCCTGCCTATGCGGGACGAACCCCACCTGATCCTTATGGATCAGTCTGGGAAAAAATGAGTTGATTCTGTTGGGCATAAGTTTAGCTAGGATTTTAATATCGCCATTCAGGAGGGAAATTGGCCTGTAATTCTGCACATGAAGGGGGTCTTTTCCTTGCTTTTGAAAGAATACCATATTAGCTTGGTTTAGTTCGGGGGGGATACTGTGTCCCTTTAGCATGTTATTGAATAGGGTTGTCATGTGTGGTGCTAATGGTTCCGCAAATGTTTTGCAGTATAGGCTCGTGAACCCATCCGGCCCGGGGCTTTACCTGGTTTTAGAGATTTAATCGTTTTTTATGACTTCTTCTATTGTGACTGGGGCTTTAACATGGTCCATTTCTTGGGGAGACATTACTGGGAGATCTACCGATCCTAGAAATTGGTTTATATGGTTATCTAAGGGGGGGTTAGGGGACGAGTATAGATTTTGAAAGAAAGTTGTGAATTATTTTTGTATATGCGTAGGGCTGGAGGTTATCCCTCCCGTGGGTTGTCTAATTTTAAAGACTTTTGATTGGTTAGCTTTTTGTTTTAGTTTCCTAGCAAGCATGGCATTGGGTTTATTGGCTTTGGAATAATATCGATGGCCTGTCCATCTCATGGCTTTCTCTACTTGCTCCGAGAGGATTAGGTCCAGCTCAGCCCTAATTTTGTCTATTTTGGTGCGGTTTTCTGATGTTGGGGATTTTTGGTTGAGCTTTTCTAGGTCCATTAGGTTTGCATGCAACCATCTTTCTCTGGCCTTTTGGGATTTTTTGTATTTTGCTGCAAGTTTGATGCATGTGCCCCTAATGAATGCTATATGGGCCGCCCAAACCCAGCCTATGTCCACCTCTGCAGATAGGTTTGTGGAAAAGTAAAGTTCTATGTCCGATGCTACGTGGTCCCTAAACAGGGGCATTGACATGAGCATTTCGTTGAGTCGCCATGAGTATGGGGTTTTAAATGCAAAGCCAAAGTCTATTGTGCAACTCACCATGGAGTGATCTGACCAGGGGCACGGATGGATTCCCGAGCTCACCACGTCGTCTATCAGGGAAGAGTCTGTATAAAATGTATCTATTCTAGAGTATGTCTTGTGCACTGGGGAGTAGAATGAATACTCCCTTTCCCCTTTGTGTTGTTCCCTCCAAAGGTCTATCAGGTGGAGTTCGTCCAGCGCATGCTATAATTTGGGATTGCTTTTTAGTGAGTTGACTGCTCCCTCCCCCTCCCGATCTGTCCAATGGTGATAAGACTGAATTAAGATCCCCTCCTAGAATTATTTTCCCGAGATCATGGGATTTAATATACTGCAGTAACCGTATGAAAATTTTCTGTGGCATAAGAGTGGGGGCATATAGTGAGATTAAGGTAAATTTCTTCCCGAATAGGGAGCCTGTAAGGAGCACAAAGTGACCATCTTGGTCTATCTTTTTATGGTCTAGGATGAAAGGGAGATCTTTGTGCAGCAGGATTGCGGCCCCTGCCCTCTTTGTGGAATGGCTAGTGGCAAAGAAGGTAGGATAGAGTTTGGATAAATATTTAGGGATCTTGTTTCTGACAAAATGCGTCTCTTGTAGGAAGAGTACTGAGGGGTGATACTGTTTGTAAGCATTAAAGGCCTTCCGTCTTTTAAATTGCGAGTCAAACCCTCTTACGTTATGTGTGATAAATGTTATTTCAGTGTCAGTCATGATGTGGTATCATATTTTGTGTCTATAGTCAGGCTTCCTAGAGTAATATACTCACCACCCGGATATGAGGAGGATAGCTCTCTTTGCCTAATCTTGTTTGTGGGATAAGCCAGATCTTTGCAGGTACAGATGGGGTTTTGTTGTTTAGCGGGTAGTTGGTGTATAAGGTGGATCGAAGGTCGCTCTCAGCTGTTAGGGGGGAAGTAAGGAGATTATAGATAGTTAGCGTAGTATTTGGTATATCATAATCTCCTTTGCATCGGTAGTGCAAATAAAAGAAAAACAATAGGGTGTGGAAGGCATAAAGCCTTCATTTACAACTATAGGTGGAAATGTCTAGGGTCGTTGCCCTAGAGCTAAATTGCCTAAAAGTGTGAAGCAAGACAATAGAACATGACCATAATTGGAGTTATTAGATAAACATAGGGTCAAACATCTTTAACAGTTCTAACACCTGATTATAATAAACTTGAAAAACTATCATCAGGGAAATTGGAATGCCCGGTTGGTAACCGTTCGGCCTAATTTTGTTAAGGGTGGTCATCCCCTGAGGCTGCTAGTATAGTCTTTGAGATTGTCCGCTTTCCAGTGGGCAGACCTCTAGGGGCCCTTTCAGGCCTAAATTGGGTGAGTATCGTCTAGGCTATGTCAGTTCTTGACTATGCGGTTTCAGCTTTTAGTTAGTTGCAAAGTTCGCTGTAGACTCCCTGAGTGGGCCTTTCTTGTCAGAGAAGTTTGGGTCTTTTTGTGTCATTTTGTCCTGGGGCGATTTGTGCCGTGAAGGGGGTGGTGCCTCCAGTTGCAGACCACCTAGGTTGATGACAGGCCTGCCTTAGGCTCGAGGTCAGGCGTCTCTCTCCCTTGATTCTGTGATTTTTGACGTTTGGGTTGGACTATTTCAGTCCATTCTCTTGTTGGCCTTTGGGCCCGGTAGCCCCTTAGGGGTTAAGTAATTCCCCCTCCTTCAGGAGTTTTAAACGATCCCTTCCTTCTTCCATAGAGTGCACTATGTATGTTTTTGAGCCTACCTGGAAGGTGAGGCTGAAACGGAATCCCCATCTATATTTTATTTGGTGCGACGTCAGAGTTTGCAGGATCGACTTCATCTGTCGTCGTTAATACAGGGTTGATGGGGCCAGGTCGACGTAGATCTGGATTTCCGCTCCGTCTGGGCCTAAGATAGCCTGGGCTTTCCTGGCGGCCTGAAGTACCGAATCTCTAGTCTGTTGCCGAAGGAAGCGTACCACCACATCTTTTGGCAGGTTAGGGGTTGCAGGGCCTCCCAAGGCTCGGTGTGCCCTTTCTAAGTCCCAGGGTTCTTGGGTGAAGGTCGGAAGTATGGTCGATACCACTGCTTTTGTGTAAGTTACCAGGTCCATAACAGCAGTTGGTATCCCCCTCAGGCGTATATTATGTCGCCGGCTCCTGTTCTCAAGGTCTTCTAGCTTTAGTTCAAAGTCCTTGAGTTGCGAAGTGTTGGCAGATATGTCAATTCTGTCCTCGGCTTGGCTTACAGTTTATCTGCGATGGTTTCAAGTTTACTGGTTCGTGCGCCCAGTTCCTGTATTTCCTGTTTAAATTCTTTTATGGCCGCTGATAGCCGTGATTGTAATAGCATCTCAAATTTGGCCATTGAGAAGTCTGACACATTCACATTTGGATAAGCGACCTCCGAGTCTCTGTCCCCTTCTGAGCCTGATGGCGAGGTAGGTGCAGGGCTGTCCCCCCGTTGAGAGCCTGCTGTTTGTTTTGTGAAATGATCAGAGATACTCCTTGAAGGGCCGCTTTTCCTTGGTTTCCCCATGTTGAATGTTACCTGGAGTTGTGGATCTGGACGTGACGGGGTTTCCAGCCCTGGTGGCTTGCTGTAGTTTGATGCTCGTGGGGTAGCCCAGGTTTCTCTTTTTTGGGGGGGGGGGGGGGGGGGGGTATTTGGTGTTGTACTGCCAAAGATGCGTGAGTTATTGAGTAGGCATTAGCTCTAGTAGGCAAATGGTGACATTCATGGTTCACATTGTTGTGTGTATGCCACCTGACTCATTGATATTAGAATCCAGTGGTGGAAGTCTGGGGGAGGTTCCCCCTATTTTATACTATTGGCGGATTTGGGGTGGTTGCCGTATTTGTTGTTGCTATTATAGTCTGCTTGGTCTTGAGGCCTTTATGGGCCAGTTTGTAAAATAAGTCCAGATTATTCTGTTTCCCAAGTTATAATGGGATGATAAGAGTTATAATGTATGCAGGAGGGTGCTGTTTTGGATTGTAGGCTTCAGTGTTGCTGCAAATGTTCCCAAGTAGTGTGGGGCATGTGGTACTACAAAAGCTGGATTTTGGGGCCTTATGTGGCCTTAAACTGCCTTGCATGAATCAGGCTTTGTTTGTAGGGTGGTGAGGTTTATAGGCTTCCCCTACTTTGCACTGGTTTATGTGGGGTGTTAAGAGTGTCTCATCAAGGGCCAAGGAGGCAATATAGCTCCCTAAGGCCTTCTTCTCTTACCCTCTTTCTCCTTATGTTGATGGGTAGAGGCCTCTGTGATGCCCTGATCTCCCCCAGCGGGAATCTGCCGCTTCTGGATGTTTTTGGGGTGTTGTTGTGCTAGTGGGGTACTTACAGGGCTTAGGTCTCCGCCTCCACGCTTTTCTATACAGACCCAAGATGGCCACCACCTCGTGGGTATCTAAGATGGCCGCCACCCGACCACCAGGCCTCAGACCCCTCTGCAGTCTCTGCCCTGGCTGTCCCCACTGACCTGGCTCCATCGAAGCGCCCCAGCTGACGTTTTCTTGCTCCGTTTTCTTGGTCCCCCGGGCCTTCGCTTCTCTGGGAGACAGCGTCTTCCCTGGCCAGCTGCCAGCCGGACTGACCTTGCATGCGACCACTCCGGTGCTGCTGGGGGGGGTCCCCCGAGGGGATGTGAGTCTTCGCCTCCACTTCCCCACCGGCCTGTAGGGGATCTAGTGCCTCCCTGGGTCCATCGGGACGGCTTTTGTGCCCAGACCGGGCGTCGCAGCTAGGAGTCAGGTGAGGCCAGCCCGCCCCAGCGGCAGAGAGCGCGGTTTCTCTTCTCCTTCTCTGTGTCTTTTTTTTTTAGAGCAATTTGGGGATCTATGTGTTCCCCTAGGTCTCCTGAGCGTAGTGGTACCAATTTTTATTTGATCAGGTCAGCTATAGGGGTCGATTAACCCAGATTGACTTAGGCCTTAGCTGGAGCTATAGCCGGGCACGTCTTTCGTCTCCCGGATGCACATCGTCTAAAACAATTTTAACACATTTCAAACAAATTGAGGGCCCTATTTTTGAGCTAAAATTAAACGCACATAAATCACCTAGCAAGATTGTTAAGTTTGCAAGTTTTCAATCTAAAGGAAGTTAGTTGAAGTTAGAAATTAAAGCTGCGGTGGACTATGTTGACTGTAGAGCAAACCTAATTCAGCAAGCACCTTAACGTACCCAATATAGGGTCATATTCTATTAGCTGTTTGCAAATGTTGCAGTGTTTTTTTTTTTATATATATAAATGTTTACCTAGATATATTCTATTGACTCCAGCTTGCAAATTCCAACTGCAAAGTCTGAACTCGTAAACCCTGACTTTTTAACTGAATTTCAGGGGGTGTGATCATATGATCTGATAATATTTAAGCAAGTATGTAATTTACTTCTTAAACAGTTGCAATAGTTCTTAGACAAAAAAATTCATTAAAGTAACACATGCTGGTTCCATGATATGTATTAACCCCTTAAGTTCAGGGATCCATTTCACACAGAACAGCAACTTAAATATATATATTTTTAGTTGCATATTTGTGGTTTTGAGACTGTTCTGCAATTAATGGTAATGTATTTTTATTTTTTATAGCATATTTGAAATAGATTTTAAATTTAGAAAAAAACTATTTTTGTGTTTTATCCCTCTATTTATTTTTATTTAAATATTTGGGACACAGGCCTAGAGGGGTTGATTTCGGGGCAAGACAGTATGTGCATCAGCGGTTTTTTTTTTTATGCCAACAAAGTGTTTACTATTCTGGGGCAGACACTCTGCAGAACTTCCAGGGGCTTGCCTTGTGGTTAAAGGGCTTAGCATTATCTCACATCTTGCTGTGCTGGACAAGCTGTCAGGGCTGGATTCATATTTGTGGAGGAACCGGGCCGCAGAAGACAGAATGAGGCAGCCTGCAGTTAAGCTCCCTTACTTCTTGACTAATGGAAGGTTAATGATTGGGGTCTGGAGGGGATGGAGGGGGAGGATTTCAGGATAAATTACTACAGAGTGAGAATAACTTGTGGAAGTTTACAGTTAATCTCCCCTGCTCTGTGGGAAGTATCAGAGTAATTTTGTTGTTTTGTTGCGTCCAACTCTCTGTTACCCTATGGACCGCAGTGAGCTAGGTATATCTCTCAGTCACTGCCTCACTGAGCTCCATCAAGTTCATGTTCATTGCTTCAGTGGCCTCATCTATACATCTCCGCCTCCTTCTTCTTGTGCCTTCAATCTTTCCTAACATCAGAGTCTACTCTAGGGAATCCTGCTGTCTCATGATATGGCCAAAATATTTCAGCTTCAGCCTCATGATCATACCTTCTAGTGAACAGTTTGTCTGGATTTCCAAAATTACAGATTTATTGCATCTTCTTGCAGTCCAAGGGACTCTAAGTAGATTTCACCAACACCACAATTCAAAGGCGTACATTTTACGGTGTTCAGCCTTCTTTATGGTCCAGCACTCACATCTCTGTGTTACTACTGGGAATACCATTGTTCTAACTATGCAAAACTTTGTTGATAGTATAATATCTTCACTTTTTTTCTAGCTTGTGCAAACTTGCCAAAGATTTCCTCCTCAGAAGCAAACACCTTTTAATTTCATGACTACAGTTAACATCTGCAGAGATCTTGGATCCCAGGAAAATAAAATCTGTCACTGCCTCCACTTCTTCCCCGGCAATTTGCCAGGAATGGAGATTGCCGTTTACCATGATCTTCATCTTTTCAGGATTGAGCAGCAGGCCAACTTTTGCACTCTCTTCTTTTACCCTCATCAATAGGTCCTTTAGATTCTCCTCACCTTCAGCCATCAAAGTAGTATCATTGGCATATCTGAGGTTGTTGATATTTCTTCCAGCAATATTGATTCTGGGTTTGGATTAATCTAGTCCGGCCTTGTGATGTATTCTGCATATAAATTGAATAAATAAGGTGACAATATACATGCTCACTGTTCCTTAGAGAGTTATCAGCTACACCTCACTGGCGAGGCCCAATGAAGGCTGAAATGTAATGTCTGGGATTTGTTGTTTCTCCTGTTCAGGGCAGAATTGCCTGGTATTTCCCGGCTGGACCAATCTAGTAAGTGGGTTCAGACTGATATACTGCAGGATATTTCTCCCTGTGAAAGGTACAAGTGAGCTGAACGAAATTGATCTCAGAGGGGGTTATCATGTGCATAGAGCTAACCTTTTAAGATTAGTTTGTTGTTTGATTGAGCACCTCTAATTTGGTATTTTGATTAGACATCCTTGTGGCACACCTTTTCCTATCTTAATCCATTCTATTGTTCCATGTTCAGTTGTGACCAGTTGTGACCGTGGCTTCTTGGTCCACATACAGACTCTTCAGGAGGAGGATGAGATTATCTGGTATTCCCATCTCTTTAAGAACATGCAAGACAAAAGGCTATGAATTAAAAGTAAATGCTTTTCTGGAACTCTCTTGCTTTTTATATTATCTTATTATTTTGGGAATGGGACGTAGACTGACCTTTTCCAGTCTATTGGTTTATGTTGAGTTTTGCAAATTTGTTGGCATAAGGAAAGCAACACTTTCACAGCATCATCCTGTAGAATTTTGAATAGTTCAATTGGGATTCCATCACCTCCAGCAGCCTTATTATCAGCAAGACATTCTAGGGCCCATCTCACGTCACTCTCCAAAATGTCCGGCTCCAGCTCATTGGACAAACTATTGAGGTCATCACTGCTGTTAATATCCTTTGTATATAGATTTTCTGTGTATTCCTGCAACCTCTTCTTTAGCATTTCAATCTCCCATGATAATAGTTACATCTTTTCTTGGTGTTATATCTATGATGTGTTGAATATCTTTGTAGAAATGGACAACGTCAGCCTTTCAGCATCCATGGTTAGAGCATAGACTTGGATTACTGTGATATTAAATGGCTTGCCTTGAATTCAAATTGAAATCAATCTGTCTTTATTGGGTTGTAATCGAGAGTTGCTTTGGCCACTCTTTGATTGACCATGAGGGCTACTCCATTTCTTCTGCAGGATTCTTGACCACAGTAGAAGATCTGGTGGTTGTCTGATGTGAAATGTCCCATTCCAGTCCATTAAAGTTCATCAATTCCCAGGATACCAATGTTTAACCTTGCCATTTCATTCTTAACCACATCTAGTTTGCCTTGGTTCATAGTTCTAACATTCCTGGTTCTTATTCTGAATTCATCTTTGCTTCATCAGACTTTCCTTTCCCCTCCAGACACATCGGCAGCTGGGTTTTCTTTCTGCTTTGGCCCAATCACTTCATTAGATCTGGTGTACTCGTACTAGCCCTCTGCTCTTCTTCAGTAATGTGGTAAGCACCTTCTGACGTGAGGGGCTCATCCTCCCGTGCCGTATCATTATGTCTCTATGCAGAGAGCATATTTTAGCCTGTAGATCTCAATGGCTCTCATTGGTTCTCAAAAAGCAGTTTTAAACATCTGAATACATTTTTGTGCTCTGAGACCTTTAATTGAAAAAATGAATGCACACTGTTAACACATTATCGAATACCCTCTTTTCTGATTCAACAAAGAAAACAAATATTTTCATGGCCCTTAAATATGTCAAGGGGAAATGTCATTAAAATAAAGACAGCGAATGTCAAACATGGACAAACTGCATAGTGTTTGTATGAGAAAGCTCCAACTATTGACAGGTCTGTCATTTGGAAACTGATTGTATCCAAGATCACTGCACAAAGACTCCTAACCTGGTGTTATTTAAGTTACATGTGATACATGGCCCCACCAATCACCAGCACTACACATCACTGAGTTCTAAAGTGCAAAGTAGATTTTCACATCATTCATCTCGCAAAGGACTGGAGGCTTTTCCTCTTGAATAATAGTGAAATATTCCATTACACTTAAAGAGACACTTAATTCAGCAAAACTTGGAGCACACCACTGTAAACATCTCCTAAAACCATGTTGAAATGCTTTTAGAGATTTTGCATCAAATGCATTTTTTTACAGAGAAGTTGATAAATGAAATCTCTGATTACAAGTGTAGCTGCTTGCCCCTATACAGAACACAGCAACAGCTGCCATGCAGAGAGCATAAGTAAAAAAAGAGTCAACCATTCACAAATTCATCTGTGCAGAGAAAGAGATGATGGAAACACCTAAAAATGACAGTTGGGGGTTAACATCTCCTGCTGCATTCCAGAGTTCAGGGGAAAACGATAAATCTTCGTTGACGGAGCCTTACCCACACAGAGTGGCATACAGTATGTTATTAATCATGCAATAGTCAGCAGACAGACTACAGTGTGCTCGTAAACAGACCTAATACTTAGATTTTTTTAAACGTTATTAGTGTAATAAAAAAAAAAAAAAGATAATTTTAACATATAATCTTGTGCTCTTTCACACCATGTAGAGCACTTACAGTGAGGTAAATCGCCCTTTAATTCTGGATTTTTTATGATAGCAATCCAAGTAGTACTGAAGCTGTTCTGAAGGCCATAGCAATACTCCTTATTAGGTCCTAGATATTAATACATTGTAAGGTATTTCTGTTAGCTTGTGCGACTCATAGACATTTCCACTTCACAATAACAGCACCTACAGGGCAGATGTTTACCTAAGTGACTTGTTGGAAAGGTGGCATCCTGTGACAGTGCCACTTTGAAAGTCACTGAGCTCCTCAGTTTTACCCAATATACTTCCAATGTTTAGCTATGAAGAATTATATGGCTGTATGCTTGATTTGTGTCTGTAATTGCATATACTGTATCATAATATACAAAATGAACAATTGAATACAATGTATTAGTCACAGAATGATTTAGAAATTACAGACAGTTCAGGTATGTAATGACAGCAGTTATTAAAGCCAGGAATTTCCATGAAACGTTGATCACAGATTCTACACATCTTTGGTACTTGACACAAATTTCAACTGTTAAAAATGTTGTGAATTTTGTCATCAGTAATTGGACTGAGGATTTGCTTATCATATAGATTAGTCACACTTTTCACACTTGGAGTTCCATGACTCCTTAACACGTAAATAAATATATTTTAAGTGATGACTGAAAACCACGACAATGTGATAAAAACATCCTTATTTTTCATGACAAAAATCTTATCAGTTTGCCATCAGTCATTGTGGAAATGTAAAACTATTTGTTTCTCCAATTGTCCTCTAAGGGGCAATTAAAAAAAAACAAGACAAGAACACCTTTTTTGTGGTCTCTTATTTTTCACACCACAAAATAATGAACTTTATTCAGTTTAAAATAAAAACTTTTTTACATTTTTGCTATTAAAAATTACTTAAAATTCGAATGATTAAGAATTGGGCTTTCTTTTTTAACCCAAATTGCGATGTCACTTTTTATACCTGGAGCTATTAATTTTTAATTTGCCAGTTTTAATGTTATAATTATTATCAGTGGCCAATTTATCATATATCACATAAATGACTATGTAACTCTTATTTATCCAGGCCCTTCTCTTTTATTTCTTTATAGTGCAATTCATGTCTTTTATCTTTCTTAACTATCTTCAACTTGAAATCTTTGGAAAAATTGATATAAAAAGCAACTGTATACTATTACTTGTTACTTTGTTTCCGGCATATAAAATATACTATAAATATTCTTTGACTCGGTTATTATGTAAATCTTTATGTTATCTGTTTCTTAATATTTATTTACAATTTGTGATCCATATGAATTACTATTAACATAACAAGATTTCTGGATTTCTATTTACAATTAGTTATGCAGTTAAGATTCCTCCAGTTTGGTCGATTTTTCTATATAAGTGACTTAAGTTATATATGCAAATTTAACACTGTTATTTTTTTTACCTCGCGGACAATATAATGTATTTGTCTACTACTATACCTTTTGTGACAATTCTAATCTGTATAATTATTCTATTATATACAGTAATGTAATGTTTGTGATTATTATACCTCGCGGACAAGCTGATATGCTTGTCCACTACATATACCTTTAGAGACCATTTCAATATGCAAACTTGTTCTGTGATGATTTTACTTCGTGATCAATATGATATACTTGTCCACTACATATACTTTTAATATAGTGTTTATTTATATATTCTCCAAACTGATTGGAACACCTTTATTTGTATATTTTTATTAGCAGTTGTGCACAGCTATTCATAAGTATATTTAGATTATTTTTTTATCCTTATAGGTATAAACACTATTTTTATCTCGTGGATACTCTTTCCGCTTCCACTATTATACCTTATTTGCTTTTATATAACTTACTTCTTTCTATACATACAGATATGAATTCAAATGCCTTTAGCTGATATTATGTTTGTTTTGTTAGTAATATAAATACTTATATTATCATGCGATCGATGCGCGCGCTCTAACGAACTGCCTCCTTTTAGTTGTTTTCTTTCTATTGCAGCTGATTTGATGTTGGTGTGCGGTACCCTAAAAAGCTGGCTGATGCTCTCCAGCGCACAATAGTGACGTCTACTCTACTCAACGTACGTTTCAAGTTCCATATTATATTAGCTACTTGCAAATGCCTTGAACTCATAAATTTGGCTTTGGGTGTTTTTTTTAAATAAATGTTTATATGCATTCTATTGATTTAAATATTCATTAGTGCCAATAAGTAAAATTTGCAGAATATATAGCAATATTATAAATGTACGAATTGGGCAATAGAATAGGGCACCAAGGGTCTATCTCATCCTGACCATCAGGAGCCTGCTTGTGAATGTCTATGTGGGCTATTTATGCCCTATGGTGCTTACATTGTGCATGCGCATGCACAGCTGACGCCGCGCAATGCTCATGCCTTTGCAATTGGATGGTTGTCAAACTGCGATTCGTCACACGTGTGACGACGAATCGCAGTTTGACAATTAGAATATGTGATTATTGACATCATTTAATTATGGCAATTGTATATATTTCATTATTATTATTATTATTATAGTTTATTTATAATGCGCCAATATATTCCGTGGTGCTGTACATAAGTTAAGTTCAAACAATGATAAATACAGATTAACATTTAGCAAAGGAAGGAGGGCCCTGTCTTTGAGCTAGGGATCCAATGTCCATGGTGAATTCCCAAAGTACTTAGGATTGAAACTCGCAGACTTACAATCTAAGGTATAGTGAGTGATAAAAGAGGGAGAGAGAGGTGATAAGTGTGTTAGGGTGGAAAGTGATACGCTTCTTTAAAGAGATGCGTTTTAAGTGAGGTTTTAAATATTTTGAGGCAAGAGGATAATTTGGTGGAGCAAGGCAACGTTCCAGAGACTAGGGGAAGCACGAGAAAAGTCCTGGAGGCGGGTGTGAGAGCAGGTGACAAGAGTTGTAGAAAGAAGAAGGTCATTAGCAGAACTAAGAGGGCTGGTGGGGGAGTATTTGGAGATGAGAGCAGAGTTGTAAGGGGGAGCGTTATTGTTGAGGGCTTTGTAAGTTAGGGTCATGATTTTAAATGTTATTCTTGAGGCTAAGAGAAGCCAGTGGAGTGATTGACAGAGAGGTGATGCCGACACTGAACGTTGTGTACGGAAAATGAGTCTAGCAGAGGCATTTATAATGGATTGAAGTGGAGACAGTCGGGTGATAGGTAGGCCAACAAGAAGCAGCATCGAGAGATGACGAGAGAGTGTATATGGATTTTAGTTGTATCTTGTGTAAGATAGTGAAGAATTCTGGAGATGTTTTTTAGATGGAGAAGACAATATTTAGTTGGTGATTGTATATGAGGGATGAAAGACAGAGCGGGGTCCAGTCGAACTCCAAGACAATGGGCTTGGGAGGAGGGGGTGATTATGTCTTTGTTGACAGTGAGAGAGATGTGAGGAATAGATGCTGTGGGAGAGGGAGGGAATATTAGGAGTTTTAGACATGTTGAGTTTGAGATGGTGGGTGGACATCCAAGAGGATATACTAGAAAGGCAGTTGGAGATGTGTGTTAGAAGAGAGGGGGATAGATCTGGTGCGGAGAGGTAGATTTGGGTGTCATCTGCATAGAGAATATAATGAAGCCCAAAAGAGCTTATGAGGGTACCAAGTGAGGAAGTGTAGATGGAGAAGAGGAGGGGGCCAAGGACAGATCCTTGGGGTACACCAACAGACAGGGGGTGAGGAGAAGAAGAGGTGTCAGAGAAGGAGATACTGAATGATCGATTTTGTAGGTATGATGAGAACCATGAGAGAGCAGTAACTCGAATACAGGGGGAGAAGAGAATATGGAGTAGAACTGGATGGTCGACAGTGTTAAAGGCAGCAGCGAGATCTAGAAGAAGAAGAATTGAGAAGTGACCTTTTGACTTGGCGGTAAGCAGGTCATTGGTGACTTTAGTGAGAGCTGTCTCAGTGGAGTGCTGGGGCAGAAAGTCGGATTGGAAGGTGTCAAGAAGGGAGTTAGAGTAAAAAAAAGCTGGTAAGGCGGTTATAGACCAGCCGCTCCAGCAGTTTGAAAGCCAGGGGAAGCAGAGAGATAGGGCGGTAGTTAGATGCAACGTCAGTGTCAGATGAGGGTTTTTTGAGGGTGGGTATACAGTCAGGTCCATAAATATTGGGACATCGACACAATTCTAATCTTTTTGGCTCTATACACCACCACAATGGATTTGAAATGAAACTAACAAGATGTGCTTTACCTGCAGACTTTAAGCTTTAATTTGAGGGTATTTACATCCAAATCAGGTGAACGGTGTAGGAATCACAGCAGTTTGTATATGTGCCTCCCACTTTTTAAGGGACCAAAAGTAATGGGACAATTGGCTGCTCAGCTGTTTCATGGCCAGGTGTGTGTTATTCCCTCATTATCCCATTTACAAAGAGGAGATAAAAGGTCCAGAGTTCATTTCAAGTGTGCTATTTGCATTTGTTGCTGTTAACTCTCAATATGAGATCCAAAGAGCTGTCACTATCAGTGAAGCAAGCCATCATTAGGCTGAAAAAACAAAACAAACTCATCAGAGAGATAGCAAAAACATTAGGTGTGGCCAAATCAACTGTTTGGAACATCCTTAAAAAGAAAGAACGCACCAGTAAGCTCAGCAACACCAAAAGACCCGGAAGACCACGGAAAACAACTGTGGTGGATGACCGAAGAATTCTTTCCCTGGTGAAGAAAACATCCTTCACAACAGTTGGCCAGATCAAGAACACTCTCCAGGAGGTAGGTGTACGTGTGTCAAAGTCAACAATCAAGAGAAGACTTCACCAGAGTAAATACAGAGGGTTCACCACAAGATGTAAACCATTGGTGAGCCTCAAAAACAGAAAGGCCAGATTAGAGTTTTCCAAACAACACCTAAAAAAGCCTTCACAGTTCTGGAACAACATCCTATGGACAGATGAGACAAAGATCAACTTATACCAGAGTGATGGGAAGAGAAGAGTATGGAGAAGGAAAAGAACTGCTCATCCAAAGCATACCACCTCATCAGTGATGCATGGTGGTGGTAGTGTCATGGCGTGGGCATGTATGGCTGCCAATGGAACTGGTTCTCTTGTATTTATTGATGATGTGACTGCTGACAAAAGCAGCAGGATGAATTCTGAAGTGTTTCGGGCAATATTATCTGCTCATATTCAGCCAAATGCTTCAGAACTCATTGGACGGCGCTTCACAGTGCAGATGGACAATGACCCGAAGCATACTGCAAAAGCAACCAAAGAGTTTTTTAAGGGAAAGAAGTGGAATGTTATGCAATGGCCAAGTCAATCACCTGACCTGAATCCGATTGAGCATGCATTTCACTTGCTGAAGACAAAACTGAAGGGAAAATGCCCCAAGAACAAGCAGGGACTGAAGACAGTTGCAATAGAGGTCTGGCAGAGCATCACCAGGGATGAAACCTAGTGTCTGGTGATGTCTATGCGTTCCAGACTTCAGGCTGTAATTGACTGCAAAGGATTTGCAACCAAGTATTAAAAAGTGAAAGTTTGTTTTATGACTGTTAATCTGTCCCATTACTTTTGGTCCCTTAAAAAGTGGGAGGCACATATACAAACTGTTGTAATTCCTACACCGTTCACCTGATTTGGATGTAAATACCCTCAAATTAAAGCTGAAAGTCTGCAGTTAAAGCACAACTTGTTCGTTTCATTTAAAATCCATTGTGGTGGTGTATAGAGCCAAAAAGATTAGAATTATGTCGATGTCCCAATATTTATGGACCTGACTGTATGAATAAATTATATTAAATAACATAGGGCCTCATTCAAATGAGATTTGGCCAATTGAATAGGGCTGTATACAAGTCACTTTGAACAAGTTTGGCACTGACTAGGTGATTTGAAAATGAAAAACGTTCTTTTGCATGAACCACCACTATGTCACATACCTCTCTTGAAAGTTGTCTCAAGGTTGAGATCTCCGTACTCCGTCTGTGGAATGTTACATCGCTAGGCAAACTTGCTTCTATCTCGTCAACAGAATTACGGATTTTCTGGATGCTGCTGACAAAGTCTTCTGTGCATTTGTGGATATAAACAGTATGCGTGTCTCGCTTCTGAAGCTGACTATAGAGGATGTCAACATGTGGCATTATTAAATGAAATAATTTAAGGAAGTAAAGGAACTCCCTGTCTTCCAGCAATCCAATGAAACCTGCGGCTTCACATATAGATCAATTGTCTGGAAACACTCAAGTAGCACATCTCTGTTCTCGT